>CM060903.1:1501052763-1501717763 GCA_030737815.1 Allium fistulosum
CAAGATCCAAGTCTTGTAACAACAAAATATACAACATATATAAGCATATATATTCAACACAAAAATAAATTAAAACAATGTAAATTATGAATCAACAATGGAATAAATAAGCTTAACCACACAAGTAGGCTCGGCCACATCACCTATAGGCTCGGCCATCACCATCTTTGCTCGGCCATGATGTGTTTTGAGGTAAGTGGGCTCGGGTATGGGTCACAAGGCACGACTATGGTTTGAGGAAGTGGAAAATGGCAAGTTACAATGCATGGAAGGCAAAAGGTCAAGCAATTGAATGGTCAAGTGCACACATGGGTTCGGCCTGGGTTTGAGCACATGGATCAGGTCAGGTCTGGTCATTTGGTCGCGGCCTGGAGTGGGTGTGTTCACGGCAAGGCAAGGCATGGTGGAGTTTGTGGTGGAGGCTGAGGCAAACAAGGTGATGGTGGTGATTATAGGAGTTCGGCTAGGGTTTTCTTGCTTGGTTTGTGGTGATTTACTTGGTCTAGGGTCACGGCTATGGCATGTGGTGGTGATGAGGGTTGCTGGCCATGGAAGGTGGTGGTGGAGGAGGGTTTGTGGTCGGCAATAGCATGGTGGCCGAGCATATGCATTGAAAACAAAAGAGAAAACAAAAGTAAATGGAAGAAAAAAATGGAAAAAGAGGATAAAGACATTAGAGAACTTACTGTATTTTTCTTTCAGGAAATAGAAATGAGAAAGAGATGGGAATGAGATTTTTTGTACGTGAATTAGAATGTTAAAAGAACGGCCATGAAGTAGTGAATGACTAGAAGCAAAATGAAAAGGCTAGAAAACAAAAAGGCATATATTAAAGAAAAAGAAACCAAAGTCTTTTGAATTTCCAAGCCAAAATAAAATAAAATAAAATAAAAATAGAAAGTAGAGAAATGAAATTAATAAAATGAAAATATATAAAATAGAAATGAAATAGAAATATGAAATAGAAAATAAACAATGAGATACTGAAAATAATTGCGTGTAAAATGCTGGATTTTATCAAATTTAAAAGTATAAAACAGAATTTGACGAAGCGAAAAACAGGACGAATATCAGAAACAAATACTGCTTCAAAGAAAAAGGTTAGAAAATAAAAATTCAAATTTAAAAATTTCAAATAAAAGTCAAAGTTTGACCAAAATATAAATTTCCAGAAAATCATTATTTTATTATATTTGGAAAATAAATTATTACAAAAATCCAAAATACATTGGAAAATTCCAATATTTCAATTTTTAATGATTTAAAAATCAAAGTTTTCAAATACATAAATTTTAAAATATTTCTTAAAATTTATGGGTTGTTACACTCTCCCCCACTCAAAACTTTTCGTCCTCGAAAAGGAACGAAACACAGAAACAAAGAAAGAGAGAATAAGATAGAATAACGAATAGTACCTGAAACAAAAAATTCCGGATTCGAAGCACGCATGCTCTCCTCCATCTCCCAGGTACAATCCCGATCATCAGTGCTCCACTGCACTTTGACCAGGTTGACAAATTTCCTTCGTAGTTGCTTCGTACTTCGATCGACAATACGAAGTGGCTTCCTCTCGAAAGTCAGATTAGGCTCAATATCCAAACTTTCGAGAGCAGAAGGCTAGACAATCAGAGATGGATCATGAAGATACCGACGAAGATGCGAAACATGGAATACATTATGCGCTCCAGAAAACTTCTCAGGCAAATTTAGACGATAAGCTAAAGAACCAATCCTCTCCAAGATATGGAAAGGACCAATGAACCTAGGAGCAAGCTTCCCTCTACGACCAAACCGAATCACATTCCTTAAGGGAGAGACCTTAAGGAAAACCAAATCACCAACAGAAAACTCTAAACTCCTCCTACGCCTATCAGCGTACTTCTTCTGCCTATCCTGAGCACTCCTCATCTTCCTCTTAATCTCCTCAACTCTCTCAGAAGCCTCCAGAATCATATCAGGACCAAGAACTAAACGATTATCGGATTCAATCCAGCAAGATGGAGATCTACAAGGTCATCCGTAAAGAGCAGCAAACGGAGACATCTCAATACTAGCCTGAATGCAAAAGATGAAATGAGCTAGATAAAAGATTAAGACAAGATTCAAATAAAAGATTTAGATTATACCTAATAACTATTGTTAAAGGTAAATTCGACAAGATGAAGATGATCTTCCCAAGATCCTCCATAATCAAGAACACAAGCACGAAGAAGATCCTCTAGAATCTAATTCACTCTTTCCGTTTGACCGTCGGTCTGTGGATGGTAAGCAGTGCTCAGATTCAAGTGAGTACCCAAAGATTCCTGAAAAGCTTTCCAAAACTGACTGGTAATGATAGGATCACGATCACAAACAATAATGACAGAAACACCAAGGAGACGAACAATCTCCCTTATATAGATCGCAGCCAAACTAGAAGCAGAACAGGAAGACTTGACCGGAATGAAATGAGCTGACTTGGTCAATCTATCCACAATAACCCAGATACTCTCATTACCCCTCCTAGTCCTCGGTAATCCATTAATAAAATCCATTTCCAATTGGGAACCTCAAGGGGCTGCAACAAACCAGGGGTCATCTGATGATCGGCCTTGACTTGCTGACAAGTCGCACACCTACTAACAAAAATGGAGATATCTCGCCTCATACCTCTCCACCAATACAGCTTCTTCATATCCTAATACATCTTGGTCACTCCCGGATGAATAGAAAGTCTGGATCGATGGTTTTCTCGAAGTAACTCCTGTCTCAATCCATCAACATTCGGGACACAAATCCGATTATTAATCCTCAAAATACCTCTATCATCGATCTGAGCTCCACTACCATCAAGACTACTACCTCTAACCCTACCACGAACATTCTCCTTGATAAGCCTAAGCATCCGATCCTCATCCTGCTTAGCCATGATACGATCCAAAAGAGGAGAAGAAACAACAAGCTGACACAACATCACCTTCTTCCGACTCAAAGCATCGGCCACAACATTAGCTTTCCCAAGGGTATAGTTGATGTCGAGGTCTTAAGAAGCAAGGAACTCTAACCACCTAATTTGTCTCTGATTCAAATCCTTATGGGCGAAAATATATCTCAAAGACTGATGATCCGTAAAAAGCTCAAACTTAGTTCCCAAAAGATGATGCCTCCAAAGCTTCAAAGCAAAAACCACATCAAGAAATTCCAAATCATGAGCAGCATAATTGGCTTCATGGGTCTTCAACTGACGACTGGCATTAGAAATGACCTTCCCATCCTGCATCAGAACAGCTCCCAAACCTTCACGACTAGCATTAGTGTATAACGTTAATCCCTTATTTCCATTTGGAACGGTAAGAACTGGTGCGGAAGTAAGCTTGTGCTTTAACTCATTGAATGCGGCTTTACACTTATCATTCCATATAAACTTAGCATTCTTTCGAGTCAAAGCAGTGAGAGGTGTAGCAATCCGAGCAAAATTCTCAACGAATCTCCGGTAATAACCGGCAAGGCTCAGAAAACTACGGATATCAAATGGAGTCCTAGGGGTTTCCTAATCCTGAAATAGAATAGGGAAAATAAGAACTACAAAGAAAGATAGAATAATTGAATTACAAAAGAAAGATGAGAAAAGGATAGACTTACATTGATCGCAGCGATCTTGACTAGATCAACAGAAACTCCATTACTAGAAACAATATGTCCAAGAAATTGGACTTCATCCTTCCAGAAATGGCATTTAGAGAATTTAGCTTTCAATTGGTGACTCCTAAGAGTCTCCAGAACAGAATTCAAATGAACCCTATGCTCCTCCTCAGACTTGGAGAAGACAAGAATATAATCAACATAGACCAGAACAAACTTGTTAAGAACATCACGAAAAACACGATTCATCAAATCAACAAAGAAAGCTGGGGCATTAGTCAAACCAAAAGGCATAACTAACCACTCATACGTTCTCAGTACGGAAAGCGGTCTTGGGAATACTTTCCTCAGCAACTCTGAGCTGGTGGAAACCTGTGGCAAGATCAAGCTGAGAGAAAACAGTAGCACCATAAAGCTGATTGAACATATCATTGATACGAGGCATAAGATATCTGTGCTTCATAGTGAGCTTGTTCAGCTCCTTATAATCAACACACATCCTCAAAGAACCATCAAACTTAGTGACAAAAACTACCGCTGCTCCCCATTCGGAATGACTAGGTCTGATCAGACCCTTAGAGAACAAGTCCTCAATTTGCTTCCTTAACTCAACCTTCTCACGGGGTGCCATTCTTCTGGGAGGAAGAACTATAGGTCGAGATCCAGGAATAAGATCAATGCGGAAATCAATTTCCCGCTTAGGAGGTAAAGAAAAAACTTCACCAAAAACATCATGATAGAGTTTAACCATAGGAGTTGAATTAAGGTCACCAGGAGAAGAATCCAAAGAGAAAATAAAACTGCCAGCAAAATCCTGAGGCATACGGCACTGAATCACCAAATGATCACCTTTATCACCAACAAGAGAAACAGTTTGGGTTTTACAAGAGATAATGGCTTCATGCCTCTTAAGCCAATCACCCCAAGCAATATATCGAAAGCATCAAAACCCAGAACATAGAAATCACCAGAAAAAACGATAGCCAGAATAGAAGAGTTTCACTCTTCTACAAATCCTACTAAGGTTCGCGGGACCCCTAATAGGATTAGTAATACACAAAGGTACAGATGCAAACTCAGGAGAAAGGAGATGCTCAAACTTATCACAAAGATCCACAGAAATAAAACTATACGAAGCTCCAGTATCAAATAAAACATGAATAGGAAAATTAAACAAAGAAAAAGTGCCCTGAAGAGTACCTTGGGAATCACTAGGAGTAGATGGAGTAGGTGGAGCAGGAGTGGAAGAAGTCATGGCAAAGACTCCAAATGTCTTGCCTTTCTGATACAAAGGACAATATTTCTTGAAATGACCAGGCTGCAAATAGACATGACAGAGGTTGTTCCCGGTATCCTGAGGTGGGGGAACAGCAGCACCAACTGAAGTAAGGCAACTATTGGCATAGTGTCCCCTCTGATCACACTTGAAACAAGTGATAGAAGATAGGTCGATAGGATGCTTCCGAGGAGTAGATCCTAAACCAGGATTCTTGAGCCAATTCTGCTTCTGCTGATGGAAATTAGGCTTCCTCTTCTTAGAGTTGCTAGAACCAGACTGGGATGGAGAAGCACGAGGAACAGAAACTTCCTTAGAAGTAGGATTCTCATAACGAATAGCCATATCCATAAGCTCGGTGAAAGTGCAATGAACATGAGAAATGAGACGATCATAAAACTCTAGGCGAGCTCCAGCTATAAATTTCTCATTCTTCTTAAGTTGGGTGTCAATAAGGCTAGGACCAAACTTGGAAAGTTCATTGAACTTCCGCTCATACTCAGAAAAGGACATGCTACCCTGCTTAAGATCCATAAACTCCCTGTATAGCTGGGACTTCCCAGCTTCGGGCATCCACTTTCCCACAAAAGCCTCCCTGAAAAGAGATAGATAAGCTTAAGATAGATTTCAAAGAGAATAGCTGAAAGGAACACAAGACAACACAAGAAGAAGATACCTAAACTGATCCCAAGAAATATCTGCCTCCACAGTCTGAGCTGTGACAGACTCCCACCAATCCTGGGCTGCCTCCTGAAGCTACCAAGCTGCCAACTGACGCTTCTAAGCATTAGTAATCTCCAAACCGGTAAAAATACTCTCAAGACTCCTCAACCACTGCTGAGCCTCTACGATGCTCTCAGATCCAGTAAACTTGGTGCCACCAAGCTGAGTGAATTCCTTCCAAAGAGTAGTGAACCTGATGGGTACAACAGGCTCGGGAACTGGGGCAATACCATGACCCCTACCTCTGGCATTCCTACGATTCATCCTGGAAAAATCAAGAATGAATTTTAGGACAAAGGTAAAACAGCAAGACAAAGATAAGATTCAACTAGAAAGGAAATCCTAATCAAAGAATGCAAATAAACAAGGTGGTTTCGAAAGGAATGAAGTTAGGAATGAAAAATGAGATTTTAAACAAGAAAATTTTATATCCAAAATAATCTTTAAAATCCTTAAAATCATTAGAAAAACATTTATACTTAAAAATACGTTCTCTCACAAAGAAATGATTCTAAGATTGATTTCACTCATTATAGGGTATTTCTACCCTATCTCTAATGAGTTTTTGCTCCATAGGCTAAGGTTTGCCTAAAACCAAAGCTCTGATACCAAATGTAACGACCCACTATTTTGGACCATTCAAATCGACAATAAAACCACACATGTCGGACTTGAATAATACAAAACAATAGATTGTAAATAAATTTGGAGCAAATAAATCCAATCACAGAATCACAGACACGGAATATCAGAATAACTCGCAGCGGAAATAAAATACATAGTGGTTCATGAAGCCACTACAATACATAGTCTCAAAAACAGATACAAAATACCATAGTCTGAAAATAGATACAACAGAAGTCTGAATACATAAGTTCACAATTACATAAGCAAAGATGAATGAAATAACTGAAATGGAAAGACAACTAGATAGACAAAATAACTCCAGCAATCTCTAGCTCCAGAAGCTGAATCCAAAGTTGTAATACTTAAGCTGACCCGAGCGTAAAGCAAAACACAAACACTCGAGTCAGGACATACATACTTATACAATGTAAACCAACTCAAGTGAACTGTAATAGAAATGCATAAGTATCTTAAAGGATACTTGGGATCTCCCATCCTTTAAGGATCCGTTAAACTATCTACTATGTAGTAAGATACGCTATTATAATAATGTCTAAAGTAAAGTAAACTATCAAAGTAGCGTTAAGGCTTTACATTTTCCACCTTAACACAATTTTATATTCCCATAGTCTATACGGTATCGTAATCTCCCCCGTAATGGGCGTCGTCAGAGGGCACTCCATAGGTATGGTACAAAACAAAGTCATAGTAAAGCACGCTATGGTAGGTTATACGGCACAACGAGGCAATGCCAGGGTAGATATACCAATTACGCATCCGGACTGTTGGTAATGCAAAACCGCAACAATCGCTCAACTTGAGCCACACTCCCGAATCAAGGGGTGCACCCAATCAGTCACAAAGTAATAGAATGGTATATGATGGAATGTGTTCGATAAGAGAAGCCACCTCATTAGCCCGTCGATTGCTCCTGTTTTAGCCACCTTATGCTAACTCACGGGAGTTAGGTCCACGTTTATACCTCAAATAGAATCGTCGCGACCATCCTACTTCATTCTGGAATCTCCACCGCGTACACGGTTGTTAAAGTGGTTTTCGGTATCGACAAAGAGTATGTCCATATCCGATCCCGGTCTCTTTAACAACCAATCGTTATTATAACCCGTGGTTATAAATTTCAAAAATGGTTTATATTCCAAATCATAATAATCCATTTAAACCATTTAAATATGAAGTCAAAATCCTTTCAAATCAAATATTCAATTTCCAGAATTGTAGCATTTCTAAGTTCATTCATTCAATTATAACAATTTCAAAACATGTATTTTCAGAAACAACAGCACTTATAAAGTGTTACGGTAGATATAGTAGTATCTCAAAACATTGTCAATTTCAGAAACAGCAGCACTTATAAACTGCTACAGTAGATATATTAGTTCCAAAACTGTTCAGCTTTAGAAACAACAACACTTACAAAGTGCTACAGTAAGTATTTTAGTATTTCGGAACTTAGTTTAATTTCAAAAACAGCAGCACTTATAAACCGCTACAGTAGATACAGTGGTAATTTGGAAAACACTACATTTAAAACCGCAGCATTTCTGAAATGCTACAATTAATGTTATAAGTTTATTATAACAATTTTAAAAAATATATTTTCAACTTTTCTCATTTTTAACTTATTAAACTTATTCCACTTTTCAAAAAAATTTATTTGGATATTACTTAACTTACAATTTTTATAAAATAACATTTTATCAATAAATATCCAGTTAATTTATAATTCATTTATTAAGTCAAAATATACATTTAAATTGCTTAACTTTTATTTCAACAAATAACTTAATAATAAAATCTTTAAAATATCCATTTCATAAATAAAATATTTTATTACCAAGTTAAGCCAAAATTTCCAATTTAATCAAAATTTCAATTATTAAGTTAGATCACATTTTTATTTACATTTTCAATCATTTATTAACCCATACAATTTCAACTTACAGAAAATCACTATAAAATTTATTTAAATCATTTAAATCCAGTTTAAGTTAAAATCTCATATAATTTAAATTCCAAATACTTACATTTTTTTAAAAAATCTTTATATTTAAAATTAACCATGGGTCTGTATAATATTTTCTAACCTAGGTCAAGTGGTACGGATAATATATCATTTCAATCCGTAATGAATTAAAATCCCGGGTTTTATCATTTCAAACCCGCAATCCCAAGTCAAATACAATAAAAATCGCTCGAGCCTATCATTTCAGCTCATAACAACTTTTCCTTATTCTAAAGTCCGTTCGGGTATGTATCATTTCAACTCATAGTGATTCTATTCTAAGAGGGAATTTGCAGTGTGAGAAACAGAAAATAAAATAAACAGTATAGCATATCATATGATGTCAGGTGATGTAACAGGTATATAAACAGGTTATATCATTATATAATGTCAGATAATAGGCAAATGTGAACATATAACATAGCATATCAACTACTACAATTCAAATGACATTGTTTCACATTTATATAAGTACGATTTGTCGAGAGTGATAAACTCACCTTTTTATAGCTAGAAATCAATTCAAACACAAACAAACAACTCCGAAAGGCACGACAAAGCACGAATCAAATGTGAGTGGATGGAGAGCCAAGATCCAAGTCTTGTAACAACAAAATATACAACATATATAAGCATACATATTCAACAAAAAAATAAATTAAAACAATGTAAATTATGAATCAACAATGGAATAAATGGGCTTAACCACACAAGTGGGCTCGGCCACATCACCTATAGGCTCGGCCATCACCATACTTTGCTCGGCCATGATGTGTTTTGAGGTAAGTGGGCTTGGATATGGGTCACAAGGCACGGCTATGGTTTGAGGAAGTGGAAAATGGCAAGTTACAATACATGGAAGGCAAAAGGTCAAGCAATTGAATGGTCAAGTGCACACATGGATTCAGTCTGGGTTTGAGCACATGGATCAGGTCAGGTCTGGTCATCTGGTCGCGGCTTGGAGTGGGTGTGTTCACGGGAAGGCAAGGCATGGTGGAGTTTGTGGTGGAGGCCGAGGCAAACAAGGTGATGGTGGTGATTATAGGAGTTCGACTAGGGTTTTCCTGCTTGGTTTGTGGTGATTTACTTGGTCTAGGGTCACGGCTATGGCATGTGGTGGTGATGAGGGTTGCTGGCCGTGGAAGGTGGTGGTGGAGGAGGGTTTGTGGTTGGCAATAGCATGGTGGCCGAGCATATGCATTGAAAACAAAAGAGAAAACAAAAGAAAATTGAAGAAAAAATGGAAAAAGAGGAAGAAGACATTAGAGAACTTTATGTATTTTTCTTCCAAGAAATAGAAATGAGAAAGTGATGGGAATAAGATGTTTTGTATGTGAATTAGAATGTAAAAAGAATGGCTATGAAGTAGTGAACGTCTAGAAGCAAAATGAAAAGGCTAAAAAACAAAAAGGCATATATTAAAGAAAAAGAAACCAAAGTCTTTTGAATTTCCAAGCCAAAATAAAATAAAATAAAAATAGAAAGTAGAGAAATGAAAATAATAAAATGAAAATATAGAAAATAGAAATGAAATAGAAATATGAAATAGAAAATAAACAATGAGATACTGAAAATAATTGCGTGTAAAACGCTGAATTTTATCAAATTTAAAAAGTATAAAACAGAATTTGACGAAACGAAAAATAGGACGAATATCAGAAACAAATACTGCTTCAAAGAAAAAGGTTAGAAAATAAAAATTAAAAATTAAAATTTTCAAATAAAAGTCAAAGTTTGACCAAAATATAAATCTCCAGAAAATCATTATTTTATTATATTTGAAAAATAAATTACAAAAATCCAAAATACATTGGAAAATTCCAATATTTCAATTTTTAATGATTTAAAAATCAAAGTTTTCAAATACATAAATTTTAAAATATTTCTTAAAATTTGTGGGTTGTTACATGCAACAAGAATTAGGCAGTCAATTAGATAATACAAGAAATCATTACCTGAATGAAACCACCAGACCTAAACACATTCAAAATGAGAGTTGCAGATTCTGGAGCAACCAATCATATCATAAACAGTCTTGAAAACTTGAATCTAGGAAATAAGGAGTATAATGGTAATAAGTCCATACATATGAGAAATGGTGAGTCTATTAAGGTAACTCATATTGGAATTGCTTGCATTAAAGGAGAAAGGATACTTTATCTTAATAATTTATTAACCTCAAACAAAGAAAAATCTCATAAGTGTATCACAATTTGCAAGTGATAACGATGTCTACTTTGAGTTTTATCCTAAATATCGTTTAGTAGAGACATTCCAACTAGAGAATTCTTTTGCAGGGTGATGCAGTTAAAGGGTTGTACAAGTTCAATCTTGTTAAGTCCAGAAATTCTGGAAAAGGAGAAAAGTGTCGTAATTTCTCTACAGCTTCTCAAACAAAGAGAAATATGAGTAGTTTTGATATATGGCATTATAAACTAGGTCATGCTAATGCAAGTATTGTAAAAAAAAGTTTTAACTGAAAACACCACTGCACCTTATGTTTGCATATACTGTCAAATGGGTAAGAGTCACAAACTTGCCTTTTCCGACTCTTTAACTAGATATAATAAACCCCTATAAATGGTTGTAACTAATTTTTGGGGTCTTGCTCCTATTAGTTCTGACTATGGCTTTAAGTATTATATATCATTTGTTGATGCTTATTCTAGATACATTTGGATTTATTTCTTAAAAACAAAATAAGAAACTTATAATGTAGTAATACATTTCATAACTTAAGCTAAAAAGCAAACCAACCATCTAGTCAAAATTATACATGGTGGTACTGAGAATAAACCACTCAGTAATTTCTCTAATAATAAGGGAATAGTTCATAGGACCACTTGTCCCTACACATTTGAACAAAATAGGTTAGCTGAGAAGAAACACAGACATATAGTTGAGTCCAGTCTTATACTTTTAGCTCAGGCCTATCTTACTTTGAAATTCTGACCTGATTCCTTTAATACTGCAGTGTACCTGATCAATAGATTACCAACAAAGGTACTTGAACACAAGAGCCCATTAGAAAAATTGTTTAGTGTAAAACCTGATTTTCAAGCACTAAAACCTTTTGGGTGTTTGTGTTTTCCTTACCTAAGGCCATATAACACTCATAAATTAAATTTCAAGTCTACACCTTGTACATTTTTAGGATATAGGACAAATCAGAAAGGATATAAATGTATTGATAGTAATTGAAAAATATTCATAAGTAAGCATGTTGTATTCAATGAACATGTGTTTCCTTTTGCCAATACAAATGTGAAAACAACTCAAAAAGTTTATAACTCAAAAGTTTCTATACCACCAATACCTTTGTACTTTACTGCATGGGATCAACCAGGAGATGAAATGAGTCCATAAGACTATGTCCCACAACTCATAATGCCCAATGAACTAGGTCATGAGCAAGGAGAGTCCTCTGAATATCTCAATCAGTCTCCTAACAGTTCAATAAGTCAACCACAAAGCATCAGTCAAGGAGATTCAAACATATAGCAGAATCAACAAGGAAGTATTACAAGTCGAAGTAGTACTTCGGAATCATCACATGATGAACCACAGGCTAAAGCTGGGCATCACATGATTACTAGAGCAAAAAGTAGGATATTTAAACAAAGGTATATATTGTATTTACTGAATCAGAGGAACCGGAATCATTTGATCAAGCAATACGATATAAAAACTAGAAAACAACAACGGATGAAGAGTATAATTCTCTTATAAGAAATAAGACATGGGACCTTGTTCTTTCACCTGAGCATAAGAACATTGTGGGATGCAGGTGGATTTATAAAATAAAGAAAAATCCAGATGGAACAATTGCAAGATACAAAGCAAGGCTAGTTGCTAAGGGCAACACACAACAACATAGGTTCGACTTCAATGAGACTTTCTCTCCAGTGGTGAAGCCAACAACTATTAGAATTATTCTCACTATAACACTACATAGAAATTGGGACATAAGGTAATTAGATGTCAATAATGCCTTTTTAAATGGTGATCTACAAGAGGAAATATATATGGAACAGCCACAGGGCTACAAATAAGACAGAATATATGTGTGCAAGCTAAAAAAGGCTATTTATAGCCTTAAGCAAGCACCTAGGGTCTGGTTTGATAAACTTAAAACCACCTTATGTAATTTGGGTTTTCAATCTACCAAATCAGACACCTCACTTTTTATTAAAATGAGCAAAATTTCAACTGTTTATATTTTAATATATGTTGATGACTTGATTGTTACAGGTTATAATGAAGCAAAAATCTACCATCTCATTCGATACTTAGATAAGCAATTTTCAATTAAAGATCTTGGCAATCTAAACTACTTTCTAGGAATTGAAGTTAAAAGGAAATCAAAGTCAGAAATAGTCTTATGCTAGAGAAAGTATATTACAGAACTGCTAGTCAAAGCAAAGATGCATGGTGCCAAATCACTACCTATACTTATGATAAGTAATCAAAATTTCTCAAAAAACAGGGGAGAACCAATATTTAATGATAAGCAATATAGAAGCATTGTTGGTGCTCTACAATATGTAACTATTACTAGGCCTGAAATTTTATTTAATGTTAACAAAGTGTGTCAATTTATACAGAATCCCCCGGATAAGCATTGGAAAGCAGTGAAGAGAATATTAAGATACTTAAAGGGAACTACAAATCATGGATTAACAGTTAAAGCATGTAAAAATCTAAGTATAATGGGATACACTGATGCAGATTGGGCCACAGATCCTGATGACAAAAAGTCAAATATAGGACACTGCATTTACATTAAAGATAACCCAGTATCATGGTGTTCAAAGAAACATGCAAATATCTCTGGATCAAGTACAGAGGCCAAATATAGAAGTATTGCAAGTGCAACTACAGAGATTATGTGGATACAATCACTACTAAATGAACAAAAGGCCAATACAAACAGCAAACCGATCATATGGTATGACAACCTTAGAGCAGTTTCACTCTCAGCAAATCCTATTCTTCACTCAAGAACAAAACACATAGAAATTAACATATATTTTGTTTGGGAACAAGTTCTACAGGGAAAATTAGAAGTGAATCACATACCTAGCACTTACCAAAGAGCAGATATACTCACCAAATCATTATCGGCAAAGAATTTTACTAGATTGAAGCATGAATTAAAGATTGAAGAAGGCAACCAAAGCCCGAATGAACAAGCAGCAGCTAATCTCACTAAATCAAAGCATGCTTCAAGGACTGAAGAAGGCAACCAACACATCAATTGAACAAAAAAAAGCAAAGCAACAACCAATTTGGAAGAAAGCAACCAAAGCTCGAATGAACAAGCATCAACCAATCTCACTAAATCAAAGCATGCATCAAAAACTGAAGAAGGCAACCAAAGAATCGATTAAAAAAATTAAGCAAAGCGACAACCGATTTGGAAGAAATCTCAATACCCTAATCCTAGATCAGTTTGAAAGGAGGTAATGAGAATGAGAGTATGAACAGCTGCTACTATTATCTCAAAGCAAATATAATAAAGAGAATGTGGGTTGCAATAGAAGGCTTGTATAACCAGCCCAATTCAATGTATATTAGTACATTATAAATAGCAAGCATATACACAATGTAACAAATCCAGTTCATTCTTCAATTAAAGAAAATCTACTTCATTATAATCTATCTCATTTTATATCTTTTCATTCTCTGAAATCCTAAGTATCAGATATCAAATATCACAAGTATCTGAAACATTTATTATTCAACTTTTTAAACTAATGGAAAACATGAGTACTATGATATTACAAACGCATTGTTGGGTTTGTGATTCCTTTTTTTTCATTACTCAAATGACAATATAGGTAAATGGTAACGAGTTACCCTTTGAGCACTATAAACGCAGGTTTTGCTACGTATTCGCATGTGTGACGCATATGTACACAGCCTAAAAGATAAATGCATAAGGTACATAAACATGACTAGTCAAAAAATTTACTGGTATAACCGTATATACAGTAAAGTAAATTATCCTAGTAAATATAAGAACCTAAAGTAATAATTGAATTTCAAATTTCTGCAAGTGTTTAAAAAAGTATACAATTTAGATTTTATTCTTCAACTATTTAAGTAAAAAAATCAAGAATATTATACTAATTTTTTTCTGAATATATTTTATAATATTATTAAAAAATCTTATCCATGACTCTTTTTTTAAACAACTTGACATAAGCTATGATAGGAGCTTATCAAATATTATTTAATACTTAAAATGTATTCAGAAAAATTTGCACTTACATCAAACAGTTTTGGCACCAACAATATTAAAACTATATGTATCTAGAACTAGTACTTTGACACATCTGATACATGTGTGTAAAAAACTCAGCAATGATGACTTTAAATAAAGTTCTTTAGCATATATTTCAAATGTTCTAGTATATGCATATAACAGTTCTATGTACATAACTCATATGGCTTATAACTATCAATGATGGCATTCAAATCTAATTTCACTACAGAACAAAAATAACATGCAATTTAAAGTTCAAGTGAAATAATTAAAACTTGAATTGAAAATGTGTAAACAAATACTCTCTAACATACAAAGAAAAATTAGAGTGGTTTTTATCAAATTCTCAGCTAACAATTATTATTTAATTAAACATGAAATGAATATGCTTATGTAAAATATGTTGAAATTTTAAGTGACTTAATTTAAAAAAAAAAATTAATGGTAACAAAATTCGTAATGAATGACGTTGTATAATGGTAATATATTTATAAGCTATTATTATTAAACCGTTGCAAAAATTAATGGTAATAAAATTCATAATGAATGACATTGTATTACGGTAATATATTTTTGAGCTATTATTATTGAGTCATTGAAAAAATTAATGGTAATAAAATTCGTAATGAATGAAAATAATTTCAGATCCGTTAACAATATCTCATTTCAGTACCCGTACAGTTTCCATTCTGCCTAATTAAATGATAAATAGGCAGAAGGAAAAACAGAAGGCAATAGACAATTTTATTTCTTCTTCTTCTCCCTCTGTCATTTCTCCCTCTGTAGAATTCTTCCAATAATTAAATTAGAAAGTTCTTCAGAACGATTTGCTATCGTACAAATAATAAATCACACGATAGCAAATCGACTAAATTTTAGAGGTTGTTTCATCCTAGAGACCGAGCGGTTGATAACTAGCCTTGCACCTTGAGCTTATGCCGAATCATCTTAAAGAAAGGGACGAAGTACGCGACACAACCATTTCCATCAGTCAGATCCAATAATTTAAGATGATTCCACCTGCTGCAAATGACCGCGACCGACGATTTTACTGGAACGGTAAGCCCAGACACCAGTAGACCCTTCAAATTCGAGGGGCTACACTTTAAATGATGGAGGCAGAAGATGCAATTTTTCCTGACAATGAAAAGGATGGTCTATGTTCTGACCACCGACAAAATGCCACTGTCTAATCCACCCACCGAAGCAGGGAGCATGGAGTAGTAATCTTGGATCGAGCATGACTACCTGTGCAAAACCTTCATTATGAATGACCTCTACGATGACATATATGACTACTACAACGCAAGGGACAAACCAACTAAGGAGATTTAGGAGGTGCTGTAGAAGAAGTATGACACGGAAGAAGCTAAACCAAAGAAATACATAGTCAGCCGCTACCTCAAAATTTAGATGTCCAATGCCAGGTCAATAGAGATGTAGTCTCATAAGCTTTGGAAAATAGCTCATGAGATTGTCTTCAAAGGTATGACTATTGTCCAACAGTTTCAAGTTGCAATGCTTATTGATAAATTGCCCATAGTTAGAAAAAGTTCAAAAATAAGCTTAGAAATAAAACTAAAGAATTTTCACTTGAAATTTTGATTATTAAACTCTAAATTAAGAAAACAAGATATGAAAGAGGAATTGTTTTCTGTTTCCAGCAACAGTAAGAAGGCTGTGATTCTAAAACCGGATCCCAAAAGATTTAAGAATCAGAACTTTAAGCCTAATCAGAACCGCGATAAAAATAAAAACCTTCAAAGGAACCGTACTGCACCACAACAACAACCACCCATAAAGAATGATTCTGGTTAGTTTATTTGTTATAACTGTAACAAATAGGTTATATGGTACGAAAGTGTCAGAACATGCTTCATCCTGCTCCTCAAGAGAACCTAACTGAAGAGTAGCCGGTAACTGCTATGATTACAAAGATCAATCTTATATGTGGATCAGAAGGATGGCGGGTAGATACTGGTGCTACATGCAATGTCTACTATGATTGTGCCATGCTCAAAACATACACGGATGCTAAGGACAAGAAAGTGTTATTAGGGGACTCCCATACCACTATTGTTGTTGGGATTGGAAGCGTTGAGCTAAAGTTTACCTTTGGAAAACAGTTATACTAAAGGACATGATGCACACTCCAGAGATGAGAAAGAACTTAGTTTTCAGTTATCTTCTTAATAAGGCTGACTTTACTCAGACTATAGAGACTGATTTGTACACCATAACTATGAATGGTATATTTGTGGGTAGAGGTTATGCTACTGATGATATGTTTAAGTTGAATGTTAAATGTAATAAAGTATCTCCTTCTTCTTATATGTTGTGTTCATTTAATAAAGTATCAATAAAACTGGTAGGGGCCCAGTTAACTCCGTTGGCTTTACCAAAAAGATATGGCATGCTAGTCATGTTAACAAATGTAATAAAGAATATGAGTAGCTTAGGATTAATTCCTAATATGTCTTTAAAAGATTTTGAAAAATGTGATTTTTGTAGTAAAGCAAATTAAAAAAAATCTCCACATAAACATGTAATTGGAGAATCTAAAACTTTAGAGTTGATTCATTCTATTATATGTGAATTAGATGGAACATTGACTAGAAATGGATATCGCTATTTTATCACATTTATGATGGCTACTCTAGTTTTACTTATACTTAATGAAAAATAAAAGCGATGCATTTGAAATGTTTAATCTTTTATAACTGAAATTGAAAATCAGTTTAGTAAGAAAGTTAAAAGATTCATAGTGATAGAGACATTGAATTTGAATCCAGTATGTTTATTGAATTTTATAATTCACATGGCATAATAAATGAATGAACTGCACCTTACTCACTTGAAATGAACGGTAAAGTTGCAAGAAAAAAAGGACTTTAACTGAATTAATTGCAGCTATTTTACTTAATTCAGGTGCAGCATCACATTGGTGGGGGGAAATCTTAGTGTATGTTATGTGTTGAACTGAATTCCTAAATCTAAGAGCAAAGTTTTTCCCTATGAGATTTTGAAAAATCATAAACCTAATGTGTCATATTTTAGAACCTGGGATTGTTTAGCATATGCTTGTATATTTGGCCTTAAAAGAATTAAATTTGCAAGTAGAGCATACTAATGTATATTTATTGGTTATGCTATTAATAACAAAGTATATAGATTTTATAATCTAAATGCACATACTATAATAGAATCTAATGACATTGACTTTTATGAACTGAAATTTCAATTTAAATTAAGGAATAGTGGGGGCATGCCTAATAATATTTTTGTAAGAAATGAACAAAATAACTCTTTTGACAATGAACCTAGGAGAAGTAAAAGAGCTAGAATTGCAAAAGGTTATGGTTCAGATTTTAATGCTTACACTTTAGATGAGGATCCTTTAAACCTTCAAGAAGCCTTATCTTCATTAGATGCCGATTTTTGGAAAGAGGCTATAAATAATGAGATGGATTCTCTTGAATCTGATAAGACTCGGCACTTAGTTGATTTACCACCAAGTTGTAAGACCATAGGTTGTAAATGGGTTCTTAAGAAGAAATTAAAACCCGATGGAACAGTTCATAAATATAAAGCCCGTCTAGTAGCTTAGGATCTTAAGCAAAGAGAAAATGTAGACATTTTGATACTTTTTCACCTGGAACTAAAATTACATCTATTCAAGTATTAATTTCACTTGTATCTATATATTAAATGGATGTTAAAACTACATTTTTAAACGGTGAATTATAAGGGGAATTTTATATAGACCAATCTGAAAGTTTTATAATACATGGGCAAGAACATAAGGTTTGCAAGTTAGATAAATCTTTATATGATCTAAAACAAGCACCTAACAATGGCATAAAATTTTTGACAACTTGATTATTTCACATGGTTTCAAAGTCAATGAGAGTGACAAATGTATTTATTATAAATATGAGAACGACATTTTCACGATTATATTTTTGTATGTAGATGATCTACTTATTTTTGGTTCAAATATTCATGCTATTAATACGTTAAGTCTCTTTTAAGTGCCAACTTTGATATGAAAGATCTAGGAGAAGCAAGTGTAATCCTTGGTATCAAGATCACTATGTCTAATAAAGGAATTTCTTTGGATCAATCTCATTATATTGAGAAGATATTAAAAAATACAATTACTTTGGCTATAAACCTGCTTGTTCACCGTATGATCCAAGTGTAAAACTATTTCAGAACGCTGGTGAAAATGTAAGATAGTCTGACTATGCGAGCATCATTTGCAGCCTTCGTTTTACCACTGATTGTACTAGACCCGACATAGCATATGCCATGAGATTATTATGAAGGTTTACTAGTAGACCTAATATTGAGCATTGGATGCTATTGAAAGGGTCATGAGATACCTAAAACAAACCAAGAACTTTGGATTACATTATGGAAATTTCCATCTGTAGTTGAAGAATACACTGATACAGACTGGAATACTTTATCCAATGATTCTAAAGTAACCAGCAGCTATATGTTTAGCATAGCTGGTGGGCTCTTTCTTGGAAATCCAAGAAACATACTATTTTGGCTCAGTCCACCATGGGGTCTCAGATGATAGCACTAGTAACAGCTAGTGAAGAAGCAAATTACTTAAGCAATCTGCTAGTTGAGATTCCTTTATGGAAAATACCTATACCAACTGTGTTGATCCATTGCAATAGTACAATGGATATTGCAAAAGTTCAAAACCATTATTATAACGATAAGAGACGACAGATACGTCATAATCACAACACTGTAAGAGAGTTACTATCTTCAAGTGCTGTTAGAATGGATCATATTCGCACTGATGAAAACTTGGCAGATCCTTTGACTAAAGAATTGACCATAAAAAAAGTCCATAAAACATCCAAAAGGATGAGACTATGCCCTTTGACACTCACAATGGTAACCCAACCAATATGACTGGCGATCCCAAGAACTAGGTAAACAAGTTGTGAAGTGATAAGAGATGAACATGCTATATTATAAAATGTTTAGAAGTATGTAATCTTGTAGCGATTAGAGGATGAGGTAATAGAAACTCTTAATGAGATCTATACTCTATGTGAAGTGGGGTACCTAGCTATAGTAGTACTCCTAATGGACTCACTTTTGTGAATGTGGAAATGAGGCCGTTTCCTATGAAAACTTTGGAGGCAAAAGTTTTCTAGAGTGTTCACTAAACCGAGATAGATGTGCATGACCATTAATGCACGGGCTAGTTGAAAGCATTTTAGAAAGGTTGTGTGTGGTTTGATGTTAGAGATAGAGTTCAAGACTGCGTGTCACTATAGTATATTCTAAATCTTACTCAATATGCAAGGTTCAAATCAAAAGATACATTTGTTTATGCACAATCCTATATTTTCAGAAATTGCTTGGAAATATTTTTTTAATAATTCAAATGGGAGATTGTTGCAATTTTAAATGAATTAATTTTAAGAAAATTAATTGTAATATAATTTGTAATGAATGACGTTTTATAATGGTAATATATTTATGAGCTATTATTATTGAGTTGTTGCAAAATTTAATAGTAATAAAATTCATAATGAATGACAATAATTTGTAATGAAATGGATGATCCAGAATGGTTATGCTAACCTTAAGTTACACTTTAAGTGTATTTCCAAATTAGAAATTTTGCAGCTCGTGTTGTAGTGTTATCTGAATATGATATCGTGGCATTTGAGATATGTAAATCATGGTTTATGATATAACATACTCCATTTACGGAGCATTTTAAACTTTGTATTGAAACTATATGATGAATTATGTGTGATATGGAAATCATTGTTTATATATTATATCTATTTGCTTTAAGAATTTTAATATTACTAGTGCAAGAAATTATGTAAAATTATAATTTTATATTAGCAATGCTTATATATGTTAGCAATATTTTGATTAACAACGCCTGTAAATGTCACAAAGCAAATTTTATGTAGTGTTAGTAGTTATCAATAGCAACGCTACTAGGTGTTACCAAATCTATATTTTGCAACGTTTATAAGTGATATTAAATACTCTGTGGCAACACTTATAAGAGTTACTTAGATGTAGTATAGTAACACTTATAAGTATGACAAACTTGTCCACTCCATTCCTCACATGCCATTGGTAACACTTAAAAAGTGTTACCGAAATTATTTGTCATACTTATAAGTGTTATGAATTGCCTGTTTTGGTGTAGTATCCGTTAGCTTTTTTTTTCCTTGCTAAGAAGCACCAACGGTATTTTTGTTTTCCAAATGTTATCGCTGCAAAACTGAAACAAAGTTGCAGTATCTTATTTTCAAATGGGAGAACAATCATTAGCATGCTTTTTAACAAACAGATCAAATACAAATGCTACATTTTCCAAAGGTTGACATTTCTCAAAATCTGTTTAAGCAAATATTAGCCAAGGAATGGCTATGAAGATATAAATATTGATAGACTTGATGACAACAATGTTTTTTAACCGCGAGTCTTCATTAAATGTTAAATTCAAATAAAATCACATCAAGATCTAATGGTTGAAATTTAATCTTATGTGTCTGAAATTATGTTCCGATAGTCTTTCCAGTTTCCATATCACCTTTACAACCTCATAAAGAAAATGTCACAAATCAGATAGGTAACAGTCCTAAATACATTAAGATCTAATGAATTTTATTGTCTAAACATTACCACCAAAAAATATGCTTACATAGGATGTCTGATAGGAAAATTGAATTGAACTGCTGATGTTAACCCGCAACCAAAATTCTTAGGCGGTGATAGGTTTAAAAAAAAGTTTGGTGTTTTGCAATTTCAATATTTATACTTGTAGAAGTGGGGAGGTAGAACATGCTAGTCAATCCAAGAATAGAAAGAAGTGATGAGAGAATATAGATTTTGAAACTTTTCGAAACACGAAAAAGTCATTTTCAAGTTTACATGTTAAAACCAATTTTCAATTCGATCGTTTTCCCTCTTTTGTGTATTTTAAAACACATATTAAAAATGCAAAATACAAAACTCAATTTTCAAACCAAGCAGGACCTTACTTTTTCCGCCTTGTTCATCTCCAATCGTAGTATAACTACTTGGGATAAGACAAAAGAACACGTTTAAGGGCACCAAAATTCATTTTGGCAACTCCATTAAGTCAGTCAAGTCTGACTGCTAACCCATTCAGACTTTTCTTCCTTGCGCGCCATTTTTACCATTCCAAACAAATTGTTCCATCCCAACATTTCTTAGTGGTGACTTGGTCAAATATAAACTTTCATCTAGTAAAGATATGTGCCAGGTTTTCTATCATTCATTCATGTTTTTATCAGAAACAAATATTAGTCTACCCAATAACTTTAGCCAAACCTTCTCATTCTCACTGTTTGCTCTCTAACCATGGCCATCATCTTCTTTATATTAATAATAATCCTATTGCCTAATCCATCCACTGCTTCTGATTTTATTTCTCTTAACCAGTCAATTTCCGGAGATAAAAAACTGATATCAAAAAACGGAGATTTTGAGTTGGGCTTTTTCAGACCACGCAATTCTTCATATTATTACATCGGAATTTGGTACAGCCTCCAAAAAGTACCTAAACTTACATCTGTTTGGGTTGCAAACAGAGAAACGCCAATATCGGATTTATCAAAAACGGAGCTTAAGATCTCAATGAGCGGCAACTTGGTCATTGCAAACAGCTCAAATCCTTCAATTTGGTCTACAAAAGTTACGAGTATATCTTCTAACGCAACCACAGTTGCTATACTTTTAGATAGTGGAAACCTGGTTTTGAGAGATGGGTTAAACAGTAATTTAACTTTATGGCAGAGTTTCGATCATCCTACTGATACTTGGTTACCCGATGCAAAACTTGGGTTAAATAAAGTAACAAAAGAGTCTCAGCGTCTGACATCATGGAAAAATCTAAACGATCCTTCAGCTGGTAGGTATAGTGTAACCACGGATCCACTTGATTCTGGCCAATTTGTCATACAATGGAATAATAAAAAAACTTATTGGTCTAGCGGTAACTGGAATGGTCGTATCTTTAGTTCAGCTCCTGAGATGACAGCCAATGGCCTATATGATTTTGATTGTGTGTCTAATGAAAATGAAGTTTACTTCACATATTCACTAAACCTCAATAATCCAGTAATATTAAGGTGGATAATTGATATGTCAGGTCAAATGAGGCAATTGATATGGGTAGAAGATATTGCAGCGTGGAGTACGTTTTGGTCCCAGCCGATAAAACCACTTGACGTTTATGCTTTTTGTGGACCTTTTGGTAGCGGTAATGACAATGCTTTACCATTCTGCAACTGTATAATTGGATTTGAACCAAAATCGCTTGATGAATGGCTTGAGAGTGATTACACACAAGGCTGTAAGAGAAAGAGTCAGCTGCAATGTGGTTTTAATAGAAGCCATTTAGAAGTAGACAGGTATCTTCCCATGGATGACATTAGGTTACCTGATAACCCACTAAGGTTAAACGTTGATGACATTTCAGATTGCAAGAACTATTGTTTGAGCAATTGCTCGTGCAGTGCTTACTACATAGCTGATAATTCAAGCTGCTCTTTTTGGGTCGGAGACTTGCTTAATCTTGAAGCTCAATATGCGTCTGACATGTCGGGCAGTGGAAATTTCTTCCTCCGTCTTGCAGCATCAGAACTTCCTGATCCTAAGACAAAAAATTGTATTTTCATATTACCTATAATAAAATGTTTTGGGTACCATAGTTTATGACATTGATACTCGGCTAACACAACTGTAACTCACAGCTAGGAAAGCAACAGTCATAATCATGGTGAGCATTGCTGGTGGAGTGCTGCTATTAGCCTGTGTAGTTTGTTTTTTATGGAAAATGAAGAAAAGAATTAGAAGAATAAAAATAAAAAGTATGTACACCCTTGTGATATTTTCATGATTGAATGCAATGTAATATGAATAGACTCGTACATAATATATGATAATAACTATTACATTGCCAATGCAGTTACCTTAGAAGCAACTTCTGGGTCCAATGAACATTCAACTAATAGACAAAGGGAAGACAACATCGAACTTGCTTTGTTTGAAGTTAGCACCATTGTTACCGCTACTAATTACTTCTCTGCAGCTAACAAGCTTGGAGTAGGTGGATTTGGACCAGTGTACAAGGTAAATATTGCTTTTGATATGCTTCTAAATATTGCTGGAAAATGTGAAATCTAGTTCTGTAGGGAATTCTTGGACCCGATCAAGAGATAGCTGTGAAAAGACTCTCCAAGACGTCAATGCAAGGAGTGGAAGAGTTCAAAACTGAGGTTACGCTTATCGCTAAACTTCAGCATAGAAATCTTGTTCGGCTTCTTGGTTGCTGCATTCATAGGGAAGAGAGGATGTTAATATATGAGTACATGTCAAACAAAAGTTTAGATGCCTTTCTTTTTGGTACGTTCAGGGATCAATCTAGTACACATCTTCTTTAGCACGGTACTAATGTTCATTTTACACTATTTTGACTCAAACCGGACTTAGCTGTATAGTTTTATAAATATCTTTTATTCGCAATGAACTGATTTACACTGACAATATTTACGTCTGCAAATATGTTATCTAACGCAAGCATATTTCAAAAAAAAAAATGCATGAGTATAAATTCAATTCATCTACAGTTGGCGCATTTTCCATGTGGTTCAAATAAGTCGGATAATATGAGAATATTTTGACTTAATCTCAGTTTGCAGTAGAAGCTAAATAGATGCTAAAAAGTATGTGAAACATGTAATTAATTTTAACTATGAAACAAGAAATTGAAGCACATAAAAGAAGACCAGCTTAAATCCTCTTGTATAGTTCAATACACAAAAAAAATTTAACTAGGATTTTTTTATGACATAAGGCACAGTAAGTAAGAAGACAGAGGAATTAAACTTCAAGTAGACCAAGTTTGAGCATATTAAATACAATTTTATCCATCTTGTTTCTAAAATAATATTATCAAACCAATGAACACTGGTACAGTTGTAAGGCTCGAGATTGTCGATCTAGAAGGTCGTGAATAAAAATGCATTGCATCATTAGCAAGGTTTAAAAAGTTAATAATGTCAAATAAGCCATTAAGCAATAAAATCAACCACGGTTTATAAACTAATACGTATCGATCATACAACCTTTTGACTATAGCTCCTTGGCCCCATATGGTGGCAAAGCATGACATGCTGACTACAACCTTTGTTTTTTTCCACAATTGTAGAGAAAAAAGGTCCATTGCTTGATTGGAAGACTAGATATCAAATCATTTTAGGGGTAACTCGTGGGCTTCTCTATCTTCATCATGACTCCAGATTAAGAATCATCCATAGAGATCTCAAAGCCAGCAATATTCTTCTTGATAAAAATATGAATCCAAAAATATCTGACTTTGGACTGGCCAGAATTTTAACTGGAGATGAGACGACTGACTTCAACACAAGAAAAGTAGTCGGTACATAGTAAGTTCAGGTTTCACAACGTATTTTATAAGATTAAGACATAGTTCACAAGTTCACCTTTTGATGTATTGGTGATAATTACAGTGGGTATATGTCTCCTGAATACGCTATGGAGGGTATTTTCTCTATGAAGTCAGACGTATTCAGCTTTGGGGTTTTATTACTCGAAATTGTAAGCGGAAGAAAGAACAGAGGAAAATATACTTATTCCACGCATCTGAACCTTGTAGCTCACGTAAGTAAGAGTTTGCAGTCAGCTGATCAGCTGCGTTATATTTCAGGCAAAACTTCACACTTTCGGTGTTTCTATTTTGGTTGTAGGCATGGAGTTTATGGAATGAAGGGAAGAGCTTACATTTGGTCGATGAAACATTGAGTGATTCCTATTCTGAAGTGGAAGTGATGAAGTGTATAAAGGTAGGCCTCTTGTGTGTGCAAGAACGTGCTACAGATAGGCCTTTAATATCATCTGTTATTGAATTTTTGGCAAACGCAAGTGATATTGCATCTATACCAATGCCTAAACGTCCTGGCTTTATTTCAACGACAAGCCCCATTGAAACAGACTCGGTTTCAGAGATTCACGAAGAATGTACTTCTAATGACATAACTGTGTCCTTAGAAGGAAGATAACGAGTTGACACTATATCCTGCTGCCAAACTTTTTTTTTTTTGTCTCCAATTAGTTCGTAAAGTAATTATAATATAGTTATTAACTTATTCTTACCTATTCATGCATACAGTAGATTGCTTCCAGAATTACACTCATTATTGATAAAGCATAAAATTTAACTTCATTTTACCTTGCGTTATATGACAAAAATCACTGACTGGTCAAATAATAATATAATATCCCTGGTTAATGCTTGAATTACAGCTTAATTCATTGTAGGTTGGTTATGCATAGGTTCAATTCTTATGTGCTCATTTCCCGTCTTATGTCACCATTTTAATAGTATTGTGGATCCCAACAACAAATTATATGATCAGATTAAATTGAGCATATAGAACGAGAGAAACAAGGACAGAGGAGTTGAGTTGTTATACATATATCGTTTTCCCATTACAGTTACCTATGTACATGATGGATCCATACGCAATGGACTTTGAATTCAAACCGGGTCTAAATTTTGAAGCCATAATATAACTTATCCACAAACTCTTTTTTATATATAACTCACTCCATGCCTATAAATCATTTAAAGAATTGTTACTTTTGTACCGAAACCCTTTTACAAGCAACCATGGCTTAAATTCGCCTTTTTTCATAGGCGTTGATCCTTCTTCTAAAACTTAAAGCCTTGTTTGGTTTGAAGGTTTCATGGGAAGCTATATTCATCTTTCTTGATGGAAATAATAGTCTCATATCGGGAAATACAAAGGCAAGATCCTATGTAAATGCAAAGTGACTATTGTTCACATCGACCAATTGATTTTGCGAATAACTAAATAGTTCTCTAAATAAAAAGAATGCTAATAGTGGTATGAGAGCTGGTTACGTAACTAATATGTAAGTGTTTAACAACCATGCATGTGTCGTGCCATCCGAATACTAGTTAGCTCAAATACGTCACACGTGAAAGGAGCGTGATGAAAATAATAGTTCCACATCAGAAAAAATACAAACAAGGTCCTATATATATAAATATAAAGAGACTATAGTTCACATCTACCAATTGGTTTTGTGAATAACTAATTTTCTATAAATTAAAAAAAGTCCAACACTTCCTCTTCCTTTTGTTTTAATAGTTAGGTCTTCTCCACTTCTTTCCCTTCTCTAACAACTTTGAAATACATATTAAAAATGCAAAATACAAAACTTAACGTTCAAACCAATGAACCTTAATCTTTCCACCCGTTAAATTCATCGTGCCATTTTAGTGGATCTCTCAATTTCTCACTATTAGTCAAGTCCATTTAGCAGTAGGTTAATTATATATACATATAAATACATACATATGCGTTTGAATATTAAAATATATGCATATGGTTTGGTATGCACATATATGCATATATATATATATATATATATATATATAATATCATTTTTGGAATTGGACACTTAGTAATACATAGTTGTATCACAAGTCAACATATGTTCAGTGATTCAAATCACGTTACGCATGATCCGAACCTTTAACCTCATTACTAAAACCGAAGCATCAAACTTGGAACAGTGGTTTTGGACAATATAATATCATATGTGTGTATGTGTGTGTTTGTGTGTGTATTGTGTGTGTGTGTTATTTCAAACACATAGACAAAAATTAAATATGGTTCATAATTTAAAATCTCCACTTTATATTATATATGTATATATTTACATATTTAAACAACTATTTTATTCATTTAAGTAAATACATAACATTTATATTTAATGATATACACATACACATGTATTATAATAAATCCAAGAATGTCATAAATATACATATATACGTTATAAATCAAATATTACTATATATTTACATACAGATAATTTACATTTGTACTATAAAATATATTTATGGTTTAATCAACTGATATATATGTACAATTTAGATTGTATTCAATTAAAGTCGTAGTTCAAATCATTCAAAACTATAAATGATTCGAAACATGCATATGCATACATATTAATAAATATTTTCATTATAGCCAATAGGATTGGCTTGGTTGGTTGGTAGTTTAGACTACGAGATTAGATGTCATGAGTTTGATTCCCAAGATCAACACTTGTTGACATTAAAGAACCGTGTTCGAAAAAAAGATTTCCTTTATGTAAAACTCTATACAATATGCAATTGTATAAATAACTTTAAACGATATTATATTGAAACTCTAAACAAGTATGCAATTGTATAAATAACACTTTGAACAACATTATATTGAATCTATAACATATCTATTTATGTGAATTCCTAATTGTATACATGATGTGTATATAAGCAGATCCATTTATAAAAATATACAATGTTGTGTAAACTCTAGTCATGAGTAAATATGATTTTATTTGGGATTTTGAATTGTTTAGTTTAATATAAAATTGTTTATGGAATTAAGAAAATAAAATAAAATGGATAAATGATTTATTTTGTAGCCCACTAGCCCATAATCCAACTCAAAGGGAGTTAACTCCTTTCTTTTCTCATTTTCTCCACTATTCTAAAATTTTCGTTCATTCTCTTTAAGTTAAAGCCTGTATCTCATTTCCTCATTTAGAAATTAGAAACCCACCTTATCTTCCTCTTCAAAAAAAAATTATAACAAATAAAATAAAATTCTAAAATTAATGAAATTCCAGTATGTGCTTCTCAACCAAGAACTATACCCTTAAAAGCCATGAAGATGGAGTTTTGAGCAAGTTTGGACTTTCCAATGGAAGAAGCAGTAAGCTTGGAGGGAGCAGTGAATTGTTTGTGCATGCTATTGCTAAGGTCAGTGGTCTCCGCTCACAAAATCTATTGTCTATAATGTGTTTGTTTGGATTTTTTTTGTTTTATTTTGTTTCGTCCTTCTTCTCCGTGCAATGAACCCTCTCAGAACATCTCAAAGCTTATGTGTTTATTTATTCATATTTATATATGGTTGATGCTAATTAGTTGATGTTTGGGTGCTAGAAATATATTAGGATGGTGGGAAATGAAGTAATAGAGGGTTAGAGTGAAATCAGTAAGAGGAGAGCTCGAAATGTTGCATGTCCTAGTGCATCTCTTCCCAGGCCGTCACCAGCGGTCGACCATTAGTAGCATGGGGCAGGGAATGCTCTAGTAGTATGTGTTTTTGTGAGTAAAAAAAATTATCTTGAAAAATAAAATAAAAATTTGACTTTAAAAGAGAAAATTAGACTTTTCCAAATATGCAATTAATTTTTGGAAAGTAGTTACTTTTGTTAAATATTAATTATTAATAGATTTAGTGGCTTAAATTAAATAAAACCGATTTTTTTCTTTTAAAACTCATTTAAAAATCTTGCATAATTCTAAAAAATTATTGAATGATTTTAATCAATATTATTTGATTTTAAAAGGGTTATATATGATTATTGAAATATAAGGAAAAGTTTTAAATTTTATTCTATGATTCAAAATAAATAGAAATTGACTCCGAGGTTTATAATTACATTTAAAAATTATATTTAATTATGGAAAATTATAGAATGAGTTTTATAGTAAGTATTTGATTTTTAAAAGAGATTTTCATGATCTTTAAATACAGAAAGAGAATTAGGAATTCATTATAAGGGTCGGAATTATTATTTTCGGTTTTAAATAAAATATATAGGAAAAATGTACTTTTGACCTTTTTAAAGGCTTCTAGAAGTTTTCATATACTTTTCTATAAATTAAATCTCTTTCTATGAATTGTGTGCTTTGTTTGATTATATTTTCTATGTAGCAAGGAATTTGAATTAATGGAGTTATAATACCATGTGGCATGTGACTTTTGGTAATATCTCTTAGGACTTGTAACATATAATAAAATGTGTTGGTTGAGTATAATTTAGAACATTAAGTAACCGGGTGAATAACATTTAGTGGTATGGGAAACCTATGTTGATATCCTTTTGGTTGCTTCTTGTAAGTAAATGTCACTTATCTTTGTTTATGTGGGTTGATGTCTAGAGGTATGTATCTTGTGTGCTTACCAAGCATAATGTGTGCTTGCCACGTGTTATCGTGTATTAGTTGGATGTGTGCCTTGTGACTAGTTTATATGTGGCTATTAGTTGTATGCATTATTTATAGTGTGATTATGTCCTTTGGCTATGTGCCATATTTGCCTTTTGCTATAGATGTGTGCTATTAGCTGGTGTCCATATCCTAGTGGTTGATAGAGGGGTCACGCCCGAATATGTGACATCTTTATGTACGTGTTTTGTGTTGTCTTTGTTGTGTGCTGGGTGCTAGTATGCCCAGATGTCACAAAGGCATGCAGTTTGTTACCACTGGGTAGTAGGCCCGTAGCCATGCAATTGTAGTCATGCAGCATGCTATGGAGTGTAGATGGACACATTGTCACGATGACATGGAATAGCATAAAACTTTAGGGGTATGCTGTATGATGTGTGCTGTGATGTAGACTCCCAGAGCAGTATTGCATGTCGTTAGTCTCCCATCTAAATTGCAACACCCCAAAAATTTAAGCGAAAATTTTAATAAAATAATTAAATTTAAATATAGCAAGGGCACAAAATGGAATTTTCACAAATGTCTGAATCTAGCAATGAAACTTGTACCATTGTGTTTATAGCAATTTTCTAAATGATTTTCATATATAATATTTTGAAATCGAAGCTGGTATGAAGAAGTTAAAGATATTTTAAATTTTGAAGATGGAAATTAATTAAATAAGCGAATAAGGAAATAAAAATGTCCTAAAATAAATAGCTCCACCAGTCGACGCCTATATTTCAACTGGTCAACCACTAACGGTCGACCGGTGATGTGTCAGATGAATTTTTTATATGATGACGACCCAGATTTGATCGCTATAGTTTACTTAGGAATGAAGTAAATGGTTAACGCACATGATGTAAGCAAAGATTCTTTAAGGGTTGATCAATGGTAAATACTAATCTAAAACCCCTAAAAGTACACAGTTAACCTAAGCTCTAATTCATTAGAAATTTTGTCTGTGTACCAAACTCTGTCAGTTTTTTTCTCCTCAACTTATAAAAATCTTCAAAATAAATAAGAAAAAGAATAAAGGAATCTAGGAAGATCAAATCAAGCAAACAACGAACGAATGAGGGGGAGATTTCCAAGCGAAATTCAAAGGAAATCTTGGATCTATAGTGAGTGGGTATATTTTTAATAAGATGATTTATATATAGTTTATTTTAATATACCCTATCTGATTTAGGTTGTTAGAAAATAAATTGTGAATCATATTGTTTGGATTTGAGAATTAATAACGATTAAATTGATGTAAACCTATTAAATATGAATTGATTTAGGATTAAACCCTTTTTTCTAATCAAGTAGAAATTCCTATAACCTATGAATATGGATGTTAATAGTAACCCTAGGTTGAACTGTTTTTCTAAAATCTGTAAATTGAATTTAAGTAAGGAATTTTGATAATCACAAATCTATGGTTCATTGTAATTACTCTAACATCAGTCACTATAATGGAAACTTGAGAAGGAACAATTAATTATTAATTAAAGAACAAAAACAAATTAAAGATTAGAAATCAAAACCCTTAATCAGTGACGATCTGTTGACCGCACTATTTGGAGCAATCGATAGTAAGCTTTCAATCGCTCCATGAGCAGGTGGTCAACCAGTTAGCATTTCCAGAACACAATCTGAACATCGGCCTAAGGCCTAGGTTATAAATAAATTAGTTAGTAGTTTATATATATTATATATAAAGATGTTAGCAGTAGGGAAGCTAGTTCCCTATGAGGTGATACTAGGACGTTGTAGGACTGGGTAAATGCTATTTATCCAGCAAAGATCGATATTCGACTTAGGACGATTATATCGCACATGGCACTCACATGAGGTTCTATGGTGGATGCGCATAATGATGGATACCCGATGAAGCGTGTGGCCTGGCACAACGGAAGTTCCTTGGTATTCATGGATGACGTGATGTGATGTTGTGTTATTATTGGATCCCAACATGTGTAATAAAAGGCGTATGCTACGATCAAGAGCTGAACATGGATGCAAACGATGAGACACTTTGGCAAGTCGGCATTGCGGGCCCCCCAATGCGTAGCTAGGGTACATGTAGTCATAGTTGTGGGAAATTCAATCCCATGTGGAAATTGTAGGGAAACATATGTGGAAAAGTTACGCTAGTCGTAATATGAGAGATTTAGTCCCATAGAGGAAATTCTAAGATAACCCTTTCTTCGACAAGCACTTGTAGCTATTAGCCGATCATTGGTTGCTTGGAGTTCGATTAGTTGGTCGATCCTTGTATGAACCTGCACAAGTTGATAGCATAGGCGAGTATTAAGTTAAAAACCCTTAAGTAAAGAAACCTAGACGTCCATGGACACTTGTAGAACATCCTAGGTCACATAGAGTATTATTAAAGCCAACTGCATATGATCACCATATATTAATAATGTACTCATTCACCATAATTTTGTCTATCCCGCCTCTTTTCCTTTCTTTTTTCCCACCACAAGAGAACGGGGCAGCGGGTGATAAGCCCATGACAATTGGAGTTGCTTGTTATTCTATATTACTCTACATGTAACTATATATCTTATTTAGTACTTAGTATTTATCTGACTATGTATCGTATTTCCGTATACTCTAGATTTGACTACGTACTGTTTTTTGAAACCGTGTTTTGATAAAATTTCCGAGATGGTTATTTACTATATTTATATTTTGTTGTCTTCCGCTGTGAGATCTAAAAGTGTAGAATATGTTAGGTGATATCTGTATACCTTTAGTCTCTATAATGTTTTAAAAACCTTGATAGGTCATATTTCTCAACACCGATGCGAGTCCAAAAGTCACCTTGGGTTTTGGATCAGTGTGTCAGGAGGTGTGGGTTGTCACAGTTGGTATCAGAAACTAGGTTTTGAAATTCCTTAGGAATTAAGGGCGTATTGAGAGAACGTACTTGAAAAAGTTTTTCTTATGGTTTTTTAAATATTTTCAAAAGGTTTTAAAATAGGTTTCCAAGGTGTGTGTATATATATAAGTTTTCCAAAGATTTTATGTTAATGTAATCTCTTTCTTCTATTCTTGCCTATAATATCTATGGAAAGTTGCCAATAAATTCCTAAATCACAGAAAGAAGATGAGAGCGATCCTGTTGGTTCAGGCTTAGGTGATGTGGCTTAGACTCCGAACGTGAACGTCCCGATTTGGTTATGCTGGTATCTTCAAGCAAGGGGACAAGCCGATTTAATCCTAATAGAGAACCCACGGAGCGAGCGCCGGGTGCAGTTACTGCCCTCCTACCTGCCATCAATTTTGTTAACTTCTATAAGGACTTTGTGAGACTTAGTGGAAAACCATACATGGGGACGAAGTCATATGTAGATTTGAGGACATGGATTCGTACATGCGAGAGGATTTTTGGTTTGATGGGTCTAAAGGATGATGTGAGGAGACAGCTTGCTGCTTGGCATCTATAGAAGGAGGCGCTGAATTGGTGGGATGTGGTGATTGCTGAGATTGATGAGGAAGAGATTACTTGGGCAAAGTTCTGGAGGTGTTTTGAGATTAAGTTTCTATCTAGAGTTAAAGAAGGGGTGCAGTTACAGAAGTTTATTCATCTGAAGCAAGGAGATATATCAGCGAAAGAGTATGTCAATAAGTTCAATGAGCTGGCTAGGTTTGGGATGGAGTTGATCGATACCCGATACGAAAAGGCTTTAAAGTTTGCTAAAGGGATGAACCAACCTCTTTAAGGTTTAGTTCTCAGTCATATTCCCATGGGTGCGACGAATAAGGGTTTGGTAGAGATGACCTTACCGAATATTGTCTTCAAGGAGGAAGCGAAGGAAGAACCCAAGAAGTCTAGAGGAAATGCGTCATAGTAAAATCAGCATAGGAGAGGATTGGGACCTATGGGGAAGATCAAGAAGCAGGACATACAGTGCAACAAGTGTGGCAAGAATGGGCATTTCACGAAGGAGTGTAAGGTAGATGGTTCAAAGATTAAGTGTTACAATCGTAATCAATACGGGCACATTAGGTGGGAGTATCCAACACCTTAGAAGGTCTCTACCCAGGCGGTTCTAGCTTATGCACTAGACGTAGTTCCTAGCTCGAGTCACCTCTATTAACATATAAGGGAAAGAAGATCATGATTGAAGGCATCTTAACTCTATCTGGTTTATCCACCCGTACTTTATTTGACAAAGGGGCATCACACTATTTTATTTCTAGTAGACTTATAGACGAGTTACACCTAGACAGTAACATAGTTATAGACCTTGTGGTTGCATCAAACTCTATTGGTGGATTGGCTTATTTGTTTATGATATGTAAGGATTTGAAATTGTTTGTTTTAGGTGTTAAGTTCAATTGCGATGCTCTTTTCTTTGGATTTTTTGGGTTTAGGTTGATTTCTGCCATGGATTGGATGACGATGTATGGGGCTATCCTAGATTATGATAGGAAGGTTGTTAGGTCAGGTACTTGTAGTGGAAGCATTCTAGAGGTTTATTGCGATCGCAGAGATTTAGTTATGTTGAGTTACCTATATTCATTAAACCTATCACATGACGAGTTAGATTCAGTGTCTGTAGTTAGAGATCACCTAGATGTCTTTTCCAAGGTTATCAGTCTCCCACCCCAGAGAGAGATTGAATTCTGAATTTATCTTGTGGAAAATGCCAGACCAGATGCCTTACCCTTGAGGCATATGGCTCCAAAGGAGAGACGCAAGTTGAACAAGCAAATGAATGAACTATTGGAAAAAGGCTTCATTAGAAGGAATATTTCAAAGTGGGAGCACCAGTTGTCTTTGCTACCAAGGCAAATGGTTCTCTAAGGCTTTGTGTCGATTATAGGGAGCTAAACAAGCCGACAAAGAAGAATCGTTGCCTATTTCCCTATATAGATGATCTCTTTGATCAGTTGGTTGGAGCGAAGGTGTTCTCATAGCTTAATTTAGCTATCTGATTCCACCAGTTGCGTGTAGCTGAGGGTAGTATTCAGAAGACTCCTTTTTGTACACCCGACAGACTATATGAGTGGTTAGTCATGCCCTTCGGACTGACCAATGCACCTACCTACTTTTTGATGAATCAAGTTTTCAGAGGATTTCTTAATAAGTTCGTTGTGGTATTTGTGGATGATATATTAGTCTATTCAAAAAGCAAGGAGGAGCATGCGCTGCATTCAAAAGAGGTGCTCAATACACTTCGTAAGCATAAGTTAAAGGAAAAGTTTTCTAAGTGTCACTTTTGGCGTGACAAGGTACGCTTTTTTGAGATACGTTATCTTATATAGTGGGTTGGCGGTTGATTCTAGTAAGGTTACTGCAGTTCAGGATTGGCGTATGCCGAAGAATGCCACAGAAGTGAGGATTTCCATTAGTTTGACGGGCTACTATAAGAATTTCATTACGAACTTTGTGAAGATCTCTGCCCCTCTGACTTGCCTCACCAAGAAGAATTTATTTTTCTCGTGGGACATGAAGTGCGAGGATGCTTTTATTAAGCTAAAGGAGGAGTTGACTAGTGCATCTATTTTAGTATTACCAGATGGTATGAGGCATTTACAGTATATAACGATGCTTGTAGTACAGGATTGGGCGTAGTCTTGAAGCAATAACGGAGAGTGGTGAGCTATGTTAGTCGATAGTTGACGGTCCATGAGAGAAACTATTCTACCCATGGTATTGAGTTGGAGACTATTTTCTTTGCGCTCAAGTCTTGGAGACATTATCTATTATGAGATCGGTTTGAGCTATATACGGATCATAAGTCTCTTGAGTCCTTATTCTTCCAAAAGAACTTGAATTTAAGGCAACGGAGGTGGATGGAGTTTTTGGCATCAAATGACTTTGACATCTCATATACTCCAAGCAAGCGCAATGTGGTGGTTGACGCCTTGAGTGGCAGCATGTAGTATTGAGTCCTTTGTTCTTAAAGTGGAAACATTTGGAGTTCATTACTACATTCGATTTTTGACCATCATCAGATATCACTCCAGGATTATTAGCAGCTTAGGATATGTAGCCCACACTTATGGACCTCTGCAATGACCCATATTTTACGTATCATAGGATCATAAAATATTTTTATTTTATTCGCATGAGGTCATATGATTCTATAATTTTAGAATATGACTCGTAGAAATGTTTTACACGCTTGTAATATTTTTGAATTTCTATGTGATCATTTTAACACTAAAAATCTTGTTTGGTCTATAACTTTTAATAGAAGTTGAATTAGAGTCTCAAACTAGTTTCATGGCTTCAAGATGATAGTATTCCTTTCCGTAGAGTGGTCATAATAGAAAAACAAAATTATAGTTAGGAAGTTATGCCTGTTTTTAGTTTTAAAAGCTACTGGATAGAATTAGTGTGTACTTAATTAAGCCCATTAGTCTAATTGGAGAACCACTATAAATAGAGGACTAGAGAGTCAAATTAAAACTTTTCCCTCTCATTCCAAATCAGGTCTAAACTATAATTAGTCCTAAATCCATCCTAATTCTTCCAAATTTCTCTCTAAATCAAACTAGATTATTGATTAAAGATTAGATCTTCAATTGGATGCTCAAGATCATCAATTTGGCTGACTAGAAGTGCTTTTCATTGCTATTCGGATTGGATGTATATTCGAATTGGTAGAATTTGGTAATTGGTAAGTAGTTTATACCTTCTCACTATACTATGCATGTTTATATGGCAGAATTATAGAATTTAACATGTTTTAAATTGATTTTTCCATAATACCTTTTCTAACTCTAATTACATGTTAATCTATGCATATGATATACATTTATTAGAAATCATCTTTGTTTATATTCATATATTCATGCTATATGCAGATCTATGTTAGAGATTGATTTGTTTATCTTATTTCTATGGATTGCATGTGTGAATGGATGAAATTGCTTATTGTTTGATATTTGTATGATGTGATTTGATGTTGTTTGTTAGTATTTTGGATATTATCCAGATAGGTAGGAGAATTAAGAATATCGGAGGCAAAGATGATTGGAATTGGATGAAACTTAGAGAGGAGGCTCTGGAGTATGGGAAGAGCATAGGGTTCAAGTCGCGAGCTCCAATTCATAAAGTATACATGTCGTTACCGATATGAAGAGCTCGACACTGACATGTTTAGATCAATCCTATGGGTTGGAGACTTTGGTGAGGCTAGGAGAAAGGCTAGTGGAGGTTGCCCAAGGTGATGGATTGGTGATTGGTTAAGTGATGGAAGCTATGACGACTTGTTTCTAGAACATGGAGTTGAGTGCTTTAAAGAGAAAACTTATTGCTATGATGACTTGTTTTGGGTTGATAGGTCGAGGTCAAAGCATCTAGGCATGGGGTACTGGAATCAAGGAAGGAGTGTGTAACGAACGCGGTCTTTCGTCGCTCGAAATCGACATTAATACGTCCACTGTATCAACTGCCAAGCAATCGAATGCCGGAAAACCGAATTGTTATGGAGAAAAAGAAGAGGTAGAAGAAGACAGAAGAAAAAGAAAGAAGAAACAACAGAAAAACACAGAAACAGAACAATAACAGAATCTCACATTCGCAGCGGAACAACATATAATAGATAAATGAATAATCTTTAAATCGAAGAACTATATCAGTTTATACATTACATCACATCAGAGTTTACAACAAAAATATACAACACAACTGGACAGTTATATAAACTTGTCCTCATACAGAATACACAGCGGAAAAATAATATCATATACAAATGATACGTCTCGCCATCCACCTCGCCAATGAGCTCCACAGCATCTCCTGAATCCAGAATGACCTGATAACCTGACTCTAGACTGCCCGTGTGGAAATTGGTGAGCACCCAGAGTTTAGGAAGGAAACAATAAACTCCAGGTCAGTCATGGTGACTGGTGTGAGAACTAAAAGCAGTTTTATCTTTAAAACACAACAACAACAAAGCAAGTAGAAAATATCCGCAATGCTTTTGGAAAATGAAACTACCATAAGACCTCCCGCCACACACACAATGCAAACGTAGAATTGGAGGAGATTTCTTCTTATGATAGTCAAACATGCTTACTACGCAAATCATTGGATTATTATTATTAGTGCATAGTGGAAAACATTTCAAAAGTATAATATTAATCTTAGCCAACATACAACCATTATTGTATGCCTACTATAGCTACCATCTAAACAGTGGGGCGCCACCATAAGTAAATGGCAGGTTCTACAACTAATACCGTACAAGGTTCGTATTGGAAAATGGATTTGCCAACAAATGGTCAGGCTAAGGAACTTCCTATGCCACGTAGGAACGCCTCTGGCTGGACGCTCCGAGAGACAACCTGCTCTCTGCCAAAACAAGGCCGGTTACTCCCTTCCCGGGCAGTAAACCTGAGATATGCCACCCCCGGTCATTTGGGACCTTTATCAGAGCGCTCGGTATCCAACATCACACATAATAAATAAAGTGTGTCCACATGAGTAAGTATCTGGGCTCCATACCATGATACTACCCTTTTCCAGAAGGAATGGTCATACCCTAGGGAAGCTTCCCCTGAAACCTTGCTGCATCTTTCCTGTTTCGACCATTTCCGGGTTGTGAGGTCTGACGAAGTCTCGTCCACAAAGCTACGCCTTTTCACAAAGCCACGCTTTGATCACAAATGATCAAAAAATGATCGTCACACAGCAACACTCAGCATTGCACATTACCAAATTGGGAATATATCGCTGATAAATTTCAACTACATAACCTCTGAGCTCGTACTTCTCAAAGAAGGGTGTTAAGCTAAGAGAATAAATTCTCCGCCACCAAACAGAAATGTATTTGAAAGAAATCTGCTTTATATCTCAAAATGTAATGTCAGACATGTAACCATACAAGTCTGTTCCGGTTTCGAACAGAACCGAAGGTACTTCCAAAGAAGCCCTTGCAATCCGGGTATTCACAATCTCGATAAAACTTCCCATCACAAAGGAAATCTCTATACCGTAGCTAACGGTGCAGAGACAATCGATAGGTCATCCTATCATTTTCACAAATACCCGGTCTTCACCACCGGTCTTCAATACGATCCATATCGTCATATCACTAATTCGGAATGGGTTATATGACACAAAGGTCTTTTCCCGGCTAACCCGAATAGTGAGCACAATATTTAAAACATACAGATATAGGGATTTCAATTAAGTCACAACTTATTACCCAAATCCTTTCCTTTAAATGGTTTAAACAAATTACCATTTTAAATCTTTAAACAAAAAGATTTACTTCACAAAGTTTACCCATTTTCACAAAGATTCATTTACAGATTTCCAAATCAATTCCCATTTCTATTTGATTAACCCATTAAATCTTTAAATTAAGATTTAATTTATAGCTTTCAAAACTATTCAAAATTCAAGTCTTTTATAATATAAAAGATACACCATTTGAAATACTCTTTTATTTCAACATAAAGTTTAATCATCGTTACAAAGGTTAATTCATAGTTTTTTCCAAACTATTTACAATTTCATTTCAACTTGAAATGTTTCAATACAAATTGGAAATCGTTTCACTTTATAAAAGCTATTATATTATTTGGAAACATATAGTTTTCATTTTGGGAAAAACTGGTTACATTTATACAGGTTAAAGCCATTCAAGTATAAACTTGAATTATAAATTTAAATTTCCCCAAGACCGTATTTTAATTGGTTAAAAAACCATAAAAACACCTTTTATACATATAAAATATTTTAAACCAAAATTCCCAATTCATTGAATTCAATTTCAACATATTGAATTCAAACTTTAAATCAAATGATTTAAATTCCAATTTCATTAGGTTATTTAAAATAACTTTTATTTCTGAAACTCATTTTCAAAAACTTTCAATTCCAATTCCAAAATTATTGATTCAAAAACTCAATTTTTTCCAAAATTGATAAAAATCTGTGACTTAACCGATTTCCACGTGAAATCCACATTTGTGTGTGTATTGTGTAGTCCACGGGTTTAACACAATAGTGCAACAACATTCAATCATCACAGATTAAATATAACAATATAATTGATAAGCGGTATAAAATATAACGCTTCTCTTTCATCACAGATCACAGATATTCATATCATAGATGAATAAATCACACAAAACATGATGTATCACAAAGCATCACACAACAGGAATATCAAACAATTCAACATCCAATATAATTCAAAAACAAAACTTTATCTTATAAAATTCCTTTTAAAATTTATCCAATTATCAAAAATAAATTTTCCGACAAATTTTTCAACTTTAATTTCGAAAATACAATTTTATTTATTTTCGGTATCCAACGATACCAAAATATATTCGGCTAAATTATAGCCATCACAATTTCAATCACAAAATATAATCATACGGCGATTATAATAGTCAACACACAATATTGAAATAAATTCAAATATTTGAGGAATCCAGTTGGATCCCTCCAACCTGTTTCCCTGCATCCACAGATGTTAGCATAATACCAATTTCACATCAATGTGAAATTATCACGGTATATGGGATTTATAAATATTATCTGCTATTATGCGGCGCAATAAGGTCTCATCCTCTATATAATGCGGGAAATCAACTCCAAGTACATATATAATACCAATTCCACTTCAAGGTGAAATTATCGTGGTATATGTTTTTAATAAATAACCTCCGCTTAATATACGGCATATAGGGTCTATTTAACAAAATAAATAACTATTTATCATCCAATCATCTCAATCAACACAATCAACAATTTTAAATCTAACTATTTAAAATTTAAATCGAAACAAAACATTAGATTGAGTGAGAAGTTCTCACCTTGCTTTTTATAACGGTTGCGGTATTTTATTTCGGATGACGTTTAATTTTACTCAAAATTTTCACTGACTCCAATCAACTCCAAAACAGGTCCATTGCGTAGTGCTCGTCGAAACGATTCCAACGCAAAAAGTTTCGTCGAATTCCGACCTCGTATGACAAAGATATTGCATTTTTAAGTGTGAACGATTTATATATAATCAATTTACAATTTCTATTTTTATTTTCTAACCCTAGAATTCATCACAGCCCTCTATTTTCACAACTGCAGATCTGGGCCGCCCCTTGCATCATCTTCCTCAACGTGATATTCACGTACAAAGAACCCAATAGCCGCCCTTTTGCCCTAGTTCTCGAGCCCACTCCGTTCAACTTCGCGCCGATCAACGACATGGGTTTCGAAACCCCGCTCGAGAGCCACCATTGGCCAGAGCCGGCCATGCTCGGTGCCCCCCAAGCCTTGGAATTCGTGCACAAACGGCCAGAGATCGCGGCCCTCTAGCGACCACCTCGATGCTCCAATTCAGATCACCGCCGTTGGATCTGTAGATCTCAACACCCTCTTCACTTTTGTGGTTGACAACTTTTGCTAAATGTTTACGGATTTGAAGGAAATTGAGGGAGAAGGAGAATGTTTTCTGGCCTTTGAACAATAGAGTGGCGGCCAGGGTTTGAGCTGAAACCCTAATAGTTTTATTAGAAAAATGAAGAAATGAGGTGCTTTTATAGAAAATTCTCCAAATCACTATTCATCGAAAAAATTTCGAACTCCAAATCGAGCGTGCCGACTGGCGTTTCTCAGGTTTACCCCGCGTTCCGAACACAATTGAATGTGTTTCGGGAGCTAATTCGATCGTATGTGAGAGTTACGGAAATAAACGATCAATTTTAAATCAAATCGATTTAAATCGATTTCGATGCGTTTTGGCTTGCCCCGGTCAAACGGTACATCCGATTGACACGAAATTTGAAACCTTACAATAATTTCACATTATGGATCCGATGAAACCGGTTTCGTCAAAATCCGAGACTGTTTGAAAAATGGTCATTTTTACTCGTCAATTAAATATTAAAATATTCAATTTTCACAATTTAACTTTTAATTTAATTTTAAAAGTTCTATAACATCATTATAACTCCAATATGATTTAATATAACTTTATAAATCATCTTTATACACTTTAAACCCAATTTCCAATTTTTCCTGGAATTCCAAATATTAAATTAATAATTAATTTGTCCAATTAAATCACTATATTGAAATTTAAATTCATTCGGCTTATAAATCTCACTATTTAATATTTAAAATTAATTAAATATACGAATTTCAAATGATAGAAATTTTGGGTCGTTACAAACTTCCCCCCTTAAAAGAATTTCGTCCTCGAAATTGCAAAGTAAGAAAAAATGCCCCAAATTCATTAACTTTTCAAAAATCCACTTAGTGAAAATTTTATATTCACTCTTCCAAAACCTTTAGCTTCAATCAAAACTATGGTTTCCATTTTCTAGTTCAATTCCTATATTTTATTACAATTTAGAAATCAACTTTTCATTAACAAAAATTTTCCAAAATTTTCTAACGCCTTAAATTTTCCGAAAAATTCGCCAGCGTCTCCTTTGCGCGGTTCGATCGTAGTAGGATCACAATAGACATAAATATATATACATCGACCCACCCAGTCGGAAAAGCAGAAAAACAGTTCATATTTCCTATTTTGATTGCGTAGGCGTACCTTTTTAGCATTTTTAAGCAAAGCAGTTATTTATTAGCATTTTACGCAACCCAATCAACCGAACGGCAGCCACGGTACCTGTACTTACTCAATTTAAACATGTAAGTGACATATATATAGAGTTATTAACATTTTACTCTTTTAATCAACTACAACACTTGCATATCAAAAGAAATGCATACTAAACAAGGTTTATAAGCAACTTATAAAATTTCAATATTACTGGTAATTGTTTACAACCAATTCATATACAACGACATTCGATTATTCATTTTCAATTAGTTTACATTCACTAATTTAAATTCAAGTTGGTTCACTTTCAATTCAAATCAATTTCTATTTAAATTTACTTCACTTTCAATTTAAATTCCATTATTATAGCTTTCAATTTCACTAATTCAATTTCATTAACACTTAATGAATTATACCATATATAATCAACCAACAATCATATAACAACCAATGTATATTCAACACAACCAAATTATTAAATTTACATTACTTCAATTTGGTTCAACTCTTTTAATTCTAATTGGTTTAATATTAAATTGGCTTCCATTCAATGATTCAATTTCCAATTTATTAGCTTTAATGAATTAACACTTTATCCATAATTCCATATTGATTTATTTACATTAGGTTGATTAACATTCAACCCATTTACTAATTCAATTGCTAATTCATTTTACAAATAAAGTTGAATTTTATTTATATAACTCAAGTTCACATTTATTTAATAAATTCACTTTATTAATTTACTTCGATATCAAAATCAAATCCATTCAACATCACTTAAGTTCTATTCAAATTAAACATCATTTGTTTAACTTAACCTAAATTTTCACTTATAAATCCAATTCAGATTCTAATTCCAAAGTAAATTCTATTTAACTTTTACCAAAGTCAGATTTCATCAATTATTATCAAATTCAGATTTTTGCTTAACAAAAATTGTTTAACCTTTTTAATAATTGGTTTCACTTACATTTTCTCATTTTATAAGTTACACAACTTATTTATTTAACTTCCAAATCATATTATAAGTATAAAACTCATTTCACTTATAATTATCAATTACAACTTGAATTTAAATTTAAATTTTTGTTTATCACAACTAAATTTAAATTTTCAATTTACTATGGTAGCTAATTAATCACACGGAAACTCGAAAATGATACTGATGATGCTGCAGTCATCACCCTTATTATTTCCCAGCAACAATAGTGAATTCAGTGCTTAAATTCTTTCAAAATTTCCTTTTATTTATAAATCACATTTATAAATCTTTTTCTCATATAATCTCACCATTTAATTTTACTTATACAAGATTATTTCACAATTGTAAATCATTTTGATTATACTTCCATACTTAATAATTCATTTGCTTATATACTTCATTCTTTTACAATTGTTGTTTTTATATAATTTATTCAAACAACTTTCATTAATTTATATATATTCACATTTTCAACAACCAAACAATCAATTTATACACACTTTAATAATTTCTTGGAAAATTATTTCCTTTATATACAAAATATAATCAAGGTAAAATTATTTCATTTACCCAATTTAAAATGATACTATGTCGACTTGCCTCATTTAAGAGTTTAGAAACCCCTATCGATAATATGGCGTCCCACATACCGACCAGAATTCATAAATAGCTCAACGGATAAGCAAACACAATATAAAACATTTTTATATTCACTAACAAGTACGCGCTCATATCTATTATTACACTGAACTCATTCTAGAGTACTACTGACTCTATCTCTAATGAGTAATACCCAATAGAGCCATGGTTATCGCTTAACCATATGCTCTGATACCAAATGTAACGAACGCGATCTTTCGTCGCTCGAAAATCGACATTAATACGTCCACTGTATCAACTGCCAAGCAATCGAATGCCGGAAAACCGAATTGTTATGGAGAAAAAGAAGAGGTAGAAGAAGACAGAAGAAAAAGAAAGAAGAAACAACAGAAAAACACAGAAACAGAACAATAACAGAATCTCACATTCGCAGCGGAACAACATATAATAGATAAATGAATAATCTTTAAATCGAAGAACTATATCAGTTTATACATTACATCACATCAGAGTTTACAACAAAAATATACAACACAACTGGACAGTTATATAAACTTGTCCTCATACAGAATACACAGCGGAAAAATAATATCATATACAAATGATACGTCTCGCCATCCACCTCGCCAATGAGCTCCACAGCATCTCCTGAATCCAGAATGACCTGATAACCCGACTCTAGACTGCCCGTGTGGAAATTGGTGAGCACCCAGAGTTTAGGAAGGAAACAATAAACTCCAGGTCAGTCATGGTGACTGGTGTGAGAACTAAAAGCAGTTTTATCTTTAAAACACAACAACAACAAAGCAAGTAGAAAATATCCGCAATGCTTTTGGAAAATGAAACTACCATAAGACCTCCCGCCACACACACAATGCAAACGCAGAATTGGAGGAGATTTCTTCTTATGATAGTCAAACATGCTTACTACGCAAATCATTGGATTATTATTATTAGTGCATAGTGGAAAACATTTCAAAAGTATAATATTAATCTTAGCCAACATACAACCATTATTGTATGCCTACTATAGCTACCATCTAAACAGTGGGGCGCCACCATAAGTAAATGGCAGGTTCTACAACTAATACCGTACAAGGTTCGTATTGGAAAATGGATTTGCCAACAAATGGTCAGGCTAAGGAACTTCCTATGCCACGTAGGAACGCCTCTGGCTGGACGCTCCGAGAGACAACCTGCTCTCTGCCAAAACAAGGCCGGTTACTCCCTTCCCGGGCAGTAAACCTGAGATATGCCACCCCCGGTCGTTTGGGACCTTTATCAGAGCGCTCGGTATCCAACATCACACATAATAAATAAAGTGTGTCCACATGAGTAAGTATCTGGGCTCCATACCATGATACTACCCTTTTCCAGAAGGAATGGTCATACCCTAGGGAAGCTACCCCTGAAACCTTGCCGCATCTTTCCTGTTTTGACCATTTCCGGGTTGTGAGGTCTGACGAAGTCTCGTCCACAAAGCCACGCTTTGATCACAAATGATTAATAAATGATCGTCACACAGCAACACTCAGCATGCCACATTACCAAATTGGGAATATATCGCTGATAAATTTCAACTACATAACCTCTGAGCTCATAGGTCTCAGAGAAGGGTGTTAAGCTAAGAGAATAAATTCTCCGCTACCAAACAGAAATGTATTTGAAAGAAATCTGCTTTATATCTCAAAATGTAATGTCAGATATGTAACCATACAAGTCTGTTCCGGTTTCGAACAGAACCGAAGGCACTTCCAAAGAAGCCCTTGCAATCCGGGTATTCACAATCCCGATAAAACTTCCAATCACAAAGGAAATCTCTATACCGTAGCTAACAGTGCAGAGACAATCAATAGGTCATCCTATCGTTTTCACAAATACCCGGTCTTCACCACCGGTCTTCAATACGATCCATATCGTCGTATCACTAATTCGGAATGGGTTATATGACACAAAGGTCTTTTCCTGGCTAACCCGAATAGTGAGCACAATATTTAAAACATACGGATATAGGGATTTCAATTAAGTCACAACTTATTACCCAAATCCTTTCCTTTAAACGGTTTAAACAAATTACCATTTTAAATCTTTAAACAAAAAGATTTACTTCACAAAGTTTACCTATTTTCACAAAGATTCATTTACAGATTTCCAAATCAATTCCCATTTCAATTTTATTAACCCATTAAATCTTTAAATTAAGATTTAATTTATAGCTTTCAAAACTATTCAAAATTCAAGTCTTTTATAATATAAAAGATACACCATTTGAAATACTCTTTTATTTCAAAATAAATTTTAATCATCGTTACAAAGGTTAATTCATAGTTTTTTCCAAACTATTTACAATTTCATTTCAACTTGAAATGTTTCAATACAAATTGGAAATCTTTTCACTTTATAAAAGCTATTATATTATTTGGAAACAGATAGTTTTCATTTTGGGAAAAACTGGTTACATTTACACAGGTTAAAGCCATTCAAGTATAAACTTGAATTATAAATTTAAATTTCCCCAAGACCGTATTTTAATTGGTTAAAAAACCATAAAAACACCTTTTATACTTATAAAATCTATTAAACCAAAATTCCCAATTCATTGAATTCAATTTCAACATATTGAATTCAAACTTTAAATCAAATGATTTAAATTCCAATTTCATTAGGTTATTTAAAATAACTTTTATTTCTGAAACTCATTTTCAAAAACTTTCAATTCCAATTCCAAAATTATTTTAGATTCAAAAACTCAATTTTTTCCAAAATTGATAAAAATCCGTGACTTAACCGATTTCCACGTGAAATCCACATTTGTGTGTGTATTGTGTAGTCCACGGGTTTAACACAATAGTGCAACAACATTCAATCATCACAGATCAAATATAACAATATAATTGATAAGCGGTATAAAATATAACGCTTATCTTTCATCACAGATCACAGATATTCGTATCATAGATGAATAAATCACACAAAACAGGATGTATCACAAAGCATCACACAACAGGAATATCAAACAATTCAACATCCAATATAATTCAAAAACAAAACTTTTATCTTATAAAATTCCTTTTAAAATTTATCCAATTATCAAAAATAAATTTTTCGATAAATTTTTCAACTTTAATTTCGAAAATACAATTTTATTTATTTTCGGTATCCAACGATACCAAAATATATTCGGCTAAATTATAGCCGTCACAATTTCAATCACAAAATATAATCACACGGCGATTATAATAGTCAACACACAATATTGAAATAAATTCAAATATTTGAGGAATCCAGTTGGATCCCTCCAACCTGTTTCCCTGCATCCACAGATGTTAGCACAATACCAATTTTACATCAATGTGAAATTATCGCGGTATATGGGATTTATAAATATTATCCGCTATTATGCGGCGCAATAGGGTCTCATTCGCTATATAATGCGGGAAATCAACTCCAAGTATATATATAATACCAATTCCACTTCAAGGTGAAATTATCGCGGTATATGTTTTTAATAAATAACCTCCGCTTAAAATACGGCGTATAGGGTCTATTTAACACAATAAATAAGAATTTATCATCCAATCATCACAATCAACACAATCAACAATTTTAAATCTAACTATTTAAAATTTAAATCGAAACAAAACATTCGATCGAGTGAGAAGTTCTCACCTTGCTTTTTATAACGGTTGCGGTATTTTATTTCGGATGACGTTTAATTTTACTCAAAATTTTCACTGACTCCAATCAACTCCAAACCAGGTCCATTGTGTAGTGCTCGTCGAAACGATTCCAACGCAAAAAGTTTCGTCGAATTCCGACCTCGTATGACAAAGATATTGCATTTTAAGTTTGAACGATTTATATATAATCAATTTACAATTTCTATTTTTATTTTCTAACCCTAGAATTCATCACAGCCCTCTATTTTCGCAACTGCAGATCTGGACCGCCCCTTGCATCATCTTCCTCAACGTGATATTCACGTACAAAGAACCCAATAGCCGCCCTTTTGCCCTAGTTCTCGAGCCCACTCCGTTCAACTTCGCGCCGATCAACGACATGGGTTTCGAAGCCCCGCTCGAGAGCCACCATCGACCAGAGGCCGACCATGCTCGGTGCCCCCCAAGCCTTGGAATTCGTGCACGAACGGCCAGAGAACGCGGCCTCCTAGCGACCACCTCGATGCTCCAATTCAGATCCCCACCGTTGGATCTGTAGATCTCAACACCCTCTTCACTTTTGTAGTTGACAACTTTTGCTAAATGTTTACGGATTTGAAGGAAATTGAGGGAGAAGGAGAATGTTTTCTGGCCTTTGAACAAAAGAGTGGCGGCCAGGATTTGAGCTGAAACCCTAATAGTTTTGTTTGCAAAATGAAGAAATGAGGTGCTTTTATAGAAAATTCTCCAAATCACTATTCATCGAAAAAATTTCGAACTCCAAATCGAGCGTGCTGGCTGGCGTTTCTAAGGTTTACCCCGCGTTCCGAACACAATGGAACATGTTTTGGGAGCTAATTCGATCTTATGTGAGAGTTACGGAAATAAACGATCAATTTTAAATCAAATCGATTTAAACCGATTTCGATGCGTTTTGGCTTGCCCTGGACAAACGGTACATCCGATTTACACGAAATTTGAAACCTTACAATAATTTCACATTATGGATCTGATGAAACTTGTTTCGTCGAAATCCGAGACTGTTTGAAAAATGGTCATTTTTACTCGTCAATTAAATATTAAAATATTCAATTTTCACAATTTAACTTTTAATTTAATTTTAAAAGTTCTATAACATCATTATAACTACAATATGAATTAATATAACTTTATAAATCATTTTTATACACTTTAAACCCAATTTCCAATTTTTCCTGGAATTCCAAATTTTAAATTAATAATTAATTTGTCCAATTAAATCACTATATTCAAATTTAAATTCATTCGGCTTATAAATCTCACTATTTAATATTTAAAATTAATTGAATATACGAATTTCAAATGACAGAAATTCTGGGTCGTTACAGAGTGGAAGAAAACTTAGCCATTAGTTGGCTAAGTGGAGAGATCGGCACTGACATGAAGAGGTTGGTACCTACTTGTCATGATAAGTCCAATGGGAGTGGACTTTTAGGGAATGGTGTACAGGTTCTGTAGACCGTTCTGGAGGTGTTGGCTCATTCACATCAAGGTTGGATGGCGATGTAATGGCATGATGAAAAGCTAGAATCTTCGGATGTTGGATCGTATTAGGAATAGGTTCCGAAGATGGCGGCTCGGTAATGGTGGGAGCCGTAGGATCAGGGAATGTGGAAGGGTTCCTCATGAATAATAGGGATTGGATTGAGCAAGAAGGGCTCGGTGTCCAAAAGGAGCATATGAGAGCTCGGATAAATATGTGCTAAGGAATCATTGATGCTCGGAGTGTTTTCTTATGTACTCGAAGTTGGGGTGTTATAAGTGAGGACGTCTATGAAGTGGTAACGAGGATCTGAATACCTTAGACCATTGGATTTGGGTCTAGTGTCTAGCTTTGGGGATACGAGACACGTATCGATCTTTTAGCTGCGTGATACAAGAGTACATAGAGAACCAAGATTTCCATTAGTCCCTGGCAGTAAGGAGGCCATATGAGTTATCATATATTCAGAGCATAGGGATAAGTGATAGCGAGTCTTGTTTGATGGATGCTATGGTTGCTTTCTTTTATTGGGCTATCAGCTCAGGGATATCATTGGGAGTAGGTACTGGAGATAGGGATATTTGGACATCCACTATGGTATTCTATATTGTACCCTTATGATATTGTAGAGTAGCATATTATACTATTATGTTTTAACTCTTTAGTTGTAGGGACATGTCAGGTATGGTTCGTGTACTCCTATTCCTTACCATATTTACATGTATAGTACCTTGAGATTTAATTACCACTCATACAAGACTGTTGTCTGACCCAAGGTTTTGTTACTAGATAACAGGTCTAGGTGATGCAGTAGCTGTTCGGTGGACAAACTTGATGGAGCTACCTCGTATTATATACTTATATCGAGACTACGCTTATTCCACCGTGCAACACTAGGAAGCCTTAGCAGTGACTGCTTACTATTTGTATTTGCGACAGTTATTGGGTTTGTTCCCGTTGTATAAATTCTACTATTGATATATAACTCTGTGGATATTGTACTATGATGATGATTGTTCACATTGTTATTACTGCCTCTTTTTTCATATATATGAAATTATATTTTGTCCATGCATTGTAAAATATACGACATGTTATATGCTGCATTTGTTCATTCTAAACCCTGATGGTTATCCTATATTGGCCAGGCACAACTACAACGCACTATTTATACTCTACTGGTGCGGTGGTGGGGCGGTGGTCACATTTGGTATTAGAGCTTTATCTACGTGATTAACCTGAGCTGATACCGCGATCCAATAGATATAGGGAAGGATCTAGAGTGTATATGTATGAGAGAGTGCGTGTTTGTTATAAGTTTGGTTTTCAAAACTATATAGTAGTATAGTATAAGTCGCATGCACATGAGCACTATAGACACAGTTTTCTTTATGAGGGACTGATCATCTTGTTATAGATACGGATGAGCCAGCATTAGAGAAATACTGTGAGATCGGCTTCAGGAGTGGAGGAAGGAGTAGGATCAAGAGCTGCTACGCCGATTTCCAAGCCATGTTCAATGCTATAATGGCTAATATGATAATACTTCTGGAGTTGTAATAGGAGGAGGTGCTCCAGTGCAAGTGCCTAGGGCTGATTTTGCCAAGTTAAGCAAGGATTACTCCATTTTGGGATTTGGAAGACATTCAATGGAACAGAGTCAACCATAGAAATACGAGACCGGTTGGATGCTTGTAAGCGCATTTTCATTGATATGGAGGTGGAAGATGCTATGAAAAGAAAGTTGGCTTCAAGGTAGCTTCAGGGCCGAGCTATGAATTAGCTGAATGCTGTCACTATTTCTACTTTAGAAAACAAGTTTCCTTAGGATCAATTTAGGATGGGGTTTGAAGTGAAGTTCATTTTGGCTGCTCAGAAGTTGGTATTGTTTAGGAAATTCACTGATCTCAAGCATAGAGAGAAGACGGTTTCTTAATATGTGGCAGAATTTGATGCTTTGTCTAAGTACGGGATGTCATTCATTGATACTCCCTTGAGGAAGAATGAAAAGTTCATCATAGGATTGGATGACTATCTTGGGGAGAAGCTAGTGGACCATATTGATGAGCCGTTTGAGAAGCTAGTAGAGAAGGCGCTTTGCCATGAGAACCTATACCCCAAAGCTAGGACTACTATTGTTGTTTCTGTTAAGAAGGAGCCAAAGCCACAACATGGCGGTGATGGAAAGAAGAAGTGTAATGAAAGAAAAAGCAGCCCTAGGGCAAGGGTGGCAAGAAGAAAGGTAAATGGTATCCCATTTGTTATGGGTGTAAAGAGAAGGGTCATTTAATCAAGGATTACAAAGTGAGTGATAAGAAGAGGTGCTACAACTGCGATAAACTAGAGCATTTGAAGAAAGATTGTGCAGAACCGGTGAAGGATAAGCATATGCTTTGGACACAGTCCCGACTTCGTCGAGTGCTCCCTCGACGAAGGAGAAGGGGAAAGGAGTCGTCATTCAATGTATGCTTTCTATTGGTGATGTTCCTGTTCGAATTTTGTTTGATACCGGCGTTTCACATTCATTCATTTGTAGTGACCCAGTTAACAGATTGGGATTGGGATGAAAAATAGTAGATCAACTCTTTAATGTGAAAAACCCTGTTGGAGGCTCGACTAGCCTATGCATGGTTTGTAGCGGTTTAGTTTTATCGAGTCATGGATGCTCTTTTGTTTGTGACTGCTTTGTTTTGAATTTCGTTGGGTTTGGGATTATCTTGAGAATGGACTGGCTAAATAAGTATGTAGCTATAGTAGATTACGAGAAGCTATTGATGACAATCGGAGATATGGATGGGCGAATGATAGTGATTAGCTGCTTACCTGAGGATGGGGTGATGGTTAGATTTCTATATTCGCTTGAGGTTTCACAGGATGGGTTGTCATCTGTGACGATCGCTAGGGAGTATCCGGATGTCTTTGAGAAAGTGGGTAGATTGTCATCACATAGAGAGATTGAGTTTCTGAATTACTTGGTGAAGGAAGCGAGACCTATAGTTATGCCTTTAAGGCGTATGGCACATAGAGAGCAAAAAGAATTGAAGGTGCAAGTGAATGATCTATTGAGGAAGGGGTTCACTCAAAGAAGCATATCTGAGTGGGGCGCACCTGTTGTATTCGCAACTATGGCTAATGGCTCTTTAAGATTATGTGTGGATTATCGTGAGCTGAACAAGTACCCAATTCCACGTATTGATGACTTGTTCGATCAACTGCATAGTGTGAATGTGTTCTCTCAAATCGATTTGGCAATGGGATTTCACCAGCTTAGAGTAGTGAAGGAGAGTGTGCATTAAAATGCGTTTCGCACGCCGTCGGGTTTTTATGAGTGGTTGGTGATGCCATTTGAGGTTACTAATGCTCCAGCATACTTTGTGGATCTCATGAATCAAGTATTTAGAGACCATCTAAATAAGTGCATGCTTGTATTCATGGATGATATTCTGATCTACTCTATAACTGAAGAGGAGAACAAGACGCATCTGAGGATTGTGCTAGAGATATCGAGGAAGCACAAGTTGAGAGCGAAGTTCTCTAATTGTCACTTCTGGAGGGAAAAAGTGAGATTGTTGGGCTATGTCATTTTGGAATATGGTATAGTGGTGGATCCTGTAAAGGTGGAAGCGGTCCAAGATTGGAATCGACCCGAGAATTCTATGGATGTGAGGAGTTTCCTAGGATTGGCGGGATATTATAGATGCTTCATCAAGGACTTCTCGAAGATAGCGGCACCGTTGATCAATTTAATAAAGAAGAATCAACCTTTTGTTTGGGATGCGAAGTGTTAGGATCCATTTGTGATTCTAAAGGGGAGGTTTATGAGTGCACCAGTGTTAACCATTCTAAGTAGGAACGAAGATACGACCGCCAGCAGTCGACTGCCCCTATATATAGCGGTCAGCCAGTTGATGTGTCAGAATTAAATTTTTTACTGATGAACGGCCCTGATTCGATCGTTATAGTTTACTTGGAAACGAATTAACTAGTTAATGGATGCAGGCAAAGATTATCCAAGGGTTGATCAATGGTTAATACTAATCTAAAACTCTATAAATATACAGCAAACCTAAACCCTAATTCATTAGAAATTTTGTCTATATACCCAAACTCTGTCAGTTCTTTTCTCCTCGACTTATAAAAATCTTCAAAATAAATAAGATAAAATAAAGGAATCTAAGAAGATCAAATCAAGCAAACAACTAACAAACGTGGGGGAGATTTCCAAACAGAATTCAAAGGAAAGCTTGGATCTGAGATAAGTAGGTATATTTTTAATAAGATGATTTAAACATAGTTAATTTTAATATACCCTATCCGATTTAGATTGTTAGAAAATAAATTATGAATCATATTGTTTGGATTTGAGAACTAATAACAAATTAAATCGATGTAAACCTATTAAATAGGAATTGAGTTTGGAATAAACCCCATGAAGTAGAAATTACTATAACCTATGAATACAGATGTTAATAGTAATCCTAGGTTGAACTGTTTTTCTAAAAAATTTGTAAACTGAATTTAAATAAGGAATTTCGATAATCGCAAATCTAGTGTTTACTGTAATTGCTCCAACATCAATCACTGTAATGGAAATTTGGTAAGGAACAATCAATTATTAATTAAAGAATGAAAATGAATTAAAAATCATAAATAAAACCCATAATCAACGACGACCGGTCGACCTCACTATCTGGAGCGGTCGATACAAAATGGTCGACCGCTTCAGGAGCAGGCGATTGATCGATTGGCATTTCTAGAATGCAACTAAACCTTGGCCAAAGGCTAAGGTTATAAATAAATTAGTTAGTAGTTTATATTATATATATATATATATGAATGTTAGGAGTAGGGAAGCTTGTTCCTTATGAGGCAACACTTGGATGCTGTGGGATTGGGTGAATACTATTTATCAAGCAGGGGTTGATATTCGACTGGGGGTGATTCTATCGCAAATGAGTTAAATAGATTAAATAGATTTAAATAGATTTAAATTTGAATTAATTAGTTTACAAATGATTTAAATAGATTAATTAGATTTAGATTATATTAAGTAGATTTTAAATAGATTAAATAAATTTAAAATAGATTAAATAGATTTAAATTATATTAAATGGGTTTAAAATAGATTAAATAAATTTAATTAGTTTAAAATAGGTGAAATATGTTAACTTGTATTAAATAGGTTGTAATAGATTAATATAACTTAAAATAGTTTTAAATTGATTAAAATAGTTAATTTAATTAAAATAGTTTAAATTTGTTTAATTATATTTCAAAGTTATATCCAAACCTTTTTTAGTAACTCAATTCCAATAAATTTATATTTGACACTTCAACTTGAAATTTAAATTTAAATTCTTTGAACAGTCTATTACATCAATTCCCTTTTCAGCATTAACACATGGATTGTCGAAAATACTTTAGTTTATATAAATCAATTTCTTTTTCAAAATGCTATTTAACCAAATTCAGAATTTCAAAGGTTCAAAAATCATTTAATTTAACCAATCCTATGTCCGTATATAACTCTCTACCCTAGGGTCAAGTGATATGGATATTTATCATTTCAATCCGCAATTTAAAATTTTACGGTTATATATCATTTCAAACCGCAATCTTGAATTAATTAAAAATCCATAAAATCGCTCGAGTCTATCATTTCAACCCATAATGATTTTTCCCTAATCTATAGATCGTTCGGGTATGTATCATTTCAACCCATAGGGAACTTGCAGTGTTATAACAAATATAAAATACAACATCCAGTCAAACAATATCAACAATCAAACGCTTTCAAGACCCGCAAATCCGTACCTCTTGATTAACCACTAATCTCCATTGATTAACTTAAAATGAACAGAAATACGAACCCTGAGGGTTTAAGAAAGAAGAGGTAGAAGAAAAGATAGAAGAAGAAAGAAGAGAAGAAAGAAAAAAAGAAGCACAACAGAACAACATTAGAACAGAAAACAATATCAGAATCTCACATATCGCAGCGGAACAATATATAATAGAAAATCACTAGCCTTTTAAAACAAAGAACTATATCAGTTTTTATACATACATCAATCAGAGTCAATATACAACAATGGACAGTTACATAAACTTGTCCTCATACAGAATACACAGCGGAATAAATACTATCAGATACAAATACTACGTCTCGCCATCCAGCTTGCTTCCAAAGCTCCAGAATATCCTGATAACCTAACTCTAGACTGCCCGTGTGGAAATTGGTGGGCACCCAGAGTTTAGAAGGGAACAATAAACTCCGAGTCAGTCATGGTGACTGGTGTGAGATCGTAAAACAGTTATTTTTCACAAAGAAAATAAAACAAATTCGCAATGCTTTTGGAAAATGAAACTACCATAAGACCTCCCGCCACACACACAATGCAAACGCAGAATTGGAGGAGATTTCTTCTTATGATAGTCAAAGATGCTTACTACGCAAAATCAAATTCTTTTTTATATTATTATTAGTGCATAGTGTAGAAAACATTTCGAAAGTAGAATATAAATCTTAGCCAGCATAGGTACCATTATAGTATGCTTGCTATAGCTACCATATTAAATGGCAGGTTCTACAACTAAAACCGTCACTACGCCATAAATGACCTTCTGCAACATTTTTGCAAGGTGTTGCCAGCTAAAATGTTGCGATAGCTATAAAATTTTGGTCCTACTGCAACGTTGTATTTTTGGTGTTACCTTAGCCATAAAAATGTGTTGCTCTAGCTAAACAAGTGTAACACGATGCAACATTTTTATATAGTGTTGCTATAGATGTTTTCAAATTAAAAAATTAATAAAATTAGCAATCCGCGTGAATACGATCCAACGGTCTACATTTAATCTGATTGTTAACATGGATCACCGCTACATTTTGCCCTAAATTTTCGTTTTCCCGCTTTACTGTTCATACCATTTCGTTCTCACCCCCAATTTCCAAATCCAAATCCCCAATTTCCAAATCCCTAATTTCCAAATCATATTTTCGTTCCCAATTCGTTCTCACCCCCAATTTCGCTGCTGTTGCCTACATGTCGATACGCAACCTCTCCCAAATCCTACCAACCGCAGCCCCCAACAAAACTCCACTACCCCACCGCCGTTTCTACAGCCTGATTCCGATGGTCATCGAGCACACATCCCGTGGCCAGCGTGCCTGCGATATCTTTTCCCGGCTTCTCAAAGAGCGCGTCATCTGCCTTAACGGACCCATCGAGGAGGATACGTCGGCGATAGTAGTGGCTCATCCGCTGTTCCTCGAATCTGGTGGTTTCGTGACGGCAGGGTTGGCAATTTATGATACTTCGACCAGATCTGATGCTTGAATCTTTCTCGCCAATGTTCAGAAGAAGTTCGATTCTGATGAAGCTTTGCTCGATTGCTTCAAAAAGTACCATTTTCGGATTCAAGGAAGATGTCAAACGCAGATATCTTGTTTGAGAGAATGCCGCTTAAATTTTCAAATTGGCCAGCAATCATAAAACCAGTTTCAATTCCTTAATTGATTGCTCGAATTGCTTTGACTTCGTCGTCGGGTGCGATGTGATATTATTTGGTATGTTTTATGCCTTCTGGTTTACTTGATTATTCTCGATTTTGGTTACACTCGCATGCTTTTGCCGATGATGAATTGGGATTTATTTATAGGCTTTATTTCCTATAATCTCGGGTTTAATCTTTCTGTTGGACTTTGATAAATCTGGTATGTTGGATTGCGATGATGTATTGGTATGTTGGATTGCGATGATGTATGGTCTGAGCTTGTTAGCTCCTTTCTGCTGCATTTGTTAAACCAGAACATGAAATGGTGCTCCAAGTTCTATGTATATCATATTACTGCCTATGTTTCTCTTGTACATGCCTGATGCATTCACTGTTTTTGCTTGATGGGCTGCCTATGTGTACTGCTGTGTTCTTGCACTGGCTTGTCTATATTTTGCTGAACCTGGTTCTTGTTTGTTTTGTTGGTTGCTTGGCCCTGAGTTGAATCCAGTCGATGACTCGGGTTTGACCTTGTGCCGTGTCCTTGTATCTATGTGTTGCATTCATGTTTGGCTTATGCACTTATGAAAAGAAACAACCCAAATACCTGAGGCAAATATTATAACAAAAATATTTTCATTTTCTGTTTGAGTTAAATATTATTTTCCAGATTACTGCTTTTGAATTATATGTGACAGGTATTGAAGACTGGACAGCTGGATACAAGCTTGAAGACAGAGTCAAATCAAATGTGCATGAGTGTATGAATGCATGAGCTGAAGACAGGTTTCAAAGAAGGCTCGATCTTCCGAAATCGGATGAATCGGGCGGTGCCCACTTGTTCGACCTAACCGGGACTGCGGTGCCCCGGACCCCCGCCGGCGCTGCGCCCGGACCCGCTTCTCGGCTCGCCTTCGGCTCGGCACTCGGCTCACCTTCGGCTCGGCATATATTTGTCAGTGTCGGTGTATGTATAAATTGAAACTGCATATGTAATGAGTGAACTGAGTGATGTAGTGAGGAATATCTGTATATGTGAATATCGGTGTTATATATCATTGAATTGTAAAATAGTGGAGTCAGGAATTTGTACTATTTCAAATGTTGAAATAAAATATTTATTTAAATAAATTACTGTTTATATATCAAATTCTGTGTAATAGCATTTTATTAAATAAATATTTATTTTTATTAAAAAATCAAATATGCTCTACATTGTGGGCCCCACAAATTCAAAAAGTTCATATCTATAGCAACATTTTGGAATGTTGCTACAGATACCTATGGGTGTTGCCATAGACCCAAATAGGGTTCTATTGCAACAATATTACTTATGTTGCCTTAGATAGTCAAAATGTTGCCTTTGAGGTCTAAGGCAACGGCAAAAATTGCATCACCCTAAAAGTGTTGCCATAGACCTATGGCAACATTTTTCGGGCCTGAGCCAACATTTTTTTTGTGTTGCAGTAGGCCGTTTATGGCGTAGTGCGTACAAGTCACATATTGGAGTTTGGATTTCCAACAAATGGTCAGGCTAAGGAACTTCCTATTCACGATGGGTACGTCCCTGGAATAAACGACCCGAGAACCTAACCGGATCTCTGCCAACACAAGGCCGGGTTACCTCTGCAAAAATAGGTAACTACTAACACGCGTATGCCATCCCCCGATCGTCACCGATCTTCCCGAGGATCCCCGATTCGCAACAAACCACATAATATAAATGCAGCAACCACATAGGTTAAGTATCTGGGCTCCATACCATGATACCACCTTTATCCAGAAGGAATGACATACACTAAGGGGCGCTACTCCCTAGAACCTTGCCGCATCCTTCCTGTTTCGACCATTTCCGGGGTGTGAGGCTCGACGAAGTCTCGTCCACAAAGCTACGCTTTCTACAAAGCCCTGCTTCGGGTCAAACAAGATGATCAACCTATGATCACAAAGATATAAGATCAAACAAATGATCATATCGCAAATGATCAAACACTGATCATTTCACAGCAACACTCAGTATGCCACGTTACCAAATTGGGAGTATATCGCTGATAAATTTCAACTACATAACCTCTGAGCTCGTACGTCTCAGAGAAGGGTGTTAAGCTAAGAGAATAAATTCTCCGCCACCAACAGAAATGTATTTGAAAGAAATCAGCTTTATATCTCAAATTGTAACGTCAGACACACAATCCATACAAGTCTATTCTGGGATCGAACAGAACCGAAGGCACTTCTCACGAAGCCCTTGCAAATCCGGATAAATTTCTAATCACGTCCGGACTTCCCGTCACTAAGGGTGATAAAACCTCTAAATCGGAGATCAGCCGATGTAGAGTAACTCGACGGTAATCCTTCCGTTTTCAAAAATATCCGGTCTTCAACACCGGTCTTCGAATGCAATTCATAACGACGTATCACATATTCGGAATGGGTTATACGACCCCATGGTCCTTTCCCGGCTAACCCGAATAGTGAGCGATTATTCAAAAATAAGTGTGGCATTCAAATTCATCCAATTCACAACAAATACCTATCTAAAGGTAATTATTGATAGTCGGTTATTTAACTATCAATAAAGATGCGCAACATCATCAGATTCCAAATAATTTTCCAAATTATTTCATCTTCAAAAATATCTTTACTAGATATAAAATTCCCACACTTCAAAAATAAATCAATATTTATTTTCCTAGACAGTTTCCATTTCCTTTATAAATTCCATAGTGAATTTATATTTCAAAATATCTACTGATATACGATTTTCAAATCGATTTCAATATTCACTTTCAATTTATCTTTACTGAGATAACCTCAAAAACGTTTCATTTCGTTTTGGAAAACATTTCCATACTTATTTAAAAATAAGTCAGCAATTCACAAATCCATTTATTTTCAACACTTGGAAAATATTCGATATACTTAAATCAAATTAAGTATATATTTCATTCTTTAAGGAAATCATTTACTATAACATTTATTTGAGTCAAAACGAATGTTACGTAAAACATCGTTACGACGACTCAAAATCACTAGTATAGCGATTCGGATTTTGATGGATATATAAATCCCAATACTACATCAAAACATTTCCTTTCGGAAATCATTTACTATAACAACAGTGTTATAGTCCACCATTTCCTCATTTCTCGAAAATGTCTATTTCAACAATGAATGTTGAAATCTATGATTTCGATAGTTCACACGTTTTAAAACATCTTTTAAAACAATTACTTCATTTTATAATATCGCTTTCCCAAACATAACCATTTTACTTAAAAATATATTCACTGTCCAAAATCGTGAATATACTTCGTTATCCAAATTTCAATCTTTTCTACACATTTATTTCAAGAATTATCCACTGTCCAAAATCGTGGATAAAATTCCCTTAATCACTTTCTATATTCAATTTATCAAATTTGATTTATTTTCGAATTCATAAAACAACGTTTATAAATTCATCTTCATAATTCATAACAACTTTGATTTAATAAATCTCTTTTATTAACAAATTCGATCAATATTCCATTTAAAGGCAAAAATCCAATTTATAAGTTAATTTCTTATAACTCTCCTATTCGACAGTTTCATCCATTTTATAATTTCACAATTTATATATCTATAAATTTCATTTACTTATGAATTCTATAAATATTTCATTTTTAACACTTATAAAAACTCGTTTTATAATTCCAATATTTGATTTATAAATATCAATTTTTATAAATCTTTTTTTTTTCAAATCGTTTATGGTTATTCAAAAATCCCAACTTAAACCATTTTATAAATAAATCGACTTTTATTTCAAAAACGACACTTTGGTTATATTTCACTAAAAATTATAACTTTTATAACTTTTAAAATTTTAACGTTTTTAAATCAATTCAAAAATTCCATAAAACGTATATTTTCAAAAATCACTTTAAAAAGCCTTTTAAAGTAAAAGTCGTTATTTTTAAATTTCAAAACTGAATCCGATGATGCAACAACACCAATTAGTCAATCACAACAACATCATCATATATCAACATATGATAACATAATATACATCACAATATCTATAAATAAATAAATACTGTTGAGGAATCCAGTTGGATCCCTCCAACCTGTTTCCCTGCATCCAAAGACGTTAGCACAATACCAATTCCACTTCAAGATGGAATATCGCGGTATATGGGTTTTATAAAAATAATCCGCTTACTAACGGCGCAATAGGGTCTCATCCGCTATACGAGGCGGGAATCAATCAATCCAATATATACATATGCCAATATGTATATATTGCTATATATATAGATATATCCTACTATATCTAATATCACATCCAATAGCAATCAAATCAATCAATAAATAATTGAAAATTCCACTTTTCAATTGAGTGAGAAAGATCTCACCTTTGCTTTTATCTTGCAATCCATTTTCCAAACCAGTTGGTTTCCTTTGTAGTTTTGACCTTGTATAAATATTTATACAATTATATTAATATTCGAATTAATCGAACTATTAAATCCTCATTTATGAATTTAATTACAATTGATTCAATTCAACTCAAAAATTAAGTTTTAACTAATTTCTTTTTAACAAAATATTTTCTTTCGAAACCATAGATGCATACTCATAAAAATAAACTATATGGGTTTTGATCTTATATAACTACTTTAACATTTTAAAATTTCTATGTTTAATTTATCAAAATGTCATATTATTATTATTATTATTATTTTTTAAAATAAATTAGCAAATTAGAAATCTGTATGTATATATGTATATATATACGTTCTATATTTTGTTTCACATCTTACTGCAGATTTAATTCCATCTGTAAATGTTTTCCAGTTTTTATACATATACATATTTATCTCTTATTTTTCTAAATCAAACGAGACTAAACAAAGGATTACCCCACTGCAGATTGAAGAACCCAGCTATGCTCGCGAATATGAGTACTGCTCCACCACATCGATCGCGGCCTCCACTTGCAACAACCCTCTTCACTGCCTCACGTCCCTACGAGCTAGCGTGCCACCCACTACTTCGAGCAGACGCGAGTTCGATCGCGACTCCACCTCCGCTGCCACGCTGGCCACCACACGCTTCCCAACCCTCGCGACGAACACGCCGCTCGAATCGAAACCCCAGCCTCAAGCTTCCATCGCAAGACTGCTTCGCTTGAACAACGCGACATCCCCCTGCCCAAAATGACTTCATTCGAACGAATCTGCCCTAGCTCGCGCGATCAATTTCCTAGGTCGCGATTTCGATAGTGTTTGAACAGAGGGGGGAAAACAAAAAGAACTCGCGATTAGGTATATAATTTCCTTCGAGTGAATTTGATTTGAGGGGCGGCCATTGTCTTCGTTTGATTTTGAATTGAAAACTGAAGAGGAGGAGCCATTTTATTTTGAGTTGTAGAACGAACAGATAAAGGAAGAGGGAGAGGAGAACGAAAGAAGTATATTGGGTATCAGCCATTTTTTTCTTCGAATTGATCTGCGAACGAAATGATTTCCTTTCGTGTATTTTAACAGAGAAGGGAAGGGAGATAAAAGAACGTGATTAAACAGAGAGTAGGTCGGCCTTGAGGTGAAATAAGGTCAGGAATCTCTGCTGTGTTGACTAATTTAAAATTTAAATTTAAATTGAATTTGATTTAATTCCAATGCGTTTATTCACCGTACGGTCACATAACAACTCCAAATGCTACGAAATTTGAAATCCGGTAATAATTCTATATTACAGACTCAATGAAACTGGTTTCGTCAAATTCCGAGACTGTACCTCGGAACGCTATTTTTAAAATATCGATTTAACAATACAATTTCAAATTCGATTCTGAAGCTCCAATTATCTTCAGTATCATCAATATAAATATTAAAAGCTTTTCGAAATATTTTTCTTCAACTTAAAATTGAAGATTCAAATTTTTATTCAGCATTCAATCGATTAAATTTTTATAATTTAATCACCAAATTCAAAGTTATATCGGGGATTCAAATTAAATCATCGTTCAAATATTTAAAACTAATTAAATATTCTCAATTTAATTTGTTCAAAATTCAGGGTCGTTACAAACATCCATCACAATCATCATCCAAATCAACCAATAAATATCAACAGATAATTGTAAATCAATAACAGGTATTAAATTGACAATTTAAATTCAATATTAAAATAAACTATGATTAAATGCAATAAAAGTCAATTTTAACTAGAATGACCATTTAAACATACCAAACATCAATCAATTAATTTCTAATCACATCATAAATTAAATTTAACTAACGAAAGAAATTTTAGAAGTTATGAGTGGGTTAAAACACTCACTTTCGATTTTAAATCGAATTAAAATCCAAATTAGGGCCCAAATTCGAACAGTCCCAGAATTCGTCCAAACCCGCGTGAAAATGTCCGGAATTCTGATACGATCCTAGCGGAACAAACCGCGTACAAATCCGAGCTCGTATGCACAAGTTATGGTAATTAGAGCATTTTAAAGTTAAAATTAAATAAAATAAAATAATAAAACAAAACCCATGCATTTATAGCCACGTCAACTATCATCTACCTGTTCACGCGAGATTACAGTTCAACAAAACCCTAGTTCGTGAATCAGCCGCCACCGTGCTTCGTTCGTCGCCGCCGTCGCCCACGTTCTCTGACATGCCATGACCTCGCAGGCTAGCTCCGCCCCTCGATGCCGCCCCCCGAGCCTCATCGATCAACGTGACAAGCACAGCCGCCGCCGAGTACGAAAACCCTAATTTAATTTTTCCAGGCTATCTAGCCATTAATTCAACGAACCACATGCACCGATGAACTATGCTCGCCTCTCTCTACAACCTAGTGTCATTGATTTGACGATCAGTCGAGGTTGATCGACGATCGATGAACGACCGAGAATCATTCCTCGAATTCCAGACACACAGAAACTCAAATCAAGAAACTAAATGTAGATTTGACTTGCGCTCGTAGAGAGCTTCAAATCGATATATAATTCGATATATTTTGAGAAGTTTAAATTTTAGAATTGAATTTGAAATTGAGTAAAGGGTTTGGAATTTTTGGATATGTTCTGCCATTGGAAAGGAGGAGGTAGACAGGAAATGTACGTACTGAAAAATGGAATAAGAAATGGCTAGGGTTTATAACAGGCTATTTATAGGCAGATCAGAAATAGAGATGAATGGACAAGATTTGAAAGTTGAACGATAAACAACCCGAAAGGCCCGTGTCATTCCCGAAACGAAAATGGGTCATCCCATATATCAAAATAGATATTTTCGATAATTTTAAACTAAATGGAACAGGTTTCAAGTCCTAATTCCATCGCATGAAGAAGTTATGTTAAAATCAGCTTATTTCAAATTGATTTCAATTAAGTTAATTTCTATGCGTTTCGAGTCCGTACGATCAAACGACAAGTCTGATCGCTACCAAACTTGAAATCTTACAATAATTCACTGTTACGGATCCGATGAAACTAGTTTCGTCAAAATCCGAGTAAGTGGCCAAAATGGCTATTTTCACATTAATTAAATAAATTAATATTAAATTAATTTAATCACTTTTTCAATTCAAATTCAATAATTTACAATTTCTATCATTTTAGATTATTAGTACTTTATAATCTTTTAAAACAAATTTCCATATCAATTCAAAATTCAATATTGCACAAATTACAGTATTTAAATTCAATTTCAAATAATTCAGAAATTATAAATTTAAATTTCAATAAATCCATTTATTTGATTGTCAATCTTGTTATTCAATCAATTATCATCTTATTGGTATAATTAACATTGGTTTATATCTTAGTACATTAATATTCCCCAATTTCATCTTAATTCCTATTAACATAATATTTAATTTCATTTAATTTCAGTTGGTTTCCAATTTAATTTAATAGACCAAATAAATAGGTAACATATAATAATTGTTACCATTAATTTTAGTCACTTATAAGTTCATTCAAATAAATGTTATAATTTCTTACATAACACTGATTTTATTCAATTACCATTTGTTATATACTTGTTCATTAATTTATACAACATTTGCATTTATTTACTTATATTCAAATTATAACCAAGTATAACATTTAAATTATTTCAATTGATTGGACTATCGTTAAAATATTTAGTAATTAACTTAAATTTACACTATTACATTTCACTCTAGTTATTATCTTAACTCACATTAATGTAACATTTATTTACATTTATTGTAATTGATTAATTAAATTGGTAACAAATAACAATTGTCACCATTTCTACATTTAATAACATTTGTAAGTTTATTGTTTACCACCAATTGTTACAACAACTTATACAACTCTACCATTATCAATTAAAATTAATTACACTTTATTTCATAAATTTACAACTTTTACATTATCAATTTCCCTTTAAATCCAATGATCAATTTATACACACATCATTAATACAATAAATTTTCCATCTATAACTAATTATAACCTTTTAATTATTTCAATTAATTAGAATTACATTCAAAGCAATTGTGAATTACCTTAAATTAATACTATTACCTTTTAATCCAATTACATTCTTATTATTTAATCACAAATTTTCATTTCTTCCAACATTGAATCACAAAACCTTATTAAATTTACAATTTTTAATTATTGAAAATTACGGGTCGTTACAGTATCAGTTTTTTGTAAACATGATGCAAGCTAGAATTGCTGCTGGAGTGGTTGGACGAAATGCTGCGGGAGGAGTTCAAGAAGCTCCAGTTGTCAACCATTATGCTAACTTGAGTAGAGACTATGCTAGGCTTGGAGGGAAGCCGTTTATTGAAACTAAAGATGCTATAGAAGTGGAGAACTAGTTGTTGCATTGTGAAAGCATATTTGCTGACTTAGGGTTCAATGACGAGCAGAAGAGGAGGCTAGCTTCGAGACAGCTTCAAGGAGCAGCTTTATTTTGGTGGAATAGTGTGAAGTCTGGAGTAAATGAAGAGGAGATGACATGGGATAAGTTTAGGAGAAGGTTCCAGGAGAGGTTCATGTCGGTGATGGCGCAGTCTGTTTTGATCAGAAAGTTTGATGAGTTAGAACAAAGAGAGATGTCTGTTTTTGAGTATGCTAGTAGGTTTGAAGAGTTGCTAGATATGGTTATGCCACAGTTGATACAGTGATGGAGAGGAATGAGAAGTTCATAAGGAGGTTGAAGCCTGAGTTGGCAAGGGCTACGTTACCGCATATCAGAGATCCCTGTGATGTGGTAGTGAAGATGGCATTACGACATGAAGAGATGCTTGCCTGTTTGGAGAAGAACAAGGAGAAGGAGGTCCAGGTTGGGCGAGGTTAGAAAAGGAAGTTCTTTCACAAGAAGGGTGCTCAAAAAAGTGGAGCAGTGAAGAAAGGGAAGTCGGAAGTGGTTTATTTTAAGTGCGACAAGAAGGGGCATTTTGCTCATGAGTGTCGTATTGGAAAGGCTAAGGAAGTGATCGGGAAGAAGAATATCAGGTGCTTCAATCGCGATCAGATTGGCCACTATAAGAATCAATGCAAAGAACCGCTAAGGATGGGAAAGGCAAGGTGTATGCATTGGAGACTGCTACTTCGAAGCTGATAGTGCAGGAGAATGGAAAGGCAGTTTTGTGAGGTACGCTTCATATCCATGATATGTCTGTTAACGTTTTATTTGATACTGGATCATCGCATTCTTTTATATCTCAATGTTTGGTAGAAAAGCTTAACCTAGAACCCAAATATTTAATTACTTCTTTAAGAGTTGCAAATTGGATAGGAGGGTATGCGGCATTGGGATGAAGTGTGACCACTTAGAATTTGACTTGCTAGGTTACACCTTTGTTTGGGGTTTGCATATATTTGACTTTATAAGGTTCGGAATTATATTGGGTATGGATTGGTTAAGTGAGTATGATGCTAGGATATTTTTCCAGGATAGGAAAATGTCACTTAGAGAACCGGACTGTACTAATCGGATGGTTTATACCGTAGAAAACCCTAGCTGTGAGGTGAATGCTTTGTTGGGTGTTGTGGAGTTAGAGGACGAGTTGAATCGCATTTTCGTAGTTAGAGAATTCGTAGATATTTTTGAGCCGGTAGTAGGATTGCCACCAAAATGAGCCATTGAGTTTCGAATAGATTTGGTGCCTGGAGCAGAACCGGTGAGTAGACCACTAAGCAGGATGACGCCAACAGAAATGAGGGAGTTGAAGGCTCGGTTGGTGGATTTGGAACGTAAGAATTTTATCAGACCGAGTAGTTCACCTTAGGGATCAGCCGTAGTATTTGTTAAGAAGCCAGACGGATCGTTAAGGCTATGTATCGATTATCGTAAGTTGAATGAGAGAACGATAAAGAATCGATATCTGTTGCCTATGATTGACGATTTGTTCGATCAACTGAATGGAGCCGAGGTATTTTCTCAGTTAGACGTAGCAACAGGTTTCCATCAGCTTAGAGTAGCAGAAGATAGTATACCTTTGACGGCGTTTAGAATAAGGTATGGGTCGTACGAATATGTTGCTCGGACTCACTAATGCACCGACATTCTTTGTGGATTTGATGAACCACGTTTTTCGAGAGCACTTGGATAGGTTCGTGTTGGTTTTCATAGATGATATCCTGATATACTCTGAGGATGAGAAGGAGCATGAGGTTCATCTTAGAGTTGTGCTTGAGATGCTGAGGCAGCATCAGCTAAAGGCGAAGTTTTCAAATTGCCATTTTTGGAAGAAGGATGTGAAATTTCTAGGTCATGTAGTCTCAAAGAAAGGGTTGTCTGTAGATCCGACTAAGATTGAACCGGCAAATAATTGGAAGAGAATCGAGACAGTAACTAAAATAAAGAGTTTTCTCGGATTGGCTAGATATTACAGGAGATTTATTTAAGGATAGCAGCACCAATGACCAAGCTAACACGAAAGGATGTGAAGTTTGTGTGGACCGATAAGTGTGAGGAAGCGTTCTAGAGCTTGAAACACTTGTTGACCCATGCACCTGTGTTAGTGGTCCCGGAGGGGAATCAGGTGTTGGTAGTTTATACAGATGCGTGTGAAACTGGATTAAGAGCTGTGTTGATGCAGAGAGGTAAAGTGATTGCCTAGGCTTCTAGACAGCTTAGACCGTATGAGGTTAGATATCCAACACATGACTTGGAGTTAACTGCGGTGATATTTGCATTTAAGGTGTGGACGCATTACCTTTTCGGAGAGAGGTTCGGGCTTTATACGGATCATAACTCATTGAAGTACTTGTTCTCTCAGAAGGAGCTGAACATGAGACGATAGAGGTGGTTAGAGTTTATTGCCGCTTATGATTTTGGGATTGAGTATACCTCAGGGAAAGGAAACAAGGTTGCAGATGTGCTTAGTAGGAAGCATCAGAATGCAGTGTTGGCTATGATAGCAAAATGGACAGACTTGGAAGCGTTGTCGACTTGCAGAGGGCAGTGGAGATCCAAGATTGGGTCTAGTGGAGAATCTGTTATGTTGTCTTGTTTAGAAGTCTGACTGGTATGATTAAGAAGATTGCTTCTAAACAGAAAGAGGATCCAGTGTTTGCTGAAAGGATCAGGAAATTAAGGGATGTAACGAAGGACAATGACTTGAAGGATTTCAGTCCTGACCAAAGTGGGTGGTTGAGAATGAAGGGTAGATTATGTGTTCCAGATGTGGGAGACATAAGGAAGGAAGTTTTGGAGAAATGCCATCGTTCAAAGTTCACTATTCATCTAGGAGGAACAAAGGTGTATCAAGATATGAAGAGAAGTTTCTTTTAGGAAGGAATTAAGAGTGATGTTGGCTTATGGGTGAAATAGTGTTTGAACCGTCAGCAGGTGAAAGCCGAGCATCAAAAGCCAAGTGGGTTGCTTCAGCCATTGGATATTCTGGTATGGAAGTGGGATTCTATTTTTATGGATTTCATAGACGGGTTGCCGAGATCCAATAGAGGAAATGAAAGTATATAGGTCATAGTGGATAGATTGACAAAGAGTGCCCATTTCATTCCCGTTAAGTCAAGGACGACACCTGTATTGGCTAAGTTATTTATGAAGAATGTAGTTAGACTTCATGGAATTCCTAGTAGTATTGTTAGTGATAGAGATTCTTTATTCACTAGTGAATTCTGGAAAAGCTTATAGGTTTAGGAGCCAAGCTTAAGATGAGTAAAGCTTACCATCCACAGATAGATGGGCAAATGGAAAGAGTTAACAAGATCTTGGAAGACTTGTTAAGAGCTTGTGTATTAGACTTCGGGGGATCATGGGATGACCATCTACACCTAGTTGAGTTTTCATATAACAATAGTTATCAAACTAGTATAGGGATGGCACCGTTTGAAGCTTTGTATTGAAGACCATGCGAATATCCAGTAGGTTGATTAGAGACTGGAGATAGATTAGTCCTTGGTCCTGAATTGGTAAGAGAAGCAGCAGAGAAGATTGAGCTGATAAGGGCGAAAATGAAGGAAGCTCATTCTAGGCAGAAGAGCTATGCAGATAGAAGACAGAAAGATTTAGAGTGATCTGTTGGGGATCATGTCTTCGTCAAAGTATCACTGATGAAAGGTGTTATCAGATTCGGGAAGACAGGGAAGTTAGCACCGAGATTCGTAGGACCATTTCCTATTTTAAAGAGGATCGGGAAACTGGTGTATAGAGTGGAGTTACCGAGTTGTTTGGTAGGAGTCCACAATGTTTTCCATGTATCTCATCCGAGGAAATGTGTTAGGGATCTAGACACTACTATAGCACATACCGTGTTAGAGGATTTAGTACTGGAACCAGACATGACTATAGTTAGGAAGCCTATTTGGATAGCCGCGAGAGATGAGAAGAAGTTGAGGAACAAGACAGTCTGATTAGTAAAGTTCCAGTAGAGTAATGATGATAGAGACTATACTTGGGAGACTGAGAGCAGGATTAGAGACGCTTCTCATGATTTGTTTGATGGTATGTTGTACCTTTGGTTGTTTTGTTGTGTACCTTATCATAATTTCGAGGAAGAAATTCTTTAAGGAGGGGAGATTGTAATACCCCACATTTTTAGTAGCATTATTTAGGATATTTACTTAGCTAAATTAAATTAAAATAATGTAAGGTGATTAATGGATTGAGATTTGTGATTCATATGGGTAGCCGTGCCATGTTCATGAGTAAATCAAAATGAGATAACATAAAATAAAATAAATAAAGGGTTAGGAAGTAGGCAGGGGCAAAATGGAAACAAGGAAAATCCTTATACCCTAATCTTAAACCCCTTAGCCGTGTATTCTCTTATTCATTCTCATTTGCAAATTAAAAACATAGAGGCTAGCCACCATTTTAGAGAACTAGAGGAAGAAAAAAGCTAAGGAAGAAGGTTAATCAAATCAAAAGCTATTCAAATATTAAATCCTTAATCTCAAGCTAAGGTGAATAATGACTACATCTCATTCTCTTAAATGATTTCAGTTTTAAGTTAAATCCGAAGTGGTTTGCAACTTTATGCCATGTTTTAAAATGATTAAATGTGTATATATGCTTGTTGATGATTTATGCTTGCTCATATAGATTTTATGATATGTTTTGATAAGAAAACCCTATTAAATGATATCCAAATTCCTTGCGATTTTAGATTTAAATTAGAAATGATATTTTAGTGATGGGTTTCAATTTTTAGAATTTTCTGAATTATTGTGGATTTTATATAAATTTTCTAGTGTAGAAAATAATTATTTAGGTTATAAATTATTTACGGCTAAATAATTATTTATTTGGGAATTTATATATGTTAGAAAACATATTGAAAATGATTTTCTAGAAATTTTGTAGAATTTTCCTAAGTGTTTTGATGAATATATAAAATTATTTAAGATATGGGACTTAAATTTTTATATATTTAAAAAAGGAGAAGGGGTATTTTATAAAATAAAATTATTTTTATTTATGAAATCTTAGTAGCACTTTTGAAAAAAAAAAGAAATTTAGTAATCATTGAAAATTTGACAAACTTAGCAGTTTAGTCAAAAAATATTTCTCTTTTAAGTTAAAGACAAAATTTACTTGTTTTTAGCTCGTTTTGCCACTTTCGGCACCAGGGGTTCTAGCCTAGAAGTTTTTCCATCATTGCTTCCGAAACCAATGTGCATGGTATCAATATCTTGGTACGTAGAAAATTGGATGAAGGCGAAAGGTATAGGGTGGAAACGTATGGTTCCGATAGGGGTGAAGGATGCCTTTGTTTTAAAATGAAGTTGCGTCTGCTCTGCTTTCGACTTGGTCAGCTTTCAAACCAGGTCAAATTGTCTTAAGGAAATGGTTTTGAATGAGTTGTGCTCTTTTGTCTTAAGTTATGCTTTCGAAGGGGTCGAAACCCCTAGCTGCCGCTTTTCTTACCTTTCGAAGTCAATGGTTTTGGAAAGTATACTTTGTTTTAAAAACTTGGCCATTTCTCCAATGCTTTCAGAAGATTGGTTTCTAGACCATCACTTCTTTACTTAAGAATAGCTTTCGAAAGGAATGCTTTCGACTTCAATGGGTTTCAGATCCTTTTTCTCTACTTGAAGGCATAATCCAAATGGCTTCGACTGAAACGGTTTTCAAAGGTTTCGAAGGGGTAAATTTTGAATGGTTTCGGAAGGTTTCCACATGTTTTAATTGAACCCAAAGGCTTTCGAAAGGTTTAATGTTTTATTGATTTCGAAAGGGTTTTAAATGAAGGTTTTGAAGGGGTGGTTCCTTAATGATTTCGAAAGGTTTTGAAGGAAGGTTTTCCAATGGTTTCGAAAAGTCTAAGAGGAAAGGTTTTTCCAATGTTTTTGTTTGGCAGTTTTAAAGTGTTTTAAAAGAAAGATGTCTAAGATTTCAAAGCTTTTGAAAGGAAGGTTTTTCAATGGTTTCGAAAGGAAGGTTTGGTCTTTCGGCCTAGGTTGAATAAAAAGGTTTTACTTGGTTTCGAAAGGGGTACTTTCAATGGTTTATATGTTTTCATTAACTAAGATTTGGGTAAAGTGTGTGTGTGTATATATATATAACATGGCAAGGTGATTTTGAGTAAAGCATAGGGTATATGTATTTTCCTTTTGTGAGTTAGATTTAAAGGTTTTAAATCAGTTTGAAAAGGTTTTCAAGGAAAATTTTGGGAAGGTTTCCCTAAGTAAAATGACTCGGATATTAGAATACCAGATGGGACTGGTATAGTGTCACGCCCTATACATTAGCTATTAGCCCTAGCTAATTTAGTTCGAAATTCCAATGTGTAGGGCTTTGTCATAGGTAAGACTAAAATTATGATTGCACAAAGAAGAGAATATATGTTTGTATACAGATAGGTTATTGGTGAGCCTGCCAAACCATTAGGATCAGGTGACCCTGGGAGATGTTAAGTTCGGGACAGACTGTCCATAAGAGAAGTATTTAACCGATAGTTAAGGATAGACCGTCTAGAAGAGGTGTGTCTAACACATGTTAGATTATTTTATTATATTGTCTGGTAGGCCCGAGTCAGCCAAAGGTTAGTAGTTAGCCAAACAAAACTATAGTGTTCAGACAGATAGTCCATTTGTTACCTAACATGTAAGTTTACATAAAATGCTTTACGGTTTTAACCAGTTATTGTTGCAGGATTATGATTTTCAAAAGATATGTTTTAAAAGGATATTAGTGAGGGGAAACTCATTCCGCTAAGCGGCATGGTCTCACTTAACATCGTATATTCGAGATGTATAGTATTATTCACACTAGGCTTTATGTCTGACTCAAAGTTTATGTTTTCCCCTTAAACTCTCAGGTGCTCAAAATTGATTTGAGTAGGATGAGGGTTGAGGTTTTACAGAGGTTGACGAATAAAGCTTCCAGAGACGAGCAGGTGGCAGACGGATAGCTATTTAGAAGTTATTTTTTTTGTTTTGTTTTATTCTGTTGTGTTGTATTTAAAATAGTCATGTCTATATAGTACTCTGGACAACCAAGGGGACATCATCATATGTTGCAAGGGGACATCGTCATATGTTGCTCTTGGCGTATTTTATGTAATAATTATATTTTATCTGAACCTGGGAAACGATTATGGGATTATGTAATTCGAATGCGAAACATGTGTTTTGGAAATGTAATGTGAAAAGATGTTTTTTGAAATCTGTGATTTTGTTTCATATTCAAATGCTTTTGATATGATGGATACCATTAACATAGCTGTATTTAGTCGTCGATAGTTAACACTATGGATGACTGCAACATCTGCAGCTTTTAGCTTTGGGCCTCTAGATAGGTGATGTTACAGTAAGAGGTTTAGACGTTTATTTCTTTTGATTTCTAATTCTATTCCTCTCTAGTTTTCGATTCTAAATCTAATTTCTTTATACAATTCACTATATTGTATATTCCAAAAGAGGGAGATCTTAAAGGGAATTGGGCGTGGTGAAAATCAAATCCAATTAGGAAGCAAGAAATTCTCTGTTAGTGGAAATATCAAGTTTTTCATATTTTTGTAATTGAATTGTATTTATTTGATTTGTTGCATGCCTAGGGAAATTTCGGTAAATGAAAACAAAACATCTAAAACCCCCAAAATTTCCCTAAATAAATGTCGATCTTTGATTATGTTGGAATTTTAAGTGTTTTGTATCAATATAGTAGAATTAGATCTATGTTTGAGATTTAAGCAATTCATAATCTATTCCACTTCAACTCTTTTGATTTTCCTTGTAGTGTAAAAGGGTTCTAAAAAATAAATAAAGTTACAAATGGAATGCAATATTATTTTGATTATTCATAGTTTGCACTGCATATTTCTGTAAATTAAACAAGTATGAATCCCTTTTTCACTCTAAGATGGTAAGTGCAAAAGCTGAATAGAATTTGAAAGGTTTAAATTATAAGGTTTGTTCCTTAAGGTAGAGGAGATAATTCTATTATATTAATATGAGTTGAGATTGGTATTATTCCTTTCTGTGTATAAGTCAGTTGTTGGCTAAGGATATTAGCTATATTTTTGTTTGGAGTTGGAAATTGTATGAATTTGACATTTTAAATTAATTGGCATTTTCTTTGCATGTGATTAGAGATACTTTACTCGAATCTCATTTGTATATGTATGTGTATGTGTGTGTATGTGTGTGTATAATATTAACATATTGATTATTAAAGTTAATAACATAATAATTATAGTGTATTGAACGTATTAATTAGAATCAATAGGGTAGTAAAAAGCATTAATTTCTTAGGAAGGTGGTTAATGATAATTATGGGAATTAATCCATAATTAAAGCGTAATAAGAGGTTACCTTATATAGCCTTAGTTATTAATTGTGTAGGATAGTGTATGTATACAATTGGTATACATATGGAGGATGGCTAAGTTATAGGGATGCGACGTCAGTCTTAGGTTACATTGGAAGTCTACCTAGTTAAATCTGGTACCAGCAGTGTAACTTTGGGGACTAATGTGGGACATCGTCTATAATAAATAACCCCAATGGACGCGAGGTTAGTCCTAATTCTATAGGATAAACTTGCTTGGTCAATCTGGCTACCAGTACCTACGAATAGTTGGATTAATCTTAGATGTCATGATTTGGGTTATGAGTCATAATCACACTACTAATATGGTAGAAGGAATCTTTAGAAAGGTCTGCTTCGGGTTTAGAGGTATTAAGTGACTGTTGTAGGGTCGGCATCTATCTTTTAGGAGAAGTATTAAGTGACCTAATGGAATTTCTTACGATGTCAGCTATTGAGAAACACATAGGGACCCACTTTGGGTTAGGTCATAAATGACGGGGACCTGTCTATTTTATAGGTCTTAAATGGTCAGAGTCTACCTAATTCCCATTAAAAAGGTATTAAGTGGTTCATGTGCTTCCTTTTACACCGTAAGCGCTAATTGTGTTAAAGTTGGACTAGAAGAGCCTACGAGCTTACAATTGAAGTTATACGTATGTTATGATTTTAATACGTGAGGCATATTTCTTATCTAAAAGATACTGCCCAAATAAAATTATGGTAAACTTTGAGATTTTCATTTCACCGGACATTTGTTGCTCTGACCCACTCCTTATTACAGCACACAGGTTAGAGGAGACAATGTTGATTTAGGAGACGAAGATGGAGATGAAGATTTGTGGCAGTTATATATCTATTTGTGCTTTTTAATATTTTTAATGTACCCATTTCAGATAATTATGTTATTTTGAAATATTGTACTGTAGAGATTTTATATAGACATGTTGTGAGATTTGGTGATAACATTTATTATTTTTAAAATGGTTTTCTTTTATGAAATGGGTACTTATTTCTGATATTATATTTTATCCATTCCACTGTGAGATTTTGAATGTATAGATAGATAGCTTTGTGTATTGTGTATTGTTTCAATTCTATAGCAGATGGCCTTAAGATGACCTAAGATTTGATGGGTTTTTATTGAGTTGAAATTAGGTCTGTTTCGGGGCGGGTTGTTACAGTATGCCCCTTTGACTTTCATAAGTTATACCATGCCATTTGTGGTTATATATTGACAGTAACATTCCAAACATAGTCTGACCCGTGTATTATTTATATAATACTGGGTCAGTTTAAGACATTACGGGTTCGAGGACGAAGTGACCAGCTTGTGGTTATTGGTCATGATAGAGTTAGGGGTATGTCCTAGAGGTAATTATGTAATTTATTATAAATTAATTAACTCTGTAGTTAGTTCTCATTCGTAACAAAGGTGTTTTTCTTTATGTTATATATTTGTTACAATGTGTTATAAATAATTAAACGCTTAACTAAAATATATTTTACAGAAAATCCATAAATGGTGTGTTTGTCATATTAATTAAATATGGTTGTAATTATGATTATTATATCACAATATTATAAAACACATCATTTAAAATGTTCTTAGTCAGATGCATCGAGGCTAGATATCGATGTATCCTTTGAGACTAGATATTATAAAACACATCATTTTAAATGTTAGGCAGTGCATTACTCACGATAGTTGGGGGCACCTAGGGGTTATGTAGTAATAATTATTGGATAACTATGGAATGACTCACTCAAAAGTTTTCTGTTGGTTAATATAAATAAGGTCAAACAAAAAATATCGATGTGACTGATTTACATAGTTCTCTCGACTTAAGAATACTATGAATCTTCAGTATGAAAGCTCCGCTTTGATTATAGTCAAATAATGGTACAACGTCCACTGAATGACTATAGTTGGGTCGAGTGGAAGTATTGAAAGTAAAGCACTATTCAAGAGAGGATTCGTCTCCTCGGTTATATGGGGTTAGTATCACGGTCAAATCAAGTCAACTCAAAGTCAAAATCTCTGGTTAGAGTAGTTTTGTTAATAATAATTGTTATCATTAAACCAAAGACTTTATGTTTGGACTATAGAGTTAAATATGGACGATATTGGAATTTTGACCATTACCAAATTCCATAAGTCCAAAGTGATACAGTTTCGATGAAGAGAATTTGTGTAAGTAAAAGTCACAATCGGGTAACGCTTAATAAAGTAAAATTGGATTTTATTAAAATCAAGTAAGGGTTAAATTTGGTCAAATTGTCACACCATATTCTAAGTGACATGTGAACGTTAATATTCGAATAGTTTGATATTAATCGATGATCAAATTTACACCTAACGAGTCACACAACCGAAATGATGAGTTCTCCCTTAACCAAACGATTTATATAATTTATAATTGTTATAAATTAATTAATATATATGAAATATTAATTACAAAATTTGATTATGTTTGATGAATAAATATTGTTAAATATGTTTATTATATTTATAAATATATTAATCGATATACGATATCGATAAGTGATTAAATTGGATTTAATTGCATAATATTTATTTAGGCTTAAATAGGTTTGAGGCCCATCATAGGGCTTGTTATTTTTGGCAGCAATTATATGCAGGGAGTGGCTAAAATTAGGTTAGAAAGGGCATGATTTTGGATGGCTCAAATTAAAGAAGAAGTAGTATGGGATGAGATCCACACTTTTATCCTTTCTATCCACTATGTAAGCATCTCTAACCTAATTTGATTAAGATCTTTTTGCTACCTCCTTCTCCATTCCTAGCTAGCTGTAAATCATCTATAGTCCCTCTATCTCATCAAACTCAAATCAAGTCAAATTCGATCGTTATTTGATAGCTGGTGGTCAACGGTTCAAGGACTTGCTCTCTATTGAATCATAAAGAGTTTCGAGGGGCAGATATCTGCTTTTCAAGGTGTACTTCAAGGTATTGGGATTAAGGTATGTTACTAATCAAAATATAGTTATTAATTCTCAATTATAATGTTTCATTAGATATATATATATATATCGGTGTGTGTGTGTGTGTGTATTATTAGTTAGGTGGCGATTCTAATATGCAAGTAATGTTGTCATGAAGTTGTTTGGTTATATGCATGTGTGTATGTATTAAATATATATATATACACACATACATACATATAATATATATCAGGTCAGTACGGCTCGGAATAAAAAATAAAATTATTATATATTATTAAATTAATATATATTATTTAATTACATAAATATAGTTTATAATTAATTAAACATCATAATTTAATCAAAAATAGTCATATAATTTTATATCTAGAGAATTAAAGCAACGATAATTATCGATAGTGGGAAAATATTTTCTATTAATATTTTATTAATATTTAGTATTATTTAAATCAATTTGTTACATAAATAAATCATATTATATCAAATATATTATGAGAATTGTATTTTATGTTTTATAAAATGATATCAATGGTAAAGAAGCTCTGAGGCAGAAAAATAAAAAAACATTATTTTATTTTTAAATTAATTATCAAATTTCGGTGGAAACAAGAAAAATCATTTTAAAATTAGTATAAACCAAAAAAATTATGGAAATTTTTTTTAATGCATAAAATATCATTTATGATTTTCTAGAAATTTGAAATTTGAAATAAAGTTTTGAAATTCATTTTCAATTAATATATTATTAATTTTCAAATGGATATTTAATTAAAATGTAATTTAAAATAAAAAATTAAATTATTTTCTAAGTTATGCGCAAGACCTGGAATTTTTTTAACAAAGCTAGCAGGGTTTTTTGGACCCTTCCAGATTTATTACAAAAGAGAGGAAAAAACATGGTTCAAAACATGCTCGAAACCATGTAAACAAACTAAAAAAACACACAAAGGAGAGCAAAAAGCAAGCATACTGGACAATAACAAAGAAAGAACATAATTAAACTACTTCCAAATAGCCATTTGAAGATCAAAGAAAGAATGCTTACTTAACCTCATTCCAGATTCTATTGCATGCTTCAACACATTCCATAAAGACACCTGGTTCCTAAACTTCTTTTCAAAACATCGTTGGTTCCTTTCCTCCCATACAAGCTTCAAGTATTTCTTTAGAATGAAGAATATCATAATAAAATTTTCTTCCCTCTATTTTGTTGCCTTGCTAATCAGGTTCCATTCAATTGATGAGACACCAGACACATCATTCCTGCCAACCTTCCCCATTAGCCTTGCCCATAAAATCATCAGGTAAGTGCATTCAAAAAATAAATGTTGTGCACTCTCAACATGAGTATTGCAAAAAGCACATAGAGGATCCAACACTCATACCATAAGTTGTCATCTTATCTTTTGTCATGAGGGCTTTCATCAAAACCTTCCACATCATTAGATTGTCACTGCTAGGAGAGTTCATACTCCACATCACTTTGGTCAACACAGAAACATGCATATCATTATAGTATGTAAGGAGATCATAGACCAAAGATGTGGTATGAGTCTTACCATTCCAGAAAAGAGTATCAGAAGCTGCTGGAGGGTGAGAATTACCATTCACACTATCCCACATAGCCCTCATGACCTGATTACCGGTGTAGGGCAACATAAGTTTGCCATTCACAATATAGTCAACAGCCAAAGCATTCCTGTTGATTCCAGATTGATAAATTTGTTGGGGAGAGAATTTATCAGATAATATCAAACCATTGTCCACCCATGGTTCATCCCAGAAACTCTTTTCAGTGATATCTGATATAGAATATTTAATATATGGAATGAATGTGCTTTTCAGATATAGGATCTTCCTCCATATGCAGCTACATTTTTGGGGGACTGTCATAGACTACAAATGCTCGGTTCCTATCTTATGCCTCTTAATCCAATCAACCCATAAACTATCATGCCCACAGAGCAAGGCACTAAAGTGATAACTGTAAGCTGCCTTGTTCCATGTGTCAATGTTAAAAATTCCAAGATCACCTTTACACTTTGGTTTCTCAAATTTAGAGAAAGAACATGGCACTGTTTTCCAAGAGTGAAAGGTTCCAGTCCAGAAGAATCTCAACATGGCACTTCTAACCATTTTCAGGAACTTAGTGGGGAGTATAAAAGTCCTGGCCTAATACACCATCATAGAGGAAATAAGTGCCTTTATTAGAACAAGCCTTCTTGCTTGAGATAGGAATTTGTTGGCCCAGCAGTTCATGATGGCAGTTATCTTTTCAAATAGAGGGAGGCAGTTTGCAGTTTTTACCCTAGAGGAACAGAGTGGGAGACCAAGGTATGTCATATCATTCTGCATTGGTTGCATTCTAGAGAATGAAGTTAGCAAGGCAGCAGCATCATTAGATATTCCAGAGAATAGAATATGGGATCTGTGAGAATTTAGTTTCAATCCAGTTATCAAACAGAAGGAAAGTAAAATACTCTTTATGCAGGAAATGGACTCATAATCAAGCTTGGTAAAAATCATGATATCATCAGCAAAAAGAAGAGAGGAAACATGAGGGGATTTACACTTTGGATGATAATGAATTTCATTATTAAGGTATTTCCTTGTTATCATGGAAGTGAAAACTTCCATCACAAGAATGAAAATATAAGATGATAAAGGATCACCCTGCCTAATTCCCTGCTTGCCTCTAAAATAATCATAAGTAAAACCATTGTATTTGAGGGAATAAGTTGGAGTAGAAATACAAACATATATCCAAGCAACAAAAACTTTGGGGAATCTCATAAGGGACATGATTCTAACTATTGATGACCAGTGTATACTATCATAAGCTTTCCTCAAATCTAGTTTGAACATTGCACTGTGTGTTGCATAAACTCGACCATAACCCTTCAGTAACTCATGTGCTAGCATTACATTGTCAAGAATGTTTCTGTTGGGTAGAAATGCAACTTGATTGTTAGAGATTATTCTACTCAACACTTTGACAAGTCTTGAAGCTAGAATTTTATACACTTATATATAACATTACAGCAAGAAATAGGTCTAACAGAGGATACAGAGGTGGCCGAGGTAGTTTTGGAGATGAGGACAAGGTTAGTTGCATTGACTTCCCCAAGCAATTTGAATTTGTCAAAAAAGTGTGCACTGCTTTGCAAAGCAGCAATTATGTCCCAATTGTGAGTGAAGAACAACACATTGAAACCATCAGGTCCCCCACTTGATTTCTTATTCATAGAGCATATGGTACTTTTTATCTCTTTATTTGTTATTTTGCTGAATAATTGGGTTGCCTCTATAGGAAGAATTCTTGGCATTAGGATTTGAGAAAGGTTATCAAGTTCTGGCTCAAAATTATTTAAGTTACCAAGCAAGCCTATATAATAGTTCAGAAGAGCAGTGTCCACATCCTGTGGGGTTGAGTGCAGAACCCCTATCTCATCATAAATTGAACCTATCTGCTCCTTAGACTGTTTAATTTTAGAGAAGCATGAAAAAAGGCTGTGTTATTATCACTTTCAGTTGCCCATTTGTGACTAAGCTGCTGCGTTCTCATACTCCTTTCTAAAAGCAATGCTTCATTAATAGCAGCAAAAAACCTACTCTTATCATTAGCAGCTTTTGGATCATCAGGGTTTGACATCATAACTTCTTGTGCCTCCTTGAGCTGAATCCTAAGCTTTGTAGAAATGAGACTTCCATCACCAAACTTACTTCTGGATCAATTCCTTAAGGGCAACTTTAGTGGATTTTAGCTTCCTGCAAATAATATACATAGGGTTTCCAAAGTATTCATTAGACCATGCATTTTTTATTATATTAATATACTCAGATGCATGGACCCAAGCATTATAGAATTTAAAGCTTCTTTTCTCTTTAAATGGTTTCTGTCCAGTTGATATGATTAGGGGAGAGCGGTCAGACAAAACTGGATAAGGAAAGAAAGATGATAAGGCAGGCCAAGAAGATAAGGCTTGAAAGTTAGAAAATGAGTGATCAGTTGTTGTGAAGGTTCTAATGCCACTTCTACTCCTATTATTCTAGGAGTACTTTACACCAAAACTTCTAATTGAGAGGAGTACCAACCATGAGTGATCAATTCACCCACCCATGGTTGGTGTTTGGGGACTTTAACTGCTGCCTTAATTTTCAAAACATGGACTTTTATATTTAAAAATTACCATATTAAATATTTTAGTAATATATATTAATTTTATTATACATATACTTATATGTGTGTGTGTGTATATATACTTATATATTTAAATTATTTTTTAATTTATTTATTAATTTATTTATATAAGTAGTACCTATGGTTTAAAAAATAATATTTATAAATTATTTATTCATATTTAAATAAATCTATTATAAAATATGTATATTAATATTTTATTTATATATAAATATTTATACATACATACATATATATACTTATTTAAAATTATTTAAAAAAACTTAATATATATATATTAGTTTATAATACTTATATATAAATAATAGTACATGCATACGTACATATATTTGAACAGTATATACTTATATATTGGATGAGCTAACGCGTCTGTTGCGATGTAGATCCCAACATCCATACACGGGCTCGTTATACCTTGCACAGATTGGCATGTTACACATGCACACACTTATATATGTGTATATGATATACATACATATATATATATATACATATACATATATATATATATCAACACATAAATTAAATAAAATATGTAATTTATAAGTTTAATAAAATAAAAGATTTTATTTAAATAAAATTTAGAAATTCTCTAAATGAATTAGACTTCATAGGCTCAATAAAGCTCTAATTGGGTAATTTTTTTTGAAATTCACCCATAACTTCTGCTGCTGGCTAGCCCAGTTCCAACAATGGAATCAGAGCCTAATAGCTTATGCGGTCTAAATCAGTTGTGTTAGGGTTAACTAATTAAGCTCAAAGCTCACTTAGAACGGTGTTTAGAAAGGTAATGTCTAGGATGGCTTGGATAATCAAGTACTCTGTCCTACCTGGTTACCAGCCTGGATTGAAAGATAAAGTGAACCCAAAAAGTTGTCCTTAATAGAAGAGACCCAATTTGAATTAGGCCTTGGGCTAATTGTCAAAAACTGTTAAAAAAATTAAAAATACAAAATTTTAAATTTAAATGTTAAATTGAATATAATATGTATATATATATTATGAAACTTATAATATAATAAAGTTTTTCAGAATGTATGAAAACTAATACAAATTGATTTTGAAATTTAGAAATTTATTAAGAAGATTAGTAAAATAAGTCAATTAATAAATAAATATGTGTATTATATATTATGATATATATGACATAAGTATACATGTATGTATATCAAATAAATATTGAAATTAATAAAATTTAATAGTTAAATTAGATAAATTTATTAAAAGGTTAATTAATTAAATAATATACACATGTATATGATATATGTGCTATAAAGGTTATAGTTCATAATAAAATATTAAATATAAATGTTATATATTAATATAAAATTAATTAAAATGTTAAGTAATTGAAATTAATATTATATTATACATAAGACTATTATATAAGTAATATGAAATATAAAAGTTATATAATAATAAAAGTTATATAATATGAATGTATAAACTAAAGGTGGAACATTAAAAACCTTAACTAGACCTAAGGAATAAAGACGTATGTAAATGTACGTATACCATGATTTTCGATGTGTTCGACACTTGAATCATGAGAATAATTCATAAGAATTTCAATATTCCATAAGTCGATATCACTTAATGTAATATATTGAAGATTATGAATCTTCAATATAATGTTGTCCTCTACCATATATATTAATAAATTACTTGCATACTCCTTAGTTGTTGAGTAAACTCAAGTTAGGGATGTTATATGTAGTATTATTAATATATTGAATAGACAAAGCAAGATAACCGTATGTATTTGTTGATCAAACTCAAGGTACATATACTAAACATAGGCTACCGCGATATGGTTGGTACAAGTGAATAATTTCATTTCGACTTGTTGAGCAAACTCAAGGTCAAAGTGAGATTAGGACAAGGTACCCAAAGGTTAGGAGTTGTATATGATACAACCGATAAGGAGTTATCCATCGTCCGTGGAGCTATGACTTGTTAAGCAAACTCAAAGTCGGAATTCCAAGATGGATGAGTCTTAACACCTACTAGTGAAGTCAAAAGACTTCAATTTTTCGACTTAGGGTTTGGCGAAACATAAAAGACTAGTGGGAGCTTTTTAGTAAAATGAAACATAAAGTTTAACCTTACTAATATTATAAGAACATCTACTATGATTTGTCCTAATAATCTGTAGGATCTAGATTAACCCTAGAGGGGGGGTGAATAGGGTTATCGCAAATTTTCTCAAATTAAACGCGGAAACAATCAGCAGATAAATAAATATGCAGTAAAGTAAATCACACACAAATTTACCCAGCTTCGGCAACCCCTGCCTACTGCTGCATTCCCAGATTTCTATTAGAATTAAACAGTCTCCCGCTTACAAACACTCTGACAGACTCGCAGACACTCGCTCCCGCTCACAAACACTCCTACAGACTCGCACACCCTGCTCCGCCTATAGAGTTTCGTTTACTCGCAAACTCTGCTCCCGCCTATAGAGCTTTGCAAACTCGCAGCCTCCCTGCTCACTGAACTAATTCTAACTAGACAATCTGACAACACCTAAACCCTAGGTGGTGATTCACTCTGACTGGACTTTGAATATACAAGCTGAAAAACAAAATACTGTTTTAAACCCAGGGCAAAATTTAGATCGACAATTTAAATCTATTTTGCCCTCAATAGACTAGGCCTAAAAATTATATCAATAAAACCCGGCCCGAAAGAGAATTTAAATTAAAAAACCTTAGACCTAATTTAAAAATAACCAAGCCCTTAACCAATTTAAACTTAAATTAAAACAAGCCCGGGCCATTAAACTAAACCCTATTTTTCTCGATCTAAAAATGTCGGCCCGCCTCCTTATTCTCTTCGATCCCTTTTCTTTTCTTTAGTTCTGGCCCGATTTTGAGAAATAAAAATAGCGATTTTAGGGCTTCGACGATTCTTCGATTCTCTGGCGAATACGAGCTCGATCTTCTTCAATGCTTGCTCTTGAAATGTAGGGCTTTGCCTTGTTCTATCGAATTGAATCTGGAATTTGGGGTGTTGCTCTGTTGACTTTTTGCCGGCGAATTTGAGCTTCGGCTTCGCTGTTGCTTTTGGCGATTCTTATTTGAAGCTACGACTTCGTCTCAGAAATTGGTATGTGATATCTTCTTTGTGTTCTCTGATTTGAACTTGAACTTGATTGCTTGAGTTTTATGTCGGTGATGATTGGGTTTTATTTTCGTTGCTCTTGAATCACCACTTGATCAAGTTCGGCTTTGATTTGGTATGTGAATTGTGCCTTTTGTTCTCTGGTTTTAATGCTTGAACTCGATGCTTTAGTCGATGATGATTTCTGGGTTTATATACAAGTGTGATTTGATTTTACTTGATTCCCACGTTGTTAAAACTTTCCCTTAATATGTTTGCTATTTTGAGAAAGTGCTTCGTACCCACGGTTTCGATTGTTGACTTTTTCAACAATAAAGATACGCGCTTGATTTTTCGAATTGATTTCGTCTTGAGTCCCATGGCAACAAGCTTTCCTCTTTTAATCTGCTTTGACTATTTTTTTTCCGATCTGTTTATCATCTTCTTTGACTTTGAACTGGTCTCCTGATATGTTTTTGCCGAGAAATCTTACTTCGACTTCACTGTGAAACTATGGTCTTTGCTGGCTCATGTACTTGCTTGGTGCATTCATGTTATACTTGTTCATTGTGATGCATTGAGATGTTGTATGCTTTTCCATTTGTAGTTTGATGTACTTGACCATGTTGCTTTCACCTATGCTTGCATGCTGTTTGTTTGTCACCTCTGTATTGTGTATTCATGTTGAAACTGGACCATTTACTTTCTTTGATCTTTGATCCATTGTAGCATTTTTAGTTACAATGACACTTGAACTTGTAGTCTTTGTGCACTTTTCTGGTTTGATGTGCACATGCTTACTTGATCCTGTAGTGTTGTACTGGTGCACTTGAATGATCAGTGTTGCACTTGATATTTGCACTGTTTCATTTGATAGTTGTTGTTGCACACCACTGGTCTTTATTTGCATTTCTTTGATCTCACTTCTGGTCTGGTCATCATGTAGTTGTCTATATATATGTACATGTCTTGATTGGTCTGTTGCTTTATAGCTTCAAGTCTGGTTTTTGAGCACTCTGGTTTCATGGACATATGATGGCATATGCTTTGTATTTATTTTCCCTTGCCATAGTTTTTGTTGCTATGTCGCCATCTCTTTGTAATTACTTGTGCATGTTGTCCTGTACATGCTGTGACTTGAGTTGATGGTTTTGAGTTCCCTGCTATATCATGTTGATATCCACTGTGTCGTGTGTACATTTTGATTTTGATCGAGGCTATTCGCACTTGTGTTGAATCTGATTTGGATTTGACCTTGTGCACTCGAGTTGGCGAGGCAGTGCACACGTACATACGTGTGTACTGCAGCCACTCGTAATTACCTATCCCTCATATGAATACTGATATGCACAGATATTACACAATCAAAAAAGATGACGATAACCCATATATCTGAGACAGCTTTTAAAAACAAATTTTATATTTTTGCAAATTAAATTTGTTTCTGTTCAGATTACTGCTGTAGATTGTTAATTATACAGGTATACAGGAGACAAGACAAATATTGGAGCTGGACAATGCAGATTCAGAAAACCAATTGAGTGAATGAGTGATGTAGTGAGGAAATCATTGTAACAATAATTGTATGAGTGAGAGTGAGCTGTAAATATGAAATCAGTGTATTGTAAACATTGTACTGAATAAAATATTATATTGAATAAAATTACTGTTTGAATTTGTTAACTTCTGTGCAATAGCATTATTATTCAATATTTATATTTATTCCTGTATGTGTAAAATAACATCTGTAAATGTGTAAAGTAAGATCTGCAAACACATCTATAATTCGATATATATATTTTGTTATCATCAAACACTAAACACACATCAAACAATCTCCCCCTTTTAATGATGACAAACATATATTAAAGATTTTGAAATTCCAGTAGATGTGTCTAAACATGAGATATTTAGCTCCCCCTACATGTATGCTCCCCCTACATGAATACTCCCCCTACAACTAAGACCACTTCCTATTTAGAAGATTTAGAAAATTACAGACGAATAAAAGAACTATAGAAAATAACTAACAACATTTAACAAATTTGGTGTAGTATTCCAAAAATACTGATTTTCTTATCAAAATCTCTTTCTTCTCCCCCTTTTGTTATCATCAAAAGACTGACAAAAAATAATGAAACGGTAGGGGAAAACAAATGGAAAAAATAGGGAAAAACCATAATATATCATAACAAGATAACAATTTCCACATTTTAGAGAATGGATCGATGATTTGGTTTTTATAATGAGAAGAGAGATGTTTTCTTCTATTTATTATAATTTTAAAAAGATTTGACATTTAAGCACAAAAGAAATAAGCACTTACTAACCACGCATAACCATAAGGACTTTTAAATGGGATTAGCAGTTACTCATTAGTTATCAAGCTCCATCCATGCATAACCATAAGGACTTTTAAATGAGAATGGAGTGATGATAACCTCTCATGATCCATCCATGCATAACCATAAGGACTTTTAAATGAGAAGGGATGCATGAGGAATATTTTAAAATTTTCTTTGATTTTTCCTTTTTAATTTAAAAAACAATTCACTCTTCTCATTTTTCAAAACCGTTATGAGTGATAGAAAGATGGTAGAAATAGAAATGGTCGTGGAATAAGTTACCAAATTAATCATATTATGAAATTTCATAAACCAAACGTATTTCCACTACTGAATACCATATTCAAATCAATCTTTGAATGATATCCAAAACAAGTTTGAATTCTAGAAATTGACGTTGAAAATAAATATCCAAGAATATTTCACCCAAAAATTGAAAAATGATTAGTCAATTTCCATAATCCCCAAATCCAAACGTAATCCGGAAAATCTGTCTTCGGGGAGGGGTTTTGTGAAAATATCAGCAAGTTGATTCTCAGTTGAATTCAATGCAAATGTTTTCCCTAGCAATGTGATCAAAAAATGGTGTTTCACATCAATGTGTTTCGTGAGTGAATGGAGAACAGGATTATTAGACAATGAAATTAGTGAGTGTCCTAGCATGAAGCATGTCCTACTAGTACTTTTCCTGTCAACCAGTGAACCCGTATAATCAACATCAGAATAACCAACTAAATTAAAGTTTTCACACGAAAGATATCATAGTCCAAATTTGTGTGTGCGTGAAAAATATCTCAAAATTTCGTTTAGTGGTATTCAAATGTGATTCTTTAGAATTAGAGTGAAAACGTGTACACAAACACACAGAAAACATAATATGGAGTCTAGAAGCAGTTAAGAACCATTTCAACAATATCAGATTCATCTTCAGAAATAAAACTACGGTGTTAACAAAACTCACACAAACTTTTATCAAATGAAGAGCGAGTGTGTATACCTTCCGTAGTATCACAGTTAAAATATCAAGATTATCTCAAAAACAATTTGAAGTTTTCATCAGTGAAGCAACAGTTTCAACAGTTTCTCAAAAACCTTTTATAGCATGAGCAATCATAGTTTGACCAAACAGATTAAGTTCAAGAAAAAAATGGTTGATCAATTTTTAAGCACTGATTAAAGTCAAGTCATTAAAGATCAAGCAAGTTAGATCCATCACAATTACTTCAAGCAAGATAATTGGTTAAAAATCAGAATTAACATCATCAATCATAACTGGCTGATTTAATTCAGATTATGGTGTAGATTCTTACCGATTATCTATCGTGTGAAAAACAAAGATAACTACCTGTTTTACCTGTACGATAATCATTCGTTGTTTGCTCATAGTGAATCTGTCACCTTTATACTAGGCTAAGGAACGTTGATTTGACACCCGTTGTATATCTGGAACAGCCAGAATCCAGATAACACCAATGTTGTTCCTCAGCCTGCCACCACACCTACACGGTTAAAGATGTATGTGACCTATTTATAGGTCCATGGTTGTTAGTGGCAGAATAATTATTAATAAACAATCCCTTTGGAACCCAAACTTGTTTTGTCCTTTCATTCTTGTTCCAATACACTTGAAATTTATTCGTAGAATTTTTAGGAACCCAAACTTGTATAAATTTCGTGTTCTTGTTTCTATGACTACCATTTTCAACACGATGTCCAAATATTTCACGTTCAGTAAAGATGCCATTTCCTTTTGCACTATCATCAACTTGTGATTTACCAAAACCTAGTCCTTTTCGGTTGTTAGCAAACAGTTGATTTCCTAACAACATATTGAATGATTTTTCTCCTCTAGAAAAGTTATTCAGTGATTTCTCAAGATTTTGGACTTTGGTTTTCAGTGTGGAGTTTTCAGACATAAGTGAAGTGCATCTATTTATAAAATCCTTTTTCCTAGTCTCAATGGTCTCCTTTAGATTCAAGTTTTCTTTTTCAAGATTCTCAAAATTATTCTTCAATTTTGATAATTCTGAATCTAAAGCTTTACAGTTTTTACATTCTAGGTTTTGGATTTTTTCAAGTTCAGTTTCTAACCTGAAATTTTCATGAACAAGTTTTTTTCTATTAGATTTCAGTTTTTCATTTTTAGAATCAAGAGCTTCAACTGTTTTAGTGAGATCGATGCAGAAATAAGCAAGGTCTTTATAAGAAAAGTTTTTTACCTCATTATATACCTCTGGGCTTACTTCTGAATCTGATTCTGCTTCTGAATCTGATCTGGCCGTAAGACACAGGTTAGCCTCCTCTGAGCTATCAGTCGAAACTTCCTCTCCTTCCTCATTATCCCAAGTCGCTGCGAAGGCCTTTTTCTTCCTTTTCTTTTCCTTGATGTTTTTGAGAAGTGGACAATTTTGTTTGTAGTGACCAGGCTTGTTGCAGTTATAGCAGATTAATTCATTTTCAGAGTTGTCAGAATTTTTAGATCTATTACCACTTGTTTTCTTCTTGCATGGCTTGAATTTCGACCATTTTCTGAAGTTATTGATAGCCATTTCAAGCACTTCGATTGGATCTGCTTCTTCTTCATCATCGCTCTCTTCTCCGCTCTTTAAGGCAATCTTCTTCTTTGATTCGGAATTGATGCGTTCCTCCTTAGCTTTCAACTCAAGCTCATACGTCATCAGATTTCCGATCAAATCCTCCATGCTCAGTTTGCTCAAATCTTTCGATTCTTGTATTGCCGTGACTTTTGCCTCAAAGTTCATCGGTAGGATTCGTAGTATCTTCCTTATTAGCTCTACCTCAAAGAATTCTTTTCCAAGCGCTCTAGCATTGTATACCAAGGTTGAGAAGCGTCCAAACATGTCTTTAATGCTCTCGCCTTTGTCCATCACAAAATTCTCGTATTCATTGCTGAACAGAGCTAGACGAGACTCCTTGACTTGAGAAGTTCCTTCGTGTGTCACTTCCAAAGTATGCTAGATTTCCTGTGCTGTTTTACAATGAGAAATTCTATTAAATTCAGTTTTATCAAGAGCACAGATCAGAGCATTCATTGCCTTAGCATTGGTAGTTTTTAATTTCTTATCATTAGCATCCCACCTGTCCTTTGGTTTAGGAATCTCAGTATCACCTACAATTACAGTGGGAGATTTATAGCCAGATTCAATAATATCCCAAACATCGTAATCAACAGAACTAAGATAGATACTCATCCTAACTTTCCAGTAAGCATAATCATTACCATTAAACATTGGTGGCCTAGCAATAGATTGCCCCTCAGAAAAAGCATTATTTGATAGATTCATGACTCTAGAGTTAAAAAAAATTTACCTCGCTCTGATACCACTTGTAGGATCTAGATTAACCCTAGAGGGGGGGTGAATAGGGTTATCGCAAATTTTCTCAAATTAAACGCGGAAACAATCAGCAGATAAATAAATATGCAGTAAAGTAAATCACACACAAATTTACCCAGCTTCGACAACCCCTGCCTACTGCTGCATTCCCAGATTTCTATTAGAATTAAACAGTCTCCCGCTTACAAACACTCTGACAGACTCGCAGACACTCGCTCCCGCTCACAAACACTCCTACAGACTCGCACACCCTGCTCCGCCTATAGAGTTTCGTTTACTCGCAAACTCTGCTCCCGCCTATAGAGCTTTGCAAACTCGCAGCCTCCCTGCTCACTGAACTAATTCTAACTAGACAATCTGACAACACCTAAACCCTAGGTGGTGATTCACTCTGACTGGACTTTGAAAATACAAGCTGAAAAACAAAATACTGTTTTAAACCCAGGGCAAAATTTAGATCGACAATTTAAATCTATTTTGCCCTCAATAGACTAGGCCTAAAAATTATATCAATAAAACCCGGCCCGAAAGAGAATTTAAATTAAAAAACCTTAGACATAATTTAAAAATAACTAAGCCCTTAACCAATTTAAACTTAAATTAAAACAAGCCCGGGCCATTAAACTAAACCCTATTTTTCTCGATCTAAAAATGTCGGCCCGCCTCCTTATTCTCTTCGATCCCTTTTCTTTTCTTTAGTTCTGGCCCGATTTTGAGAAATAAAAATAGCGATTTTAGGGCTTCGACGATTCTTCGATTCTCTGGCGAATACGAGCTCGATCTTCTTCAATGCTTGCTCTTGAAATGTAGGGCTTTGCCTTGTTCTATCGAATTGAATCTGGAATTTGGGGTGTTGCTCTGTTGAATTTTTGCCGGCGAATTTGAGCTTCGGCTTCGCTGTTGCTTTTGGCGATTCTTATTTGAAGCTACGACTTCGTCTCAGAAATTGGTATGTGATATCTTCTTTGTGTTCTCTGATTTGAACTTGAACTTGATTGCTTGAGTTTTATGTCGGTGATGATTGGGTTTTATTTTCGTTGCTCTTGAATCACCACTTGATCGAGTTCGGCTTTGATTTGGTATGTGAATTGTGCCTTTTGTTCTCTGGTTTTAATGCTTGAACTCGATGCTTTAGTCGATGATGATTTCTGGGTTTATATACAAGTGTGATTTGATTTTACTTGATTCCCACGTTGTTAAAACTTTCCCTTAATATGTTTGCTATTTTGAGAAAGTGCTTCGTACCCACGGTTTCGATTGTTGACTTTTTCAACAATAAAGATACGCGCTTGATTTTTCAAATTGATTTCGTCTTGAGTCCCATGGCAACAAGATTTCCTCTTTTAATCTGCTTTGACTATTTTTTTTCCGATCTGTTTATCATCTTCTTTGACTTTGAACTGGTCTCCTGATATGTTTTTGCCGAGAAATCTTACTTCGACTTCACTGTGAAACTATGGTCTTTGCTGGCTCATGTACTTGCTTGGTGCATTCATGTTATACTTGTTCATTGTGATGCATTGAGATGTTGTATGCTTTTCCATTTGTAGTTTGATGTACTTGACCATGTTGCTTTCACCTATGCTTGCATGCTGTTTGTTTGTCACCTCTGTACTGTGTATTCATGTTGAAACTGGACCATTTACTTTCTTTGATCTTTGATCCATTGTAGCATTTTTAGTTACAATGACACTTGAACTTGTAGTCTTTGTGCACTTTTCTGGTTTGATGTGCACATGCTTACTTGATCCTGTAGTGTTGTACTGGTGCACTTGAATGATCAGTGTTGCACTTGATATTTGCACTGTTTCATTTGATAGTTGTTGTTGCACACCACTGGTCTTTATTTGCATTTCTTTGATCTCACTTCTGGTCTGGTCATCATGTAGTTGTCTATATATATGTACATGTCTTGATTGGTCTGTTGCTTTATAGCTTCAAGTCTGGTTTTTGAGCACTCTGGTTTCATGGACATATGATGGCATATGCTTTGTATTTATTTTCCCTTGCCATAGTTTTTGTTGCTATGTCGCCATCTCTTTGTAATTACTTGTGCATGTTGTCCTGTACATGCTGTGACTTGAGTTGATGGTTTTGAGTTCCCTGCTATATCATGTTGATATCCACTGTGTCGTGTGTACATTTTGATTTTGATCGAGGCTATTCGCACTTGTGTTGAATCTGATTTGGATTTGACCTTGTGCACTCGAGTTGGCGAGGCAGTGCACACGTACATACGTGTGTACTGCAGCCACTCGTAATTACCTGTCCCTCATATGAATACTGATATGCACAGATATTACACAATCAAAAAAGATGACGATAACCCATATATCTGAGACAGCTTTTAAAAACAAATTTTATATTTTTGCAAATTAAATTTGTTTCTGTTCAGATTACTGCTATAGATTGTTAATTATACAGGTATACAGGAGACAAGACAAATATTGGAGCTGGACAATGCAGATTCAGAAAACCAATTGAGTGAATGAGTGATGTAGTGAGGAAATCATTGTAACAATAATTGTATGAGTGAGAGTGAGCTGTAAATATGAAATCAGTGTATTGTAAACATTGTACTGAATAAAATATTATATTGAATAAAATTACTGTTTGAATTTGTTAACTTCTGTGCAATAGCATTATTATTCAATATTTATATTTATTCCTGTATGTGTAAAATAACATCTGTAAATGTGTAAAGTAAGATCTGCAAACACATCTATAATTCGATATATATATTTTGTTATCATCAAACACTAAACACACATCAAACATAATCTACCAGTTAAACTTGTAGAAAAAGACAACTCCAAAACTGTTTTTTGAAAGCAACAAACTTATCGGACCTAATTATACCGACTGGCTAAGAGCAATTAAAATAGCATTGACTTACGATCTCCTTTGGACTGCTATTACATGTGAACCTAAAGAACAACTCGTTGATGATGCGGACCCCAAGATACGACTTGTTATGAAAATGGGTGTCAGAACTAGAGATCGCCAGAGTTTTTGTGCTGTCTACATTAGAAAAGCAACTGTAGAGGCAACACGTAAATATGTCTGTCCATAAGATATTTGATAGTCTTAAGGCTCTTTTTGGTGAACAGTCACATTCCGCAAGGTACGAGCTTACGAAGAAGCTGTTCAATGCCAAGATGACCAAAGGACAGAAAGTGGATGATTACGTGCTAATAATGAAGAGCTATATCGATATGCTTTCAATAATAACCCTGGTTTTTGAGATTGCCTGTTAATATTAAATTATAACGGTAGTTATAATTTAATATTGTAAATTAAAATAAAATTGGAGATTTTAAATTGTTTATTTGGAATAAACAATGAATTTTGAAAATAAAATGAGAAAAATAAAGTTTGGAACTTTATTTTATTTGTTTGGGTTAATAATGATTGGAAAATGGGTTTTATTTGGAGAAAATGCAATAATTGTATTAATTATTGCCAATTACTTCTTTTAAAATTTTTTAAAAGAAGTATGAGTTTTGTTTAAAAGATTGTTTATTTAAATAAAAAGGAGGAATTTGGTTTAAAAATAAGTTTTGATTATAAAAATAATGTTAGGATGATTTATTGCATTTTTCTATGCAAGAAAATAATTTTTTATAAATTTATTAGAGCTAAAAATGGCGGTTTAAGCATTTAAACGTGTAAAATTGGTTATTTGTTTAAAATAAGGGGTTTTAATAATAAAAATGTTTTAAAACTAATTTTTTTTATATGATGTAAAATATTTTATTTAACATATAATTGAATTTACATGAATCATTTGTAGAGAAAACTTGTAGAAAATGTGTTGTTTACTTTAATTACATAATGTTTATACTTATTTAGTGCTAAATAAATTCTCATAGGCTAATTAATTAAATAACTTTGGGTCCAAAGCCCACTTAGCCTAAACCAGAAATAAGAAAAGAAGCTTTCTTCTTCCTGTACATACATAACACCTTTTACTGTAAAACAGAAAAGAAGAATCCTAACTCCTCTTCATAATCAAAAACCAAAATCCCCTAGTTTAATTCAAATTCTTGTTGTAACAATCAAAATAAAGCCATTTAATTCAGGTAATTTACTCCTAATAAGAGAATAATTCATCAAATTCTAATTTTTTCTTTGGGTTGTCTGTAATTTGCTTCTCTTTGGTTGCATGTCTTGTTTCTAAGTTTCTATAGGTAGCTGAAGCTTTCTATTGCCAAAAAGCCTTCATCTTGCTTCAGTTGGTCAAGTTTATTGATGTTAATCCCCATGAATTGCAAGGTGCGTTATTTACTCACAATCTCTGGCTAAACAAGGTTCAACTTGATGAAATCTGTAGTATAAATCATTTACTGTAAATAATTCTTCTCCTTTTTAGTTAATAGTTTATAGTGGCTTTGGGTTGCTCCTTTGAGTAATTTTATCTTGTTGTTCATTTCATGAAATGTTTTCGGAATTTCTCCAGATCATAGCCTGAATTTTGTAGTATGTGCTTGCAAAATTTGGTGGAAAAATTCATTCATTTGCTATGTCAAAATCTTAGTGGAAAATTAGTACGAGGCAGAAAAATACCTGGAATAATATCTGTAGCCTGGGTCGACATGGAGGTCGACCCAGCACCATCCAGGTCGACCTAGCGGTCGACCAGGCGGCCAACCTGGCCTCTGGTCTGGGTCGACCCCCTTGTTGGCCCAGGTGCGTGCGTTCTGGCGTTGTGTTCCTATATCTTTCGTATTATATTTTGCGACTTTTGCCTTGGATTTGCGTCCGTTTTGTCACTCGTTTTGATGCAAATTTTGAGATGATTTAGGCCATGATGTCTATCAATAGACTAGCCAAATTTTGAAGATTTTGAAATTCAAAATTTGAATTATTTTGAATTTAAATTGAATTTTAATCTGAATATCGGTTTGAGTGATTTTCTTCATTTTGATTCATTTTCGAGCACGGTTTTCTCCGAATCTTTTTGAAATGATTTTTTTAAAATTAATGGGCATTTCAAAATAATTATTATATAATATTTTGAAGTGTTTTCATGTGTAAAATCTATTTATTCTCTATAATAAGGGAATTTTCAATATGAATTTTCAAATTGATTTCGGAAATTGGTTTTCAAAGCTTGTTTTCCAAAGTAAATTATTTTATATATAAATTACACATTTTTCACTATTTGAGTGAATGAGAAGGAGAATTAAACGGTTTGGTAAAACATGTGGTATGAGACACGTGCATTTATATTATCAGTTAATTCCAACTTGTCCGTTTGATCGTTTTGACCTTCGGGTCGAGTTTACCGATGAGACGAGGTAAACTTTTACTGATTTTAGTGTGGAATTTACTGGCGATTAGTAAATCGTTTAGTGCGAACGTGTGGTATGGGACACACGTTAACACTGTTTGGGTTCCTATCCGAGAGTTTGTGACACATTTTTCTAAGAGACGTATTTGCCAGTACTGCACCTTCGGAACATTTGTCCTTCAGGATGTTTGTTTAAAATACGTTTGTCATTGTGACGTATTTGTCCTTCGAGATGTTGTCCTTCGGGATGTTTGTCTAAGAGACGTATTTATTTGTCCTTCGAGACGTTTGTCTAAGAGACGTGGCGCCTTATTTTGGTAAAACAGTACTTGGTGGGCTTCGGCCATAAGCACATGCTATATCTTTGAGACGATTTCTTTGACTATTTTCCCTAGTGTATCGCCCCTTTTCGAAATTGGTCCTTTGAACCATTTGATGTATTTGTGGCGATTACCTTTTAGGAAATTGAACTCTTGCGATTTCCATTTTTGAGATTTGAGTTGCCTACACTAGCGTTATTTGAGATTTGCCTATTAGCATTATTATATGAGATTTACCTTTTGGCGTTTATTTGGGATTTTATTCTCCTATGTTGGAGAGTTATATTTAATTACCTTTGTGGCGTATTTTTGAGATGGTGTTTTCTTTGAGATTTCTTTGAGTTTGCCGATATGGCGGGTTTAGGATTTCTCCTTTTTAGTAGTTATATTTTCCCTAAACCACTATTGATGATCTGTGATATGCCGATGATACGAGGCTTGCTATATTTAGCGTTTTATGGATTTCCTTATCTCTTTTGAGATTATATGTTTGTGTAAGTGATATCATCCCATCACTTAGAGTAACCATACCATACTTATACTCATGCTTATACTCAGTATTGTTCCTTCTTGTTTAAGAAGAACATTACCCTTATCCTTATGCATCTATTACCGCTTATCCTTATAGCTGATATGTTTAGCTAGACTGACCCATGTATTTTATACTCAGGTCAGACCGAGGTGTTTCAGGTTAGGTACCCTTATAGACTTAGCCTATTCTGCTTCTACATAGACTTATCTGCTAGCCCTTTTCGTTGTAGTCTTTTTGTCGTTACTCTGATATGTATATTGTTTTTCATGTGTATATTATGGTCGTCATACCACCTATGATGTATTAATTGTATTGTATTGGGATGTATCAGTATATGTGTGTGTGTGTGTGTATATATATCTGTTTGTTGTTCTGTGATGTGTTATGCATTTGAGTTGTTGTATTTTGTTCTGATAGATCCTATAGCTACATATGGCTTTGTGTTAAGTATTTATTGGATATGTCGATCCACTTGAAAAAAATGGCATTTGTCGACGTATTCAATAGATATTTAAGACAAGGCTATAGACGCTCGCTCCTAACTAGCCCTATTTTCCGCATTAGCAAACGGTATTACCCAGTAATACTCTTTGTTGATGTGGGTCTCGGGGTGGGGAGTCACGCTTTCACAGTTGGACGTAGAGATAAACAGCAAATTGCAAGTAGATTTGATCCTTGGTTCACTTACTCCTCAATATGAACCATTCATATAAAATTATAACATGAATCAATTGGATGTGAATCTCGTGGAGCTCCTCAATATGTTGACGTCGGCCAAGTCACAACCTAAGGAGTAAGGGATGTACTTGCTATTAAGGGTGCTGCATCATATTTGAAGGATTGAAGAAGCGGAAAAGAGAAGGTAAGAAAAAGAAAAGTAAGAAGAGCGATGATAAGGGTGAATGTCACCATTGCCACAAGAAAGGTCATTGGAAAAGGAATTGTCTTGATTACTTAAGATTGTTAGGAAAAAGAAGTAGAATGGTTCTACGGCTCCATCAGGTACATTTATGATTAAAAATTATTTTGTAATCAATAATATATCTTGGGTTTTAGATACGGGATCAGGTACTCATATATGTAATTTGTTACAAGGGCTTAGGAACTGGCATCGTATGGTAAAAGGAGATATGAGACTCCGAGTTGCTGATGGGTCTATGGTAGATGCAATGGTAGTAGGAGACTGTCATTTATTTTACCGAGTGGATTAGTATTAAATAATTGCTATTTTGTAGAAGACTTATTTATGGGATTATTTTTATTTCTAGATTGTCTAAGTCTGGATATATATTTTATTATGCAAATAATATTATGAACATTAGTTTGGATGGAAATAAAGCTTGCGATGGAATTCTTGAAAATGGCATTTATGTGATTAATACTAATTGTATGTGTTCGACAAATAATTCTTCTAACAATATAAATGATAATTATCTTTGGCATTGTAGGCTAGGTCATATTAGTGAGAAACGACTACATAAATTAAAAACTGAAGGTTTTCTATTGTCAATTTTGATTCTGAATCATTTGACTCATATGAGTCGTGTCTCAAAGGTAAAATGATCAAGCATCCCTTTAGTGGGAACAGTGAAAGTGGTAATGAACTATTTGGGTTAGTACATAGTGATGTATGTGGCCCAACGCCTATAATTACCAAAGATAATAGTTCTTACTTTGTTACCTTCACTAATGATTTCTCCAAACTAGGATATGTATATCTTATGAAGAATCCGATGTCTATGAGAAATTTGTGGAATATAAAATGTAGTAGAAAACCAAATGGGCCATATGATTAAGATTGTTCGATCGGATCAAGGAGGTAAGTATATTAGATAGGATTTCCAACAATAGTTAAAAGATAATGGGAATATCTCTCTGGTTACTCCACCCTATACTCCACAACACAATGGTGTGTCGGAGCAAATGAACCGAACTCTATTAGATATGGTTTGTTCCATGATTAGTAAGGCTGAGTTACCTCTGTCCTATTGGGGATATGCACTAGAAACCGCAGTGTATATGTTGAACTTCTACCCCCTAAATTTATGACTAAAACACCATATGAGATGTGGTATGGTAAGAAACCACAACTCAAATATTTTAAGGTGTAGGGTTGTTCGGCATACATTAAGAATGTTGGTCCGAATAAACTAAAGGCAATATTGGTACTGTATATATTTATAGGATACCCTAAAAAATTAATGGGATATATATTCTATAATATTGAGGAACAAAAGGTCATTATTTCTTGATCTATCTTTTTAAAAAGGAATTTCTGTCAAATGAAATTAACAATGAGGTTGTAGTTTGGATGATATCCAAGAAATTAACATTGAGGCTGAACCAGTGGGAAAACCAAGTTCACTCTTATACAAAAACAAACAACCTATTAGAAGGTCTAGTAGGGAATCTCGTGTACCGGTGAGATACTATGATTTTCTCATGGATGGCAAGAAGGAGGATTGTGTCTTAGATGATGACACTCCTCTACCCTTCTAACAAGCACTGTAGAGTAAAGACTCTGCACTCTGGCTTGGAGCTGAGATGAATTCCATGTACTAAATTAAAGTTTAGACTTAGTTGGATGTACCCAAAGGGATAAAAACCATCGACTGGAAATGGATTTTTAAGAAAAAATTAAATGCAGATGAGGAAGTAGAGACTTATAGGGAAATCTTAATTGCGAAACGATTTCGTCAAATTCAATGTGTTGATTATGAAGATACCTTTTCGCCTGTAGCCATGCTTAAGTCCATTTGGATTATGCTAGCCATCGGTGCGTTCTATTACTATAAAATATGGCAAATGGATGTAAAGACACCTTTTCTATATAGTGATTTAGAAAAAACTATCTATATGTCGTAACTCAAGGATTTTATGGTCAGTGGGAGTAAGGGCAAGGCTTGTAAGTTGTTAAAGTCCATTTATGGACTTAAAAAAGCTTCAAGGAGTTGGAACAAGTGTTTTGATAAAGTAATAAAGCAGTTTGACTTTTATCAAAACATAAAGGAAGCATGCGTATACAGAAAGGAACAGGGCAATGCTATTGTTATCTTAGTGCTCTATGTCGATGATCTATTATTGATTGGCAATGACACTTCGTTGTTGCAATCAGTGAAAGCTTGGCTTTCCATGAACTTCTCCATAATGGATTTAGGTGAAGCAGCCTATATACTTGGTATAAAGATCTATAGAGATAGATCTAAGAGGCTATTGGGATTGTCTCAATCTCTGTACATAGATACGAAACTTAAAAGGTTCGGTAAGGAAAATTCCAAGCATGGAATTCAACACAGTATGGGATCATCCTTTCTAAGTAGGATGCACCCCGCACCGATGAGGAGAAAGAGCATACGAAGAGGATCCCCTATGCTTCGACCATAGGTTCCATAATTTATGTCATTCTAGGTACTAGATTGGATGTGGCATATGCATTAGGATGCATAAGTAGATGCCAGTCTAATCCTAGAGAAAAGCATTAGACAACTATAAAATGTATACTGAAGTATTTAAGAAATACACGGGACTTATTCCTTATATACGGGAATGAAGACCTCCTTATGAAGGGGTATACAGATTCGAGTTTTCAAATTGATACAAATGGTAGTAAGTCGGTGTCTGGTTGTGTCTTTACGCTTAACAATGGAACTGTTTGTTGGAAAAGTTCCAAGCAAGAAACAGCTGATGATTCCATGATGGAAGCCGAGTACATCGCCCTCAATAAAGCAGCTAAAGAGGAAGTGTTGATGCGTAAGTTTTAGAGTGAGCTCGGAGTGATCGCCGATACAGAGAATCCTATAGCATTGTTCTGCGATAACAATGCAGCGATGCATATCCCAAAGGAACCCAGAGAACACAAGCAATCATGGCACATTCTTCAAAAGTTCTACCTTATTAGAGAATTTGTTGAGAAGAAAGAGGTCATGATACAAAGGGTGGATACCAAGGACAACATAGCAGATCCATTCGCTATGGTTCTACTCGATCGGCTCTTAAGAAGCTGATTAAAAGGATAGGATCGGGATTCCATAATTGGCCTCAAGTGCTAGGGGGGGATTGATCGAGTTAGAGGTATGTCCAAAGGGCAATTCTGTAATTTATTATAAATTACTTAACTCTATAATCAATTCTCATTTGTAATAAAGGTGTTTTTTCTTTCTGTTACATATTTGTTATAATGTGTTGTAAATAATTAAATGCTTAATTAAAATATATTTAACAAAAAATCCATAAATTATGTGTTTGTGATAGTAATTACAAATTGTTATAATTGTCAGTATTTGTATCACAACATTATAAAATGCATCATTTTAAATATTCCTAGTCAAGATGCATGGAGACTGGATATCAATGTATCCGTTAAGACTATAGTATGTAACACTCTCCAAATGTTGGGAAGTGCATTACTCATGACTGTTGAGGGCACCTAGGGGTTACATACTAATAGTTATTTGATAACCATGGAACGAATCACCCGATACTTTTCTATTGGTTAATATAACTAAGGTCAAACAGAAAAAATTAATGTGACAGATTTACATAGTTCTCTCGACTTAAGAATACCATGGATCTTCAATTGATTATAGTCAAATCATGGCATAACTCCATCGAGTGATTATAGTTGCTTCGAGTGGAATTATTGGAAGTAAAGCACTGTTCAAGAGAGAATTCATCTCCATGGTTATATGGGGTTAGCATTATGGTCAACTCAAGTCAACTCAAAATCTCTGGCCAAAGTAGTTTGATTAATAATAATTGTTATTATTGAACCAAATAATTTGTGTTTGGACTACATAGTTGAATATGGACGATATATATAGTTTATAATTAATTACAACATCATAGTTTAATCAAAAATAGTTATATAATTTTATATGCAAAAAATTAAAGGTATGATAATTTTCGACATTGGAAAAATATTTTTTATTAATATTTAATATTATTTAAATCAATTTATTACATAAATAAATCATGTTAATTAAAATATATTATGAAAATTGTATTTTATACTTTATAAAATAATATTAACAGCCAATTCTTGGAATTCCCCTATCATATTATCTTTCCGACTTTTAATGGCAGCATCTTCCATCTCCCCACCCCCATCACTTCTTCTTCTCTCTCTGGCCATACCTCCACTCCCTTAGCCATACCTACCCCTCCTCCTTCCTCGCTCCCCCTAAGCCACCCCCTTCTCCCCTCTCTCCTCCTTCACTCCTTCCTGTTCCTCCATTTTCTCAAGCTCTCCCTTCCTTCCCTCTTATCATTTCCACTAATTCTTCTTCCTCCTTTATCTCTTCTTCCCCTTCTCTTCCTAATGAACCGCTTTGGACATCCCTGTTCAAAACCCTTCCTTGCAATGTAGAAAATTACATGCCTGTTCACATGGATATGACCTTTAATGATGATGCAATAATTCCTCCTCTTGATGTAATCTTTACAGGCTCTACTATCTAGAATGACCATGTTGTTGGCTTCTTCTTGGACAAGCCGCTTTCTTGCACTTCAGTGGTGAAACACTTGAAAAATGTGTGGAGGTTAAGAGGTAATATCAAAGAGAAGTTCGATGGAAATATCTTTCTCCTTTTTCTCTTTGATGAATCTGATAGAAAAAAAAATCATTAAAAGCGATCCTATAATCATAAAGAACAAGCTCTTATCCTGAAACAATGGGACCCCTCTGTAAGTTATGTATGTGGTTTAATAAGAGTTGTTCCAGTTTTAGGTTCAATTATATAATATCCCATTGCTTGGTCACAACTTGGGATAAATTGGCTGTCAAATCGCTTAGGTAAACTATTTTGCCTAGATTAATTTAGATAAACTTCAATATGCGAAATGCTTGATTGAGATAACACCACATTAGGAATTAGTTAACTTCTTCTCTGTTCAACTTCTAGATGGAACTACTCAGATAATTTATGTTCAGTACCAATGGAAACCTGATATATGTGTTCAATGAAATGTATTTGGTCATTCCAGTGAAAACTGTACAAATTCCTACTTGCAAGTTGATTCTTCAACTCCTAGTAATGAAAAGAATGTTGATGGATGTTACAAATAAAGGTCAAACTGGTGAGGTTAAATATAATGCAAGATAGAATGTATGATTCAAAAGAGAAAAGTTTGGATTAGAGTTGATCATCAAAAGAAAAAACATACATATAAGAATGATGTGGAAAATGTTGTTGTGAATGGGGATTTAACAAGGAACACACAATCTAAAATGGCAAAGACCAAAGCCACAACTCTGATTGCACTGGAAATTCCTATAATGAAGCTTGTAAGATAGTTGATGTTCCTTTGGATAATAAATTTAATATTTTGGATTTTATTGAATAAGAGGAAATTGATAAAGGGGAGGATGAAATCTGTGATGTTATTGAGGAAATTGATGTTGAGAAGAATGATAATACTGACAATTTGGAAGATGATATATCTAATGACGAGTTTAAGGAAAATGATGAGAAAATTGTTAATGCTGATCACTTGGTAGAAGTTTTTGATTATGATGATATGCATGATTTAGCTGAAACCGATACATCTGTTAATGATATTATCATATAAGTACTGTGAACACAGTATCCATCTCTTTCCATGGAACACCTTCGGGCCTGGTGCACCAAACCCTTGTTATAATTCCTCCTCATAAATCACACTCCTTCTATTTGTAAGCTAAAGTCTTACCTGCTACTTCACATGCTAACAAATCAACCATTCCACCTACCTCTTCCTCTTCCTCTCCCCTGATCTTATCCACTCAAATTTTATCTGATACCAATTTCACACCTCTCTGATTCCTTAAACCTTTCTTTATCCACATATTATCCTTTTCTTGGTCAATCTAAACTTGATTCCTTGCTTGCTGTTCTCCCATGCATAAAACATGCACAAGACATGCACATTGACATATCTGATCCCTCCAAATTTATCAACTTTAGTACATCCCTCTCTTTCACATTGGCAGTAAATTCTTATTTAAAAATCAAATTATTGTCACTGATCCAAACATTGGGACACTTCAGATTCCCTCCTCCAAACTTACATCTCCTACTCAAATCAATTCTGTTGACATGGGCACTTACAAACCCAAAACCTTAGTCCAAAGATTAACAGAAAAAAGCATAAATCCAAGAAGGAAAAATCTATCTTCACAATCAAATCAGGCAAGAATAAACAACAGAAAATTTCAAAAAAGAAGAATAGTAGCTCTATCACATCCTCCTCCCCATTTGACTCAGATTATGAGACTGACCGCTCTAACAGGCTTTACCCTGAAAACACTTCACCCCTTCTCATAGAAGGAATAGAAATTCAAATAAAAAATCTCAAGTGGTTTAATAATGATGAACAACATTGCAACTTGGAATGTAATAGGTGCTCATAAGAGTTCTAAACTAGAGCAAATTAAAATTTTGATACATGAACATAAACTGTCACTCATCTCCATTACTGAAACCAAATTATAACTCCACTCTATCTCAAAAAGCTGCCAAATTCATTAATCCTTCCTGGAACTCCATCACAAACCACTCTCGTGCTCCTTATGGTAGACTTTTAATCTTATTTGACACTTCTATCTTTTGTACCAATCCTATTCTTTATGATAGACAATTTATACACACTCAATCTCTCCACCTTCCCTCATCCACTTTTATATATTTTGCCTTTATTTATGCCGATAATGATTCCTCCTAAAGGAAAAAGCTTCATGATTATCACCCTCATTTAAGACAAAACTCCCATCCATGGATTGTAATTGAAAATTTCAACTGCTCATATTCTCATCCCATAAATCTAGAGGCAACCCTTTAACCCTTAGAGAGCTTGCTCCCCTCAATGAAACAATGCATAATGCCTCTCCGAATGATATACCCTCAACTGGATCTCCTTTTTCCTTGAACAACGGGAGCAAACATGGCCCTGTAACTCTTACCAAAACTGATCACGGCTTTTCCAATTTCCACGCTCTCTCATCTGGCCTTCCCTGCAAATCCATATCCCAATGCCACTTCTCTCTGACCACTGTCCTTTAATCCTAACCTTTGGTGATGCTGCCATTTGCAAAAAGGAAAACTTTAGATTTTTTGATGAATGGATTAAAGATACTTCTTTTTTACAAGTTGTTGGAAATGCTTAGTTGATAAGAGCCTATGGGAATCCCATGCTTATCCTCTAATAAAAATTAAAAAACACAAAATGTGCTCTTAGAATTTGGTTTAAAGGTAAGTATGGAGATGGAAGGAAACTTTCTACTGATATCAAATTAAAATTAGAACAGGTCCAGCTACAATTTATGCACTCTACCAATGATCCTGACCTTTATCAACTTGAATCTCTCTGGTCTCTCAACTTAATGCTGCTTTAACCACTGAAGCAAATATGTCAATGAAGAAAGCTAGAGAAAACTGGACTTTACATGGTGATAGAAACTCGAAATACTATAATTCTTCTCTAAAGATCAAGCAGGCTAAATCCTTCATACATCAAATAAAGGACACTGATGGATTATCTCATTCTAATCCTTCAACATTTGATAATGTCTTCCTTAGTTACTTTACTACTCTTCTTGGTAGCAGTTCTGCCTCCTTCGTTGAAAAATCATTCATCTCCTCTATCTCTCTTCTCTGTCTTACATCTGAAATGCAAACCTCTCTCACTTCTTCTGTCTCTGATGATGATATTAAGAACTCTATTTTCTCCATGAAAAGGTCTGCTTATGGTGGCTCAGATGGGTTCAACGCGAACTTTTTTATTCACTATTGGAATTATCTCCTTTAATGTCCTTAAGGCAGATCGTAATTTCTTTGATAAGTCCAAATTGCTCAACTCTATAAACTCAACCAACCTTGCTATTATTCCCAAGATAGATAGCCCTTCTGAAGTCACACAATTCAGGCCTATTGTCTGCTGTAATATCATATATAAATTGATGCAGCATCGGATAACAGAAATGGATGTAACGGTGAAAGTAGCAATCGGTGGATTGAAAATACCAAAATACCCAAATCCGTTGATCAAAAGATACCGGATTCTAGCTATCTTCGTCACGTTGATCACGCACGATGCCGTGAAAGAAGATCTACGATTCTTCGAACGTTGATCAAGCGCACTTGATACCGTGAATCGGCTTCAACAATCGTTGATTCGAGCGCACTCGAATATCCGAAGGTGGAGATAGGAGATAACACTCAACTACCAATTTTAATGGTGGCACAAGAGCACACAAAAGAAATTTTATTCAAATTGACTAACTTTTTACAATGACATCACGTCCATATTTATAGGGTTTACAACACGACACAAATGACTTAAGAAAATTACAACACTTCACAACGACTTACAACAATTTACACAAACGACATAAGAAAACAAAGTACAACGACTTAACAAAAAAATATAGCAAACAACTTAAAACTTGCTCGTTTGCGACCCAAGGAAACTGCTCGCGACTTAAGACGAAGCATGGCAGCGACCTAAATTTGGAGTGCGACCTACCGGAAGACTTCGCGACTTACTCTTCATTCGCGACCTAAGGAAAACAATCAACGACCTAGCAACTGGAGCTTCTCGCGACCTTCTGGAAAACATTCGCGACCTTCTGGATGAAGGTAGGTCGCTGGCAACAATCAACGACCTTGGCTGGAATCCATCGCGACCCTCTAGATCTCTCCGCGATTTAAGGAGGAGGAGGAGCGACCTATGCATGCCGCGACTTAGGGAAAGTCGCTCGCGACCTAGCTGCTGTTCGCGACCTACTAGAGATGTCGCACACCGTTGCTCGCGACTTAGGATAGGTCGTCTGCGACCTAAGGAATTCTGCAATGCTTCTGCCTCACGATCTAGGGTTTCGCAATCTATGTGGATCGCTCGCGATGTCGAGGTACGCACTGCATCATCCTCCCCAGGTTGAGAAAAATTCGTCCTCGAATTTAAAAGTTCTTCTTCTTTGACACTTTTATCCTCGTGAAATGGAACCAAGTGTTTGATATTGTCAACGTTGGCAATAGGAAGATAACCTGGCAAACTCAACTTACAAACATTCTCATTAATTCCCTTCACAACTTCCAAATGACCCATCCCTCCAGCATCTAGCTTGTTGTAAGTACCAACAAGAAATCGTTCAACCATCAAGTAGATAGATTTGTTGCCACTTTGCGTCTTCATTAAATTTCATACAAAGTCCACACTTACCTCCACCCATATTCTAGCATGTATAGGTAATGACATGCATAAACCTGTCTTTGTCGCAGTCTCTTTCGAAATTTGATAATTATGGCTATTCTGAACAAAACTTTCAACCTCCTTCCTTATTGACGGCCCAAAACAAGACGTTGCAATCAACTGCATGGTACAATCACAGTCCTCGTGTCTTTCTGCATGTAAGTCTTTGATAACTCTTATTTGCCAACTGCAATCAGGAGTATACAATTGCCTTCCTTCGAACAGAAACCCATCAACCAGTCTTCTCAACTCTACCTGCTCTGTCGGACACATATGATTACGTGGCATATTCGGTACAATAGTACCTGGCACTTGATCAACATGATGTTGTACGTCCCTCAGTGGCAGTAATTCCTTGGACAACTCTGCAGGAGCTACATCTTCTCATTCATTCACCACTGGCTTAACCTCTTCGAGAATTTCAACACTTTCACTGGTTTCATTTTCATTTAACAAGAATACTTCTGCACTATCCTCCACTTCTTTAACAAACTCTCTTGTAGATTGTAGACTAGTCGAATATACTTCCTTCACCAATGAATTACCCCCTTCAGCTCCTGACACACTTTCTTCATCTTCATCAAACTTTGCTAGTTGTGAATTTTCAACCTCATGTTCATCAGATTTTGTTGGTTGAAAATCATCAACTTCATCTTTATCAAACTTTGGTGGTTGTGAACAATCGACTTCATCTTCCACATCAACAAATTCTTTCAAAGACAACAAAGTCTTTAGTTCCTCGATTTCCTCCAATTTGTTTTCACTCTGTTGACGCCTTTTTGGAACCAAAGTGATTCGTGTATCCTCGAACATAAAACTTTAGCTGTTGGTTCGACCATCATGTTGCACAGCTCTATCATATTGCCATGGTCTCCCCAACAACAGATGGCATACATCCATATCAACCACATCGCACCAAATTTCGTCTTTGTATTTCTTCCCGATGGAAAAATTAACACAAGCTCTTCGATTAACCTTCACTTCCCCTCCTTTCCTCAACCAAGCTAATTTGTAGGGGTTTGGATGCTTCTCTGTTTTCAATGACAACTTCTTTACAGCTTCTGAAGAAATGATATTATCACAGCTTCCTGCATCGATGAAAAATTTACAAACTTTTCCCAGAATAGTACATGTCGACTGGAAAATATTGCTCCTTAACCAACGAGAATCATCTTCTTGCTTTGGCGTTAAACAGGATCTCCTCACAAACAAACTACAACCCTCATCTTCTGTCAATAATTCTTCTTCTTCAACTGGTAGTGAATTGACACACTCTACCTCTGCATCTTCATTTTCAATCTCCACAATCATTGCTCGCTTCTTTGGCTTTGTACATTCATTGCTTTTATGGCCCCACTCTTGACAATTAAAGCATTTGAGATTACTAGTGACCTTTGCTTTGCTGGCTTCATTCACAATCGGCTTATTGACGACTTTGGAAACATCCACACTGCTACTAACATCCTTGTTCTGGTTGTTGGAATTCGTAAACACACCACCTCCTCGTCTTCCTTGCTTTTCCCAAGCTAACGCTTTCTGGTGCGCTTCAGCCACAGACATTGGATTGAACATATTCACCATGTCTTGAATCTGCGTTCGCAACCCTCCAACATACCTAGCTGTTAGCTGTTCCTCTGTTTCCATAATATCATTCCAGGCAATCAATTGATAAAATTCATCTGCATAATCATTCACTGATCTCGCCCCTTGTCTTAGGTTCTGCAAACGTTGATACATATATAAGAGATTGATAATTGTGCGGCAAGAAAGTTGCTTTCATCATCTTTCTCATTTTCTCCCAAGTGACAATTTTAGGTTTTCCCATTCTCTCCCCTGTTAGCTTAGTTTGTTGCCACCAAGCCATAGCTCTCCCTCTTAATCTCGTAGCAACCAACTTCACTCTTCGATCCTCGGGAATTTCTTTGAAGTCAAAAATTTCCTCCATATTTGAAACCCAATCCAAAAATTCCTCCGCTACCATTCCACCCTTGAATTCTGGAATTTCAGTTTTCATCCCCGTCTCCCATCGACGATCATCTTCTACATCCCGATATGCATTTCGTACTTGGTCTCGATCTTGATAATGAATATTACTTCTATCACTCTCTTCATCATAATCACGTGTACTTCGGTATCGATCTCGACCATCAACATCTCTTCGATCATGCATATCTCTTCTACTTTGTCTTTCATCATCATGATATGGCTCATGTTCAAACTCACGTGGAGTTCTTCTCTCTTCATTTCTATACTCATGATGTTCTCTTCTCAATGAAACTGAAGATTCTCTTCTTTCTCGGTAAGATTGTGGCGACACCCTCCTTGCTTCCGTAACCGATGGCGAAACTCTGTTTCCTCCATGGTTCGAGACTGGCGACCTTCTCCTTTGACCTTGATTCATGTCAATCATCAGTTTCTCTAACTTCCCAATGCCTTCATCAAATTTCTCATTGATACGTTGTTCCATTTGCTCAGCTTCTTCTCGTCTATACACATCGGCAATATTCTGATGACGATTAACTCTTCTCGGCGGCATTGTCGAATCAAATAATCTTTACAACTCGGCTTGGTCTTACAAAAGTGATGCATGGCCTTCAACTAGCTCGGATCTACACTTCAACACTTCAATACAAACTCTTCTCCTTGGCTCCAAAACTCAGCTTAGCTATGATTGGCTAAGTCTAGCTCTGATACCAAATGACGCAGCAGCGGATAACAGAAATGGATGTAACGGTGAAAGTAGCAATCAGTGGATTGAAAATACCAAAATGCCCAAATCCGTTGATCAAAAGATACCGGATTCTAGCTATCTTCGTCACGTTGATCGCGCACGATGTCGTGAAAGAAGATCTACGATTCTTCGAACGTTGATCAAGCGCACTTGATACCGTGAATCGGCTTCAACAATCGTTGATTCGAGCGCACTCGAATATCCGAAGGTGTAGATAGGAGATAACACTCAACTACCAATTTTAATGGTGGCACAAGAGCACACAAAAGAAATTTTATTCAAATTAACTAACTTTTTACAATGACATCACGTCCCTATTTATAGGGTTTACAACACGACACAAACGACTTAAGAAAATTACAACACTTCACAACGACTTACAACAATTTACACAAACGACATAAGAAAACAAAGTACAACGACTTAACAAAAAAAATAGCAAACAACTTAAAACTTGCTCGTTCGCGACCCAAGGAAACTGCTCGCGACTTAAGACGAAGCACGGCAGTGACCTAACTTTGGAGTGAGACCTACCGGAAGACTTCGCGACTTACTCTTCATTCGCGACCTAAGGAAAACAATCAACGACCTAGCAACTGGAGCTTCTCGCGACCTTCTGAAAAATAATCGCGACCTTCTAGATGAAGTTAGGTCGCTGGCAACAATCAACGACCTTGGCTAGAATCCATCGCGACCCTCTGGATCTCTCCGCAATTTAAGGAGGAGGAGGAGCGACCTATGCGTGCCGCGACTTAGGGAAAGTCGCTTGCGACCTAGCTGCTGTTCGCGACCTACTGGAGATGTCGCACACCGTTGCTCGCGACTTAGGATAGGTCGCCTGCGACCTAAGGAATTCTGCAATGCTTCTGCCTCACGATCTAGGGTTTCGCAATCTATGTGGATTGCTCGCGATGTCGAGGTACGCGCTGCATCATAAATGCATCTCAAGAATCCTTGCTTCTAGATTGAAACATGTTATTAGCTCCACAGTATCTCCTAACCAGGCAGCCTACCTCCCAAAATAGAAATATCCTTGATAATGTTCTACTTACTCATGAACTACTCAATGGTTACTCCTCTCCATATATCTCTCCCCATGCTATGATGAAGATAGATATCAGAAAGGCTTTGATTTTGTAAAATGGTCCTTTCTCATCTGTATAATAAACAAAATGAATTTTCCTACTTAATTCACCAAGTGGATCTATCAATGCATATCCACTGTTAAATACTCTCTTATCTACAATGCACACATTTGGGTATTTTCAAGGCAGGTTTAAGGTAGGGAGATCCGATTTTTGCTTAGTAAGAAAAGATTCATCCAACATACCAAATGTAAATCTCCTATGGTGACTTCACTTGCCTTTGCGGATGACTTGATTATCTTCAATAAATCTTTGGCTAATTCCATTCAAACTATAATAGATACCCTACATACATACTCTGACTTCACTGAAAGATAAATTGTCAAAAGTCTCATATAACGACTGTTGGGCTACCTCCTCTTCAAGTACAACATTGCTTATCCATCACCAATTTGCTCTCCCTTCAATCAGACATGTCATACTTAGGATTACCCTTAGCTACAAAAAGAATCTCCATTTCACAATGCATTCCTTTATATTAAAAATAACCAATGTGTTGAATAGATGGAAAAACAGGTTCCTCTCTCAACCTTGCAGACTTGTTATAGTTAATTCCCTGATCTTTTCTATAACTGTTTATTAATTGCAGAACCTTTCTCCTTCCTACAATACTTATTACCATGATCAGAACTACCATGTTTAGATTTCTTTGGACCATCTCCATTCACAATAGGAATCTTCCACCAATTGCTTATAGTAAACTGGAAATGCCTAAGAATTATTGAGGGTTGGGAAATAAAATATGAAATTGTGGAATACTGCTGCCCTTTCCAAACATTTTGCAATCTCATAAACAATTATGATCCATTATGGGTTGCCTGGTGCACCAAAAATAAATTGAAAAATGATGAGTTCTGGCTATTGACATCTAAACAAGCTCACAGCTGGGTATGGAAAGCAATCTTAAAGCTAAGAGACAAACACCTCCCTCATACTAAAATTATCCTTTCCCTTGATAGTAAATCTAAATTCTGGTCAGTGCCATGGCTTAGACATGGCTTAATTCTCATAAAACTCTTTCACATTAAGATCATTAGCTGAGTGGAATTCTTATGCATGCTAGAATAATCAGTTTTATAAGAAATGATAATATATGCCTCCCTCGCACTAGCAGTTCCAATGTTAGACTATTATGGAACTCCATAACAGACTACTCATATACTTTTGCTATTACTGATACTTACTACTAGACCTCTAAAATGAAAAAGCATTCTATTGATACTATCAACAATTCTATAAATGCCTCCTCTAAGATAACTAAGCTCCCATGGCATAAAAGAATTTGGAACTTCTTAAACTCTTAAAAGCTTAACTTCATGCTTTGAAAAGTATTCAAAAATGCAATACACACTCTTGCAAACTTAGCTCATAAAGTTATCCCTCTCAGTACAACTTGTATATTCTGCAGAAGTAGGATAGAAGATAATCACCGCCTTTTCTCCAATTGCTCTTTTTCATATTTTATATGGAGGAAAATTAAGCTCAGAGGAGGCTTTGATAACCCTGTGGTTGATAGCAAGCAGGAGTGGTTGAACATATACCAGTCAACTAGATGGAAGCAGACATCTTCGTTTAAGCTTATCATAATGCTCTAAGTCTTTGTGAATGAAATCAGGAAATAGATAAATGAGGGGAACTTTAATCACACGAACAGGAAGCGCATGGAAATTTACTTTACTACCAACGAGAAATAAGAAATGCTTTGTTCTTATCTTCGTTGGAATTTGAAAATGATACCTTGCAAAAGTGAGTCTGATTTGGGCCTGTGGTCTTTTTCTTGCTTTTCTATTTAAGCTTATTGTTCTTTTTTGTTTCCTTCTTCTCTTTGTTCTCCATGTAATCCTATTTATGCACTTAAGTATTTTCGCACTATGAATTAAATAAAGTGGGAGTGGACCACTCAACCCCACCGGCTTTGCCATAAAATAATAATAATTAATAGTAAAGACGCTTTCGGCAAATAATAACAAAAAAATAGTTTTTTTATTTTTAAATTAACTATCAAATTTCGAGGGAAAAAAGAAAGATCATTTTAGAATTATTTTAAACTGAAATTTTTTTGGAAACATTTATCAAAGCATAAAATATAATTTAGGATTTTCTGGAAATTTTAAATTTGAAATAAAGTTTAAAAATTAATTTTTAATAATATTTTATTAATTTTTGAGTGGATGTTTAATTAAAATGTATTTTAAAATAAAAAACTTTATTATTTTTTAAGTTGTGCACAAGAACTGGTCTTTTATATTTAAAAAGTTATTTTAAGTATTTTATTAATTTATATATATATATATTATTATACAAATATTTGTATGTGTGTGTATATATTTAAATAATTTTTTAAAATATATTTGTATATTTAGAAATTATTACTTATGGTTTAAAAAATTTTAATAGTTATAATAATTTATTTCGATTTAAACAAATCCATCATGAAATATGTATGTAATAGTAATATTTTATTATATGATAACATATATATACATACACATATATAAATATACTTATATAAAATTATTTAAACAAAACTTTATATATATATGTATGTATGTATGTATGTATATGTATATATATGTTTATAATACTTATATATAAATAATATTATATATATACATACATATATTTGAACAATATATAATTGCATATTGGGAGACTAGGATTTAAGTAGGACTATGGATTGCATATGTATTAGTGTAGCCATATCAATGTACATGTTAATGTTGGGATGTGTTATATTTATTAGACATATATTATCTTTATTTTGGAGATGGTGAGTATTTGACTCTTTTTTGTAAACCCACTAGAACTTATGTCGGCGTGTTTTTATGACTTTATATACTTTGTCATTTCTTTATATTGTGTATTGTCTATCCTAGAAACCCACATTTTTATTGCTTTATATTGATACTAAATGCATATAGTTGAGTAGTTTATAATTTTGAAGTACGACTGGTATAGCCCATTGGAATATTCAAGTGTGACAGCCCAATATCTCTTCATTCTCGGTATTATCAAATAGTATTACTTAGTAATACACTTTAGTAGTATACGTATAAATGTGGAGTGCTACAGTTGGTATTGTAGTAAATTCAGGACAATACAGAGTAAAAGAGGCACTAGTTTTGGCCATATATGAGACGTAGAGTCCCAGTCCCCTTAGGTGTATTGGGTAATTACGATATAGTAAGGGATAATAGGAGTATACGATGATTACCAAGGTAATCGTCTGGGATGTATTTTTATTTTCTTATTATATAAGATTTCTACTTCAACTTCTTTTTGGGTGTTAGTCTTTGTATGAAATACAAAGTAGGTTACGAGAGCATTGAAGGTATAAGCAGTTTGTCCGACCAATTGTGTGGTCTTAGTGGTGATTATTAGACATTTGTCTGGCTTTAAAGGGAGTAGATAGATATCTGGTTAAGAAAGCTTTAGAAGACCGTAATAAGATCTCGTGCCAAGAATTCACTACAACGATCAATGATACAAAGAGAGTTGGAGTAAACTGATCCAACTGTGATCAGAGTTGCCTAGGGAAAGCTAATAAATTGCTTTCTTATGGGCACATTGGTTGGTTTGCTACTAGTATGAATGATTTGTAACAACCTGCACCTCAGTGAGTCCGAATTTTCGCTAAGTCAAAAACCCAAGTCCACCAAAGTACGGAGTGGTGTTGGTATCCTATAAATAAACAAAAGTATTCCAGAGAAGTACCGATAAAACTTACAGCGGAATAGTAAAGCATAATAAAACATATGATTACTGACCAAGGTTGACACTATTGATCACTTGTGCCTTTATTAGTATCAAGCATGCATAAAAAAATCTGTCCTTCCACCATTCTTGCCTTGTACTAGTTCATGTCTCTTAAGCTATCATGTGTGTTATAATGAGGAGGGTAATCATAACAACATTCTGGCGACTGGTAAATTACACACTTTATACATAACACTAGTTTATGCCGATTGTCTTCCATTACATGTTATTTCTATTGTTTTACTTAATCATCTAGACTTGACGTACATGTACGATACGCCCTGTTTAATCAAGGTAGAGAATAACTACATACGTGTATGTGTATATAAGTACCATAGTCCCCCTTTGGACAAGGAAAATTTCCTCGATAGTATTCGTAACTCAATACCTCATCACGATCCATCATCAATGTAGTATCACGTCCTTGTCGTCATGCATACGAAGGAACTCCTGTAGTGCCAAATAACAACACTACAACTATTTAGCTGTATTCTAATTATTTTACATTACATCATGGACTCGGCTCCACAGACTATTATATTCATTTGAAAGACCTCCATTACATGGTTATCTAGCCTTGCCTCCTAACAATAAGCAAACTCACAAACAACTATGACGTGGTACTTGTCCTAAACATGGTCTACACTAGTAAAAGGCGTAGTCCATCCAGACATAACCCCTATCTTTCCATCGACCGCTCATCACCAAGGACGATCTCGACCTATGAAAACGGCTCCTATTCCTCATATATATAATACCATCTCACTATCATAGCGCCAAGCCTACGCTCACCGCCCCATTTATTTTGCCTAATGCAATCTAGAAAATGCCCATTTGATTACTTAACATATACCCCCTAAAAGGTTGAAACAGACTCTACTTGCCCTTTGATACTTTAACCGAGGTGAACTATCCTACTTTGGTATATTCTCTTCCCATTTACGCGAACATGTAATTCCATAGGTCTTACAATTGGATATGTCTCACATCATTACAATTATACATAACAGTTGGTGGCCACTTTTGCTGGGCAGACTTTTGTTCTGCAACATTACCGAATTTTCATTCCAACCACACTAATGAGTTTGTCGTTTTATCTATTATAAGTATTGGCTAGATCGAATAATTCACACCCGTCATAAATGCATATTTTAGGCTCTATAAATGTTTTAATTACTATGCCTCTTATGTTCAACTGTTATGTTCAGTTACCTTTACACAACTTACTTTTTATTTCATTAATGTCGTTCTTATGTCATTTTCCACTTACATTTAATTTACTAGATTAATCGTCTTTACTACTTAAGTACTACTTGATACTATTAAGTGTATTCTACCGTTCCTTTTCAATTATTACAATCTTCCTTTGATTATTATAATATTCTTACTTACTCATCCCGTTACTTTACATATACTACTTTGCTTATTTTTTTGTTTTCTAACTTGTCGCATATGCTAGATTTATAATTGAATTATTGTTATTATCTCCACTTATAATACTTTGGTTTATACTTAGGAATTTTTATATTTCAATGCATTAGATTTACATCTTTCCCAAAAGGGAACGTTAACAATGTAATTTTCTATAAATTATTTAAAAGAGTACTTATGTGATGTTTGAAATTGTAAAGAATTATTCTTTTTGTTATTATTGAAACAGATAGTATAAAATACGGTAAACATCCATATTTTATACATCAATTTCTTTTAGATATTCCTTGTTATTTCAAACGATAGACCTTTATTCATATTTATAAAACTGGATAATTTATAGAAATTTACATTGCAACATACTTCATTCCAATGAATAAAAATACTACTTAAATCCCAATTTAATTTATAGTAAATTCTAATTCATATTCACTAATATATACCATTAATCAACAAGTCTGTAATTACCATACAATTTACTTACTTAGGGACTACTTTCATCCTTACTTTCTAGATTCGAATACATGCAGTATTTAATTTAAGTTAACAATTCACAGAATATGTAAGTATGTTTTTCAAATTCATTACATGTATATTTTTAAGCCTACAACTCTAAAATAATTATAATTAAGCATACAAGGGACAGATTCATAGTGATATAAATCCAAAATATAAAAATATATAATTTTACACTCACCTCTAAGTTTCTAAATCTCCAGATAAAATCCCTATTACTCCTATTTGACTTGCATTTTCTTCCTACCAAAATATGTATCGAAGGAATATACATATCAATTAGAAATTTAGATCTGAGAAGAGATTAGAATTCAATTTAGATTTGGATTTACAATTTAACTTGGCTTTGGCGATTCGATTCCATCCAATTCTTCTTCTCCATTGCCCTCTTGTATTCTCCACTTATATATTCATAGATTATAATTTATATAGATTTTATAATTCAAGGACAAGAGAAAATGGAAGAGCTTCATTGTTACTTCAGAAAATATGAGGAGAATAGTAAGAGGTTGGGCCTATTTTTATTGGGTTTGAATCGATGCGACACGTTAGATTATTTTATGTTATATCCAAGTTGTTTGACCTAAGTTCAATTAACCATCATCAGCACACAAGCGGTTGATCGCTACTCTACACCCGGTCGACCAGTCCTAATTAGGGGTCGACCGGTTGCATATTTTTGTTATATGTTCATTTGTTCCCCTTATACGTTATTTGTTACAAATTTAACCGATCTATTTAAACTTTGATTGTAATTAAATGTAAAGCGACCATTAACATTAGTTAAAGCTAATTAATTTCCTTAGTTACATATATAATTATTTTTGATCAGAAATCTTCAAACGTTAATAACATTTTCGTTTGAACTCTAGTCGGAAAACTTTACATATGAAAACTGATCAAAAAATCATCATAAACGCAGCGGTGCAAGTTAAGTAGTCAAATTCTAATGTTTTAAAATCACTATTTTTGGCTTTAAACTTTTTTAATTAATTATTATTCAATTTACGGGGTGTTACATTCTCCCCCCTTGAAAAAATTTGGCCTCCGAAATTCCTCAAGGACTGAATCATGTAACATAACGCGCAACCATTCTAAGTTATCTAACCAATTAGTGTGCAACCAATTTTGAAGCAAATCGTGTGCACGATATATCAAAACATATACGATATATATGTGTTAACTCAAAAAATGGATTAATACCTTGGTTTGAGTGTGAAAGCACCAGCCCTGTTTGTGTAGGGCATTAATACAGGTAATGTGTATAGAAAAGAACAGTAAAAGAAAAAAGACAAGAAGATTTATATAGTGGTTTGGCTGTTAACGAAGCCTACGTCCACTTTATAGTTTTATTATGACTGATTGTTGTTACAAGTAGTGTTTGATTACAAGGCTTCTGATTATCCTTAGCTAGATTGAATCCTAGAGTTAGAATCCATTGGAGAATCACAGTGAATCCCTTTGGAGATTGTTGTGAGGGAGATGAGGAGTGAATAAAGTTTCCAACAGAGCTTCAGCAACCAGTCCAGAGCCGATCCAGTTTATGTTGCAGATAGGATGGTATTTATAGAGATCGGAGAGCTTCTGAGCCAAAGCCGCTTGTCAGTCACTTGCAGATAGACACAGGACGATCCATTAGAATTTAGCTTGCAACCCGAGCCAAAAGCATGGATCGCTAGGGATCCCTACTCTATGGATTGCTGGCGATCCATAAGCTTAGCTCGCATGCGAGCTAACTACTTAGCTCCTCTCTTCAATGTGTTGCTATGTCAGGTCGCGAGAACTCCATGTCTTTGTATGGATCACTAGCGATCCATACACTTAGCGTATTATTGGCATTTTGTCTTTTAGGGTCCTTTGCTCCCACATGTTATAGTTGTTCAGCGACCCACTGATGAAGTTTATGGATCGCTGGCGATCCATGATGTATGGACCGCTAGCGATCTATACACTTAGTCTTTTTATGGACTTTAATGTCTGACATTTTGCATTGACGTTCTTCACATAGTCCCATTGCACGTTGCTTTGTTTCGACGACAATTTACTTGTTATTCGCATTTGGCTGCTGATTGGACTGAACGATCGCTGGTCCCTTGATTTAGTCAAACTCAATCGATGCTTTAGTAATATGACTCAGCTCCCTTTAACTTGTTGCTTTAGCCTTTCCGATTGAGTTTTGAGCCGTTCTGACTTCATCAAGTCGTTCTATTTCCTCTTGGATCTTGATGGATTAAAAACCCGGATAACATTTGCCCCCTAGAGTACGTCTTTGTTGGAAACAAGGTGTGCTCTGGTTGTTATCGCTTTTAGTATATGTTCGCCGAATTCCAATTAATCGATTAGAGTTCTGCAGGTACGTAGCAGGTTACACTGTTGATCCTTAGTTTTGGTCTCTACTGCTACTGCTTGTCTTAACAGATCAAACTTCTCTTCACGGTCTCTCAGTATTCCTTGAAGTGGTAGGAGGATGTCACTGAGCAAATTTGGAGTCAATGGTGGGCGATTCTATGAATCACTGGCGACCCGAGCACTTAAATTTTTTTTCCTTTTTGGTTTTCAGTTGCCTATATGTCCAGTCGAGCCGAGATACCACTTCACTTTTACGCGACCCGAACTCCTTCTTCATGCGATCTGAAGATTTCCAACGACTCTAGCCTCCAATCCTTCGACTTGCAGCGATTCGATCAATACACTTCAGCGATTCGATCTAGTGTTTTCTAGAGATTTGACTTTGTTCACTGCTGTGATTTCTTCCACGTTGCCGCAGATCGAAATCCTAGCCTTGCTTGCGCCTTGAATTGCCTCAGACCTACCATTAGAACGCTGCCGACCTGATTCTTAGCTCGCCACCAGCTTGCCTTTGGTTTACTGATTTAAGCCTTCGATCAATTTCGTGTTTAGAGTTCAATCCAAGGTGGTCTACTATCATAGTGTTCGTTTAACGATTCGAAGGCGAGGTCTTTTTTGTGATGTTGGTCGTGAGAAGTTTGAGTTGATTGTGGCTTAATTGAGGAATATAGTAAATCGAGTCTTTGTGTTTCTCTTGGAACGACATTCGGGCTTTATCTTGGTGCTTGACATGTTTTGCTGTCTTCGTCCATTAAGCTAGAATTGACTTGTGCCAAGTTCCATAATTGATAATGCATGACACATTGTGAATTAGTCCCAGTTTTTCTGAAGAATTTTGATTTTCCTTACTTTCTTTTTGTACGCTTGGTGTCCCTGTAATGAAAAGAATTTTCCGCGTCGCTTTGGACAACGGATCCGTTATCGACTGTTGATCGATAATGGGTAAGTGTAGAGGAAGTAAAAACAAATGGAAACGATACGGGAAATCCTTTTCCTTTTTCTACTACGAGCGAACTATCTACACATGATAGAGCTTTTGTAGTGTTTCGGATGCCGAGCTCACCCCCTACAAACAACACACCGAATTTGCCCCAGTACATACTTGAACTCCGTTGTGTCGGCGCGAATCAATATCTATTTGAAATTCAAGTGTTGTATGGGAATTTTTTAGTTTAGAATAGAATCACCCGACCGTTTTGAGTGCGAGTTCCGTTGTTTTAGAATGAAGCATCCATCTTCGCGCTGTAAATCGAGCGGAGGAAGCCCGGCACTTTCGGTAGTCGAGTCATCATCCGTCGCCCTTTCTCCTTCCACTTCGCATGCCGATTACGGTCAGTTAGTCCCAGTTGGTCCGGTCTTGGACCGAATGCTCCCCAATTTTAGAGTTCTACAACCCGCCATAGAGAGCTCCTTTGATGGTTTTCACTAAAGTTTTGCACAATATCTGCATGCAACATGGTATACCAGAGGAGGATCTACGTCTGTCGGAGAAGAACGAGTTTGCCCACATACCTCCTCTGAGATATACTGCTTGCCATCGGTATATGTGTTTGAATGGAGCCATGCCCCCCTTTAACAACTTTCTGCACGAGACTCTTTCAAACTTAGGCATTGCCCCATTCCAGATTCATCCCAACAGTTATGCCATATTGAATTGCTTGCATGTACTTTTCATGCGAACATTCAACCGCGCCCTAAGCTTTGACGAGCTACGGTACTTTTTGTCGTTTAAGATGAGAGATGAATGTCCATCCTTGATCGTAATGAAGCTCAAAGGAACCAAAAAATCATTTTTCATCTATAGTGCAACTTGTCCCAGTTCAAGGCGCAGTATTTCTTCGTTAGATGGCCCGAGGGGTTTAACCGTCTTTGGACGACAAGAGGTAAGTTCCTTTTCCTACTTATCGAGTTCTGACGCGTTGTTTTGGAATTTCTAACAAGCTGTATACTTCTTGCAGTTATCCCAAGGCCAAATAGGGATGTGTGTCTTGATGAATTTTTCATACCCTAAAAGCTATTGATGTTGAGGAAAGATCCATCAAAGTTTTGTTGACCGATGAAAACTTACTCCGATACGGACTACTGCATCCAGGGAGATCCGCTATTCAAATTGAGGTCCCCTCTCCCGTGATCCAGGGTTCGCACACGATCTACTACTTCTTCTTATGGTTCCAAAGAAGGTGCTTCTTAAGAGAGAGAGAGAGGGCTTATTCGAGGAATCGGTCGAAGAGACCCACGAAGGAGGAGATGCTAATGCGACTGGATTTAGCGGCCCGGTCAGAATGCCTCCGATCTCGGAAGAAGGAGAAGAGGAGTTCCAACAAAGGGAAGACAAGGCCGCAATGGGCTTAGAAAAAGAGGAGAGGGAACTCGAGAGTAGTAGCAATGAGTCCACCTCTAGCGACTTCTACGCAGAATCCGATGATGGGGATCCAGAATCGTACGACGAGACTCCGGGAATGAGTCCCATCCTTTCGAGCTCACCTCCTCCAGATGCGAGCGATAAAGACAATGCCCCAAAAATTAAAGAGCATCAGGATTCTTCGAGTAAAGATGCTGGCACGGAATTTGGAGATTTGAGTGATGTCTACATTGACTTCGACGTGCTCATGAGGGAGGATTTCAAATTTGAGGAGGTGTCGCCTTGTTTGAGCGATATTGCGCCTGAATTAGCTCGATTCCACCTACAACGGTCGGTCGATCTAGTTCGTGACGATGCTTTAGGACTTCCCCCAAAACTTATTACACATCTTGCTAGGGTTACACTTGCTTTTTCACATCCTACTTATTTTATCCCCTGTTACTAAGATTTTTTGTTTCTTCTTCGTGTCAGGTATGACGAGAGGGCGTGGCCTTTATGATGACTTCAAAGAATTCACCGACACCCAGCGCTGGTCAAAGCGTCCTTGCGGCCGTTATCAGCCTTGAGAAACGAAGGAAGAGTACAGGAGAAGAAAGGATCTGGAGGCCGAAACCCATCGCCAGGATGAAAGAGAGCGGGGCTGGTCATACAAAGGCGGTTATGAGAAGAGGAGGTCTTTTGATGAGAGGGAGGAGCCTTCGAAGAGATCAAAGTTCGACCATCGTTCGCATTCATCAGAACATCAGGCATTTTCTCCGATGCACTCCTCAACGGGTCAAGAAATCTCCGTTACTTCTGCCCCCGTTCCACCTTCAACTTGCATCCCACCATCTTCAGTCGTGCTTGCCTCTGGCGTTTCACGTCCCTACCGGAGACCTGCCTATATTCTTCCATCGGGTCCTCCCAAGCTTGAGGCAGCGCTCCCTAGGTGGTTTTTGAGGGGAGTTAAGTTCGATCGTGATCTCTGTCCAGTCCATAGAGATTGTCCAGTCTGTAGAGATTCTTTCATACCATATCTTCAGGCTATTCAAAACGATTTAGACTAGGCCGAAAACTGGGAAATATTATGTAAACAGCTGGCAGATACCAATCACAACAACTACCACGAAATCCTCTCTTTTGAATCGGAGAAGGATGATTTTGAAAGAGCATTGTCATAACGCGATGCCATGATTAAACGGCTAGAGAAGGAGAAAGAAGCGGTGCTGCAAGAGAGAAAAAGGAATGCCGACTTGCTGAAAGAAGTGAAAGAGGCTCATGGAAGAATTGAGATCGTCTATAGTGATGAGATAAAAAAGGCTCATGCTGAGGAGGAGAAATTAAAAGAAGAAGCAACAGTTTGTAGCGCACTGATTGAAGCCAAGAAGAAAATTATCTTTGACATGACCTTATCGTTGAAGGGCACAACAAGACTATCTCTGATCAGGCTGCGATGATCGCCCGGTTGCAGGACCAAGTTGCGCAGCTTAGCACTGACAAGTCTTGCGTTGAGGTCGAAAAGGCCACCGTTACGGTGGATTATCTGGAGCTTCAAAACGCTTTTGAGAGGAAGATGGATGAGACCATCCTGAATTTCTATGTCAATTATCTACTTCATCGAGGGAGCCTTAGTTACTTGGGCCCAAAATTTCTGCGCACTCTCGCAGTGGTCTGGGAAGAAATCTTGACTCGCTTTCGCAATAGCGGCGACATCTACACCAAACGAGAGTTAGAATATGCCTATCTTAACGAAGAATCAAAGAAGGTGTTGCTAGAGGGCCAGGAGATATTGTGGATTGAGAGGAAGAAAGAAGCCGCCGATGCCGCCATGACTGCGGTTGCTAACAAAGCCTTTCTTTTCTAGCGCTGGTGAGACATCGACATAGCCCCGCAATCAGCCAATTGGTTCTGGGCATGGGGATATCCCTTAGGTAATAGAACTGTCTAAGGAGGGTGAAGGCGGTGAATATGAAGTTGACGTTCTTGGCCACTCTTTTGGCGTAGGTAATTCTCCTGTTTCTCTCGAGTTTGGGAACTTTCAGCTTACGCCACAAGAGCAGGAAGAATTTGATGCTTTCATTTTTGATCTTATAGGTCCGTCAACCCTTCTTGTTGATGTGCCAGCATCCTCGGCGCTCGGACCTACTGCTACTTCCACATCTTCCTTGCTCGTTTCTGTTTTTGTTCTAGTTTCCACATCCGTGTCTGGCTTGCAGCTGGGGCCAGTGTCCGAAAAGATAGCCACACTTCACGGCTTGGATGACCCTTCTGTATCTTTGGAAGGTGACGTAACAGCGGCGGAAGTTAAGGAGCCAGAAGTTTAAACGGAGCAGCCTCGTAAGACTTAACATGAATTGGTGGCTATCAAGAAGGAGAAGGTTGAAGCGATCAAAGCCTCGAAGAGCTCCCGCAAATCATGGAAGCACAAAGCGAAGGGAGAATCTTCTGAGAAGACCGCGGAGCAAGAGGAGGATGTTGCCATTGAGGAGTTCGTTGACATTACTGGCAGCAACACCACTCTCGAGACGAGGCAGAAACTGCAGACAAAGGGCGGAAAGGGGAACGGTGGAAGGAAGCGCCAAGGAGCTTGTGTGGAGACTGATCTTGTTTTGGTTCTTTTTGAGTCATTTTGTTCAAGTGTAGAGTTTGCACTTAGTGTTTTTACTATGGAGTCTGTATTTTCCTTTTGTTGGCCGATGTTATGTGGGTACGGCCCCCACGTTATGACCCTGTATAAAGAAAATTATAACCAATACATTGATATTTTTACTATACCCTTATTTGTCTATTCATATGTGTCCAGTGCAGTTGTGCTTGCTTTCGTTTTCACTTATCCAGTTCTTGTGATTACTGTTGAAATTTTTATTTGGAGTAACAACTCTTCGTTTAGAGTAACAAAACTTGTAAACTTATCATTTTCAAGTGTTTTTATTTAAGTGCCAGTGTATGCCCTCTAGTTCACCGGGCTGTTTACTTCAAACAATTGGCAAATGACCAGTAACTTAGGGTTTAAATACTCTACACGTTAACACTCGAAATCATAGCTTGATTTTTCTTCTTTCATTAGTTTTGTGACTTGAGCGTGTAGTCCGAGTTTTTGCGACATTTTGGTAGGTGTGCAATACATGCATGTTTGAGATGTGCACATCGCATAAGTTGACTGTGGGTAGGTACACGTTGTCAACGCTTAATGTAATAATATGTCATACTCTGATTTGGTTGGAGTCGTCCCCATTGTTTCAGACAGTTGGAGGGGCTTGATTCTGGTTATTCTTGTATGGATAAGTTCTTTGGCATTGCCGAGGCAATTTCAGGACTTGAAAGTGCGCGCGACTTACGGGATGCATGGATTTTAAGATTGAAATGTCTCATCGATTCGGACGGTTTTAAGGCTCCTCGGTGTTGCCTATCTTCGGGCAACATGAGGAGTTTATGCTTTAGGAGCATGATTTCACAGCTTCAGAAGTTAACGTGCGGCTTATGAAATGCGCGGCTTTTGGGACTGATATGACCCGTTAGTTCGGAACGGTTTTAGTACTCCTGATGCTGCCTATCTTCGGGCAATCTGAGGAGTTTAAGTTTTAAGAGTCAGTGCACGACTTATGGAGTGTGCGGCTTTTCATGCTCCTCAGTGTTGCCTATCTTCGGGCAACGTGAGGAGTTGATATTTTGAAATTTAGTGCGCGGCTTATAAAGTGCATGGCTTTTCGCACTCCTCGGTGTTACCTATCTTCGGGCAACGTGAGGAGTTGATATTTTGAAATTTAGTGCGCGACTTATGAAGTTCGTGGTTTTTCGTACTCCTCGGTATTGCCTATCTTCGAGCAACGTGAGGAGTTGATATTTTGAAATTTAGCGCACGGCTTATGAAGTGCGCAACTTTTTGTACTCCTCGGTGTTGCCTATCTTTGGGCAACGTGAGGAGTTGGTATTTTAGCCTTCCCGATGTTTCCAGAGTTACATTGGTTTTTAGAAGGCAAAAATCTTGTTCCGCCGATTCAACGGTTTGGGTCGATTTGCTTCCGTCGACCCGGCGGGTAGTTATTATGAACACAGTTTTGTTGGTTCAAAAAGTGAATCAAATTTTATTAAGGAAAGTAGGGCAGATTTTTCCATATTTATAATGCCCCTGGCATTTCGGGATGGCTTATTTGTTGAAAAATAGAGAATATATGAAGTAGTTTTCAAATGAAGTAACGGGGGAGTGATTCGCTGTTCCATGCCCTGGGAATTTGGATTCTGTCGACGACTGTTAGCTTGAAAGTTCCATCTCTTAGCTTTTGACTGATGACGTACGGTCCTTCCCAGTTTGGTCCAAAGGCCCCCGGAATGGGGTAGACTCACTTAAGCACAAGATCTCCCACTTCGAAGGTTTGGTTGTGAATTTGGAGTTGAAGTACCGTGAGACCCTTTTTGGGTGGGCGGCGGTTCTCAACTCGGCTTCTTTCCTTCTTTGATCGACAATATCTAGCGATTCGAATAGGAGATGCTCGTTTTGATTTTGATTAGAAAATTTCCTTCGATGGGAGGGGACTTTTAATTCAACAGGAATCATCACTTCTAAGCCATATGCCAGAGCAAAAGGGGTGTGGTCGGTTGCCGTCTTGTGGGTGGTTCTGTAAGCCCATACTGTGAGTGGAAGTTCATCAACCCAGTTTCCTTTTGCTTTAGTTAGTCGCTTCTTGATGGTTGACTTGATGAACTTGTTTACTGCTTCCACCTACCCGTTTGCTTGCGGATGAGCCACCGTGGAAAAGCTCTTCTCAATTCGAAAGCGTTTGCAGAAGTCTTTGAACTCGGTGCTTTCGAATTGAGTTCCATTGTTGGTGATAATTTTCTGTGGCACACCAAACCTGCAAATAATGTTTTTAGTAACAAAATTAATGACTTTTTTATGGTTATGGTGGCCAGCGGTTCTGCTTCGGCCCATTTTGTGAAATAATCTACGACTACCATAACATATTTGGCTCCTCCTTTTGCTATCGGTAGGACGCCAATCAAGTTAATTTCCCATATTGCGAATGGTCACCGGCTGACCATCTGCATTAACTCTATTGAAGGAGTTCTTTTAATTTTGCTAAATCTTTGACAGCGATCACATCTTCTGGCGTAGTCTGAAGCATCGCGGTTTATTGTTGGCAAGAAGTATCCGTACCGGAGGACTTTCTTTGCAAGGGTTTGCCCCTTAGTGTGGTTTCCGCATTCTCCTTCGTGCACTTACTTTAGGATTCGTCGGGCTTCGTCATCGGATACACACCTAAGGAAGGGGGTCGAGAATCCCCTTTGGTACAGTATTCCATCTTGTATCATGAATTGGGGTGCTTTTCGGAGAAGCTTTTTTTGTTGATTCCGATCAGTTGGAAGAGTCCCTGCAAGTAAATATTCCTTTATTGGTGTCGTCCACGTATCTGGTTCGATAGTGGTCTCGAGGATCTAGTTAATGTCCATTTCGTCTATGCTTGGGTTGGTTAGAGTCTCAATTGGGACCAGTCCCAATGACAGCTTCTCCGAAACTCGCCAGTTTAGCCAAATAATCTGCCTTAGTGTTCTGTTCCCATGGAATGTGATTTATGGTGTAGTGTTTAATGTCGCTTAGCAGTTCTTGCATTTTGGATAGGTATGGGGCAAGATTCTCCCCATGAGCGTGGTATTCCCATTTTACTTGATAGACAACCGGTTATGAGTCACTGTATATGTGAATAGATTTTATCCTGAGCTCTTTCACAACTTTCAATCCTGCAATCAGTGCTTCGTATTCTGCTTCATTGTTTGTAGCAGGGAATTCCAAGCGCAAAGCATAGCTAATGGCTCTTCCTTTATGGGTTTCAAGCACTACTCCTGCCCCCGAATAGAGGTTATTAGATGTGTCGTCGACAAAGAGCTTCCATTGGGTGTCTACTTCAAACTGAACTTCTTACACGTCATCCCGAATAGTAAATTCGACGATGAAGTCTGCTAATGCTTGTGCATTGATGGCTTTCCTTGGGTGGTATATGATATCATATTGGCTCAATTCTATATTCCATTTGAGAAGTCGTCCGGAAGTTTTCAGTCGGTATAACACTTGCTTCAGGGGCTGGTCAGTCAACATTTAATTGGATGAGCCTGAAAGTACGGCCGTAACTTCCTAGACGCGATCAAGAGGCAATACGCTAGGTTTTTCAATTTCGGGTAGTTTTTCTCTGCTCCAGTGAACCGCTTGCTAATGTAATACACGGGTCACTGGATTTTTGCTTCTTCACGCACTAGAGCGGTACTCAATGCATGGGGTGAGATTGCTAAGTAAATGAACAAGTCTTCTCCATCCACGGGATTTGATAGGACTGGCGTAGCCTCCATGTACCGCAGCAGTTCTTCGAATGTTGTTTGACAAGCTTCACTCCATTTGAAGTTCTTCTTTCCTTTCTTCAGCGCAACGAAGAATGGTATACACTTGTCGGTAGCTTTCGAGATAAATCAACTTAGTGCTGCAACTTTTCCATTCAAATTTTGCAGTTCCTTTTTATGCTTCGGAGCTTGGACTTCTCATAGTGCCTTATTTGTTTGGGATTTGCTTCGATTCCACTGGCACTTACGATGAATCCTAGGAATTTTCCGGAGGCTACTCCAAAGTGATAGTGGATTGAGTTTCATTCTGTACTTTCGGAGTATTTTGAACATTTCAGCGAGGTTATCCAGGTGGTTAACGAGTGCTCGTGATTTGACCAACATGTCTTCTACATAAAATTCCATCGTTTTCGTGATCTGACGCTTGAACATGGTATTTACCAACCTTTGATAAATTGCCCCTACGTTCTTCAAACAAATGGCATTACTCTATAGCAGTATAGGCCTAGGTCGGTGATGAAGTTGGTGTTTCCTTGATCGAGTTCATACATCAGGATTTTGTTGTACCCGAAGTATGCATCCATAAATGATAGCAGCTCGTGTCCTGCTATTCTGTCCACAAGTTGGTCTATTCTAGGGAGAAGGAAGCTGTCTTTTGGGCAAGCTTTGTTTAAGTTTGAGTAATCGATATAGGTTCGCCACTTCCCATTGGACTTTTTGACTAAGACTAAATTAGATACCCACTTTGGATAAGTTGCATCACGGATGAAACCATTGGCCATTAACTTGTCCACCTCTTCTCTTAGCGCCTTGGACCGTTCGGGACCTAGGCTGCGCCTCTTTTGCTTTACTGGTGTGAACTTGAGGTCAATGTTAAGCGTGTGACATGCAATTTCCGGAGACACCCCACATATATCGGAATGCGTCCATGCGAACACATCCAAGTTGGTGCGGAGAAATTTAGTAAGCTTCATACGCATCTCGTTTCCAAGGTGCGATCCAATCTTTAAAACTTTAGTTGGGTCGTCCATGTTGACCGGGACCGACATCGTCAATTCTACCGATGCCGCCCGTTCGTCCCCTAAGCTCTTCTTTCTAGGGTCCAAAGCCTTGTCGAATCGGCTATGGTCCCCAAGCCAGAGGCGCCTCTGTAGTTGCTATTCGGAGGGTTCACGGATGTGGAGAGTTCTCCCCATGTCCTTCCCTTTTCCTTTCTTCTGGATTCGCATAATTCTGCAATGTAACATTCTCTGGCAGCACAATGATCTTCTTTCACCACATCGATTCCATTTGCAGTAGCGAACTTCATGGTTAGACACCATTGGGCCAGAGCTATTCTGAAATCTACTAGAGCGGGCCGCCCCAAGAAGGCGTTATATGCTAGCATTTCATCCACAATTACAAAAGTCTGAATGGGGGTGACTCTTCGATCGCCCTCTCCAAGCTCCACTGGCAGGTCGATTGTTCCCACGGGTTGCTTAGGCTCGCCAATGAACCCTTGGATCTTTGTTTGGCATGAAGATATGCTTTTCATGCCGATTTTCATTTGGTCAAAAGTACATTTGAAAAGAATATTAACAGAGCTACCACTATCAACCAACACTCGCCGAACAACAGCGGGACTGATTCCCAACTTTACCACCATTGGATCGAGAGTTGGGGCTTCGACCCCTTCGATGTCCCAATTTCGGAACACTATGTCATCACTCAATACTTATTGCAGCTTGGCTGGGGTTTCGTCTTCTAGTGCGAGACATGATTCCTTTGGAGCATGCTTCAATGAACTTGCATATCGCTCCATCTCCCCCCAAATTCTTTGCGCGGGTGTGGTCCCCCAAATATTGTTCCAATAATGAGTCTTTGGTAAGTTCGTCTAGACCCTTCCTCACTAGGTCCGACTTGATTCCTTCGTTCCCTAGGGGCCTGAGCAGCCGTGGGTTGATCAGGGTTCTGTAGCTTCCTCACGTACTATTGGAGTTCGTTTTCCCAAATCAACTCTTCAATGAGACTCTTCAGATAGCGGCATTCGTTCGTGTTATGTCCATGAGTCTCGTGGAAGTAGCAGAACTTTCCCGAGCGTTTTTGTTCCTCGGTTGCTTTCTTTCTAGGGGGCTTCTTGTATTCTTCAGTCCCCTGTGTTGCAAGATAAATGTTTTCCAGAGTGTCGTTTAGAGGGGTATAATCTTCATGCCTAAACCCGTTAAGCCTTTTATTGCTACAATTACTATTTCTTATATTGGAGTTCTGGTTTTTTCTCTTTTGATTCCCATCTTTCCCTGTGACTCCTTCAGTAGTTCCAGAGTCGTGCACGTTTTGATTCATTGGTACATCGCTTTGTCCGATGTTCATCGGTTGCACGCTAGTAGACTTTCTTTCCAGCACCTGTGCTTCCTCCAATCGTAAGTACTGACTTGCTTTACGATTGAAGTCTTTCCTTGTGGTAGGCTGCTTCATTATAATCCATTTCCTGAATTTAGTCTCTGGGTGAATGGCACAGACTAACGCCATAAAATCCATGTCCTCATTGGGGTTGCTCACTTCCGTTACCGCGGTGTTGAACTAGTTCATGAAAGATTTTAGCGATTCATTGCATCCCTGGAACAACCGGATAGGGACATGACATCTTCTGGTTGCGCGGTTTGGAGCTGTAATTGGTCAAGGAATCTTGTTGCTAATTGGTCGAAGGTAGAGATAGATCTTTGGGGAAGTCTGGTGAACCACATAGACACAACTCCTTCTAGAAAGATAGGGAAACATCTGCAGCGAATAGCCACTGAAGCGCTGGCTTCGTCCATATACCAGCTATACTTGTATAAATGGGGTTTTGGGTCCTTCATCCCGTCATATGATGGTATAGTTGTCATTGTGAATTTGTCTGGATATTTTTCATTCAAGATTTCAATGGTAAAGGGAGTCCGACTTGGAGTAGACCCCCATTCATATTCTCTTCGGTTTGTACTCTCATCCATCAATCGTTTGACCATGTCTGCTATGTATGCCTCTGATGTCCGGTAATCCTGGGGATGGCAGTCAGTCGCTGCACCAAGTGTTTGGCTTTGCAAACGATTTTGATGCGTGTGTTGAAGCCTAGGCTCTCCTGTCTTCGGGAGAGCCACTCCCGTGGGATCTTGTTGGCTTGTAGTTGAACTGATTGGGGCAGTCTGGACATTCCTAGCATCATCGAATGCGTTGATATTCTCTTCCAATTGGTTGTCTTGCTCTCCATCTTTTGAATCGGAGAGATCCATAGCTATATCTTCTTGCGGGGTCTTGGCCCTTTGATTTAAGTTCAGACTTGGTTTCCTTGCGGCGGGTGGAGTATTTGCATTTCCTTCCACATTATGTCCTAAGGTTCCTGTTGTTACCCTTTTTTGCAGCTATTTCCTGTTTCTTCTATTTAGACCGAAAATGGAAGAGTTTTCTTGTTCTACAGCAGCCGCGGGTTCAGGCATAGTTCTTGGATCAGGATTTGACTGTATGGTTAGAAGAGCATTGAACTTATCTATCAGAGCCTTCTGGCAATTTTCCATCTTTTGGTTGATTTCATCAACCATCTTATTTAACTCATCCCTAGTAACGACTTCGTATGACTGGAGGATGTTGGCGCCTGATTTCCTAAGTTAGCGCTATTTACTTCAGTATGTTGAGGATTAACATCTTCTCGCGCTATCACTGCCCTAATGGATCTTCTAGAGGCAGTTCTTTTTTTTCCAGGAGCCATGGATTCCAAGTGGTAGATTCTTCAGGCAAAGATTAGGGATCTAACTTCTGGACCTATGGGTTCCAAAGTAGATAGCTAGATCTGGATCCTGAGTTGGAGTTCTTAGTGAAAGCACCAAAATGTTAACCCAAAAATGGAACGACACCCTAGTTTGAGTGTGAAAGCACCAGCACTATTTGTGCAGGGCAATAATACAGGTAATATGTATAGAAAAGAACAATAAAAGAAAGAAGACAAGAAGATTTTTATAGTGGTTCGGCAATTAACGAAGCCTACGTCCACTTTATAATTTTATTATGACTGATTGATGTTACAAGTAGTGTTTGATTACAAGGCTTCTGATTATCTTTAGCTAGATTGAATCCTAGAGTTGGAATCCACTAGAGAATCACAGTGAATCCCTTTGGAGATTGTTGTAAGGGAGATGAAGAGTGAAGAAAGTTTCCAGCAGAGCTTCAACAACCAGTCCGGAGCCGATCCAATTTATGTTGCAGATAGGATGGTATTTATAGAGATCAGAGAGCTTCTGGGCCAAACCCGCTTGTCAGTCACTTGCAGATAGACATAGGACGGTCCAGTAGAGTTTAGCTTGCGACCTGAACCAAAAGCATGGATCGCTAGCGATCCATGGTCAATGGATCACTGGCAATCCATAAGCTTAGCTCGCATCCGAGCTAACTACTTATCTCCTCTATTCATTGTGCTACTATGTCAGATTGCGAGAATTCCATGGCTTTGTATGGATCGCTAGCGATCCATATACTTAGCATATTTTTGGCATTTTGTCTTCTAAGCCCCTTTGCTCCCACATGTTATAGCTGTTTAGTGACTCACTGATGAATTTTATGGATCGTTGGCGATCCATGATGCACTTAGTCTTTTTTTGGACTTTGATGTCTGGCATTCCCATTACCTTGTATCGACGTTCTTCACGTAGTTCTGTTGCGCGTTGCTTTGTTTCGATGTCGATTTACTTGTTATTCGCATTTGACTGCTGATTGGACTGAACGGGCGCTGGTCCCTTGATTTAGTCAAACTCAATCGATGCTTTAGTAATATGACTCGGCTCCCTTTAACTTGTTGCTTTAGCCTTTTCGGTTAAGTTCCGAGCCTTTCTGACTTCATCAAGTCGTTTTGTCTCCTCTTGGATCCTGATGGGTTAAAAACCAGGATAATAATATGCTAAATAATTCTAAATCGGCGCCTTCCATAAATATGTATTCTTTAAAAAAATTGAAAATATGGTGCGAACAACCTATAATACTGGTAGTTCTATACCTATGCAAATTTTGAAAATTATAATCTTTGTTTTCTCATCCAAATTTTCCCACACTTCTATGAATAGAAGTATAGTCAGCCAATTTTTATGTCCAATCCTTACCATCCAAAATCCTAGCACACCATTCCTAACATTTAAAATTTAAAAAAATCATGTTTTCTAAACCTATATTCTAATGCTGGAAAAAGGTTTTGATTAAGAATTTCATATTTCCATCCTTCTCTTGTGTACCATTTCCGTTGTATCTTGAAACCTTCTCTTATACCCCAATTCTTTTTAACTTTTCCAAGAACAGTCCACATAAAGAAATTTAGTTTTAAACTTTTTAAAATTTAAAAACAGAATTATTTTAAAACAAGTTTTGTTTGCCTATCAACAAGGTAGGGAAAAACGAATCCTAAAGCTAAAATAGCCTTTTTCCCTTGTCGTTAACGATACTTTACTTACTTCACTTCTAATGCACAGTAAAATTCATATTTGCTAACCCATCAATATTTCATATGCTAAGCATGTAGCCTTTCGAAAAAAAATCCATTTTATGTTCAAAATCGTTTCCAACTAAATTTTGGGAATATTTAGACAATTTTAAAATAAAACTTACTTTCTCAAAAAAATAAATTCAAAACATTATATATTTAAAACCAAAAATTTGTGAACAAAATTTTCAAAAGTACCCGCTTTAACTTTTCAAACCTAAATTTAGCTACATTCTACGCAGTCGTTATTTAGTCAATGAGTTAGCATTCACGATTTACTCTTTTCTACTACAAGGTAAATTTTCAGATTTCCAAATTTTTTTCTTCATTTTAGAACAATAATCAGCACGCAAGTTCGTTTATAAATTTCAGCTTTTAAGGCGTAGGGATAATGGCTCGTGGTTTCACAATAATCTTTTCCTGTCCTTTGCTTGCCAAAATTTATCTCCTAAATTTTTTCTTTCTTTTTGGGACTTAACTCTACTTTTTTAGCATCTAATTAAATAAATTTTCTAATCTATTTTATAAACTTCTAATCTTTTCTTATTTTCCTATATATTCACTAGTCAAGTGTCTTTCATAAGATTTCCTTATTTGACCATTTTCCAATAAATACTGTGGTCAATATGAAAAAAAATAAGAAGGAACATTTCTTATTAACGTCGTACATGATTTATAAAAACATAAATAATTAATCCTTACAACCTAAACCTAAAAGAAAACAAATGTTGGAAGGAAATAACAACTGCTACTTCTAACCTACTACCACCTACGGGTTGGGCGATGGCTCTACTCCTCCACGGGACCGCGAACTACTGTCGTAACCCCTACATGATCGGAGCATGGCGGCTATATACCCAAGCTCGAGACCGTAGCGCTACTAATCCGCCTACATCTTCTACTACTGCACCCATATCTCCTATAGCTCAACCTAGATCCAAATCTAGAGATCTAGGATCGCTCAATACTCGGTGGCCTGTGGCTGTGGCTCTACAGCCTCCTGCTCTAGCAAAGAGCCCAATCCATATGCACTTGTCATACCTCTTGCTATGCTCCAAACTCTACAGGCGCCTTTCCAACCCTCATCTTCCTAAGGGAGGATCTATCCAATGGCGCAAGTGCCTTCTTCTGCATCGGCTCTCCTCGATGGCTAACTCCATCATATCGAAAAATGGGAGTGAAAAGATGATGGTATGAGAGATAGTTCCTCCATGTCCCTCCTCCTAGGCCTACATAATGGCACATGATGGCCTTGGCCCAATTCAGCCGAATACCACATATGATGGCGTAGGTAGCCTTTTGAACGAGGAGGTAGATCTGGTCAAAGCTCCCCTTCTTAAGATGATGTTGTGTTGGACAATGCGGGTGACCACACGGGTTTAGACCTACATGTTCTCTGTCCGCCAGATGCCTACATCCCTATGGAATATTTGCTGAAGTATAGCTGGATCGGAGGTCTCAATGTCTTCCAAATCTTTTCCTACGGAGATGTGCAGAATCCCTTAAGACTGCTGGTCTATCATCCGAATCACTACTCCTCTCATTTCGGATGTGAAGCTGGTGTTGTCCCCGTCGATCATATCTCCAAATTAGCATCGAACAAAGGCATGCATCATGGGTAGCATTCCCGCTGGTACATATCATGGCTAAGGATCGGCGGTAATCCTATAGCTGTAAATAAACCCTCCAAATCATAAGTGGCGAAGTCCCCAAACTTCAACAGTCATGCCTATAGAAATGTAAGGTTTGCAGATTCTTCGTGGCTTTTTACTCTTTCTTCATCACTTTGGAGCCATGCGATCACTTAAGGTGTCAGACCCGGGTGTGGGAGGAGATGCTGCCGTGTGGAAGTGCTATGGTTTGGTGGGGGTTTGAGAACTAGATATGGGAATGAGAAGAGTGGAGCATCGGTTGATTTTTTTTGGGGTTGTTGCGTAGCTGCCTGGGGTTGCTGGTGATGGTTGCTCGTGTTGTCTGGTCAGAAAAGGCGAGGCTGGCTATGCTTTGGGGAGGAGGTAGGTGAGTGGCGATTAAAGAGGAAGCGGGGTTCATAGAAAATGAAGTGGAAGCTGACCCTGGACACGACTTTATGTCGCGTTCGAGGTTCGGGTCACGCCCGATACCCATAATTGGTCGATCGCTTTCCTTGGGGTAATCAACTAGTACTGGTCGACCATTTGGTTCTAGAGGGTTGATCGCTCCTTGCCTTTTTTAGGCTAGGTTGAACCTGGACCCTATTCAAGTCGGGTTGAATATAAACAATTAATTCTAACTAATTTTATTTCGTTCCGCCTCCGTCTTCTTCGTCTTCTTTCTGACTGTTTTAAAAAATTTCTATCTGCCATAGCGGTGCATCTGGCTACTGCTGTATTTTTCGGGTTCTAATCTTCTTTTCCGTTCTATTTACCCTATTTTAAACTTGTACCGCTTCCTATTGTCCACCCCTAAAAAAATTTACAACATAAAACTTTTCGTCTAAGAAAAATAAACGAGCGCGCGCGCACACACACATATATATGCTCTATTTTCTTTTTATTTTATATTAAAACCAATTTTAACTAAAATAATTGGTCCAACAAATTTTAAATTTTCTACTAGAAATTTTTATTTAAATAAAATAAGGATATTTTCTTTTTCTAGAAATTTAATATTTACTTACTTTTCAAAAATAGGGGTTTTTTCCACTTTTGACAAATCCCTTAAAAGTCGATTCAAATATATTATCGATATATTTTCCTTAACCTTATTTTTCAAATATTTTATTAAATTCTTTCATATGGGGCCAGACTCAGGCGGGTTTTACCTGTCCTTACATTTGGACTTTTCTCTTTTCCACTTATTTTGACCTATCTTCTCCCAGAATATTAAAATCCGACTATCATCTTGGAGTGATTTCTACACACCTTATTTCGAAAAATTATTTAATTCTTCTTCGGATAACTACAACATATAGATTCTTATTTTCCTATTATCTGGATCTAATGTACATCATCAATCGGCAATCCTGTAGGGATCTATGACCATTGGGCAATCCAGTCCCAACAAGGGAGTTAAGTACCATCCAGCTCCAGGGACCCTTTTATATGTTGTACTCATGCTCTTTTTAAGTCAAAGCCTTCCAATATGACCTATTTTCCATAGGGTAATCTGGATAGGTGTATATCTTCAACTTTGTCTATTGTTCCAACTCATAGTTACATTATCCATCTTTTTAGAATATGTTGCAACTACTTCTATAGTCGGAATTTGTAGAGTTAGGTATTTAATATATATATATATATATATATATATATATAGTAATAAAACAAATATATTCACTCAATGTATCCTAATTTAAGATCGACTAACCCACGCTCTCATACCAAATATAACAACCCACAACTTTGTGGGGCCAAATTTTTGCTAAATCGAAAACCCAAGTCTACCAAAGTACGGATCATTGGTGCTGCTATCCTATAAATAAATAAAAGCATATTAGAGAACCGTCAATAAAACTCATAGTAGAATAGTAAAATATAATTAAATATATGACTACCGACCAAGGTTAACACCTTTGATCTCTAGTGCCCTTGTTAGTGTCGAGAATGCATAAGAAAACCTATCCCTCCATCGTTCCCGGCTTGTACCAGTTCCTATCCCTCTAAAGCTATCGTATGGGTTGTAATGAGGAGGAGGGTCATAACAACGTTCTAGTGATTTGTAAATTACACACTTTATACATAATACTAATTTATGCTAATTTCCTTCCATTATATGTTATGTCCATTGTTTTACTTAGTCGTCTTGACTTCACGTACGTGTATGATACGCCCCATCTATTCGAGGTCGACAATAACTACATACGTGTGTGTGTGTGTATAAGTACCACGGTCCCCCTTTAGACCATGATACCAACTCAACATCTTATTAGGATCCATCATTAATGTAGTACCACGTCCTCATAATCATGCATATGTAGGAACTCCCGTAGTGCCTAATAACGACATTACAACTATTTAGTCGTATTCTATTCATCTTTCGTTACGTCATGGACTCAGCTCCACTGACTGTTATATTCATTTGAAAGACCTCCATTAAAGAGTTATCTAGAATTGCCTCCTAACAACAAATAAACTAACAAACAATTGTGAGGCGGTGCATGTCCTAAATGTGGTTTATACTAGTAGGAGGTGTTGCCTGTTTTGGCATAACTCCTGCGTTTCCGCTGACCGCTCAGGACCGATAATGATCTCAACCTTTGTAAATAGCTCCTACTCCTCGTATATATGGTATAATCCTTAATGTCATAGCGCCAAGCCTATGCTGACCGTCCTATTTAGATTTACTAATGAAATCTAGAAAATACTCATTTGGTTACTTAACACGTACACCCTAAAAGGTTGAAGCAGACTCTACTTGCCCTTTGACACTTCAACCGGGGCGAACCATCCTACTTTGGTATATTCACTTCACCTATACACGAACGAGTAATTCCATAGGTCCTACAATTGGATATGTCTCGCATCAGTATAATATATACCGTTGGTGGTCCCTTTTAGTGGGAAGATTTTTGTTGTGCAACATTGTTGACCATGCATTCCAACTGCACTAATGAGTTTGTCATTTTATCTATTCTAAGTTGTTCGCTAGATCTAATAATTCACACATGTCATAAACACATATTTGAGGCTATATAAATTTGTTTAATTACTATGCCTCTTATGTTCAATTGTTGTGTTAAATTACCTTTACATAACTTGCTTTTTCTTTCATTAATGCCATTTTAATATCATTTATCGTTTACTTCTAAATTTAATAGATTAAATATCTTTACTACTTAACTTCTATTTCATACTATAAAGTGTAATGTATTGTTCCTTTACTACTTAACTTCATTCTCCACCAGTGCCTTCCAAGTTATAAACTTCTCAAACGACTTCGATTTAGCTTTCATCACGAATACCCAAACCATTCGAGAGTAGTCATCGATAAAAATATATAAAATACTTAGCTCCTCCAATAGAAGCTATAGCTATTGGTCCCTAAACATCCATATGGGCATACTCTAGTACTCTTTTGGACTCATGTCTACCAAAACCAAAAGAAACCTTCGCCTAGTTCCCCAATACACACTCCTGGTAGAATTCCAAATGGTTTAAGCTTTCATCCTTAATCATCTTCCTTCTATGAAGCAGCTTCAAGCTTTTCTTTGAAACATGATCCAATCTAAGATTTCAAAGTCTGATGGCATCTAAGCTCGTGAACTATAAACTCCAACACACAACTCTTTAAGAACTATAGATCCTTTCAGCTGTAAAGATTCTGGGCCATAACTTCTTTCATCAATACAAGAGCACTGCATGTCACCTTCAAGCTATCTAACTCTATCTTAATCCTGCAATCCAAAGATTCTAACTGACCCAAAGACAGACGCGATTTCCATAGATCTAGAACATATCGGATTCCACTGATAGTGCGCACTATAATAGCCCGTAAAATAAACATCATTAGTTAAAAAGATTTCATAATAGTTATTAAATCTCAAAAATGGAATTTGATCAAACATTGGAATTTGATCAATTGTTAGAATTTGGCTATGAAACTTTCACCATTATATTCATAGCGATTTCTAAGCAAATTTCATATATAACGTTTTTCAATCAAAGTTCAAACGAAGAAGTTATCGACATTTGAAGATCTCGGATAAAAAACAATTAAAAATGAATTAGGAAATAAATATTAATAAATTAATGTTAAAGGAAACATTGGAAAATGTTAGTAAAACACTTAACGTCTAAGGTAATGTTAAAACATAATAAATATTAAACAAGAAATGTTAATGTTTATAACTTGGTCGACAACCATTGGTCGACACCTCCTTTATCGCCTTTGAAGGACCAGTCGACCGGTTAATGTTATAGCAGCTAGGGTTGACCTTGGTCTAACTGCCCAGATTTAATAAAAAAATATTCCAATAGACAAAATTAATTCGGACACCTATAAATATAGGCCTAACCCCTCACTTTTCTTCTTATATTTTCTTAACAAAGAAATGGACCTCCACCCTTTTCTTTCTCCACCATTTCTTAGAATTATAGAAGTAATACACACACACACACATATATATATATATTATATATATATAAATATATATGTATGTGTATATATATATTGGAGAAGAATGGGAAATAAAAAGAGAAGAAAATGAAGAGTGAATCGAGTTCTGCGTAAAAAAGTAAATTCAATAATTTAAAATTTAGACTCCCACAACTCAAATTTCCTCTCAGATCTGTAGTTCTGATAACTATGTATACATATTTTTATACATATTTCGATTGGAAAGGAAAGGAGTCAAGTAAGAAGAAAGGGTTGGATTTGGAAGCTATAAGGCGAGTGGAAAATTATATGTTTTACATAATATTAGATTTACACCATTGAAATTCTATTTCTTGTACACCTATGTAAAAATTATGGAATTATGGGCTTAAATAAATGAATCTAATTTGAAATCCTTGCCTATATATTCAGTCAATAAATTAACTTTGTTGAAATGGTATATGCACCCTAAAGTTGGAATTTAAGACAAATAGTCCCTAGAATTGGTTAAAGATGATATTGATATATTTATGTAGTTATTCCATGTTTTTGGTTATTTGGATTATAAAGTGTTAATCATTCATTTGAAATTTTTTAAATTGATTTGGGATTAAGACTCTCTATGTTTTAATTCGTTGGAATTATAGAATGTACAATTTAGTTGTATTAATTTCCATGTGAATTTCCATAAATGGCCAACTTCAAAGTTAAATACGAAAAGTGTGTGGTTTAAAGAACAAGGAATATCCAAATGAAAGAGATGTGCAAAGTAGGGAGTCCTCCATAGTTTGCACAATCTGTTTCAATAAAAATAGAAAAGATAATTCCTTGTAATTCCAAATATAGCATAATTCCACTTCTTAGGTAGTTTATGAAAAACTCCAGCAGTAAGATTTCCTTATTGGAAAGGATACAGTTCCAATGCATTAAAATGTAGAAATAAATATTTTGTGGGATTTACACATAAGTGTATACCCAGAAATCCCTTAATGAAGGAACCTAAAAGTTATAAATAGAATAATAATAGTCCCATTTATCAATTAAGTATATATGGCAAAGTATTATAAGTTAAAAAATAAACAGTAAGTGCTAAATAAAAATAAGATAGTAAATTAAGGAGCAAAAGGGAAACCACTATAATCAAGTCAATACAGATAGTAAACATTTAATGAATTAAATTACAGAGACCAATATGACAATGGTTAAGAAAAGTAAGTATGCACGTTAAATAAATGTTATTAATGACATTAGTGGAAAGAAGAAATAAAGATGGTAAATGTATAAAATAAGAGAAAGTTCATGGCAAGTAAATAAATGAATACTAATAACTGAACTTAGGAGGCAAAATAATTTCCACCATTGAAATTATATGACCTCGATAGTATGTTTGCAATGGGTGTGAATTAGTCGGCCTAGCCTAATATTTGGATTAGTTATAAATGGCTTGGTTTAGTTTGGTTTGGTATGTGAGGTTAGCTAGTGTTACACAACAGAAGTCTACCCTTCACAAGGGGCTACCAGCAGTTGTGTATGCATATTACTGATGTAAGATATCTCCAACTGCATGATCCATGGGAATATAAATTCATGTATAGGTTTAGGGAATATACCAAAGTGGGCTCGCCTCGGATTTGGAGTATTAAATGACCAATTGAGTCTGCTTAAATTCAAAACCAGATGTACTAAGTAACCAGGTTGGCATTTCCTTGATTTGCGTTAGGCAAATCTAAATGGGATGGTAGATGAAAGTTTGGCGCTATGTTAACAGTGTTGGTACATTTATTTGAGGAGTAGGGCTGGACTCATTAGGTCGAGAGCGCCATCGGTTCCGAGTGATCATTAACAAAGACTTGGGTTATGCTTAGAGATGGACTACACTTCCTACTGGTGTAGGTTTCATATGGGATATGCAATTTCCTTAAATTTAGATATGTTCGTTGTTTGTTAGGAGATGAGCTAGTCAACCCTTAGTTAAGTTTTGAGATGAGTTAGCAATATGGCTAATTAAATTATAACACTATTATTAGCACTAATGGGAGGTTCCTCAGTATACATGGGAAATTCAGCCTAGACACTGTGGTGGATGCCTAGTACGGCGTATAGTTATGGACATTGGCGGAGGATGTAATACGTCCTTCACTCTTAAGGAAAGGATAGACCTTTCATCGATTATAGCGATTCTTATACACGCACACACACACACACACACATATTTATACCTTATAGTAGGTTAGACGTATTATGTGCATATATTGAATCGAATAACTAATCAATAACCGATAGACATAACACGTAATGGAAACCAATCGACATAAACTAGTGTTATGTATAAAGTGTGTAATTTACCAATCACCAGAATGTTTGTTCTAACCTCCTCCTCATTACAACCCACATGATAGATTTAGAGGGATATGATACTGGTACAAGACAGGAACAATGATTGGTTAGGCTCTATCATTCATGCTTTGCACTAATAAGGGGCACTAGATATCCAAGGAATCTTATTGGTTCCATGGTATTATCCTTTGTCGATACACACACACACATACAGATATATATATATATATATATATATAGTGTGTGTTTGTGTGTTTTATTATACTTTGTTATTCCTTTGTGATATCATATAGATAGCTCTTTGGTATACTTGTTTAATACAGGTTACCAACATCAATGATCTGTATCCTCATAGACTTGGGTTTTCGATTCAGTCAAAATCCGATCCCATTAAGATGCAGGTTGTTACATGCACCACACTATCGTGCATGTGAATACGCATTGATCTTTCTCCTAATGATTTGCAAGTTGCATCATTCCCCATCAATATGGCACTTCCCTCCTTACCTTCATAAGAATAGTAACACTCCTTCCTAGGCTTCATGTTAAAAGATGACCCTGAATCCAAAACCCAATAGCCTGATACATTGAAAACATATGCAACCAACACATCATCAGAAATAACCTCCTCCACTATAACAGATGAAGAATCTTCTTCTCCATCCCTCCTCCTTAAATTTGGATTATCTTTCCTTTCAGTGGTCATGTTTCTTACAGTGATGACAGTTCGGGCTTCCTCGACTTGGAACACCCTCTTCCTTTAATTTGGATTTTCGTTTTGATGTTATGGAGATCGTCCAATGTTAAAAAATAGATCATCTTCTAGAAATCATATGAAAGCACCAGTTATTGTAAAATTAAAGGAAAAGGCAGAAAAGTAAAAGGAGACACAAGAATTTGTATAGTGGTTCAGTGTAATCTCCAGCCTACATCCACTTTAATCTTTGTTATTAGTTGTTCTCTCTCTGGATTACAACTAGTTATAGCAGATCTGACCATAACATAGTGGATCTTAGATTTACAATGGAGTTTCTAGAGTGTCTTTGCGGTAGAGAATAGGAGTGGTGAAGAAGAAGTTCTAGATCCAAAAGTTAAGAGCCGAAGAAGATCCCATTTTGGATGCAGTTAGGATGGTATTTATAGGGAAACATGTGTATAGGTCCAGAAACCCGCTTGCATTGAAGTCCAAAAGATAGCCCGTCATTGCACAAGAGAGCTCGTGGTCCCCTGAGTCATTAGAATAACTCGGGGCCAAGTAAAATAGCTTGGGCCGAGTTATTTTTACTCGTCCAAGTTGAACTTCGTCCATTTTCTTGCTTTTCTATCTCCTTCTTGAGTTGTTCTAAGTCCTTTTCCATCGAATTCGAGTTGATTCTAACAACCTTTCTGATAGCTACTTCTTTCGCTTTCTTCTCGTTAATTCTTGGGATTGCTCGTCCAAATCATTAGAAAATCAATTAGCCATGAGTTATTGCAGTAACACAAGAGTTGTGTGATGTTCAGAAAGAAAAAGGAGAGGGAGGAATAGGTCGGTGACGACCTAAACCACTCGAGGCTGAGATGTTCCCCTAGCCAATTTTCCACTTAAACTTTTGGAGTTCAATTCTTTAATCCTTCTGATCGTGTTCCCAAGTTTGTGAATCGTTTTGTTCTTTTTTGGTCTTTTAAGTTCGGTTTAAATCTGCTTTGGCTAAAAAGCGAGTTAACACTTGCCCTCCAAAGTATGTCTTTCGAACGTAAGGTGTGCTTTTCTCAACAACAAGTTCTAGCAATCGGCCTTTAATAGTTTAGCCTTCCGGTTATTTCAATCTTGGTGAATCGTCTAGTTTCTTTGGATTCTCTAGAAATTCATAGGTCGTTCTTGATCTGTTATAGTTTTGGACTCTCTCCCTTGCTCAAATATTGTCCATACATCATTATCATTCTGATTTCATTTGGAGTTATTACATCACATATCAAAATCGTCTATGTTTATCCGGGATTTATCTATTTTACTCTAATTATAAGGTGTTCAAATCCTTTCATCAAATCTGCATCCGCTTCGGGGCTTGGCCTCGCCGAGCTGCTCATTTTCTAATCTAGGGTTTGATCTCTCTGGATCGTTTGTTGCCCAATCTAGGGTTTTGATTTCTCCAGATCCTTGTTGAGCCCAATCCGCTCGCTCTTCGGTGAAGGGACCTAATGACCAAGCAAGCCCATCCACTCACTCTCTAGTGAGGGGACTTACTTTTCATACAAGTCCATCCACTCGCTCTCCACGAAGAGAACTTGCACCCAGCACTTCGACCCTGACTCTTCGATTGGGATTAATGCGGTCAATTTGAGTCATCGCATTCAATATGGATTTTTCAAAAGCCAAATATTTAAATCAAAGAAAATAAGTAGAAATCCTAATTATTCACCCCAGACATCATACTCAGAGCGTGCCTAGAGGCCAATCTAGGTCTCGTACACATGCAAGCGGTCCGATGTTATTACTGTCCTAATTAGCCATCCCAGACATCTGAATCAAAGCGTGCATAGAGACTAATGTGGGCCTCATACACATATAAGCGGTCTAAGGTTATTATTATCTTAATTATTTGAAGTAAAAAAGCAAACTTCGGGAAGCAAACCGAATCGCGTCCATCCCGATCATGGGATTACCATCCTCGACCCAGATCCCTAGGTGTTCCTTGATGCATTTGCTGTAGATGGTGGCGGTTGCTCTGGCTGCACCATCGCAGTTCTATTCCTCACGTACTATTGCAGCTAGTTTCTCCAAACCAGTTCCTCTATCAGGTCATGAAGGTGTTGGCACTCGTTTGTTTCATGTCCCTCCAACTCATTAAAGATGCAAAATTTCCTGGATCTTTTCTCCTAATCTGTAGGTTCTCTTCTGGCTGACCTTCAGTAGGGGATCTGCTCTTTAGTATCTAGTTATATCCTCTTTAGGGTTTCGGTCAAGTTGGTGTGAGAAGAGAATTTTGACTCTCTCCTTTGTCATTTTGGTTCCACGAAGTCGATATCAGCTTTTCATTTTCCTTTGTCTTTTCCATATCTAGGTCTAAGCAGTCCTCCACCATCCACAGCATTAATTTCAGCATCCTCGGCTTTGGTGTCCTCTTGGTGCAAATGTCTCTCAGCTTCATGATAGTACTCTGTAAGGTCCATTGGCGGATATCTTTCGAAAGCGATCATAAAGTAAGTTTTGCTTGCAACCCTTGAACTGCCACCATCAAGATCACTGATGGGTATGACCTATTGACTACAACGGCTGTTGCATTAAACCTAGTTAAGTAGCTTCTCAAGGTCTCTCCAGGCCTTTGCTTTATGCTTGATAAAGTCATCACATTCTTTGGTCGTGAGACATGAACTTTGAACTATCTTATGAACCGATTTACCAGATCGGTCCACCTGCTTATAGACTCATTCTTCAGCTGTCTAAACCACATTACTGCTAAATATGTTAAGTATAATAGGAAGCACCGTCCCATTACCTCCTTAGAAGCACTCAACACCTCCATATGTCGGATGTATCTCATTAGATGAACCGTCGAATCTGCCTTTCCATCATACATTTCTAGCGTCGGAAGATTGAAATCAGGAGGATTTCTTGGATTTTGGATAGTAGAAGTAAATGGATTCATGTTTACGTCCTCCAAACTCTTGTCTGGAGGTCCACCTCTAACTATTCTTCTAATCATCTAAGTCATCCTGTTGTTATCATCTAATGGAAGTCTCTGACCACTAGCTCCATTTTGCCCCCTACTCTTATAGGGAAACTCCAGCATATACTCCTTTGGCAGCACATTAGCATTCTAACCGGCTCCTCCCCTCTCATTCTATCTTCCGCTACTACGGGGAAGCTCCAGCACATATTCCTTCGGTCTTTGACCATTCGCATTCTAATTTGTGCTTCTAGCACCACCATTATCCATTCCCGGCATCCCAATAGCCACACCAATATTTCCGCCTAGTATAGTTCTTTTGATATTGAGTAGATTCGGTTCAGTGCCAAGTTTTTCTATTTATAGTGGCATCCCTCCAGTTTACTCTGCTCCAACTCCAGATGCTCCTGCATTGGTTCCCGCACTTCGTTTTGAATTCCTGCAGCACTGCCTTTCTTGTTATCCCATCATTTGGAAAAATCCTTCGAGCATTTCATATTGTATGGCTATCACTCCATCCTGCATCTCCTTCATCATTCTTTCCATCACTTCTTTGGTTACGTAGATGGATTGACGAGAATTTGAGGACACCTTCTGGCTGCTCTCATGCTCTAGTTGGCTTCCTCCAACCTTAGATCTAGTGTTAGGTCTCTTCATCTTTTTCAAATCTCGTATTTAAGCTTCCAGTCTCTAGATCTAGTTCTTTCTCGGTGAAAGCAACCAAATGTTAACCCAAAAAATGGATCAATACCCAGAAATAAGATGAAAGCACCAGTTCTTGTAAAAATAAAGGAAAAGGAAGAAAAGTAAAAGGAGACAAGAATTTTTATAGTGGTTCAGCATAATCTATGGTCTACGTCCACTTTAATCTTTGTTATTAGTTACTCTCTTTGGATTACAACAAGTTATATCAGATCTGACCATAGTCTAATGCATTTCAGATTTACAATGGAGTTTCTAGAGTGTCTTTTGGGTAGAGAATAGGAGTGAAGAAGAAGTTCTAGATCCAAAAGTTAGAGAGTCGGAGAAGGAGCCAAAAAAAGAAGATCCCATTCTGGTTGCAGCTAGGTTATTATTTATAAGGAAACATGTGTATAGGTCTAGAAGCCCGCTTGCAGTCCAAAAGATAGTCCGACATTACATAAGAGAGATCAAGGTCCCACGAGTCATTGGGATAACTCGGGGCAGAGTCAAATAGCTCATGGCCGAGTTATTTTTACTCATCCAAGGTGAATTTCATCCATTTGCTAGCTTTTTTATCTCTATCTTGAGTTGTCCTAAGTCTTTTTCCATCGATTTTGAGTTAATTCTAACAATCTTTCTAATAGTTGCTTCCTTAGCATTCTTCTCGTTAATGCTTGGGATTGCTTATCAAAAATATTGGAAAATTACTTGACCATGAGTTATTGGAGTAGCACAAGAGGTGTATAGTGTTCGGGAAGCAAAAAGAGGGGGAGGAATAGGTTGGTGCGGACCTAAACAACTCGGGGCCGAGTTATTCCCTTAACCGATTTTCTACTCAAACTTATGGAGTTCAATGTTCTAGTCCTTCTGATTGTGTTTTCATGTTTGTGAATCGTTTCGTTCTTATTTTGATCTTTTAAGTCCAGTTGAAATCTGCTTTGACTAAAAAGCATGTTAACATAACCAATTGATGTTTATTTATTTACTTTCAAATTGTCATCAAACTTTTGAAATCATGCACTTAAGTTATTTTTATGCGTGGTTCGCCAAAACTGGATTTAAGCTTTTATATACGTATCGATGCATATTAATACGTTTTTGTAGTATTTAATTTATGATAATACTATGAAGTTTTAAGTTTGAAAGTGGTTATTTTGATTTATTTTGAACCCATTTCTATTATTTTTATGTTATACTATCTAGGTTATTCTAAATATATTTTTCCATTATTATTTACATTACTATGAATATGTATTTCGTTCATCTTGTTATAACTTTCATTGATATGAAAAATATTTTCTTCATTTTATTTATCATTATTTGTTTTCCTGAATATGGGCATATTCATCTTGTAAAATTTCCTTACATAAATAATAATTAATCAACATGTAGTTTTTAGAATCCACTAATTTAATCATTAAAATGTAAACAGATTGAACCTACGATTCATGATTTATATCTTAGTTTGATTCAATTATTAAATTTTATGATTTATGATTTGAAACCCATTTTGTAAATCTTGTAGTATATTCATAAATTCATATGTTAGTAGATACTGATATTGATTTCTTCATTGTAAGATTTAGCTGTGTATTTTTGCCCTTTAATATATTTTATGGATTATAAGTTGTGAATTATCGTTATGGTTTAGATTGTTTTATGTCTGATTCTTATACCTTTCCTTAGGTAAAAGTGGGTGCATATTATATTTTAAGTTTGTTTAAAAAATATTTTTGCTAATAATTAAATATTAAGTAAGTTTTATTATCTTTGTAGGACTAATTCCAAAATGAGTGATTGGTCATGGATGTATCATTGACTTAAAGATGGATGTATAAATCCAAAATTTGTTGATGGTGTTAAACTCGTATTTGAATTTGAATTACATTTATTTCTTTGAAATCCAAAATTTTAACCTTTATATGACTAAGCTACCGAAGTTTTTTTCCTGTTGAAAAAATTAGGAAAGAAAACAAAGTAATATACCTTATATCGGTTAATATGGATGGAAATCGGGGGTAAAAATTGTCTAAACTAAGTTATATCATTGTTGTGACAACCATAAATTTTTAGTGATTTAGCAATGGACAGATGATGAACTTAGCACATATTCACAATTTGCTTATAAATTCACAAACTTAAACATTCTCAAAGTCAATTTCTAATCACTTTAAACCTATAGAATAAAATTTCTAAGAGATTTAAAGTAGTTTGACCTTTTAATTCCCACCTATTCATGAATGTCATAGTTCATAAATTGAAATGAAATCAGCAACATTATATTAGTCGTTCCATATAAAGATAGTAAATAACTATAATAAACAATTTATTATTGCTTTGCTGCGAATTTAAAACCACACTAAAAAGAGTTTCGTGGCTTAACATACTAAAACCACACTAAAAGAGGAAAGCAAAGTGTGCTTTTGTATCAACCCGTGAATTTGTTGACAACAAGTCAAGAAAAGTCTACGTGAGTTATTTTAAACTTTATTAATCTTGTTCATTTCTTTTAAGTAGAAATCTAAACAAGTCATGTTGTTCGTCAAGTTGGACTTAACATGGTAGTACAATCAATATTTTCTTACTATGGACGTAAAAAGTTCTGGCTTTAGTGCTTAAGAACACATTATATATTAGGCGTAGTGCTTATGTAGAAAGTATAAATGAAGTCACATGTTATACTGCTCAACTTGAAGCATTATTCCAAATACACTGTATATTTCATGTAATTCAAACACAATTGCAGTCCAAATTTTTTACCTTTACCTTTAATTTGAAGTTAATTCTTATTTTTTGTTTCCAAAACTTATTTGTTACATCCAAAATTTGAGAAGGTCACAAACATCAATATTGACAAGAAAAAATATAAACCTAAGCATTTTATCGAATTACTATGTCAATTATTGATCACTCAAGACATAGGAGGTATAAAAATAGTAATGTTTCTCTATTAAGTAATGATATTATATAAATTTTACTAATAGTTATAACAAATACGGTGATTGTTTTGAGCATGGTTAACATAATAAGTGTAAATGGCTTTTTCATTGTTATTTCACTTGTAATTTCTGGTTGGACCTTTAGTTTTTAGGCTCTAAACAAAAGTAGGAGCAATATGACATGGTTGTGATACAACTCACTTACAAAGAAAGGACAACCCAAACCAGAGAGAAAATAAACAAAGTTATAAAACTATTTTTTCTTTTTAACACTAGCAACGTCTAAATAAAAAGCTAAGATGTTCAGAATGAAAATAAAGAAAGGTAGATGAATAATATGTACTTTTTTTTAGCATTTGATTCCTATGGGTGTTCCATACACGACACAATGATAACTATGCAATCATATATAGTCAATGTTTCAGTCAAAAATGAAATCAATAACAAAATATAAATGGTTAAAATTGATGTGCATGAGTGCTTGAACATGGCACAACATGGACACAGAAATACCATAACCTAGGAAGGTAAACATAAGAGCTAGATAGCTTTTAGGTGGAAGGTACTCTTTCCTTTCTCTTTAATCTTATTCAATCAGTTGATACATCCCTTCAACAATCACACACATGTGCGTAATATATTCTCATGTTTTAGCATAGTGCACTGGAAAAACATACATAGATTTACTGTATTCATTCACCTTCTTTGCTAAGCCGCCACCATGGGCCGGCCTTTTGGTATAGCGAGAAAAGCCTTCGCTTTGGGCTACATAAAACTCCAGGGCGCTAGTAGATCGATCTATACATGACTTACGCAGCAAAAAAAAAATCACGACCTAAGAGGCGTTAGGCGGCATAGCGCGAGACGTCAAACTCCATCAGACTCATGGAGCGGTAAGGCTAGTTTATGGATGGGACCGATGGTGGTAAGTAGCAACTACAGACTCCAATTTGAATCTCCAATTAACAACTCAATCATCGATCCAATACCCCAATACTGCTTCCCACTTCTTTCCCAAATCAAGCAAATCCCTGAATTTAAACACGAATGGATCCAAAAAGCTGATGCTCAAGCTTCTTAACTATATGATTTAGTGTTTATTTAAACAATATTGTTCCGCATTATTTCTGTGAATAATGCAATTTTTCCCTGATTTTCTATAGAATATAAGCTTCAAATATTTTTTACTGAATGTTGTCATATCTTGTTGAACTAAAAGTGTATCATGCTATATCATGTAATCTTCCTATGATTTTCCTGTTAATTGGGGTATATTGAATAGTCTGGGTATATTTAACCTATAATTACAAAATTTTTAACAAATATAAAACATATAAATTGTCTTTGAAAGCTTATTGCTAGATTGGATTTTATGTCATTGGACATGTACATACTACCTTGTAATTTGTTGACTTAGAATATATATGATTAATTTGCCACAGTTATAACAAGTTTCAATTTATAGTAACTATTTACCCATTAAATTTCTTTAATCACTCAAACTCCAATGTTGAAGCGTCATGCAAGTAGCTGCAGTCCAACAATTATCTTCCTCGACTTAAAAGTTGAAAAGGCGTTATTCTCTAAATTCTAATTTGGCATAATATGATCTATTGATGATTTAACTTGGGATCATTCATAACTAATATGTTATTCTGAGCAAATGCAATGGATAATTGTTAATTAGGATTATTCAAAATGCAAGGCGCCAATTAAGCAGGGGATAATTCTAATACAATGGATATTTGAGACAAACTTTCCGAAATATTTTAATACAAATAACAATTTCCAAACTACATAGTTTAATAAATAAAAATCTCTTTTTAAAAACAAACTTCACTTCTTGATAAAAATATATTTTTAAATTCCAATATAACCAATTTTGTATTCATAAATCTCTCTCGATTTTTCCCAAAACGATTTAAGTTTCCAATTTCATAACCCTTTTTCCAAATTCCAAAATAGAATTTTTTATTTCTTTCTAAACCGATTTTCATATCTCATTTTAAATTCACACTGTGAATTTATATTCTCAATTTATCAAATGATAATCATTCCACTTATATATAAACATCGTATATAAGTTTATAAACTCAACTCTCATTTCTCTGTTAATAACAGATTCATATTAAACAATTCCATTTATAAATCGGTTCCTATTTAAAATCTCATTTATAAATCTATTTCTTAATAACTCCGAACTATAATCCAAAACTATTCAAATTTCGATTTCGACTCCCATTTCGTATTTTAAGAATCTCATTTAAAGATCCATTGTTTTAAAATCCTAAATTTTAAATTCTCTATTTGAAAGATTTCTACGAAATAGATAAATAAATATCCAAAGTCAAATCATTTGTTTTACCAAATCAATTCCCTTTTAAATAATCCCAAAATTTAATATAAATATCTTCATTTCCAAAATCTCCTTTGAATTTCCTTTTTAAATTCAAAAATATTATTTATGGTATTTATAATACCAAAATTAAGGCCAGTGCTACTATGACATCCAATAAATTCAAATCACATCATAATCTATCACAGATTATTCAAACACATCATATGTCACTATATATGAAATTAAAATCAACATTTTTGAGGAATCCAGTTGGATCCCTCCAACCTTTTTGCTTGCAACCACAGATGTTATATAAACACAAAAATACAATCGCCGCTTCGAGGCGGGATATCGTAATAAAAAGGGTCATCCGCTATTATGCGGGGCACATAGTGTCTTATCCGCTCCAATCGGTGGGAAATATACCAACTACTAACATATATACTAATATATATATATATATATATATATATATATATATATATATAACATCCAACTGATAATAATCTACCAATTCATCCAATCAACCAATAAATAATTTTAACTATTTTAAATAAAACCAATTATCCAAAATGAGTGAGATTTACTCACCTTTATTTTCTGTTGTCGCCAAGGCGTTCCAGTTTGGAACTAAAATCAGACGACGTCCGATTTTAGCACAAATTTCAACGGTCTCCGAATTCATCCAAACTAGTTTCATTGCAAATCTTTCGTCGTTACGAGTGCAACATAAAATGTTTCGTCTCGATCGGACCTCGTATGAGAGAGTTATGGATTTTATAAGTTATTGATTTTAAATATAATTAATTAAACATTAATCACCATTTTAAAACTAATTACCACCTTACTCTTCCACTACCTTTCTTCCCCAATGAAAATCCCCTATACACGCACAGAGTAACCCAAGTTTGCCGTGCACGTTTTTGAGTGATACAGAGCTACACACGATGAAATTTCATTCCGTCTTCGCCGATGAACCTCTCTCAACAAACTACACTTGCATGCCACCATTGATTATCACCTCCTCACCTATAAAAAATGCGACCTTACACCACTACTTCGCCACTGCCAGTGGACGCGTGACCCAAACGAGTGCCGCACTCTCCCAAAACGCGGCTACGGCTGCTACTTCCCACACAGAACTCCAAAATGAACTCCAAAATCACCAAATCACCTTCAATCCCCCGGAAATCGAAACCCTAGCCACACTGCTATTCGACTGTCTACTGTCGAATTCCCAAAACTTATGCCGCACCTTCCATAAATCATACCAGAACAACCCTCTCATCAAAACTAGAATTTTAATGCTTGTTTCAAGATTTTTGGTTGAGTAATCCTTGAGATAGAAAATTTTGAAGGTTTTCTTTTTACTTTTTTTTTTCTCTGTTGCTCTCTATAAAGTCGCGTTTAAATAGGAGGGAGGGGGTGGGGGGGAAGAAGGGCAGCGTGTAGGGTGACTTGCACAGGATATGTCTGCTGATATGAAAAGTTAGGGTAGGTAAAAGCCAAATCAATAAAATAATTAGCACACTATAAAAACACTCCAATCAACATGAACGAAGGATCTGGTCAATTACGAATTAGTATTTGAACTTGAAATGCTGCTAGTATATAGTTTTCCTTTCATTTATCATAGTACATGACATATGCACTATCATTCTTTATTTGTAAAACATATATGCTAAAGGCAAAAACAAAACCCTTTCATGGTCAGAATTCCGATAGCGCCATCAATGTGGTTTATTTAAAGAATAATACATATATTTATTATGCGCATTGTAATTTTATTGTCATGTATTAAGGCAATACAATAAGCTTTTTGTCATTATGTTAGCCTTAAACTTTTTCAGGAAACGGACACGAAGAAAAAAACCGAGCTACAAAAGATGAAAATGTATGAAATCCACTGCTTTGGTTGAGTCATCTGGAGGCCTTTCAAGAGGAATGGTTTATGGAGCATCTTATGTTGATACAACTACAATACCGCATAAAACTTTTTAATCCAACTTGTTAGCAGATTGTTATGTTCACTGGCAAATAAAGAACCGATTATGACTCAAATGACAATATAGGTAATGGTTACAAGTTACTCTTTAAGCACTATAAAATGCAGGTATTCCTATGTATTGGCATGAGTGATGCGCATGTGCCTAAAAGATAAATTAATAAGGTTCATGAAACATGACAGGTCAAACAATTTACATGGTATAACCGTATATACAGTAAACTATCCTGGTAAATATAACATAACATTTCAAGATCCTAAAATAATAATTGAATTTCAAATTTCTGCAGAGAAGCATACAATTTTGATTTTATTCCTCAACTATTTATGTAAAATATCAAGAATATTAAACTAATTTTGTTCAGAATATATTTTATAATATCATTGAAAAATCGTATCCATGATTCTTTTTTTTTAAAACAACTTGCTATGTGCTATGACAGGGTTTTATAAAATATTTTTTAATAATTAAAATGTATTCAGAAAACTTTGCAGTTTGCACTTACAACAACAGTTCTGGCACCAACAACATTAAAAGCAAATGTATTTAGAACTGGTACTTTGACACATCTGAATACACGTGTGTAAAAAAAACTCAGCAATGATGATTTTAAATAAAGTTCTTCGGCATATATTTCAAATGTTCTAGTATATGCATATGACAGTTCTATATACATAACTCATATGGCTTATAACTGTCAATGATGGCATTCAAACTTAATTTCACTACAAACAAAAATAACATGCTTGAATTTAAAAAGCGTTTACAAATACTCTCTAACATACAAAGCAAAATTAGGGTGGTTTTTATCAAGTTCTAAGCTAACAAATGTTATTTAAACATGAAATGAATATGCTTATGTAAAAATATGTTGGAATTAAGTGAATTAATTTAACAGAAAATTAATGGTAATAAAATTTGTAATAAATAATGTTGTATAACGGTAATAAATTAATAAGCTATTATTATTGAGCCGTTGCAAAAATTAATGGTAATAAAATTCGTAATAAATGTCATTATATGACGGTAATATATTTATGAGCTATTATTATTGAATTATTGCAAAAATTAATGGTAATAAAATTCATAATAAATGACAATAATTTCCGATCCGTTAACAATCTCTCATTTCAGTACCCATACATATTCCATTCTGCATGTTTAAATGATAGATAGACACAAGGAAAAATAGAAGGCAGCGGACAATTTTCTTTCTTCTTCTTTTCTTTTTGTCATTTCTTTCTATAGAATTCTTCTAAGTAATTAAATTCGAATGTGCTAAATTAAAAACGATTTGCTGCTGTGCAAACAACAAATCGACCAAATTTTAAAGGTTGTTTCATCTTGAGAACCGAGTGGTTGATAGCTAGCCTTGCACTTTGAGGCTTAGCCGCAAATCGTCTTAAAGAAAGAAACGAAGTACGCGACTCAATCATTTTCAGCAATTAGATCCAATAATTTAAGATGATTCCACCAACTGTAAATGGTCGCGATCGACGATTTTACTGGAACAATACTGCCAGACACCAACAGACCCTTCAGATTCGAGGGGCAGCACTTCAAATGATGGAGGCAGAAGATACAATTTTTCCTAATAATGAAAAAGGCGGTCTATGTTCTAACCACTAACAAACCACCACTGTCTAATCTACCCACTGAAGCAAAGAGCAGAAATTCTGGATCAAGCATGACTATCTATGTAAAAACTTCATTCCGAATGACCACTGCGATGACATATATGACTACTACAACGTAAAGGACAAATCAGCTAAGGAGATCTGGAAGGCACTGCAGAATAAGAATGACCGGAGGAAGCTGAAGCAAAGAAATACACTATCGGCCACTACCGCAAAAATTAGATGTCCGATGATCGGTCAGTAGAGACGTAGTCTCATGAGCTTTAAAAAATAGCTCGTGAGATCGTCTCCGAAGTTATAACTATCGACGAATAGTTTCAAGTTGTAGAACTTATTGATAACTGCCCCTAGTTAGAAAGAGTTCAAAAATAAGCTTAGAAATAAAACTAAAAAAATTTCACTTGAAAATTTGATTATTAACCTTCGAATTGAGGAGTAATCCCGAAAATAGAATATGAAAGAGGAAGTGCTTGCTGTTTCCAGCAACAATAAAAAAGCCGCGGTTCTAAAATCGGATCACAAAAGCCTTAAGAATCAGAACCGTTAGCCTAACTAGAACTGCGATAAGAATGGAAACCTTTAAAGGAACCATATTACACCACAACAACCACCCTTAAAGAATGATTCTGGTCGGTTTATTTATTATAACTGTAACAAACCAAGTTATATGGCACGAAAGTGTCGGAACATGCCTCGTTCTGCTCCTTAGGCGAACATGACTAAAGAGAAGCCACTAATTGCTATGATTACAGAAATAAACCTTATAGGAGGATCAGAAGGATGGTGGGTAGGTATTGGCGCTACACGCAATGTCTATTATGATTGTGCTATGTTCAAAATAACACGGATGCTGAGTACAAGAAAGTGTTACTGTGAGACTCACACCACTGTTGTTACTGAAATTGGAAGCGTTGAGCTAAAGTTTACCTTTGGAAAAACTATTATACTGAAGGATGTGATGCACACTCCAGAGACGAGAAAGAACTTAGTTTCCGGTTATCTTCTTAATAAGGCTGACTTTACTCAGACTAAAGAGACTGATTTGTACACCATAACTATGAATGGTATGTTTATGGGTAGAGGTTATGATGATGACTTGTTTAAGTTGAATGTTGAAAGTAATAAAGTATCTCCTTCTTCTTATATGTTGTGTTCATTTAATAAAGTATCAATAAAACTAGGGGCCCAGTTATCCCTACCGGTTTTACCTAAAAAAATATATGGCATGCTAGACTCTGTCACGTTAACAAACGTATAATAAAAAACATGAGTAGCTTAGGATTAATTCATAATATGTCTTTTAAAAGATTTCGATAAATATGATTTTTGTAGTGAATCCAAAATTACAAAAGCTCCACATAAATTTGTAACTGGAAAATTTGAAACTTTAGAGTTGATTCATCCTAATATATGTGAATTAGATGGAATATTGGCTAGAAACGGACATCGCTATTTTATCACATTTATTGATGACTACTCTGGTTTTACTTATACCAAATAAATAATAAAAGTGATGCATTGAAATGTTTAAATCTTTTATAACTGAAATTGAAAATCAGTTTAGTAAGAAAGTTAAAAGATTACGTAGTAATAGAGGCACTGAATTTGAATCCAGTATATTTATTGAATATTATAATTCACATGGTATAATACATGAATGAACTATACCTTACTCACCTAAAATGAATGAAAAAGCTGAAAGAAAAAAAGGACTTTAACTAAACTAATTATAGCTATTTTACTTAATTCAGTTGCAACATCACATTGGTGAGGGGAAATCTTATTAACTATATATTATATGTTGAACAGAATTCCTAAATCTAAAAGCAAAATTTTTCCCTATGAGATTTTGAAAAATCAATAACCTAATGTGTCATATTTTAGAACTTGAGGTTGTTTAGCATATGTTCTATGTTTGGCCCTAAAAGAATTAAATTTGCAAGTAGAGCATACTAATATATATTTATTGGCGATGCTATTAATAGCAAAGCATATAGATTTTATGATCTGAATGCACTATAATAGAATCTAATGACAGTTGATTTTTATGAACTAAAATTTCCTTTTAGATTAAGGAATAGTAGGGACACATCTAAGAATATTATTCCTGTAAGAAATAAACAAAATAACTCATTTGACAACGAATTTAGAAGAAGTAAAAGAGCTAAAATTGCAAAAGGTTATGGTTCATTTTTTAATGCTTACACTTTAGAGGAGGACCCCTTAAACCTCCAAGAAGTCTTATCTTAATTAGAAGCCGATTTTTGGCAAGAGGTTATAAATGATGAGATGGATTCTCTTGAATCCGATAAGACTTGAAACTTAGTTGATTTACCACCTAGTTGTAAGACCATAGGTTGTAAATAGATACTTTAAAAAATTAAAACCCGATGGAACAGTTCATAAATATAAAGCTCATCTAGTAGCTAAGGGACTTTTTTGATACATTTTCACCTGTAACTAAAATTACATCTATTCAAGTATTAATTTCACTTGTTTTTATACAATAAATGGATGTTAAAACTGCACTTTTAAACAGTGAATTATAAGAGGAAATTTATGTGGACCAACCTTAATTTTTTGTAATACACAGATAAGAACATAAGGCTTGCAAGTTAGATAAATCTCTATATGGTCCAAAACAAGCACCTAAACAATGACATGAAGATTTTGACAACTTAATTATTTCACATGGTTTCAAAGTTAATGAGAGTGACAAATGTATTTAGTATAAATATGAGAACGACAATTACACTATTATATGTTTGTATGTAGATGATCTACTTATTTTTGGTTCAAATTTTCATGTTATTTGTGATGACCCGGAATTTTAGGATATTTGAAATGGGAATATTTAATTGATTTTAAATATTCAAAGGGGTAATTTTGACTTGACTTTCAAATATAACCAATTATTGGATAATTAAATTTAATAATTGGAAGTCGGGTAAAATATTGAATCTTCGGTTTAAGGCTTGTTAAAAATATTTCAAAGGCTTATAAATTTTTTATTAACAATGCTGAAGATTATAGAACTTTTAAAATCAAAATTAATAGTGATTTGTTCAGTTTTAAAAATATATTGTTTAAATTGAATTTAAAAAAATAGCCTTCCGGGGCACAGTCTCGGAATTCGACGAAACCAGTTCCATTGGATCCGTAATATTGTATTATTATCGGATTTCAATTTTTGTAGTATTTGGAGTTGTCATGTGATCGTACGGTAGATAAAAGCGCTGAAATTTATATCAAAAATTTAATATAATAGCTGAGTCCAAAAAAGCTATCTTCTCCATACGATCGAATTAGGACTCGAAACCTTTTACTTTGCATTCGAAATTTGGGTATAACATTATGAACGCTTGGCGGCACGCCTCGATAGGAGGTCAAGATTTTGAGTTGCGGTTATCGAGGGGATTTGAATTTAAATTTAAATATATATATATATATATATATTTATATCCTAGTCACCTCCAGCTGAAATTATCTCAAATCAGAACTTTTCGCTGTCCTTTCCATAACACTGTAGTAAGCTGATCGTGGCACGTAAACATCACATCTTGTTCCCTTCATTTTCTTTTACCACGCAAAGCAGATCATTAGAGAAAAAATAAAAATCTTCGGCCTTCCTTTGTCTTCCCAGTAGAAAATAAAACTATGGCCGATCTAAAATCATCCACCTCCTCTCCATTTTCAAATTCAACCGAAAGTCTATTCAAAAAAAACAAAAGAAAGAAGAAAGGGGATCACAGTTTTCCGCTTCCAGTTCGAAGCTACTTCCCAAATTCTTCGAATTCTCTCGTCAAATTTCACCGAGCTAGGGGACTCAAAGCGACAAGATGTTTAGAGAGGGTGGAGTCGGCATGTTCGCGAGCGCATAGAGGGGAGATAGGCGATCGAACTCGACTTCGAGTCGTCTCCTAGCACGCCAGGCCTGGGGCAATCGGAGGAGAGGGGGGTTTCATCTGGAAGCACGGTCGAATCGGAGTGCGACGCAGTCGCAATCGCGAGCGCGACTCGGCGGGTCTGACTGGAGCTCGTGGCGATGAGGCGACTCGTTCGCAAGGAAAGGGGAGGCTGCGACGTCGTAGTGGGGGAAGGAAGCGGGGTGGTGATGCTGTGGTGTTGCCATTGCCTAGAAGCTGTAGGTTGGATTGTGCGCAGATCGACAGGGGCAGAGACGTATCTGCAGTTTTTTTCAATTCATTTTTCGGTTTTAAATTAATAATATGAATATATTTTTCTTTTATATATATATTTATACTTATACGGAAACAGAAAGAAATAATTTGGGTAAAGTATAAAATAATCTTGTAATTATATATACGTATAAATATATTCACATACATGTTTTAATTTGAAACAGTAAATATATAGGTAAGATTTTGAAAATGGAGGATTTTAGAATGAGTAGAGTTTATGTAAATGTAGATTTCAATATGTATATAGTTTAAAATAGAAAATATTATTAGCCAGAGGATTTTACATGCAGAAAGGTTTTGGGAAATTATATATATATATATATATATAGGATTTTAAAAAAAATTAGGGATTTTGTAAAGATTTGATCCATATAGATTATTTTTGAAAGTATATATGAAGTTTCAAAAATAAAATAAATACACAATTTTTATCTACTAGTTTATTTTAAAATAATATATTCAGAGTAATTAAATTTGTTAACTAACTTGTATAATTATTTTAGTTACTAAAAGGCTTTTAAAAGGAAATTTTTAGTTAAATTAAATAGTTAGTTAATTAAATGGTAATTAATTTTTTGATCGATTCAAATATTAATTAATTGTATAAATATTTATACAAGGTCAAAATAATGGCGAAACAAGCCGGTTTGGATCGGATTTGCAATAAAAGCGAAGGTGAGTTAATCTCACTCATCTGGGTTATTTAAATTTAAATAGTTAAATTTAAATTCTGATTGAATGATTTAATTGTTTGGATGTGATATATTATATAGTGTGTATATATATATATATTGGAGTGATTGATTTCCCGCATTATATAGCGGATGAGACCCTATGCGCTGCATAATAGCGGATGATATTATATAAACCCATATACCGCGATATTCCACCTCGAAGTGGAATTGGTATTGTACTAACAGCTGTGGATGCAGGGAAACAGGTTGGAGGGATCCAACTGGATTCCTTAAAATTTATTTAGATTGTTTAATATTCTCTGTTATGATTATTTGATATCCGGTGATGAATTTTATTGATAATTGGAATATTGGATGCTATGGTTGATTTAATATATTTCGGTATACCGTGTTATCGAAATCTATAAAATTGAATTTTTGAAAAGAAAAAAAGGAGAACTTTTAAGTAAAATAATTCTAGAGAATTTGAATAAATTTAAGAATGTATTGGGGAACGAATAAAAGTGATTTTGAATTCTTATAAATAAATTCCGAGTATGAATTTTTTTTTGGATAAACAGAGAAATAGTGAATTTTTAAACTTAAGTGGTATTAATTAAAGGAATAAAGAATTTATTTTAAATTTTAAGGGTTAAATTTATTTAAAAAGGATAAGAAAGGAATTTGGGAATCTAAATAGGCATTCTTAGTTAAAAGAGATTTTTAAATCATAATAAAGGAATGAAATTTTAAAGTTAATGGATTTTGAAATAAATGGAGTAAGTAAGGAAATTTATTTAAAAGTGAAGTAAATTGGAAATCAATTTGGGAATTGATTTAAGTGTTTAAACCAGGATTTTTAAAAGAGAAGTGAGACTTTGGATTTATAAACTGGGTATAAATGTGAAGGAATATATCAGTGGATATTTGGAGGAATAAATTCACGGTGGGAATTTATTAAAGGAATGAGTAAATTTGTTTAAAAATAAATGGTGATTTATTTTTAAAAGAGATGAAAGCGAAGCGTATTTCCTTGGATAGCCAAGTACGTTTCAAAGAAATTTTTTAAATATAAGTTAAAAGTTTTAATGTTGTTTTGAAAAGCATGTTTTAGAAATTTATTATTTCTAAATGTTTAAATTCTAAAGAAAGTATTTTTCAAATCTATTGTAGTGTAAATATTAAAAGTGACTTGGTATTTGTTTTAAAGGATAAAAATTTAGTTTATATTTTATTAAGAAGCTTTATTTTAAATATTCTTAAAATATATATTTTTGAATAAGTATTAAAGTAGTTTTTAACTTAAATGTCTTAAAGGATATTTTATAACAAAGAGTTTTAAATTATTTTAAAAATCTAAAGTTTTGTACTTGGTGTTTCCAGTGGTAATTAATATTTGGAAATTTATTTCATAAGAGGAGTGTGGTTTGAAAACTGTTTTCAAAAAGGGTTGAAAATGGAAATATAACTTGCGAAGATATTTGTGAGGTATATAAATAATTTGGAAAATTATTTATTGTTTGATGGATGTTGTGAATGTTAATTGATAGTTAAATAACCGACTATCAATATTGGCTAATGCGCTGATCGTTTCGAAGAGACCGGGATCGAGATTTATTTCTCGAAAACTACTTCGATCTGGTTTGTACGTTTTCGTGGGGAAACAAGTTTGAATCGAAGATGGTACAGTGAAGTGCAAGGGCTAGTCGCTACTAATCCCGAGGGTGATTCCAAAAATGGATGTAGTAGGAGTAGTGCCTTCGGTTCCGTTCGGTCCCGGAACGGACTTGTATGGATGAATGCTTTCGGAACATCGTCAGGTGGACGATGGGCATTCTAAGAGATGTGTTCTAAAAAGGTAATGCTTAGCCTCGAGCCTCATCAACCGGGAATGACTGAAAATCAGGAGTTATGCAGCAAAGCTATGTGGGTAGCGCCCATTAGGGTGAGGTCATCCCTGTCTAGATGTCCCTTTTTATATTCGGCTTAGTGGTGCGGTTGCTGATCCCACCCGTGGGGGTGATTTTACTCGGAATTATCCAGTAAGGGGTAGTTCCGGCCTTGTGTTGCAGGGGATCGGGCGTGATCCTCGGAACGCTGATCTAGACCAGGTACTGTGACAGGTGGTACCCCAGTGCCTAGTCATTAGTTGGAAATCCATTCTCCCTACGTGCTTGTACGGTTTTGATTGTGCCCAACTATTGCTGAAACGTGAGATGCAAGCATTTCAGCTAGATTCTATTTTACTTTCTATAGAAACTATTATAATATCAGAGGATTTTGATAAAAGGTGTTTTGGCTATCGTAAGGTAAAAACCCGACATGTTTATTTGTGGCGTGGTCTTACGAGATGCCTTTTGATTTCAAAGGGTTTTGGAAAACTTTAATAATCCAATTGAGTGTGTTTTCTCACGCTGGTTTTCCAGACTGACTCGGGTGTTATTCTATTATAATGCTCGGGTCAGACCGAGTATTATAGGTTACAGGATAAGATGCTCTGAAGCTCAGGAGATGAGCTGGGTAGCGAGACGTATCGCTCGTACTTGATGTATATCCCGCTGTGTTGTGTGTACTGTGTATTCAGTTTGTGAGGACATGTAGTGATTACTGTACAGTTGTGTGTTAGATGTTGTTGAACTCTGATGTTGTATTCTAAAGATGTAAAGTATAAAACAGATATAGTTTTCTTTTGTGTAAAGATCAGTTATTAACTATTATATATTATTCCGCTGCGTTTGTGAGATTCTGATGTTGTTTCTATTTTCTTCTTCTACCTCTTTCTCCTTTAACCCAAATGGTTCGTATTTCCGTTCTCCTTGAGTTGATTCGATAGAGATTAATGTCAATTCAAGGGGTACGGGTTTGCGGGTTGTCACATTATTAATACAGTTAAATCTCCTTTAATTGTCAAGTTTGATATGAAAGGCCTAGGAGAAGTAAGTGTGATCCTCGGTATCAAGATCACTATCTCTAATGAAGGAATTTCTTTGGAGCAATCTCACTATATTGAGAAAATATTAAAGAAATATAATTACTTTGATTGTAAACCTGCTTGTACACCGTATGATCCAAGTGTAAAACTATTTAACAACACTGGTGATGATTTAAGACAGTTTGACTATGTAAACATCATTTGTAGCCTTCAGCATGCCATTGATTATACTAGACCCGACATAACATATGTCATGGGATTATTATGCAGGTTTACTAGTGGATCTAATATTGAGCATTGGCATGCTATTGAAAGGGACATGAGATACCTGAAACGAACCAAGAACTTTGGATTACATTATGGAAAATTTCTAGCTGTACTTGAAGGATACACTGATACAGACTGGAATACTTTATTCGATGATTCTACAGCTACCGGCAACTGTATTTTTAGCATAGCTAGTGGGGCTGTTTCTTGGAAATCCATGAAAACATATTATTTTGGTTCAGTCCACTATGGAGTCTCAGATGATAGCACTAGCAACAGCTAGTGAAGCATCGAATTACTGAAGGAATCTGCTAGCTGAGATGCCTTTATAGGAAAAACTTATACCAGCTGCGTTGATCCATTGTAATAGTATCGTGGTTATTGCAAAATTTCATAACCATTATTATAACGGTAAGAGATGACAAATATGTCGTAAGTACAACACTGTAAGAGAGTTATTCTATTCAGGTTCTGTTAAAGTGGATAATATTCGCACCAATGAAAATTTGGCAAATCCTTTGACGAAAGTATTAGGCAGAAAGAAAGTCCATAAAACATCCAAAATGATGAGACTATTGCCTTTAGACACTCATAACGGTGACCCAACCAATATAACTGGAGATCCCAAAGAACTAGGTTCAATGGGTAAACAACAAGTTGTGAAGTGATGAGAGGTGACATGCTATATTCTAAAATGTCTAGAAGCATGTATTCCTGTAGAAATTAGAGGATGAGGTAATAGAAACTCTTAATGAGATTTATGCTCTATGCAGAGTGGAGTATCTAGCTACAGAAGTACTCCTAATAGACTCACATTTGCGAAAGTGGGAATGGGGCTGTTTCCTATGAAAACTTTGGGAGTAAAAGTTTTCTTGAGTATTCACCAAACTGGGATAGATGTGCAAGACCATTAACACATGAGCTAATTGAAAGCATTTTAGAAAGGTTGTGTGTGGTTTGATGTTAGAGATAGAGTTCAAGACTGCGTGTCTTTAACAAATATTATTTGTCTTAAGTGGGTCTCAAATATAAATTAGAAACAAAATAAAGGAGTCTTTAACAAACCTTTTTTAAGTAATTAATTCATTAATGAATTATAAAAAAAAGATCAATTGCTGGTTGTTGAGTCATCCATGTCAATTCTGCGAATTCGGTTTTTTCGCTCCCATCACACAATAGATTAATAGAACATTCATCAAACTTACAGCTAGCACTAGATTTGATTTGATAACAATGATGTCAGTTCAAGAGCAAGAACATGAAGCTATGCCTTTACTGCCTACGTAATAACACACCATTCAGAAATATGTTTCACTATTTCTAATAATTTAAGGATAATTCATTCTGTTTACATTGATTACATGGTCTAAACATGAATGTACAACAACAAAAATAATCACTAGGAGTTACATTGATATTGTTCTAACATGCAAAACGTTACCATGTTTTGGATCTAATGGATAAAAAAGTCAACAAACGAAGGACAGACTTTGAGCGTAAATGGGTAAAAAAAATATATTCTACTTTTTAAACTAATGGAAAACATGAGTTATATGATATTAAAGAGGCATTGTTGGGTTTGTCATTTCTTTTTTTCATTACTCAAACTAGTGTGTAACCCGTGTGTTGCACACGATATGTTTTATAAAAATAGTTTTATAAATATATATTAAAAATTGAATTTATTATGCAACATATGGTAAATTTGTTAGTTAAAATGATAAGTTATGTACTAAACCTGTTATTTTTACGTATGTAATTTTTATTATGTGATTTATGTTTTTTTATATTTGTGTAGAAATATAAATTTTCATTTTTATAGGTAATGAGTTAAATATTGATTTATTATTTTTTAGCATTTCGTATTTGCTAGGAAAATAAATGAAAGTTAGTATTCTTAATTAACTTTAAATTAATATTTTTACAAATTTCAACCGATAATTATTTATATGCATAGACTTTGAGTTTTAACATTTAGTTTTTAGTACATTTGTTTAAAAGATAAAAGATATATAGATTAATTTCAAATATTGCTTGAAAGATGAAAAAATACCTTAAAATGAAAGTGTAATACTAATGAATCAGTATATTTTATGATTTAAAGCTTTTGCAGTTAATATCATTAGAAATAGATATATTACATTATCAAAGATTTGAATAAATAATATATTTAAACTAAAAGAAATGTTGGTTAAATTGAAACTACCGTTACAAATCATGTTTGTATTTCAATTATGTAAAAATTCATAATTTAGTTTTTAAAACATTATTTCATACCTCAATAATTTGAATTTATAATAAAAAAATTCAAAAAATAATTATTATCTGCCTCAAAAAGGCAATAAAATAAAAAGAAAAATATTTCTAATCAAAATATTTTATGTTTTTATACATTTTAACGTAAAGTACGAATGTACATAGTTAAAATTTAACATTTTCATAAAACATATTAACTGAAATTATTTATTATTTTTTAAATTTCAAACCGTAGTATTCATCACTTGTCATTAATTTATTGTCATTCTTAATATTTTTTATCAGTGATAAAGAATTCACTTATTGTACCAAATTTAAAATGAAAAAACGTGTGCGTGATAATATATATATTTAAGAGAAAAAATTTGTGTATGTTTGTTTATAATGAAACACCAAATTTAGAAAGAAAATTTACGTATACTTCCAATTATAATAAAGTACTGATTATAGAAATAAATAAATTATGTAAATTTGAATGTGGAACAACATGAGCGAACTAAAGATAATTTTATATGACCATTGAATTTTAAGTTATATGGATATGAATGAAAATGTTAGTTTTACAATTTTTGTCAATATAAGTGTGCTATATAATGCGTTGAATTGTTTTTTTATGACTTATTATACCAAATAATAAATATTTGTTAATTGATTTATTTTAAAAATTCAAGTTTTGGATAACTTTATTAATTTAAATATATGGACTTGAATGCAAAATAATATGATAATACCTAGGAGAATTTTGCAAATAAATTTTGAAATTATTTATTTAAATGTACAATGTTAATGAAGAGAATTTATAGTGTTTTGTAATTTATATAATAATGAAAATTATATGGATTTGAAAATAAAATATCTATAGAGAATTAAAGAGAGAGTTGGAAATCCCTAAATTCAATGAGAGAGCAAGAAATTCTTCTGCTGTATTATTATTTAATAGATGACAATATAGGTAAATGGTAATAAGTTACTCTTTAAGCATTATAAAACGCAGGTTTTGCTATGTATTGGCATGTGTGATGCACATGTACATAGCCTAAAAGATAAATAAATAAGGTACATAAACATGACAGGTCAAGCAATTTACATGGTATAACCATATATATAGTAAAGTAAACTATCCTGGTAAATATAAGATCCTAAATAATAATTGAATTTCAAATTTCTGCAAGTGTTTAAAATAGTATACAATTTTGATTTTATTCCTCAACTATTTATGTAAAAAATCAAGAATTTTAAACTAATTTTGTTCAGAATATATTTTATAATATTGTTGAAAAATCTTATCCATGATTCTTTTTTTATTAAATAAGATAAAATGGCCCAAGGCCCTATCGTACATAGCATATTCAGGTAAAGACCCGGAAGTAATGCATCTCATATACTAAATATACTAACAACCCTAGCCCCATTTCGACTTCATTTCCCAAATTAGGGTTTGCTCCTTTACACCTAAATAATGGCTATCTCCAGATCTCTTGTTTTTCTTTCAATTCCTTCTTCATGGAGGCTTTAACTGCTTCCACTCTGCCATAATATTCTTTGAGTGCTTCAGATTTGCTTTTAATATCCCACTATTAGCTGTCAAACATTGTTTAGCGAAGCTTTGATGATTAAAAGTTCGAGCTTTGCTGCTTTTCACTAAAGCGTTTTTCCTTGTTGATATTAACCACGATGAGCTTCCAAAGAGCTTTGCCTTTGCCAGAATCTCTTGGATCTGAAATTAAATCCATATCAGCAACTCTCTTCACTTGATTTGGAGGATATATGATGTCTCTGCGAATTTGTTGAGTCATATAATTATTGCTTGCTTCTTTCTCCACGCTCCCAAACGGATAAGTGGTAGACTTGGTTGTTTAATTTGCTTCTAAAATGATTGTTGCCTAATCTTTGGTTGTTAATAGCCAACTGAAAGAGTCCATTTTGATCTAGCTTGCAACTGGAAGAGCGGTAGCTCCTACAAGAATCGGGTAAGTCATCGTAAGTGTCTATGATTTTCCGATTGGATGAATTTTTAGTTGAGAAGGCCTGATTACTTCCCTTACAGTGACCTTTTTTGATTGATTGTAGGAGTGGCCTCCACCGGTTGCATTGCAAGCATCATTTTTACTACCTCTAGTTATTTTGTAATGAAATACTTCTGAATTACTTACACTGCTTGCCAGTGGAACCTTGCCATTGTACTTGGGATCATAGTTGCTTAAGCGGTAATCCCTATCCAAATTAGGTAAGGAATGCAAATAGTTAAATTCATATTTAAAATTTTTATTAGGAGAATTAGAACTGATGTTATGATAACTTTCCTTATAGGAATCTTTCCTTGTTTGGATATTGGAGAGTCCACCATCAGCTATGATGCGAGAATGGATGTTGCCTAATTGATCACTATTATGATCAAAATGCTGTAGAGTATTCTCATAAGAGAATTTTCCCCTATATAAGTATTCTTCAACTTTTTCATCATAATTATCAAGATCACTCATATTATAGCTTTGACTGCTGCTATGGTTGTTGATTTTGCTATTAAGTGGAATATTGTATTATGTTTCTATGGATTTCCATAAATAAATAGCATCTGTTTCAATGCTTTTGTGCAATCTATTGTTTCTTTCCTTCAATAAAAAGTATACCACTGTGGTTAGAACAATACAAGCTTTGTTGAAGTCTTTTTTCTTTCCTATAAACACCCTTTGAAAATGATTGATGTTGTCTCTGTTATTTTGAAGAGCCAACTTTTAATTGAGCTTTAACTTGTTCTTTGCAATGTGCCAAATATGTCTAGAATAATCACAATCAAAGTAGAGATGTTCTATATTTTCTACCTTTTTTTTACATAATAGACAACTAATGCATCCTTTATTTTTGCTCCATTTAGCACATCTGTCTCTTGTAGGCAGGCGATTTAAAATAGCAAAATAAGTGCAGTATGCCATTTTTTTGCAGTTGGCAGTGTTCCAAACAACATTATGCCAATCCACTTCCATTTCTATGCCTTTAAAGCAGTCCCAAGTATTTTTAAATGAAAATTTTCCTTTGTAAGATAATTTCCAATTCCAACTATCTTCTTCTTGAGTAGTATCTATTTTCATTTTACTAATAGCTGAATTAAATATAGAGGCAGCCGGATGCAATTGAGTATTCCAAATTGAATTTTTGAATAAATTTTCCAACTTTGTCATTAGATCCCCCAAACTAAAAGAGGTTACTCCAACCTAATAAATTGATTAAAGAATTTCCATTTATTCATGGATCAAACCAAAAGTTGGTTTGGTTTCCCTCTTTGAATTCCCTTTCAATTAATTTGGAGCCTAAATCTCTGCAATTTAAGATGCTTTTCCAAGCATGTGAATGATGATTTTCTATAGACATGGACCAAAATTTTTTGTCTCTGACATATTTGGCTTTCATCCATTTAGACCAAAGCAATTTGCCTTCAATGAATTTCTAGAATAATTTGTAATTGCTTGCTTCATTAATATTTGCAAAATTTATGATGCCTAAACCATCTGCTTTCTTATTTTTTGTGATAGTATTCCATTAAATCTTGTGGTATTTACCACCCCAAATGAAGTTTGCACATAGCTTTTCAATTTTATTTAATGCTTTTTTTTTTGGAATATTATGAGATTGCATCCAATACATAGCTATTGCTGTGATAACTGTATGTGTGAGTTTATTTCTCCCTGCAATTGAAAGAAGCTTGGAGGACCAATTGCCAATTTTACTTTGAATAATATTATGTAGTCTAGCACAATCTCTGTCTTTAATTTGATTAGAACTAAGGGGAAGACCTAAGTGTTTGACAAGTAGCTCACTTTCTTTGAATTTTAATATGTTGAGAGTTTCCCTCATGTACTTGCATGCTTTACTGAAGTACACCTTGCTTTTTCTTTCATTTATTTGTACACCAACATGCATATCGAGATTTTCAAAGATTTTTCAATAATTGTGGCATTTTGAATGTATGCATTCAAAAATATAAGTAAATCATCATCATATAATAAATGAGTAATGCATGGAACAGTTGTATTTACTAGTTTCAATTTTTTAATAGCTATTCCACATTTGTAGTGTGAAATATTCCATTGCTAGTTTGAATAGGTAGGGAGATAATGGATCTCCTTGTCTTATTCCCCTATTACTGTTAATGAATCCACAAAGGGATCCATTTATGAGAATGGAAAATGTCACATTGAAAATGCATTCCTTTACTAGATTGCAAAAGTTTTCACTAAACCCAAATTGTTTCATCATATGAATAATAAAATTTCTGTTTATTTTATCAAAGGCTTTGTGAAGATCCACTTTAATACACATTTTATTTTTGCCTGGATGATTAAAATCTCTAAGTAACTCATGTGCCAATAAAGTGTTTTCAGCTATATATCTGTCAGGGATAAAAGCACTTTGGTTTTATGAAATTAAATATTTTAAAAATATTTTCAGCCTATTACTCAAAATAGTTGCAATAATTTTGTATATAAAACTGCGGTAGGAAATAGGCCTTTACTCACCAAGACTGTTTGGCACTTTAACTTTAGGCACAAGGGTAATAAAAGTATGATTAAAGTTTTTCAGAAGTTTTCCTGTTGAAAAAAACTCATTAACAATATCAAAAATGAAGGATTTAAGCTCCTCCCAATGAAATTTATAAAACTTAGCTCCAAAGCAATCTGGTCCTGGACTCTTATCATCTTTAGCATTAAAAACAATATTGTTGGTGTCTTCTAAACTAATTTGTGCAAGCAGAATTTCTTCACTATTAGCATGCAAGAGAAATTTAGGGGTAGTATTAGGGAGATTATTTGCATTCTCATCAGCATTATAAATGTTAGAGAAGTATTAAATAGCCTTATCTTTTAGAAGAGAGGCATCATTTATAATATCCCCCTTATCATTAAGAATTTTCCCAATGTCATTATAGTATTTCCTACTAGATATTTTAGAATAAAGAATTTATAGGAAAATCACCACTAATTAGCCAATCAGTTTTGGCTTTTTGTCTTAAGTTAGCTGCTTGAACTTGTAAAGCTTTGCCTAACTTTCTTTGCATATGGAAGAAATTATTAATTTGCTTGGGATCAGAACTATCTAAATCAATATGATCTTGCAAATTTTTGCATTCCTCTCTAACATAGTTGATTTCATTGTTATTTTTATTTTTGTTCCATTTTTTAAGATTAGCTTTGGTATTATGTAGGAGCTGTCTAAATTTAAATTGAGCAGACCCTTTGGTTTGAAAATCAAAACTATTTTTTGCTATCATACTATAGTCATTATCTAAAATCCAACCATTTTTAAATCTGAAAGGAAAATTGTGGTTAATGATATTTTTATTAGAAAAAACATGTTGAAGAGGAGTATGATCACTAGTAACTTGGGGTAGGGTTATGCAATTGAAATTGGGGAAAAGAATAGTAAAGGCATGATTGACCAATATTCTATCTAATTTACAATGTATGTTTCTAAATTCACCAGATTTCCAAGTAAACTTGTTTCCTTTTAGAGGTGGTTCAATTAAACTTGTTTTAAGCATAAAATTAGAAAAGATTTCTAATTTTTAAAAGGAATTGGATTACCACCCCTTTTTTCAAATGCATTCATCACAGTGTTAAAATCCCCAATTATAATCCAGGATGATCTGCAAGGTTTATTAAGCTGCTCCAAATTATTCCATAAAATATGTCCGTCTTTTTCAAAATTTGAAGCATATATAAATGTAATATTTAAAAGTAAACCTCCTTTGTTTTTGAAACAACAATGAATGAATTGGAAATTAGGAGAATGGTGACATAATTTGGTAGATCTTCATTAGCTTTGATTTTTACAAAAATTCTGGCATAGATGAGTATGGTTTCATTGGCTGTAGGCTCATCTAGCTTGATTGGAATGCTTATGACACTAGCAGAGCCCCGAATGCTTCCCCTATCCCAAAGTCTGAGGTATAACTCGGGCAATCTTATCCAAACTGGATAAGTTGTTGATAGATCACGATCAATAATCATTTTCTTGTCCCACTTTTTAAGAATAATAAGCTTCCCGTTGATAAAGAAACGTTTTCCTTGGATGACCTTGCTGCAATTTGTTTCATTAGAAAACCTAATGATAAAAAACCGTTGTTTCTTGTGTATATTTCAAATTTGGCTGCGGGGCTCCAAGTTCTAATAAAAAAAATCCCTGAAGTGATGATAATAGGATCGTGTTCCAAACACGTAAGCAACTTTAGAAATCCCCATTTATGTTCAGTTCTTTGACTAACCGCTTCCTTGACAACAACAATTTTTCTCTCACCTAATTTGATTGGTGTAGAATAATCCAAATCAATATTGGATTTTAGCCCTCCCTTTTTCAATAAATTAGCCCAAGATTATGATGGCTTTACAGTATTGACAATGTTAGCAGACTCCAAAGGGGTGTTTCTTGAAAATCTTAAGGCATTAAATGCTTGCTTGTTCAAGAATGGCTGCTGATTAAATCTTTGTTGCCTATTGTTTGACCCTTTAGGGTTTAATATCATCAGATTTGTACCAGTTGATCTCTGAAAATGCCTTTGGATTTTCGTACGTTGGTTTCTAACAGGTTGAAATCCATCATTATCTTGATCGGAAGGCTTATCCTTATGGTTTGGTGAAGGAGGAAGAATAGGAGAGGTCGGAGAATCAAAGAGAGGGAAAGAAGAACCCTTAAGATTGTCTTCAATTGGATCGCCTTTAATAGATAAGAGTTACTAATCATGGGTGCGAGCATTGCTTTTTCTTTATCCATATCTACTTTCTTTAACAACGACTGGATATATTTGCTTTGGCTTAAATGTAAAACACCATTTACTATTCTATTCAATTCCCAAAAAGAAGTTCAGATCAGCAAGATCTTTGAGCTTGAATTGATTATCTAGATGCTTGATTAATTTGTCAATTTCAGTGTCACCACTTCCAGTGATGATAAAGTCATTAACATAAATGAGTACAAAAATGGTGTATTATTAGTAATTTTTGTGAATATTGAGCAGTCAGATTTTGTTTCTTGACAGTTTAGATTTGTCAAGATTGCTTTATCTTATTGAACCATACTCTGGGTGCCTTTGTCAGTCCATATATTTCCTTGTTCAGCTTGCATATTAGTTATGATTTATCATAGTTTTCAAAACCTTTTAGCTATTCTATGTATGCTTCTTCTTGTAATTCTCCATTCTGACAGCATTGTACAAATCTAACTGCTTTATCTTCCATATTCTGCATAATGTAATGATTAAAATTACTCTTATAGTTCTTGGTTTGACAACAGGGGAGAATGTTCATTAAAATCAAAGACATATTGTTGTGTATAACCTTTTGCTACTAATATTGCTTTATGTTTTTCTATTAATCCATCTGTTGTCCTCTTAAGCTTAAAGGTCCATATGCATCCTACCACTGATTTGTTTCTGGGTAGATGAGTAAGCTTCCATATTTTATTCTTCATTAAGGCTTGGTATTCTTCTTCCATAGCCTTCCTTCATTTTGGATGCATTGATGCTTATTCATATGTATTTGGCTCATCACAATTGAGACTAGCTATAATGGTCTTTAGTTTGAAAATTCCTCTTTTTGCCCTGGTGATGATGTGATGTTTGGGTTGACAATTCTGGTTATTTTCTATTGCAACAAGTGAGGTATTTGATGTTTTAGTTTGTGGTTCATTTTCCCATGATGCATTAGATGGAGTTAAATTTTCTTCAGAGTCCTTAGAACTGTTGCTTTCAGATTTGTTTATTGTTGTAGTAGACTTTGAGTATATACTAGTTACAGCTTGAGTTGTCTGTTGTTTCTGTACACGATCTTTGATGTATGATGGTATTCCTAGAATGATACTCTAGGATTGTAGACTTTATTTGTTGTGTTTATGTCTTGGTTACCAAAAGGGAATATATGTTCATTGAACACAACATGTCTGGATATTATTATCTTTCCACTGCTTGTAAGATATTTTTATCCCTTCCAATTACTGCCATAGCCTAGAAATATAATGGAGATGATCTGAAATTAAGTTTATTTTTGTTGTATAGTCTTAGAAGTGGGAAGCGAAGACATCCAAATACTCTTAATCTTATATGGTCTGGTTGTATGTTATATAAGGATTTAGATGGGCTGAGGTCGTTCAGTATATTTGTAGCTAATTTGTTGATAAGATGAATAGTAGTAGAGAAAGCTTCAGGCCAAAATTTGAGTGGTTGAGTTGCTTGTGCCAACTGTGTCAATCCAGATTCAACAATCTGTCTATGTTTTCTCTCCACAATGCCATTTTGCTCAGAGGTGTAGGGACAAGTCCACCTATTAAGTATACCCTTATTGTTGAAAATTCTTTTAGTGGCTTAATCTCACTACCACCATCTATTTGAGAAGTTTTTATTGTGTGATTTAACTGCCGTTCAACCTGGTTGACAAACTGCACTGCAACTGAATATGTCTCTGATTTTTCTAAGAAGGTAAACCTATATGTATCTAGTGCATGCATCAACAAAAGAAATGTAATACTTAAATCCATAAACAGAGTCTATAGGTGCTGGTCCCCAAATATCGGCTTATATAAGATCGAGAGAGTTGCTGTAAACGGTTTCAGAATGATTAAATGGTAGTAAATGGATTTTTCCCCATTTGACATCGAGTATACACATATGGTTGATCAATATTATCATAAGGAATGCAAATTTTATTTAGTGCCTTTTTCATTACAATTACATTTGGATGTCCTAGCTTCTTGTGCCATACATCAAACACATTTTCATTATCTTCATTACTGCATACTGAAACATTGCAATACCTGATATGATCCTTAGAGTTTTGTTAAGAAGTCAAGTTAAACTTGTACACACCTTTATCCAGATGCCCATGTAATAATACCAGTTTGCTTAGTTCATCCTTCACCAAGCATTTCTCAGAGTGAAATTCAAAAAACACTTCATTATCTTTTGCAAACTAAGATACACTAATTAGGTTCTTCTTTATTTTGGGCACTCTGAGTAAATTTCTTAAATATAATGATCTTTTGTTTCCACTTGATTCAAGAATGGCATTGCCTATATGAGTAATATTTATTGGTGTTCCATTCCCCATATGTATTGAACTGTTACCTTGGTATGTTTTGCCTCTAAGCTTCAGGTTCTCAAGTTTGTTTGTAACACGATTACTTGCACCTGAATTTGGGTACCAAGCTTCATCTAGAATGTCTTCAATTCTAGTTAACTGTGTCTAATTGATCTGATAGTTATTGAATGCTTTTGATGAATCTTAATTCGACTGACTTATGTTGGCACTCAACCCCTTTTAGATGTAACTGGATAAGGATTGTTATGTGTTTAAGTAATTTGAATCAAATCTAAAATAATATTTGAGAGCTGTATGTCCATATCTTTCACAAATATGACATCATGGCATGTTATTGTTGAATCTTCCTCTTCCTTTGTTTCTTGCAAATGAGCCACCTCTAAAAGTCATGTGCTTGTTATTTTGATATCCTCTCTCTCTATTTGCGCCAAAAATGGTCACAAACCCCAAATGTCGTGAAAGCACCAGTGTATGAACATAAATTAGCAATATATAATCACAGATCTCAGATCTAAGTAATGTAGAGGATAAAAAGTGGAGAGTAATAAACTTAAAACGGAAAGAAGTAGACAGAGACGCAAGAATTTATAGTGGTTCGGCGATCTTGCCTACGTCCACTCTGAAGTTGATGATTTTATTGATGTTCACTTGATGATTTCAATTGATTACAACAAATTACAGTCGATAATGATGATTTACAGTAGTGAAATTCATTTATAGCAGCAGCAATGGAGTTTAGATCTGGATCCGGCAGAGTCTGGGCGTTGGAGAATTCAAAAAAGAAGCAGCCCCTTTTCTGTTGGCTCTGGGCTCTATTTATAGGTGTAGGAGGCTGATATTTCGCTCAGATCTCGGGAGACCCTCTCTGGCACATGACTAGGCCCGCGCGCCCAAGCCCACGAAGTTCCGGTCCGATCCGTGATCGATACAAACGGATTTTGTATCGATCAAGATTGCATCCGATGGGTCGAAATTTGGCGTGGACATTCCTTAGCATGCACGTAGGCTTCCGTGAAAATTTCATATCATTTGGACTTGTAGATTAGGAGATATGATCGATACGAAATGAGATTCTCAATTGGCTGTTTCGTTCGACTCCATCACTTCGACTCGCTTTCGTTCGACTCGATAGCTGGGCGTGATTGTCAGATGACGTGGCGAGCATTGCTCATGTTGATCCACTTCCTTGGCCGAGTCATTCTTGAATCTCACCTTGTTTGTATCGATGGTGACATACTTCGTTCGTATCGGCTGTGTGCTTTGCTTCACTTCGATGGATACGAAGCAGAAGTCTTCGGATGGATGCGTAGTTGATATTGGATGATCGAGTCGAACTATGCATCGATCGACCGAGTCGAACAAAGCTTTCCCCGATGGACGCAAGGCTGATCGAGTCGAAGTGTGCATTGATCGATCGAGTCGAAGTGTTGTTCTCTGAGGAATGCGGATCGAGTCGAACAGAGGTTTTGAGATGGAGTCGAAGTGGAGCGGGTCGAACAGTGGAGCGAGTCGAAGTGGAGCGAGTCGAATAGTGGTTCTGTGATGGAGTCGAAGTGGAGCGAGTCGAAGTGGACTTCCCAGATGGATTCGAACTGAGCGAGTCGAAGTGTAGTTGGTTTTCATCCACTTTTGTATCGCTCGTAACTTGAACATGCGGACTCGGATTGACTTGAAATTTGGAACGTTGGCTCTCATAGCTTCTCTTGTCGTGTCTTGTTTATAGCAGCTTGATCCGGACTCGGACAAAATTCATCGATATCCATAATGAACCTGTGTATAACCGATTTTCTAGACGAACTGTCTTTGGTCTCTAGTCAAGTTCTTGGTGTCACGGCCTTGCCAAAAGGCGGGATAACATTTCCCCCATAAAGTACATCTTGTGGAAACATGATGTGCTTTGAAATGCTGCCATCTTCATCTTGAATAGCCATCTTCGATGAAAGTTGTTGCTTTGTAATGTCATGAGCTGGATGTTCATATCCTGTTGATGACCTACAAAGAAATTGATAGCCTTATTTGACCGCGAATGACGATCGTTCGGGATCGTATGTCATTTGGGGTAGTATGTGACCGTTCGGAATCGGATGCCGTTCATGGCGAATGGTGACCGTTCGCGGTCGGGGTGCCGTTCGAGGCGATTTGTGATCGTTCGTGATCGGGTGCCGTTCGAGGCGATTTGTGACCGTTCGCGGTCGGGTGCCGTTCGAGGCGATTTGTGACCGTTCGAGGCGATTTGTGACTGTTCGCGGTCGGGTGTCGTTCGAGGCGATTTGTGACCGTTCGCGGTCGGGTGCCGTTCGAGGCGATTTGTGACCGTTCGCGGTCGGGTGCCGTTCGAGGCGATTTGTGACTGTTCACGGTCGGGCGCCGTTCGAGGTGATTTGTGACCGTTTGCGGTCGGGCGTCGTTCGAGGCGATTTGTGTGTGCCCGGGGGGGACTTAGTATTATTAATGTCAGATTTCACGTTCGAGTGAGTTTCTGAATTATTTGTGGTGGCGGTTTATCGCCATCTCAGAGCATGCCTGAGGACCGTTTGCGGTCGGGCACCGTTCGAGGCGATTTGTGTGTGCCCGGGGGGGGGGGACTTAGTATTATTAATGTCATATTTCACGTTCGAGTGAGTTTCTGAATTGTTTGTGGTGGCGGTTTATCGCCATCTCAAAGCATGCCTGAGGACCGTTCGCGATCCCTTACATGTGTAAGTGGCTTAGCCGTTATGGCATCACAAATGGCATACTTTTTATTCAAAATGAGTTTTTTAACAGAACTGTTCAACAAAATCAAATTCAAGCATCAGAAATGGAAAATAAAAGTAAAACAGGGACGTCAAAGTACAAACACCTACACCATTACGATTAGTAGTCATATCAGAGCATGCTTGAGGATCGTTCGCGGTCCTGTACATGTGTAAATGACTTAATCGTGTTGGTGTGGAGTTTGCTACTTATTCGTCATTATCCCAATCAATTGATGACAAGCTGACGTCTCGATCCTGAGCCGTCCCCAGTAGGTGCAGGTGGTGGTCGCTCTCGTTCCACCGTCGTTGTCCCCCTTCTTATGTACTGCGATAGCAGACCATTCCGGATATGTCCCTCAACCTCATCTTTCAAGTGTCTGCAATCATTCGTGCTATGACCATTCAGCTCGTGGAATAAGCGGTACTTGTCTGACCTTCTATCATTGTTGGTTGGGTACTAGATCTCATGAGCAGATTGTATCTATTTGGCTTTCGATAAGGAACCTGCCCCCGGTGTCTTAGTAGATTCGCTCCAAAGTTTCATTCAACTCCGTATAGGAGGTGAACCTTGGTTCCTTCCGTGGTCGTGTTGGTCCACCATCATTGTCCTGGGCCTTTCGTTTCCCCCTGTCAGTTCCCGAATCTATTTTAGGAGGATTTTCACCCTTGACTGCATAAACCTCGGTGCCTTCTCCTTCCTCTCTTTCGGCATTTGCTTCCTCTAATCGTAAAAATCCTTCAGCCTCGTGATAAAATTCTCCTAGATCCATAGGGGGATCCCTTGTTAACGAATTCTTGAACTCTGTGCCGTCAGCTATGCCAGATACAGCTGCCATCAAAACCATGGATGGGTCGGGTCGATCCACTGATGCTGCCGCTACATTGAATCGCGTCAGAAAGTTCCTCAAAGACTCCCCTGTTCTTTGCTTCAGTGCTGCCAAACTCATCACATTCTTGGGTCTTGAAATGTGAACCCTGAACTGCCTCATAAACTTCTCAGTTAGATCGGTCCATGTCCTGAAGGAACCGCTCTCCAGTTGTCTAAACCATAGTGCTGCAATGTCCGTCAAATACAACGGGAAACATCGGGCCATGACCTCCTCCGATGCCCCCAATACCTCCATATGTCTCATATACCGTGTCAGATGAACTGCAGGATCCGTCCTCCTATCGTACGTCTCCAGTGTTGGTAGCTTGAATTCTGGTGGATTTCTGGCTTGCCTGATCATAGGAGAAAATGGACTCCTATTCACATCCTCCAGATCTCTATTCACTAGTCCGCCTCTCATGGCTCATTTGACCATCTCTTCCAATCTGTCACTATCTCCAAGTTGCAGTCCTTGTCCGTTGTTTCCGATTTGCCCCCCGAGTTCACGGGGGATTCCTGGAATCTGCTCTCCTGGCTGAGCGTTCATGTCTCTGTCAATGTCGCGTTGCGCAGTTCCGTTTGGTACTCTGTCCGGGATTGGGCCAACATGCTCCAGGTTATCGCCCCCTAGTTCTGGGGCTGTGCCAGATGGTCCTACTCCATTCTGATCCCTGGTTTCTCCTTGATTTTGCGCTCCAAGCTGCCCAATTTGAAGAAGCAAGTTCTGGATCATCTCCTCTTGTCTTTTCATCGTTGTCTCTATCTCATCCCTGGTGATGAAGATTGATGTCTGATTTGCACCTGAGGAAGCCTCTTGACTCCCTTCATGCTGACCTCTCTCTGGACTTTGTCTTCTACTTGATTGCCTTGTCATAGCTTTTCAGATCTGAATCTCTAAGCCTTCAAACTTAACTTCCAAACGATAGGATTCCTGAGTTCAGTTCTCAGTGAAAGCACCAAAGTGTTTGTGCCAAAAATGGTCACAAACCCCAAATGTCGTGAAAGCACCAGTGTATGAACACAAATTAGCAATATATAATCACAGATCTTAGATCTAAGTAATGTAGAGGATAAAAAGTGGAGAGTAATAAACTTAAAACGAAAAGAAGTAGACAGAGACGCAAGAATTTATAGTGGTTCGGCGATCTTGCCTACGTCCACTCTAAAGTTGATGATTTTATTGATGTTCACTTGATGATTTCAATTGATTACAGCAAATTACAGTCGATAATGATGATTTACAGCAGTGAAATTCGTTTGTAGCAGCAGCAATGGAGTTTAGATCTGGATCCGGCAGAGTCTGAGCGTTGGAGAATTCAAAAAAGAAGCAGCCCCTTTTCTGTTGGCTCTGGGGCTCTATTTATAGGTGTAGGAGGCTGATATTTCGCTCAGATCTTGGGAGATCCTCTCTGGCACGTGACTAGGCCCACGCGCCCAAGCCCGCGAAGTTCCGGTCCGATCCGTGATCGATACGAACGGATTTTGTATCATTCAAGATTGCGTCCGATGGAGTCGAAATTTGGCGTGGACATTCCTTAGCATGCACGTAGGCTTCCATGAAAATTTCATATCGTTTGGACTTGTAGATTAGGAGATATGATCGATACGAAATGGGATTCTCGGTTGGCTGTTTCGTTCGACTCCATCACTTTGACTCGCTTTCGTTCGACTCAATAGCCGGGCGTGATTGTCAGATGACGTGGCGAGCATTCCTCATGTTGATCCACTTCCTTGGCCGAGTCATTCTTGAATCTCACCTTGTTTGTATCGATGGTGACAGACTTCGTTCGTATCGGCTGTGTGCTTTGCTTCGCTTCGATGGATACGAAGCAGAAGTCTTCGGATGGATGCGTAGTTGATATTGCATGATCGAGTCGAACTATGCATCGATCGACCGAGTCGAACAAAGCTTTCCCTGATGGACGCGAGGCTGATCGAGTCGAAGTGTGCATTGATCGATCGAGTCGATGTGTTGTTCTCTGAGGAATGCGGATCGAGTCGAACAGAGGTTCTGAGATGGAGTCGAAGTGGAGTGAGTCGAACAGTGGAGCGAGTCGAAGAGGAGTGCGTCGAACAGTGGTTCTGTGATGGAGTCGAAGTGGAGCGAGTCAAAGTGGACTTCCCAGATGGATTCGAACTGAGTGAGTCGAAGTGTAGTTGGTTTTCATCCACTTTTGTATCGGTCGTAACTTGAAAATGCAGACTCGGATTGACTTGAGATTTGGAACGTTGGCTCTCATAGCTTCGCTTGTCATGTCTTGTTGATTGCAGCTTGATCCGGACTCAGACAAAATTCATCGATATCCATAATGAACCTGTGTATAACCGATTTTCTAGACGAACTGTCTTTGGTCTCTAGTCAAGTTCTTGGTGTCACGGCCTTGCCAAAAGGCGGGATAACACTCTCCATTATTAATGCTCATTTTTGAAATTCTGGTTATTACTGTTATTTCTTGAGTTTGAATCATAGTTGATGGAGAAGTCTTGATTTACTGTAGTCCTTTGTTGAATCCTTCCTTCGTGATTGAGAAGAGTAGATGTAACATATTGAAGATTAGGAGAGGTTTCTTTTGAGCCGATCATTGCAACAACTGCTTCATACTCACTATCTAGGCCATTCAATATTGTGAGAACATGTTCTGTTTCTGATACTTTATGCCTTGATGATTCAAACATATCATAGAGATTCTTGATTTTTGATAAGTATTTATGAATTGAAAGATTTCTTGTTTCTTGTGTTTTGAAGTTCCCTTCTGTAATGCATTACTCTAGTTGCGGACTGAGAACTAAAGTTTTGATGGATTGTTGTCTAGATGACATTAGATGATTTGCATCCAGTAACATGTAAGAGCAGATTGGTGCTAATGGAGGATAATAGCCATGAGCTTAGTAAATTATACCGTCTTTAATAGATCCGAAAATCAAGATTGCTAATGAGTTTATCTTCTTGATCAGTTAAGAACTTTAGAGGAATCAATGATGTCCCTTTAATGAAGTCTTCTAACCAATATCCTTTAATTGTAGTTTCAATTTGAAATTTCCATAGCAAGAAATTGTTCTCATCTACAAAAATTATGATAAGCTAACTTTTTAGATTAATGATGGTTTTCAATGATTCTTTAACAATTCTTTGAGATGTGTTGCTGATGTTTGATGATGAATTCATGCTTGAATTGATGTTGCCTTCTGCCATTGCAAATCAAGAATTGTTGTTTCCATTTGATAAAGGTTGTATTTGAAGAAACTAGATCTTGATATAGAGCTGAGTGTTTGAGATAAACATCAGTGGTCTTCAGAGACAATTGCTTTAAATCTTGGAGATGCAAATGCTTGGATTGAAATGACGAGTCCATAAGGCAAGGAAGCTTTGATACCAAGATAGAAAGAATGAAAAACTTAAAATAATAATACGAAGTTTTTTTATTAATTGAACTCACAAAAAACAAAAGGGTCTCTATCAATGATGGTATTCAAACTTAATTTCGCTACAGAATAAAAATAACATGCAATTTAAAGTTGAAGTGAAATAATCAAAGCTTGAATTTAAAATGTGTAAATAGATATCCCCTAACATACCAAGCAATATTAGTGTGGTTTTATCAAGATCTAAGCTAATAAATGTTATTAAAACATGAAATAAATATGCTTATGTAAAATAACTAGATCTTTATTCATCTATTTATTGCATAGAAAAAAATTTGTCAATTCAATCAATAAAGAAGCCTTTCATACTCGATAGGTCATACCAAATATATTTGGCGGTCTACACTTATTCAAATACACTTGTTCCACTATACCAAAATATTACAACTAATACAAAATCATCAAAGTTTTTGAAAAGGATTTAAAAAAAATCAATAAATAAAGCAGATAAATGAAAATGTTATAATTAACATTAAAGCAGCTCAAAAATTATGACCAAAAAAAGGAAAAATACTAAATGACAATGCTAATAAAACAGAAACCAATTTCAAATAATTCCAAATTATACGTATACCGTGAAAATCAAACTTAAATAAGCCAAAAATACAAACTTAGAATCCAAAATTAAACAAATCAATAATTACTTTCAGGAACTTCAAGATCCAAATAAAAACTCAAAAGGCAAAATAAATAAGATAAAAAAATATTCATCATAGTATGTGCTATTAAAAAATAGGCTAGTGTCCATCCTAATAGCCGACTGCTGGGTCCGCCTTGAATCTATGACATCAACTTTTTATTATATGCATTGTGTTGTCCTTTTTGTATGTTGAGTGCTAGTTTGCCCAGCTTTCACAAAGCCAAGATGTCTATCACCAATGGATGGTAGGCTCATGACCCTGCAAGTGTAGGCATGCAGCATGCTACAGTGTGTAGATGAGCATAGTGTCACGATAGACAGGAGTAAAATAAGACGGTAGGTGTGTGTTATGTGTTGTGAATGCCGTATGTGATCTAGACTCTTGGAGAAGTGTTGTGTATTGTTAATCTACTATTTGGATCGTATATGATTACATGGACACGTTACATTATTTATATACCTCCACTAGACAAATATTCGTTGGCAGGACCCTCTTAACCCACAGGTCCTGCTATGTGCTCGTCCATCCTTGTGTTTGGCTATTTGCATACCTATTATTAGGACTTGTTGTGTGCTCGACAATCATATGTTATTATTATATAATCATTTGCTGATATGACTAGTTGTGAGCTCACCAATGTCTATACTTATTGTGTGCTTGTTTATTACTGGTACTTAGTTGTCCTCATTGTTGTGATTTATGTATGCTTGATAGTTAGAAAAGATGTGTTGTGTGCTTGTCAATAGGTGTGACTTGTTATGTGCTCCTCTACCTTATATTATATCTGATTATTCCATCCAACTTTGACACTTATTCAGTGGATGCTTGTATTTCAGATGTTGTATTTGAATGATTATGTTATGTGTTAGCTTTTAGGGCTTTCAATGAGTATCCAAAAAATTCAAATTCCGTCTGTATCTGTATCTGAAATATAAAATTATCCGATATCAAAAAAATGGGTATGGATACGTATATGACCATATCTGTATCTGATGGTTATCCATTCGGTTTTTATCAAGATTATAGTTATTTGTTTATGTATTTTAGTACACAAAATGATTGTGCTTTACTATTTTATCCAGGTAAAAAAATTAATATGTACATAAAAATCAACTTTTTACCGTTTAAAATTATTTTTCTTAGTGTATTCATTATTTTTTATATATTTGTACAAAAATTGATTTATAATAAATCAAAATTTTCTATTTATTTGTTTAGAGTTATTAGTTGTGAACTGGTTGAAGAATATTCAACAAATATATGATATCCATCTGCATCCATGGATAGGGATATTCGTTATCCGAAAATGTTTTTGGATATGGATGCGGATATGGCACTATTCATATCCAAAAGTATCAGTCTATAGGCCTACTAGCTTTGTCTAGTTTTATGATGCATTTATGTTGGGTATAGTTATTTGATATATGTAACATCCCACCCTTTTTGTATGCTTAAGCAGACACAAGGGTGGATTGTTATGGGGTAAATAAGAAAAAGTGGAGAAATAAAAGAAACAAAATAGAATCTTGCAGCGGAACGATAAAATATAATAATCAAATAACAGTTCATGAAGCTGTTTTACAAAACATTTGATTATACTTATACAATACATATCAGAGTTACACATACCAGAGAATAATAATAAATGCAACGGAATACAATGGTATAATGGAATATAATAAATAATAGTAATAAAAAAATCTTCGTCTTCGTCCTTCAGAAATAGGGCCTTCAAATCCTGAAATGATCAGGCTGACCCGAGCGAATTGAAAAGACAAAACACTCGAGTCAGAACTAAAAGATCTTATGTAAGTTAAATCAATGAAATAAATATGAGTGTAAATGGCGTCAGAGATGTTTACGGGGTTTGACATCTCCTATCCAGTGTCTACCGTGAGTGCAGTAACTTAAGAAATGTTCGGGATTCACATCTCTTAAGGATCCGTTAAACTATCTACTATGTAGTAATATTCGCTATTATAATAATGTCTAATATAAAATAAACATACTTTTTAATAGAGTCAAGGGGTTACCCATATAACCCTTAACACGTAATAGTCCCAGTAGTCTATCCAGTATTAGCATACTCCTAAAATGGGGGCTACCCTCGATACTCCACAGGCTATGGGAGAAATCACAAATCGTAGTAAAGCTCGATATGGTAGGTGACACGGCACAACTAGGCAATGCCAAGGTAGATATACCAATTACGCATCCGGACTAGTGGTGACGCATAGCAGCCACTACCGTCCACCTCGAACAACACTCCCAAATCAAGGGTGGCCACCAAATCAATCACAAGTAATAGAATGGTATCGAAGAAGTGTATCCGATCAGAGGTGCTACCTCCTTGGTCCGTCAATCGCTCCTGTTTTAGCCACCTTATGCCAACTCACGGGAGTTGGGTCCACGTATATACCTTAGGATCGTCGCCACCATCCTACTTCATTCTGGAAACTCCATCGCGTACAGAGTTGTCAAAGTGGTTTTCGGTATCGACAGAGAGTATGTCCATATCTGATCCCGGTCTCTTTAACAACCAATCGTTATTATAACACCATGGTCATTTAAAAATATATGTACTTTTAAAAACACAATCATTGCCCTTTCAAAACATATCCTTTACTTCAAAATAGTATATACTTTAAAATCAAAATATTTTTGCCATTTCAAAACACATCTTTTACTTCAAAATAGTATATAGTTTAAAATCAAAATATTATTACTATTTCAAACCCAAATTATCAATGTATTATTTCCATTTCAAAACCCAATTCAATAATATATCATTTCCATTTCCAAAACAATTCAATAATATCTCATTTAAATAAAACCAAATTTCCAATCACTAATCTTTCTTAAATTTAGATAACTTGAAATATTCTTTTAAATCATCTTAAACCCAAACCACATTTTGAAGTCATATTTCTAAATTTTCAATTTCAATAGGTTTCCAATCCATATATTCATAGATAATTTTTAAATAAATTCTATTTCAAAAAAATTCATTTTTCAAACCATATTACTTTCAAAGTTATAACAATTTCGAAAACCAATACTTTGAAAACAATAATACCTTAATTTCAATAAAACATTTCAATTTTGATATATTTCAAGACTTTAAATATTCCAAAATTCCCAACCAAATCTGATAATCTTATATATACCTTAATTCAATTTACTATTATTTAGTTTAGAAATATTTATTTAATAAATTCAATATCACTTAAATAAAGCTCAAACTTGAAATATTCGTATATAAAACTTAAAACATCATCTAGTTATACTTAGCTTAAATTTTAGGATTTAACCATATATAAAATAATATTCATATAATATCAAAATTAGTATATATATAAACCCTTATTTTCCAAAACCCATAGAAAATCACTTTAAAATATTTTATATATAGACCACGGTGCCTGTATATAATTTTCTATCCTATGGTCAAGTGATACAGATATTTATCATTTCAATCCGTAATTTTAAAAATAAAAGTTTACGGTTATATATCATTTCAAACCACAATCCCGAATGGAATGAAAATGCATAATAACTTGTAGTTTATACAATATAAAATATAGCATTCATTCATCCAAATATCAATAAACAACCATTCATTACAATCATCATCCAATTTAAACAAAACACCAATATAAAGCATATAAAATATAACAGGCATCAACGAATAGTTTGTATTAAAAAAAAAACTGTTTAACTGGCAGTTTATATGAAATAGTAAATAAATTTAACTGTCAAATTATATGCAATAATAAAATTAAATAACAATTTAATTTAAATAAATGCTATCTAACTGAGATGATGATTAAATATATGTTCAAACAATCATAGATAAATTTTAAATCACATCAAAATCTAATTTAACAAACATAAGAACACTTAGAAGTTGTGAGTGGGTTAAAACACTCACATTTGATTTTAGCCCCTAAAAATCCAAACAGAAGCGCAAGACTAAAAAAAATCTCCAAATTCAGCAAATCAATTTCATGTTGTGTTCTCTCAAGATAAGGCTTCAGGAAAATTTTGAAGAACAACTAAGATGAGGACAGGAAGTGTGCGAAAATGAAAAAAAACATTTTTATAAAAGAATGCTTTTGGATTTGCAAGAATAATGGCCTTTGAATATGAGGTGTTAGGAGAAACAAGATGTAAATAAAGAAATAAGATGTAGGCTATTTATAATTGGGGAATGAATATGGAGGGACAAATATAAATGTTACGTTTTATTAGTTTGATTCTAAATTAATTAAGTGCTAGATACAGAAAAGTTTGAATACATCATAAATATATTCATACTTTAACTGTGTGTCAGAATTGCTAAACATATATCAAGTACGATTAATTGGTGACAATATATAGGAATAAACAAGAATAAATTTAGATGCAATCACATAAGGATCAAATAGGGAAGGAGATAAAAGGTGACGACATTGATTAATTCCACTTTCCCACTTTAGCCAAATTTATTAATACGACATTTAATTATCATGCAAGTTGTATTATGACTAGAAAACATAAACAACAAACAATAAATAAATATGTATATAATATTACCTCACTTTTAAATTGTTTGATAATAATAATAAAAATTTAATCATGCTTTAACAAATTTGAAATTTAGAATATTAAATGTTTATATGTATACACGTGCACACAAACACACATACATGTGAGTATAAAGATTAAACCAAAGCTTATTAATTAATTCAAAGCGTACTTCCATACCACATTAAATTGTCTAATGCATTTGTAAACTTATGTATACTTGAAGTCAAAAATACATATATACATATAAATTAAACCTTTTTACCTTAATGAAATATATTTTTTTAACAAAACAAAAGTGGGACACGACAAATTAAGCAATATAGTAACAAACCTTTAAGATCCTTAAATAAGGACATTTGAGATAATAAATTAGGTAACAAATTTAAATATTGTTGTAATCAAAATCAAAGCTTAGATTTATCATCGAAAAATTGTTAGGCATATGTAAACTTCTATTATAATTTATTAGATTAAGAACAAATAATTTATTCAATAAAGTATTCAAATTTCATGATATTTTCAATTCAAGATAAAGTGACAATATGTGTATACAATATTTCTGTTTCAACACAAATGCAAATTATATGTATATAAACTTTCAGATAAAAAAAATGCAATTTGATTTAAGAGTTTAAAATATGGATCTATAATTAAAACATTCTTTTAATTATATACATATTTTTTTTTTCAAATTAAAAGTCAAATTAATTCATTCATCAAAAAAAAAATCAAATAACATAAACAATTTCAAAACAAATGAGGAAATAGCATATACATACAAACTATGATAATAGCATAAATATCCTTACGCTCCTTCCCTATTTCAATTATTGTAATATTTAGATATTTAATTTCCTTAAATTGCAATAACCCAATTTCCATAAATTTATATTCCTAAATGTATTCCTATCAATTAAATGCATTAATTAAGGTTTTAAAACCAATAAATGAAATTTCCTTAATTTCATCCTTAAACCAACTTATTACTCTATATTCATTGCGTATTCATTCAACTATTTCCCCCAATTTATCAATTTTTGCTTTACAATAAACTTATGTTTCTATTTAATTTTCATTACTCTTCCGTTACTATATCAATATTCATTAAAGTAAGGTTTATTATCAATAATAACCATTTAGAATTACTTTCTAACATTTATTGTAATTTGTTTCCATAATTTGGCTTGCGCTAATTTAGTTAGCCTCAACGTTATTACATTAAATCTATATTCAGTTCAATTAATGTGGAATTTAATCCTAATTACTTACCATTTAATTCATTAATTATTGATTACCTTCAAAATAAAGATAAAAATTGATTCCCAAATATTTGATTTGATTGCCATCTTTACTATGCCCATTAGTACTTAACTTCAATTTACAATTTCATGCAATTTTACCCTTTATAACTGCATTATTGCACAAATATTGTTACTTATCAATTTACATTAACCCTATCACATTATTTTCATTCAACTACTATTCATATATTTTATTTACTGGTTCAATGTTTATTTCAAAATTTTCATTTATTACTTCCAAATATTCGTTTTCATAAATGTCATGTCAGTTTCTTCTTTTATTGCATAACCTCATTTATTATCATTCATTTATTTATAGTTTTTATGCTTAATCAAATTTCTTAGCCTCTCAATTGTTTACTTAAGTTTTTAACCATTTATTTATAATACTTTCCTTTCTATTAGAAATAATTTCAATTATACATAAGTTTTTAATACTAGAACAACAAATTCTCATTTATTCAAGAAGTCCATTCTAGTAAATATTTTTTACTAATGATTTACTAATTCAACATTTCCATTTGTTGCTTATATTAAATTCCTTAGCCTAGAATACAATTCCTATTACTTCAATGCATCGTAATTTTCATTTTTTTTTATTTTTAATACTTAGCTTTAAATTTCAAATGTTACATTTCATTTCTACATTCACTTTAATATGAATTATAAACATTTTAATTTCTTCCTAAATTAAATTACAAAATTCTTTAAATTTAACTAAATTTATTTACCAAAATTTAAGGGTCGTTACACTCTCCCCCACTCAAAACTTTTCGTCCCCGAAAAGAAAAAAGAAGGAAAAAAAAGGATTAAGGAATCAATATATCATACTAAATTATTAAATTTATAAACAAATAAATTTTTACAAAATTAATTAATAAAATATACCAATTTATAACCATTAAATCTTTTTATACTCAAATTAATAAAGTTTGGTAAACATTTTTCAAAATATTTTCTATGTCCAAAATTTACGGAAGATTTTGGCAGAGTCTCCTTTGTTCGGAGAGGCTCGAGGAAAAATATAATATAAATATAACAATATATAACATATAGTTTCCAAAATAATATATATCCCAACATGGGAAAATGATATAATAGCGCTATAAAACGTTATCTGAAAACGTACCTATTTGTCGGGCAATAACGCTTAAATTATGAAACCAAAAGCAGTAGCAATTACTTCCATAACCTGCATTTTACTTATATAATCTAAAAGGGTTAATAATTATATAAGATGAAATATTTAAGGTTGTTTCAATCACAACAACAATCAATACACAACCACTTGCAACAAGGCATACAACCATAAAATCAATCATTCATTCATATCAAACAAAACAAATAGTTGTTCCGGTTCATAACTTTAAATTGTACAGAATGAAGAATAAACTACTAAGTGTACCCTTCACTCAGCAGTCTTAGGTGAAACTAAATAGATTATTCCTACATCCAAACAATGTTAAAGTATCCTTGCCCAAACAACCATAAGCCAAACAAACAATAAATTCAACAATAGATCAAGTTCATTATTATTAATTTCATTCCATATATTGTTGTTTGATTTCCTCTTTATTAATTATTTATTTTTATCCATTCAACTAAATTTCTTGGTAGGTAAATTTATTTCTTAAGTTTTATAGTCATTTTCCAGTATTCATCTTTTATTCTAAGGTAACTTCAACCTATTACTTAAGTTTATTATTATTTATATATAACATTTAAGTCCATAACAACTAGAACATCAATACTTATTAATTTCATTTATTCATTTTTAAATTAATTTACTTTGCATATTTATTCATTTACTTGATTTTATTTATTCATTTATTAATAATATTCATGTTCGATTTTAGTTACTTGGCATAACAGTTATACTTTAATTCTTATTAATAAAAGGAATTTACTGAATATTTCATTACATAAGTTTACTTGTACAATTTACTATACATTTTCTTATTAAACATTTTCAACTTTTATAAATTTTTGGTAAGTTATATTTATGCTTTTAAAGAATGAAATTGAAAGTTATACAAGTTTTCTCATTTCCTTTAATTATTTTAATGTTCAATAATTATTTCCTTTATTTCATAGGTTACAATTTCAACTTTCATTTAATACCATTTATAACCTAGCATTTAAATCTCTTATTTCCTTTAGAGGTTTCAATTTATTCATTACCTACGTTCCAATTCGCTTCAGTAATTAGGACTATTTATTAATGGAAACTTAAGAATTAAATACCGGGTTTTATTCAAAAATCATTTTAAAATAATAGATAATATATATACTTATAATTTATATATCCAATTATATTTAAAACAATTTAAAATAAAATAATATTGTACTAAACTACTACAGTGGCCTTCCCACTTTGAAACTCGAAAATGAATGTCGATGATGCGGCCGCCATCACCGAAATTATTTTCCAGCGACAAAGAAGGGAGTACAACTTATTTCTTTGTGGAATTTCTTTTAAAACATTTCTTTCAAATTCTATTGAAATATTTATATCAGAAAATACTTCTAACAATATTATTATTATATTCCAAAATCAATTGAAAGAAATCTTCAAAAACCCCGGAACTTAAGCTCTAAATTTCCAGTTTTCATTTATTTTATTTTCAACTTAGTTTCAACTATTATTTATATTTTCATTACCTAACACCCAATCTATAGCAACCAAATATATATCTTTATAAAATATTTTTATATATAGAAAATATAATAGGCAAAGTTATTTCATTCACCTATATTAAAACAAATATTATGTCGGTCTGTCCTATTAAGTGTTTAGAAATCCCTATTGATGTCATAGCGTCCCATGCACCAACCAGAATTTATAAATACAAAACGGAACCGATTAACACAATATTAAAACCTTTTTATAACACTAACAAATACGCTCTCTCATATATATACACTCAGCGACTCCCATAGGGTATTACTACCCTATTAGTAAATAGTCAAACCCCACAAGGCTAAGGTTTATCGCTAAACCAAAGCTCTGATACCAAATGTAACATCCCACCCTTTTTGTATGCTTAAGCAGACACAAGGGTGGATTGTTATGGGGTAAATAAGAAAAAGTGGAGAAATAAAAGAAACAAAATAGAATCTTGCAGCGGAACGATAAAATATAATAATCAAATAACAGTTCATGAAGCTGTTTTACAAAACATTTGATTATACTTATACAATACATATCAGAGTTACACATACCAGAGAATAATAATAAATGCAGCGGAATACAATGGTATAGTGGAATATAATAAATAATAGTAATAAAAAAATCTTCGTCTTCGTCCTTCAAAAATAGGGCCTTCAAATCCTGAAATGCTCAGTGTAAGGACTCGATTCTTCGACTTTCGAAAATCGACATCGATACGTCCACTGTATCAACTGCCGAGCAAACGAATGCCGGAAAACCGAATACTTAGGGTTTTAAAAGAAGAAGAGGAAGAAAAGATAGAAGAAAAAGAGAAGAAGAACAACATAACAACATCAGAACAGAAACAATATCAGAATCTCACATATCGCAGCAGAACAACATATAATCGATAATCATTAGTTTTTTTTTAAAACAAAGAACTATATCAGTTTATACATACATCAATCAGAGTCAATATACAACTCAGTACAACACAGCACATCAATGGACAGTTATATAAAACTTGTCCTCATACAGAATACACAGCGGAATAATACAAAGTATAGGTGATACGTTACGCCATCCAGCTTGCTACCAAAGCTCCAGAATATCCAGAAATATCCTGATAACATAACTCTAGGCTGCTCGTGTGGAAAATGATGGGCACCCAGAGTTTAGAAGGGAAACAATAAACTCCGAGTCAGTCATGGTGACTGGTGTGAGATCGTAAAACAGTTGTTCTTTAAAACAAATAGCAGAGAATTTTAAAGTCAATTCGCGATGCTTTTTAGAAAATGAAACTACCATAAGACCTCCCACCACACACACAATGCAAACGCAGAATTGGAGGAGATTTCTTCTTATGATAGTCAAAGATGCTTACTATGCAAAATCAAATCATTTTTGATATTATTACTAGTGCATAGTGTAGAAAACATTTCGAAAGTATAATATAAATCTTAGCCAGCATAGGCATTTCGCACTTATGCCTACTATAGCTACCATCCAAACAGTGAGGCGCCACCAAGTGAATGATAGGTTCTACAACTAAAACCGTACAAGTCATGTATTTTTTCTTTGGATTTCCAACAAATGGTCAGGCTAAGGAACTTCCCATTGCCACATAGGTACGCCTCTGGAAAGACGACCCGAGAACCTAACCGGATCTCTGCCAACACAAGGCCGGGTTACCTCTGCAAAAATAGGTAACTACTGACACGCGTATGCCATCCCCCGATCGTAACCGATCTTCCCGAGGATCCCCGATTTCCAACAACCACATAATAAGCAGTATCAACATAGGTTAAGTATCTGGGCTCCATACCATGATACCACCTCTATCCAGAAGGAATGACATACACTAAGGGGCGCTACTCCCTAGAACCTTACTGCATTCTTCCTGTTTTGACCATTTCCGAGGTGTGAGGTCCGACGAAGTCTCGTCCACAAAGCTACGCTTTCTACAAAGCCATGCTTCGGGTCAACCAAATGATCATAGAAATGATCACAAAGATAAATGATCAAACAAATGATCCTATCACAAATGATCAAACAACGATCATTTCACAGCAACACTCAGCATGCCACGTTACCAAATTGGGAGTATATTGCTGATAAATTTCAACTACATAACCTATGAGCTCGTACGTCTCAGAGAAGGGTGTTAAGCTAAGAGAATAAATTCTCCGCCACCAACAAAAATGTATTTGAAAGAAATCAGCTTTATATCTCAATTTGTAACGTCAGACATACAACCATACAAGTCTGTTCCGGGATCGAACAGAACCGAAGGCACTTCTCACAAAGCCCTTGCAAATCCGGATGATTTTCTAATCACGTCCGGACTTCCCGTCACTAAGGGTGATAAAACCTCTAAATCGGAGATCAGCCGATGTAGAGTAACTCGACGGTAATCCTTTTGTTTTCAAAAATATACGGTCTTCAACACCGGTCATCAAATGCAATTCATAACGACGTATCACATATTCGGAATGGGTTATACGACCCCATGGTCCTTTCCCGGCTAACCCGAAATAGTGAGCGCTTATTCAAAAATAAGTGTGGCATTCAAATTCATCCAATTCACAACAAATATCCATTCAAGGTAATTATTGATAGTCTGTTATTTAACTATCAATAAAGATGCGCAACATCATCAGATTCCAAATAATTTTCCAAATTATCTTTACTAGATATATAATTTCCACACTTCAAAAATAAATCAACGTTTATTTTTATACAAATTTCCATTTCTTTTATAAATTCCATAGTGAATTTATTTTTCAAATATCTACTGATATTCGATTTTCTAATCGATTTTAAATATTCACTTTCAATTTATCTTTAAGAAGATAAATTCTCAAAAACGTTCATTTCATATTGGAAAAGCATTTCCATACTTACTTAATAATAAGTAATTCACAAATCTATTATTTTCAACATTTGGAAAATATTCGATATACTTAAATCAAAATTAAGTATAAATTCATTCTTTAAGGAAATCATTTACTATAACAACATTTATTTGAGTCAAAACGAATGTTACGTAAAACATCGTTACGACGACTCAAAATCACTAGTATAGGGATTCGAATTTAAGATAGATATGTAAATCCCAATACTAAAAAAACATTTCCTTTCGGAAATCATTTACTATAACAACAATGTTATAGTCCACCATTTCCTTATTTCTCGAAAACGTCTATTTCAACAATAAATGTTGAAATCTATGTATTCGATACTTAACACGTTTTAAAACATCTTTTAAAACAATTAACTTCAATTTATAATATCGCTTTCCCAAACATATCTATTTCACTTAATAATATATTCACTATCCAAAATCGTGAATATACTTCAATAACCAAATTTTCCATATTTCCTACACATTTTATTTCAAAGATTATCCACTATCCAAAATCGCGAATAAAATTCCCTTAATAACTTTCTATATTAAGTTCATCAAATTTGATTGATTTTCGAATTTATAAAACAACGTTTATAAATTCTATTTCTATTTCTATTTTCTATAACAACTTCGATTTATAAATTTCTTTTATTAACTTCTAAAATTTACTTATCAAAATAAGTGATTTCGGATTTATAAACAACGTTTATAAATTCTATTTATACTTTATAAAACTTCAATTTATAAATCTCCTTTATTAACTAATTCAATTCATAACTTAATTTTTTATACCAACAATCCATATTATAAGTTAAATACTTATAATTCGTTTATTTTACAAAATCATTTCCATTTATAAGTTCACCATTTATGAATTTCTTTCACTTATAAATTCTTAAAAATTCATTTTAACGCTTATAAAAATTCGTTTTATAATCCCAAAAATTTAAAGTTATAAATATCAATTTTTTACATCTTTTACATACATCGTTTTTAATAATTCAAAAATCCAAATTTAAACTATTTTATAAATTACTTAACTATTATTTCAAAAATCACCTTTCGGTTATATTTCACAATCATTATAATTTTTATAACTTTAAAATTTGAACGTTTATTTATTTAAAATAAATCACTTCCAAAATTAAATAAAACGTATAATTTTCAAAGATCACTTTAAAAATCTCTTTTAAAATCAACATCGTATTTTTTTTAATTTCAAAAATGAATCCGATGATGCAACAGCACCAATTAATCAATCACGACAACAAACATCATATATCAATATGATAACAGAATACATCAATATCTGTAAATAAATAAATACTGGTGAGGAATCCAGTTGGATCCCTCCGACCTGTTTCCCTGCATCCACAGACGTTAGCCCAATACCAATTCCACTTCGAGGTGGAATATCGTGGTATTATGGGTTTTTATAAAAATCATCCGCTTACTAACGGCGTAATAGGGTCTCATCCGCTATACAGTGCGGGAAATCATCAATCCAATATATACATATGCCAATATGTATATATCGCTATATATATATATAGATATATCCTACTATATCTAATATCACATATCCAAACAGTCAATCAAATCAAATCAATAACTGTAAAATCCACTTTTCAATCGAGTGAGAAAATCTCACCTTAGCTTTTAAATTTGCAATCCATTTCCATCTCGACTCGATTTTCTCGATTCATACCTTGTATAAATATTTTATACAATTCATTAATATTCGAAGTAATCGAATAACCAATTTCATTTTATATTTGTGTTTGTTAATTTTACTTATTCAATGAATTTTATTTTAAACTCAATAATTTATTCTTAATAAAATAATTTGAACTAATATTTAGCTTTAAGTTAACTCCTTTTAAATTTTCAAACTCTTTCCTATACATATATTAATTTTAAACTCAACAGTTCTAAAAAAAATATGTATCTATATATATATATAATTTAACTCTACCAATTTGAAAACCAGACAGTAACATGCTTTACTGTAAATTTCTAAAATTATATACATATACCTATTATTATTATTATTTTTATAAAAACTCATATGCCTTGCTGTAAATGTTTTCTGCATATATATATATATTATATATATTTATCTCTTTACTGTAATTGACAAACAAACTCTTTTCCCAACCTATACAAAAATATGTATATATATTTTGAAAATAGAAAACTCACTGTTATCGTTGAACACGAACAACCCAAACGTCAATCATCTCACCAAACAGTCGAATCGCCTGTTCGCCGACCATCATCAGTTCGCACTGCCACTGAACTCGTGAAAAACCCCCAAATCTCGCATACGCGCATCACTACATCGCTCCGCTCGAACTTCAGCACCACCTCCCCACGGCCCTCCTCCATCGCTCGAGATGTCGTCTTGACTTCGTGAGCCTCCAACCTTTGAACGCGGAAATCAATTCGCGACCCTTGCTTCTGCAGCTCCGACCACGCGCGCGGCACCACCACGCGATTCCTGAACTCGCGAGCCTGGTCGCCACTGCTGCTCCTTTGCGTGCGCGAGCACTACCGGTTTGAACCCTAGAATGCCTCGCTGAAGCTTCCCCTTCGTTAGCTCGAGTTCGATCGAGATTTCTTTTTTTTTTATTTTTTTTCCTCTTGAAATTGATTTCGCTCTGAGAAACTCACTTCGATTCTTTTGTTTTGAAGAATAGAGCGGCCAGGTTTTTATTTTGATTTGAACTGTCGATTTGAAATCAAAAGGGAAGAGGGAGAACGAGATGTCGCCATTGTTTTTCTTTGAATGGAAACGAACAGATTTTGTTTTGAACGAAATAAAAGGGGTTGCCATTAATTTTTTTTGTTTGAACGAAAAAAACTTTCGTTCAATTTTTCTTTGTTTCTGATTCTGAATAGAAAGGAGGAACGTGATTTATCAGAGAAGAAATGGGAGACAAGAGTACGCGATTAACAGAGAGTAGGTTGGCTTGCTCAGGAGTAGGATGGCTGTTGATAAAAATTTATATTTTTATATTCAAAAATATCTCGTTATATTATATCAGCACGTTTGCTTATCGTATGCTCACATAACAACTCCGATCACTGCGAAATTTGAAAACCGATAATAACACAATATTACGGACCCAATGAAACTGGTTTCGTCGAATTCCGAGACTGTGCCCCGGAATGCTATTTTCAAATTCAATTTAAACAACAAAATTTCAAAACTGATCAAATCACTTTCAAACTCAATTCTGAAGCTTCTATTATCTTCAGTGTTATCAATATAAATTTTAAAAGCTTTCGAAATATTTTTCTTCAACTTAAAATTGAAGATTCAATTTTTTATTTAGCATTCAATAGATTAAATTTTAAGAATTTAATTGTCAAATTCAAAGTTATATTTGGGGTTTCAAATTAAATCATCGTTCAAATATTTAAAATTAATTAAATATTATCAATTTAATTTGTTCAAAATCCTGGGTCGTTACACTCAGGCTGACCCGAGCGAATTGAAAAGACAAAACACTCGAGTCAGAACTAAAAGATCTTATGTAAGTTAAATCAATGAAATAAATATGAGTGTAAATGGCGTCAGAGATGTTTACGGGGTTTGACATCTCCTATCCAGTGTCTACCGTGAGTGCAGTAACTTAAGAAATGTTCGGGATTCACATCTCTTAAGGATCCGTTAAACTATCTACTATGTAGTAATATTCGCTATTATAATAATGTCTAATATAAAATAAACATACTTTTTAATAGAGTCAAGGGGTTACCCATATAGCCCTTAACACGTAATAGTCCCAGTAGTCTATCCAGTATTAGCATACTCCCAAAATGGGGGCTACCCTCGATACTCCACAGGCTACGGGAGAAATCACAAATCGTAGTAAAGCTCGATATGGTAGGTGACACGGCAGAACTAGGCAATGCCAGGGTAGATATACCAATTACGCATCCGGACTAGTGGTGACGCATAGCAGCCACTACCGCCCACCTCGAACAACACTCCCAAATCAAGGGTGGCCACCAAATCAATCACAAGTAATAGAATGGTATCGAAGAAGTGTGTCCGATCAGAGGTGCTACCTCCTTGGTCCGTCAATCGCTCCTGTTTTAGCCACCTTATGCCAACTCACGGGAGTTGGGTCCACGTATATACCTTAGGATCGTCGCCACCATCCTACTTCATTCTGGAAACTCCACCGCGTACACAGTTGTCAAAGTGGTTTTCGGTATCGACAGAGAGTATGTCCATATCCGATCCCGGTCTCTTTAACAACCAATCGTTATTATAACACCGTGGTCATTTAAAAATATATATACTTTTAAAAACACAATCATTGCCCTTTCAAAACATATTCTTTACTTCAAAATAGTATATACTTTAAAATCAAAATATTTTTTCCATTTCAAAACATATCTTTTACTTCAAAATAGTATATACTTTAAAATCAAAATATTATTACTATTTCAAACCCAAATTATCAATGTATTATTTCCATTTCAAAACCCAATTCAATAATATATCATTTCCATTTCCAAAACAATTCAATAATATCTCATTTAAATAAAACCAAATTTCCAATCACTAATCTTTCTTAAATTTAGATAACTTGAAATATTCTTTTAAATCATCTTAAACCCAAACCACATTTTGAAGTCATATTTCTAAATTTTCAATTTCAATAGGTTTCCAATCCATATATTCACAGATAATTTTTAAATAAATTCTATTTCAAATAAATTCATTTTTCAAACCATATTACTTTCAAAGTTATAACAATTTCGAAAACCAATACTTTGAAAACAATAATACCTTAATTTCAATAAAACATTTCAATTTTGATATATTTCAAGACTTTAAATATTCCAAAATTCCCAACCAAATCTGATAATCTTATATATACCTTAATTCAATTTACTATTATTTAGTTTAGAAATATTTATTTAATAAATTCAATATCACTTAAATAAAGCTCAAACTTGAAATATTCGTATATCAAACTTAAAACATCATCTAGTTATACTTAGCTTAAATTTTAGGATTTAACCATATATAAAATAATATTCATATAATATCAAAATTAGTATATATATATAAACCTTTATTTTCCAAAACCCATAGAAAATCACTTTAAAATATTTTATATATAGACCACGGTGCCTGTATATAATTTTCTATCCTATGGTCAAGTGATACAGATATTTATCATTTCAATCCGTAATTTTAAAAATAAAAGTTTACGGTTATATATCATTTCAAACCGCAATCCTGAATGGAATGAAAATGCATAATAACTTGCAGTTTATACAATATAAAATATAGCATCCATTCATCCAAATATCAATAAACAACCATTCATTACAATCATCATCCAATTTAAACAAAACATCAATATAAAGCATATAAAATATAACAGGCATCAACGAATAGTTTGTATTCAAAAAAAAACTATTTAACCGGCAGTTTATATGAAATAGTAAATAAATTTAACTGTCAAATTATATGCAATAATAAAATTAAATAACAATTTAATTTAAATAAATGCTATCTAACTGAGATGATGATTAAATATATGTTCAAACAATCATAGATAAATTTTAAATCACATCAAAATCTAATTTAACAAACATAAGAACACTTAGAAGTTGTGAGTGGGTTAAAACACTCACCTTTGATTTTAGCCCCTAAAAATCCAAACAGAAGCGCAAGACTAAAAAAATCTCCAAATTTAGCAAATCAATTTCATGTTGTGTTCTCTCAAGATAAGGCTTCAGGAAAATTTTGAAGAACGACTAAGATGAGGACAGGAAGTGTGCGAAAATGAAAAAAAAACATTTTTAGAAAAGAATGCTTTTGGATTTGCAAGAATAAGAGCCTTTGAATATGAGGTGTTAGGAGAAACAAGATGTAAATGAAGAAATAAGATGTAGGCTATTTATAATTGGGGAATGAATATGGAGGGACAAAAATAAATGTTACGTTTTATTAGTTTGATTCTAAATTAATTAAGTGCTAGATACAGAAAAGTTTGAATACATCATAAATATATTCATACTTTAACTGTGTGTCAGAATTGCTAAACATATATCAAGTACGATTAATTGGTGCTAATATATAGGAATAAACAAGAATAAATGTAGATGCAATCACATAAGGATCAAATAGGGAAGGAGATAAAAGGTGACGACATTGATTAATTCCACTTTCCCACTTTAGCTAAATTTATTAATACGACATTTAATTATCATGCAAGTTGTATTATGACTAGAAAACATAAACAACAAACAATAAATAAATATGTATATAATATTACCTCACTTTTAAATTGTTTGATAATAATAATAAAAATTTAGTCATGCTTTAACAAATTTGAAATTTAAAATATCAAATGTTTATATGTATACACGTGCACACAAACACACATACATGTGAGTATAAAGATTAAACTAAAGCTTATTAATTAATTCAAAGCATACTTCCATACCACATTAAATTGTCTAATGCATTTGTAAACTTATGTATACTTGAAGTCAAAAATACATATACATATAAATTAAACCTTTTTACCTTAATGAAATTTTATTTTTTTTAACAAAACAAAAGTGGGACACGACAAATTAAGCAATATAGTAACAAACCTTTAAGATCCTTAAATAAGGACATTTGAGATAATAAATTAGGTAACAAATTTAATATTGTTGTAATCAAAATCAAAGCTTAGATTTATCATCGAAAAATTGTTAGGCATATGTAAACTTCTATTATAATTTATTAGATTAAGAACAAATAATTTATTCAATAAAGTATTCAAATTTCATGATATTTTCAATTCAAGATAAAGTGACAATATGTGTATATAATATTTCTGTTTCAACACAAATGCAAATTATATGTATATAAACTTTCAGATAAAAAAATGCAATTTGATTTAAGAGTTTAAAACATGGATCTATAATTAAAACATTCTTTTAATTATATACATATTTTTTTTTCAAATTAAAAGTCAAATTAATTCATTCATAAAAAAAATCAAATAACATAAACAATTTCAAAACAAATGAGGAAATAGCATATACATACAAACTATGATAATAGCATAAATATCCTTACGCTCCATCCCTATTTCAATTATTGTAATATTTAGATATTTAATTTCCTTAAATTGCAATAACCCAATTTCCATAAATTTATATTCCTAAATGTATTCCTATCAATTAAATGCATTAATTAAGGTTTTAAAACCAATAAATGAAATTTCCTTAATTTCATCCTTAAACCAAATTATTACTCTATATTCATCGCGAATTAATTCAACTATTTCCCCCAATTTATCAATTTCTGCTTTACAATAAACTTATGTTTCTATTTAATTTTCATTACTCTTCCGTTACTATATCAATATTCATTAAAGTTAGGTTTATTATCAACAATAACCATTTAGAATTACCTTCTAACATTTATTGTAATTTGTTTCCATAATTTGGCTTGCGCTAATTTAGTTAGCCTTAACGTTATTACATTAAATCTATATTCAGTTCAATTAATGTGGAATTTAATCCTAATTACTTACCATTTAATTCATTAATTATTGATTACCTTCAAAATAAAGATAAAAATTGATTCCCAAATATTTGATTTGATTGCCATCTTTACTATGCCCATTATTACTTAACTTCAATTTACAATTTCACGCAATTTTACCCTTTATAACTGCATTATTGCACAAATATCGTTACTTATCAATTTACATTAACCCTATCACATTAATTTTCATTCAACTACTATTCGATATATTTTATTTATTGGTTCAATGTTTATTTCAAAATTTTCATTTATTACTTCCAAATATTCGTTTTCATAAATGTCATGTCAGTTTCTTCTTTTATTGCATAACCTCATTTATTATCATTCATTTATTTATAGTTTTTATGCTTAATCAAATTTCTTAGCCTCTCAATTGTTTACTTAAGTTTTTAACCATTTATTTATAATACTTTCCTTTCTATTAGAAACAATTTCAATTATACATAAGTTTTTAATACTAGAACAACAAATTCTCATTTATTCAAGAAGTCCATTCTAGTAAATATTTTTTACTAATGATTTACTAATTCAACATTTCCATTTGTTGCTTATATTAAATTCCTTAGCCTAGAATACAATTCCCATTACTTCAATGCATCATAATTTTTATTTTTTTTATTTTTAATACTTAGCTTTAAATTTCAAATGTTACATTTCATTTCTACATTCACTTTAATATGAATTATAAACATTTTAATTTCTTCCTAAATTAAATTACAAAATTCTTTAAATTTAACTAAATTTATTTACCAAAATTTACGGGTCGTTACAATATATCACTCTACTATGTTCGTGCTTGGTATGATGTTCGGTATACTTGGATATTACTATTTGTGATGATATATGTGCACGATCTGAGATATGTTCTTACAATTGAGATGTTCGTATGCCCCTTTGAGTTTCATATGTTATATCATGCTAGTTGTGGTTATATATTAACATAAACATTCTATACATAGTCTAATATGTGTGTTATTTATATAATATTCAAGTCAATTCTGAGACATTACAAGTTCAGGAACGAAGTGACTAGCTTGTGGTTGTTGGGCATAGTTTTGAGACGCTATGATATTAATAGGACTATGTATGGTATATATATTAGTGTAGCTTCATGGATATACATGTCGATGTTGAGATGTATTATATGTATATATTATGTATATTTTAAAGATAATTGGTATTTGATTCTTTTTTGTAAATCCACTTGGACTTGTGTATTTTATCTATTATATATTATCATTACATTTGTATGACTTCATGATGCCGATACCGAGTGTGTATAGGTGAGTAGTTTATGACTTTGAAGTACATACCAAAGTTAGCATAAGGAAATATTCATGTGTAACAGCCTAATATCGTCTCATTCTCCATATTATCAGACAACACTACTCAGTAGTACTCTTTTGTAGTATAGGTACAAAGGTGGGGGTGCTACATAATAGTCCAACTCCAAAGTCCTAAGTTAAACAATAACATTTATTATTAATCATGTACTCTAGCTAGAGATTTTTACTTTGAGTTGACTATAATTAACCGTGATATTAACCCCTTATAAAAGATGAGACGAATTCTCTATTGAATAGGGTTTCACTTCAAATACTTCAGCTTAGACCTAAGTTTAGCCATATCGTGAATGTTATAGCATGATTTAACTATAATCAAAGAGGAGTGTTCACTTTTTAAGTTCCATGGTATTCTCAAGTCTAAATAATGTTGTAAAATCGTCACATTGGGTTTTTATTTGACCTAGTTATAATTAACCAATAGGAAACTCTCAGTGGAGTCATTTTGTCTTATCCACTAGCTATAAGTATGTAACCCTTTAGTGTTCCTGGTAATCGTGAGTAATATACTGCCTAAAATTTGGAGAGCAATGCATATTATGGTCTCAACGAATGTATTGATATCTTTTTCTTGAAACATCTTGATAAGGAATATTTAAAAAGAATTATCTTATTATGAATACTCGTGATTGCATACTCTTTGCAATTACAATCACATAGCATATTATTTAAGTATATTCTATTTGTGCATATATTTGATAATTATTTATTAATTTATATCACAAAAAACAAATATATAATAGAAAATAAAATGAAAAGCAGACTTTATTTTGAACAAGATTGTCATACAAAGTAAGTTTACATAACAAATTACACAGTTGCCCTTATGGCATACCACTAACTCTTTCACTCATAGGCACTTAAAAGGAGTTCGGCAACAACTTATTTCAAAACATCTTAAAAGGAGTTTTGAACAGTAACTTTCTAAGTAGTTTTAAACAGTGATTTATATATAAAAGTGTTTGGATTTAACTTGACTTCTAAGTAGAAATGTTTGGTCAAAATGGTCCATGAAATTGCTTCATAAGTCAAAAGCAACAAATTATTGCTTCTCAAATTTCTACTTATTAGAAACTTTTACAAGCAACTTATAAGAAGTTCCCAAATATCAAAATTGAAATATTAAAAGTGTTTTGACTATTTATAATGAGTTGCTAAATATGCTCTTAATATGCTAACTCGTAACTATCAAATAAGAACTAACTAAAATAAGAATAATCCAAATTGCATCACACAACTATAATTCTAAGCAAATTTATGAACTTACATTAGTTAATACATGCTTTGGCAATAAAATGTTGTATCAATAATAATGCTTCCACATTAAGGTTTTCAAAATTAAAACATAAGTGCATCATTAAAGAATATAGATGATACTGAATAAGCTAGAATATTGGGTATCAATCCCAAATCAACTAATTAGAAGGCCGTTATTAAAGGGATTCTAGAAAGAAATGGATAAGAGAGTATTTTCAATCAAGGGGTTAACCCTTTATTTTCTGTTATCCATTTTTGCAATATCTTTGATAATGCCATTTACAAATTATATGTGGTAGCAATATAATGTATAAAAGTAGGCCAATTGAGTATGCAATAACATGTTATAGGTAGGCTATAAATTTCATATGTCATATGAAGTGATATTACGCTCTTCATACAATGGACAACAAATTACTCATGATCATGAGGACAAAAAGCGGTTATGTACTTGTGTTGTTTGGAACTGTTGGAATTATTTGAATTGTTTAAAAATTAATAAATGGGCTTGAAATATAAGTGCATTTATTGTTTAAGTCCCACACCATAGGGATTATTGAGAGAAACATTTTAAAATTTTGGTACAAATTAATAAAACATTTGAATATGTGCATTTACTGTTTTTCCAAAATGGTCACAAATCGTTTTATAAGAAAGAATTGTTTAAAAAATTAATAAAAGGGTCTGAATAAATGCATTTATTGTTTGAATCCCACACTATATGAATTATTAAGAAAACCGTTTTATACTTTTGGTAGAAATTAATAAAATACTTGAAAAAGGGCATTTAATGTTTTTTCGAACGGTCTTTAAACGTTTTATAGCATTAATTTTTGGTACAAATTCAGAAAAGGTGAGCACAAGGTCAAACCCGAGCCGAGGCTAGATTCAATACAGGTGCAAATACACACATGTACACATGAAATAGAAGCTAGAGAATGCAAATTACAATGCAACAATAAACATACATAAAGATACACATGTATGCATATATACATACACATGTCAGCCTCAAAATGAACTACAGACTAGACTCAAGCTCAACAACTCAATGCAACCAAACAGTCCAGGCAACCTCATATACAAAGCTTAGGGCTGCACACATATGTACAAAGAGGACAGCATATATGGCAACACAAGCATATGGAGATGATCAACAGAATACAAGTGCAATGGCCAGAACCAAACCCAAGAGGCAACAACAAATCAAGGTGGACAACAGTATGTACTTGTACAAGTTAAAGGCAAGCTACATACAGATAAGAGCAAGTGAAACAAAATACAAAGCCACAACAATACAAAGCGAACAAGTGCAGATTCATCAAGACCATCACAACCAGACACACCAGACTCAATACAACAAAGAGACTCGAGTACAACATAGTGCATACATGAAGACCAAAAGATGCCACAAGTCATGTACATATTCAAGTGGTACAAACTGTTCAGAGACAAGCAGTGGTAGACTCAAGTGATCAAGTAATTGTAATGCAACAAGCTCAGTCTCAACATTGCAATCAGTTCAACAATGCAACATGAAGACTCTACATGATTCAAAGTCAAACCAAACTGCAACAACATATGGAACCAACCAGACCAGAGGCTCTGAGTAAAATGAAATGGTGATTAACTCAACACGTCGACAGACCACATGACAATGGCAAACTACAGACATGATTCAAGACCATAAGATCAATATGAATGCAAATCCAACTACATGAAGACATGAACAAAACCATGAACACTTGAACCAGACTCCAAGAAAATCACAACAGAGCAAGGATAGCATACAAGTGAAGTGTCAACCAAAACATAAATGCTCATACATGAAGACTGCAAGAACCAAATCAGTCAAAAGTGCAGACTTATATATGAATGACCACAAATTGATACAAGTGCAATCAAGTCAATCACACACATATATACATACATATATGTATGTATATATGTATGGAGACAATCAACCAAAGCAGTATAACATGAATGAATTAACTCAACTGCACGAACATCAACACAGCAATCAGACTCAACCAAATGTACAACCAGAGAACCAAACAAATATGCGGTTACAAAGATTCCAGTTACAAAGGCATGTACAAATATGTACAACCACACCTCAAATGCAAATATATCATGAAGCCAGAGAATCATATTTACAGCAAATACCAGTAGCATGAATTGAACGAGTTGTGAGTCATGAACAAAAATCAAGGTAGCAGAACAAGTTCGAACTTAACAAATCAAGTTCCAAAAATCCAGTGGTGCAGTTCGAACAAAAATCAAGGTAGCAGTTTGAATGAAGTCATCAAGTCAAAGCCAGAAAAGAATTGAACTTGCAGAAGAAACACAAATTCAAATGGCAAAAATTATCTCAAAATTCAAAGGGTCAAAGTCAAAAGAGTAATAGTGTTAGAAAAATAAAGATAAAGTGATAGACATTAATACAACATTCACTGCACATATATACATGCATATGTATGCATGTATATACATGAATATGTGCATGTTTTCCAAAATCAATGAGCTACAGTTCAAGTCCTTCAGAGGCAACAAGACAGAATAAAGTGGAAAGAAATGCTATAAGAAAATACAGAAAATTAAATAAGAATAGCAGCAGGTTGAACCAGTGTTGCAGTGAAGTCAATCAAGGTAAAACATAATGAATAAGTCAGAGTTTATCAAATCAAGACTATTTAAAATTCAAAGCCATGGGTCATCAAGGTACATAAGCAAGTTTATATGTTTACAGCTATTAACATTAACAGTAGTAGTTCAAATAATGTCAGAAGCCTGAACCAAGCCCGCTAGCAATTCAAACCAGTAGACCAGGATAAAAATTCAACTAAGGTCATGTGGATAACCTACGATTTGGTCAAAGTCCAGATTACTACAATTTCAAATGCTGAAGTCATAGGAACTGATCAAAAGAAATTCACGGAGCAAATGCAAATGCATCAAAGAAAATAACAAAACCGACTCAGAGAAAACTCAAAGCAATAGAGTAAAATTCAAAATCACGAAAGAACAAATACGAATTGAACAAGTCAGAATTATCACAAGCATTCAAGAAAAATTGAACGGCCAAGCAAAAATATTTGAAGAATTCAACTCAAATATACGAACGTAAATTTAGGGCTTTAATCCCTATATAAATCCCCATATCATCATCGGCAGAAAATCGAGTTCGTGCATATCAACAAGAATAAATAAAAAGTAAAAATCACATACCTGTATAATTCGAACTCGATCCAATTGAAGCCACCAAGAGCAAATCAAAGCCAGGAGCGATTTACAAAGAAATTCAACTAAGAAACATCATCTCAATCGATCGATTTCACAAGAGGCGACTTAAATTACAAAACCCTAACCGTGAAAGAGGAACGAAGAAGAACGGTCGAAGTTTTGCACAGAAGAATAAAATAAAATAAAGGGAAATGCTTTTCTTTTATTTACAAATTGGGCCGGTCATTTATTTGTTATTTAGGCTTTAATTTTATAAACTAGGGTTTTGTATTTGATTTATTTATTTTGTAATTTTCCTTTTTAAAAATTAACTCTCTAGTCGTGTGACTAGGTTACGAACTACGGTTGTGTAGTTCGAGAATTCGCAACTCAGGGGCTGAGTTGTGGCAGGGTTTTGAGCATAGAGTTAGGTTAGCCATTAGTGGGTGTTGCAAGTTTACGTGTGTAAGCGTCTGACTACTTGATTTCTAGTAGAAACCTTGGGGGCAACACATAGGCTGGTTATTGTCGAAGCTGGGTAAATCTATGTTGTTCTATTTTTGCTTTTATTATTCTGCTATTATCTGTGCTGCAATTATTATATATATTTCCGCATTAATTTTTATTATTATTAGTATCACCCTATTCACCCCCCTTATAGGGTGAAAACAATCCTACGGAAATCATTTATGAAGATATAGCTTTAGATGAACAATATTAAGTAGCTATTTTGATTGATAAATTACCCCTAGTTGGAAAGACAATAAAAATACTCTCAGGTATAAGACTAAGAGTTATCCTTAGAAAGTTTGATTACCCACCTCTGTTTTGAGAAGAAGGCCAAAAAACAGGACCAAAAAGATGAGGTACTTTTTGTCTCTAACAGTAACACTAAGAATCCCACAAATGCAGTTCTGAAACCTACCGTGGAATTTTTTAAAATCAGAACTGCAAATAGAATCAGAACCACAACAACCAGCCTTAAAACAAACGGCAAACTACCCCCTTAAAAAATGGCACTAGACAGTTGTTCTTATGTTACAACTGTGGCAAACTAAGCCATATGGCACGTAAGTATCAGAATAGGTCAAATCATGTACTGTAGGCTAACCTAATTGAAGAGGCCTTAATGGCTATGATTTCTGAGATCAGCCTAATCGATGGGTCAGAAGGGTAGTGGGTAGACACTCGTGCTTCTTACCATGTCTGCTATAATCATGATATGTTCTAAATATATAAGGTTGTTGATGATATGAAAGTGTTATGGGTAGATCTCACACTACTACTGTTTCTAGAGCTGGGAATGTGGAGTTAAAGTTTACCCTTGGAAAGACCTTATTACTGAAAGATGCAATGCATACTCTAAAGATGAGAAATAATTTATTGTCTGGATTCTTATTAAATAAAGCCAGCTTTACTCAATTTATAGGGTCTAATTTGTACCATCACTAAGAATGGTGTTTTGTTGGTAAAGGTTATGTTGTAGATGGAATGTTTAAGGTTAATGTTAAATGTAATAAAGTTCGTACTTTTTCTTATATGTTGTATGATATTAATATTTTGCATGCTAGACTCCATCATGCAAATAAACGAAGTATTCATAACATAAGCAATTTAGTATTAATCCCTAAAGTATCAATAAATGAGTCGGAAAAATGTGTATTTTGTAGCCAAACTAAAATAACCAAGACCCTACGTAAATCTATGTTTAGAGAGTTAGAACCTTTACATTTAATACATTCTAACATATGTGAACTTGATGGTACACTATCTAGGGATGGTAAATGTTACTTTATCATTTTTAGTGTTGATCGTTTTGATTTTTCTTATTTTTATCCCATGAAAAATAAAATTGATGCACTAGGTATGTTCAAGTTATTTGTCATTGAAATTGAAAACCAATTTAATAAGAAAATTAGGAGATTTCATAATGATAGAGGAACATAATACGAATCTAGCTTATTCATTGATAGCTTAAACGTTATAATTCATGAGATAATTGTACCATATTCACCTAAAATGAACGGTAAAGCAAAAAGAAAAAAATAGGACCTTTACCAAATTAGTTATAATTATTTTATTAAATTCGGGTGCAGCATCACATTGGTGGGGGGAGTTTTACCGATTGTTTGCCATGTGTTAAGTAGAATTCCTACACCTAGAAGTAACTTCACCTTTTAAGATTTTTAAAAATCATAAACCTAATTTATCCTTTTTTAGAACTTGGGAACATTTAACATATATTCATATTCCTGGTCCTAAGAGGATTAAATTGGCAAATTGAGCATATGAATATGTTTTTATTGGATATGTGATTAATAGCAAAGCATAAAGATTTTTTGATTTGAACGCTCATGTTATTATTGAGTCAAATGATACAAATTTCTTTGAACGAAAATTTCCATTTGAACTAATGAATAGCGTGGCCACTTCTACTACTAATATTTCAATAATTAGAAATGATGAACATACCAAGGAGACTGAATTTGAACCTAGGAGAAGTAAAAGAGCTAGAATAACTATGGATTTTGATCTAGAATATTATGCTTATATACTTGAAGAGGATCCTGCTAATCTTAAAGAAGCTTTTGTTCTATTTGGATTCAGATTTTTGGCAAAAAGCTATAAATAATGAAATGTAATCTCTTGAATTTAATAAAACAAGGCATTTAGTTGATTTATCTACATGTAGTAAAACTTTAGGCTATAAGTAAGTACTTAAAAAGAAGTTGAAACTTGATGGTGTAACAAACCGCATCTTAATGGGCTTGAATTTCGACTAAATCAAAACTCAAGTCCATTCGAGCATGGATCATTGACTTTGATAACCTGTAATAAACATAAGCATATCAGAAAGCGACCAATATAAACTCACAGCGGAATAGAAAAATACAATATAACATATATACCGACTAAGCCCATTACTTTGGAATCAATATTGTTCCTTAGATATCTAGTCACTTTGTCAGTATCAAGCATGAAAGAGAAAACTCCACCATCCGTGGTTTCCATCTTGCACTAGTAGTCTGTCCATCTAAATCTATGATGCGGGTTGTTATGAGGAGGGGGTTAGAACAACATTATGGTGACTAAAAAATTACACTCTGTACCCATAACATTAATTTATGCCGACTGATTTCCATTTAAGTGTTATGTCCACTATTTATGGCTACTCCGTTCAATATTGTGTGAGCGTATGATGTGCCTAACCTCCTCCAAGGTATAACTATATATATATATATATATATATATATGCCTATATACATGTATGTCTAAACGTTGTAATGCCTAAAAACCCCGGCCACTTAACACTTCTTAAATAGGGACGAGACAGACCCAGCGACCATTTAATACCTCACCCTCGAAGCGGTCCCTCATAATGTAAATGCTAGTCAATTGGTCCTAACTACAGAGATCGATGACCCCTATTTATAGCTTTATAATTTAATTTTTGTATTACTAATGCATTTCAAAGACTCATGTAAGGGTTAACTAGCGTACATCCGACAAACAAACAACTAACTAACCACTTAAGGTCTGTACATATCCCATATGGATTCTATGCTAGTAGGTACGAAATCCATCAGGGTATAACCCGAGTCTTTACTACTGACCGCTCGACACCCTTAGTGGCCATAGCCTATATGCCAGCCCTACTATTAAATACTGGTTTAACAACAGTACTGACATAGCATGCCGACCTTGCATAGCTTAAATATCATTCAGACTAACCTAATATAAGTTAAAGGGAAATTCCTCTTTCAGTTGTTTAATACCTCTTATTAGAAATGAAGCAGACCACATTGCCATAAAAGTACTTGGCCATTTAATACTTCAAATTCAAGGCGAACCCTTGGTACATTTTCTCCTACCTATCTGCAACGCATATCCCTTTCCCATGGATCCTGCGGTTGGAGATGTCTCACATCAATAGTAAGTATACACAATTACCAGTAGCCTCTAGGAGAAAGGCAGACTTCTGTTGTGTAACTCTGCTGACCTAGCATCCTAACCCACAACACCAAACCAACCATTCTAAGTTTAAATGTTGGGCTATGCCCACCAATTCATGCTTCTTAACATATAATGAAGGCTGTTTAATTTTTCACTATAAAAATTATATTTCCTTCTAATTTTGATTCCTATCTTATACGCTTATTTCTATATTCTATAATTGTCAGTTGTCTGTAATAATGGTCATTCTTATTCTAATTGAATAATCTCTAATAAAATTTATTTATCCATTCTAATTCGACCTATTCTGCCTATTTCATTTCCCCATAAATGCCATATAAAATCCTTTAACCGATCTCATTAAACACATTTATTTCCCTACTTAATTCTATAACTCCATTTTAAGTGCACATTTATTTCCCTAATAATTTTGGAGTTATTATCTCTTATCCATCTAAACCTCCTAATCCTATAATTTATTACTATATTTATAACTAGGTGTCCTACTTATAACTAATACGAATATTGACATATATTATGCTATATGTATTTATATTTTTAATCAGTGGGCATAGTTATCCATAAGTGTGTGTTTCTATTCTTCACACATTAATTTCTATGTTTAGGAATTTTGGGATATTAATTTCCGTATTTTAATTTATTAGAGTTATCCTTTCCAAAAAGAATTACCATTATAATTTTTTATAAATTACCCAGAAACGAGAGTTTTGCTTCATTTGAAATTGTAGGAAATTATCTTTCTATTTTATATTTATTGAAATAGACAGTGCAAACTATGGAGAAGAATATCTATACTTTACACATCTCCTTCCTTTTTGGTTATATTCCTTATTATTTCAAATGATGCAGTTTTTATACATTTGTGCAATTAGATACTTTATAGAGATTACATGAAAATAGATACAATTAAATTTCACCCCGCTTCCAATAAATTAAAACATAGAAATTCCCATTTCAAGTTAGATTAAGGCAATCTAAACTAATACTAACATTTTACAACCCTACTCTAAATTTGAAATAAACGTTACACCTTCATCAACATTTAACTTTAACAAATTTAGGGATTGGTTTACAAATTTCCAGATTATTGTTTAAATATCATTCCTATTTCAATTACCTAAATTACAGAATATGCAAGCAAGATTTCATTTTCCTAAGCCTATAAACTCATCAGATCTTATATAGGCATATAATTGAATAAAATTCAATGATATAAATTTTAGTGTTATAAATAAATCATATAATTTCCCACTCACCTTTCTAGCTTTCCAAATCTTCCAAATTTGAATTCATCCCTTTACTTGACCCTTTTTTCATTCTGATCCAAAAGAATAGGTATAACAAGATATACATATACTATTAGAATTACATATCTGAGAAGTGATTTGGGGTTAAGAGGAATATAGATTTATAATTATGAAATTTACCTTTTTCTGCAGTATTGATTCGCTTCTTCTCTTATTCTTTTTTATTTTTTTCCCTTCTCTGATAATAAATACATATAATATAATACTTTATAATTAATAAAAATAGTGGAGAAGGGAAAATGGCAGAGCTTTGCTACTTTATTCAGAAAATATAAGAAGAGAAGTGGGGGATAAGGACTGTGTTTATAGGTGCTTGAATCACTCATATTCGTTAGATTAAATAATTAAATCCAAGAAGTTGGGCCAGGGTTCAAACCCTAGCTGCCACTTCAAGACTAGTCGACCGCTTCTCTATAGGCGGTCGACCAATAGCGGTCGATCGATCTAAGTAAGGGGGTTGACCGGCGGAGTCCCGCCTTTATTGTTAATTTTAGTTAATTTTAGAGGGTGTTACATTCTCCCTCCTTAAAAGAATTTCGTCCCTAAAATTCCTCAAGAGCTGATTCATGTAACATAGAGCACAACCATCAAAACTATTCAACCAATTAGTGTACAATCAATTTTGCAACCAACGTGTATATGTGCATGATGTATCTCAATATATACGATATGAATGTTGAATAAATTCTGAATTGGCGCCTCCTATATGAATGCATTCTTTTAAAAACATTTTGAAAATATGATGCAAACAACCTATATATACTGGCAGTTCTATACATATGCAAGTTTTTAAAAATCGAAAATCTTTTTTCACACAATAATTTCCATACCCGTACAAGTAGGAGTATAGTTCAACCGTGTTTGCATCCTATCCCTACCAACCAAAACCTAGCGTATAATTTCTAACATCCAAAATTTTTGAAAATCCAGTTTTCCTAGATCTATACTCCTATGCTGGAAAGGATTTTAAATGGAGAATTTTACATTTCCATCATTCTTTCGGATACCTGTTCCTTGTACTTCGAAACCTTCTCTTTTGCCTCCAATTTCTATCTAATTTTTCCAAGTACAATTCACATAAGTAGGTTTATTTTTGGATGTTAAAATGAAATTATCCAAAACACAAGTTTCGTTTCATTATCAATAAGATAAGGAAATAGAAATTCCAAAATTAAAACAACATTGTCCGTTGTTATTATCTATGTTTAATATACTTTCACCCTTGTTGGAAAGTAAAATTCATATTCACTAACACGTCGACCCTCCCTACGCAAAGTATTTGGTACTAGAAATGGAAATGTTCATTTTTTGTCAAGAATCTTTTTCCCCTTTCAATGAACTTGCAAAATAGTTTGATAAATTGACTTCCCGAAAGCATTTAAACACCAATTTTTTTCAGAAGCACTTGAACAAAAAATTTCACAAGCATTTGAACCCAACTTCTCAAAATCAATTAAATAAAAAATTTCAAAAGCTTTCGAACATAATTTTTCAAAACATTTACCTCACCATCCTTAAGACAAATCAAGCCACATCTTAACGTAATCGGGACTCGGTCGACGAGTTAATGCATTTGATTGACCCCAGCATTATGTAATTAATCTTAGATTTGGGGAACCTTTCATTTTACTTGAAAACACAAATGACCTACAAGCATATTTATGAATTTTAGCTTAGGCATAGGGATAGTGACCCATAATTTTGCAACAACCTTTCCTTATCCTTCGCTTGCTAAAATATATTATTCCTAAAATCCTAAAGTTTTCTGGATCTAAGCACTCTTTACCTCTAGTTGCAAACCTAATTTTCTAATTAATTTCCAGATTTAATTACATTTTATAGCTAGTAAAATGTCCTTATGAGATTTACTTATTTACATTGTTTCCCAACTATATAGCGGTCAAAGCTCATCTAGAAAATCAATACAGTAATAAAATAGGAACATATCTCATATCATAACGTACGCTTTTCCAATAACCACGCGAAGGGAGACAACTAGCGATTACAACCCAAAAAACCTAAAAGAAACAATTGCTATAAGCTACCCTTCATCATCGACTGGTGTGATGTTGGCGGCCTATCACTCCTTACTCAATTAAGATGGACATATATAGCGTGCTATTCAATTATAACCCACATGCCTTGTAATGACTTGTATTTTTAACGATCAGATATGTAAATAATAGATTTAAATATTTAATCATTAACTAAATGAAGGCCCAAAAATATAATTTTTTGCATATGGCCAAACCAGGACTCGAGACCACTTCAGTTGAGTTTGTATTGATGTTGCGAATTAAAATGAGTATAAGGATCGCTATATTTGGAGATCGGACAATCTGATGGTCGAAACGATCTTGAAATGTTCGAAATTAAAATCCTGGGATGGAGTCCCAAATAGTGACAAGATTTATATCGTTGGATCTGAAAAAATATGATACACATGGACAATTTTCATAGTGATCGGATGCATTGTGTGACGGTACAGACTCAATACGTATGACCGTTTATTTAAGAAATCAATTAAACAAATAATATAATATTAGTATAAATATCCCCAATCATGCCATCTCTTTCATTTTTAATTTCACTTTTACTGTTCCATTAGAGAATCCATGGCGCCTCTCTCTTGACATCCAAAAACCAAAATCTTAACATCCGCTCCGCTAAAAATTATGAAAACAGATCCAATAAGCTCGTATGGATGAGATCTTTGAGATGGTGGTAATGATCTAGTGTGCGATCGTGATTGGCAATTGTCGACGTCAAAGGCTATGGCTTGGATTAGAAATCACGGAAGATTTTGGCAACGATAGGCGGATCAGAGATTAACATCATGTTTCTCATATCGAACCACACCTCGCTACATCATCCGTTAAAGCACCGGCCTAAGCATGCAAAATGCATCCATAGCTTTAGACGGTAATGGCTGTCAGGTCGTGATATCAGATAGGCGATCGAGCATCTCCTTTTTGGGTCCATGGTGAAGAGATTCAGTAATAGGACGATTTGGCGAAGACGGATCGCACTTTCATTGAGTGTTGAGTGAGAAACCAAGGAGTGAAAGAAGAGGATATCCACGACCTATCCTTTGTGCATACGTACAGGCATTTGAGATATAAGAGAAGAAGGATTTGGAGATAATTAGGTAATTAACCATTTTAATTAGTTAATTAATGTTTAATTAATCTCGAATTGCATTTGATCCATATCTTTTACATACGAGGTCTGTTTTGAATGCGATTTCTTGTATTGCGCTCGTGATGGAGAGATCTACGCTTTAGCACTAGTTAGACATAACTTATGAAGGTGAGTGATATTGTCTCTCACCATACTATTATTGATTGTATAGTATTAGATCGACATTCTAGAATGATTTTTGGTTTTAAAATGTTATTTTTCCTATACTTATATACCTACTAGATTTTTATAAAAGAAAATAAAAGTATTTTAAAATGATTTATATTGAATATCCCATATTTTCCATCGACGTGTCATGTTTAGGGAATTATTAGATTTAGGCTATTTTTGATATTATTTCTCCATTGGTTGATATAAATGTATTATACATGTTGTATATATGCATTTTTGGATGTATGTATGGATGTTGATTGCATGGTTGCTTGTTTGCTTGTTTGGCTGCTTCTAGTTGAAAAAGCCAATTAGCGGTGAATGGGTGTTAGGGGAATATCTTGTACGTTGGGGTTTCATACATGCATAAACCTAATGAATGAAATAAGTTGTAGAGTAGTGTTAGGATACGTGCTGATGGATCTAAAGGTAGAAGATGAGGCTTTAGACTTCAGGATGAATACCGGACGTTTCTGGTTTGTGCTTATTTATTTTGGTTAAGTACAAGACCAAAGTGGTTGGTATTGACCACTATAGAGTGATCAATATCCGTCGCTATTGTTGATTGGCAATTTGACTGATCTTTGGCTTGGACATTGAGAAGATTACGTGTTGCGCGATTTGATGATTTATTTGTGCGACCTACTTAAAGTCTTGATATTATTCCTCTAGGGTGAGTGATTTTGATTGTGAGGCGATCATGTGGCACTTCGACATGAGAGTTGGAACTTGGATTATGACTCGACGGCACATGGAGTAGGTTCCGAGATTGATAGTTTCAAAACTCTATAGATCATGCTGGAGGTGTTTGATTATTCGCATCATTGGAGGATGGCGATGTCATAGCATGATGAAAAGCCTTGTACCTTCGGTCTGTGACTCATGGGGTAGTACGTGCCAAAGATTTGACACTTTGTGTCTTCAGTTTGTGACTCGAGCAAAGAGTAGGTATCGAAGAGGCTCATGGAGGGCTCGTGGAGTGGAGGAACGTGATGGGTTCCAAATAGTGGAGATTGTATTGAGCTAGTAGGTTCAGATGGATATGCATGTGCTAAGGGATCGTTGATGACTCAGAGAGTTTTTCTGTTGTACTCAAAGAAGGGTTTGGTAGTGAGGATCTGTATACCCTAGACCTATGGATTTGGGTCAAGTGTCCAGCTTTAGACCGCAAGACACGTATCCAGCTTTGGGCTGCAGGATACGAGAGTACAATGAAGAATCCGGCTTCCACTAGTCCATAGCTTGAAGGTCATATGTGTTATCATATATCTAGAGCACACATGTGATAGTTACTATTGTTTAATGGATGCTATGTTTGTTATGATTGCTTCACTAGCCACTTGTCACCTAAGGGATGTCATACGAGTTAGATATTGTACATAGGGATTCCTAGACACCTCGAACAGTTTACTTAGTATAGAGTAGGTATTATGGAAGGAGATACCTAGGCACCCCATCAGTTTATCGATTGTGGAGTACCCTTTTATGATGTTGTAGAGTAGCATATTGTGATGTTATGTGCTGAATCTTTGGTTAAAGGGACAGGTCATGTATGATTCGTGTACCCTTCCATTCCATATAATATATCAATTTTACATTATTTTGAGATTGTTTAATTGTCACACTAGACCATTGTCTGATCCGAGGTTTTATGCTTTGCTTTTTATTATCTCGAGTACTCTTAAATGAGTAGATTAAAGAGTGGGTGTAGATGGCATATGGTGTTTTGCAGATGAACTAGTAGGAGGTACATTTACTTATACTTTTATTTGGGTTATTATTGTATATTCCATAATGTGACACTGTGGTGCATTGACAGTGTTTGACTTACTATTGTTAGAGACAGTTGTCAGTTGAGTTTATGTATCGGTTGTATAAAATCTTTTACTATATTGTATAACTCTGTGGATCTTATACTCTCATGATTAGTTTACATTGTTATTACTATCTCGACTGCTTTATATTTGTGTTGACTATTATATTTTATCTGATGTGATGTTTGATATATGACAGGTTATGTGATTATTTGATGTTTCCTTTTTCTTCTTTTCCATTCTCTTCTCTTTTATTTTCTCTTCTTTACTTCTTTTCTTTCCTTTGACAACCATTCTGCACTATATGTATAGGGTGATCGTTACATTTGGTATTAGAGATTAGGTTACATGATTAACTTGAGTTGATACCGTGATCCAATAGAGATAGGGTAGGAGTTATTGCCTTCGATTGAATCTAGAGTGTATATATAAGAGAGAGTTCGTATTTGTTATATATTTTGGTTTTCATAACTACATAGTAGTACATATAGTATATAATTTGTGTTGCACATACGACCACTATTGATGCAGTTTCTTTTATGAGAGACTGATCATCCTTATCATAGAATATGAATGATCTGGCATGTGAGAAATTCTATTATTAACTCTATCTTCATAGTTAAGGATAGGGCATGATCGAGGTTACTATACCTGGTTGATAGGATTTTTTTGTGGAGATGGTGTGAATCATTTTGTGGAATGCCCAATTTTTTCTGGATGACTGTGGTGCTCAAGGGGAAATGGCTAGAGCCGACTTTGTCAAGCTGTATATAGACTATGGGAGTCTAAGGAGCAGACCGTTCCTAGGAATAGAGTTGGTTATTGAAAGGCAAGATTGGATGGTTATTTATAAGAGGATCTTCGATGACTTAGAGTTAGATAATGCAATGAGGTAGAAGTTGACCTCTAGATGACTCCAGGGATGAACAATGAACTAGGGAGTGCCTCTATAGCTTTGATTCTCGAGGATCGATTTACTTGGGATTAGTTCATAGTTTTCTTCGAAGAATGAAGAGTTTAACATTGGGTTGAGTGATCATCTTAGGAAGCGATTGATTGGTCATATTGACGAGAGCTTCGAGAAGATAATCAAGAAGGCTTTGTGATGAGAGAGCCCGTACCCAATGTAGAAGGGTTGTGCCGAACTCGCTGAGTAGATAAACCATGGAAGCATATGTATTAATTTCCATTCCAATTTCGTCGAGTGCTACATCGACGAAAGAGAAGGGAAATGGCATTAACGTTTGAGGTATGTTTTCCGCTTATTCTATACGTGTTTTATTGGACATTGATCTTCTTATCGCTTCATATCTAGATTTGATGGAGATATTGGGATTGAGACCCGAGATGGTTAAGCAACCTTTGATTGTGACTAACCTAGTTAGGGGCTCAACTAGCCTATACATGATTTGCCAAGATTTTTTCATAGTGAGTTAGATGTTTTTTAGTTTGTTTACTACTGATTTTTTTTGGGGTTTGAATAGGTTCGGTATTATAGTTTAGGAATGGACTGGCTGAAGGGGGTATGGAATAGTGGTGGATTGTGAGAGACCATTAGTGATGATTAGAGATATGGATGAGCAAACAGTAGTGATTGGCTACCTATAGAGGATGAGGTTATAGTTAGCTTTCTATACTCGCTTGATATTCCACATGATGAGTTGTCATCTATGCCTATAGCTAGAGAGTGTCCGAACATATTCGATAAGGTGACTGGATTACCATCATATGGGGATTGAGTTTTGTATCGATCTGGTCAGAGAAGCTAGACCAATAGTTGTGCCTTTAAGGCATATGATGCCCAAAGAGCAGAGGAAGTTAAAGGTGTGAGCGGATGACCTATTGAGACGATGGTTCGTTCGTTGAAGCAATTTGGGTAGGATGCACCTATAGTGTTTGTCGCTAGAGCGTATGGCTCTAAGGTTGTCTGTTGGGTGTCGTGAGTTGGATGAGATGATGAATAATTATCCATTCTTGTTTGGTGATGGCTTGTTCGATCAGCTCTATAACACGAGGATTTACCAACTAAGAGTATTTAGAGAGAGTGTGTCAATTATAGCGTTTTGTATGCTATCTTTATTTTTGATTGGTTGTTATGCCGTTCATGCTAACCGACATGTCGACATGCCTTATTGATCTCATGGATCGTGTTTCGAGGGTCACGATTGATGGTTGTATGATAGGTGTTGAGAAGACACCGATTGATAATGAGATTTTGGTAGTATCACTTCTGAAGGACGAGAGTGAGATGCTTGGATCATGTTGTTTCATAGTGGTACATCGCTATAGATCCTGTAGTTATGGTAGTCTAGAATTTGAATAGACTCAAGGTAGCAGCATCGTTGACCTATTTGATGAGAGATGATCAGACTTTTATTTGAGATGCGAGGTGCAGACACGCGTTAGTGAGTTTGACCGAGAGGTTGACGAATGCATCAATGTTACTCATTTTGAGCGGGAATAAGGGGATGTTGGTATACCATGCCTGTGATACTTAACTAGGTGCGATATTGATACCGAAAAATAAGGTTGTCGTATGTTAGTTGATAGCTAAAACTGCACGAGAGGAAGTATCCGAATCTTGATTCGGAGTTGGAGGCGATAGAGTTCGCTTTGGGAATTTGGAGGTACTTTCTATTAAGAGAGAGATTCAGTTGTTCAGTGATTCCACATCATTGGAGTATCTCTTCTTCGAGAAGGATTTTGACTTTCGCCAGTAGCAATGGTTAGAGCTCTTAGTCTCCTATGACTTTAACATTTCCTATACACCCGTAAAGGAAATGTAGTTGTTGATGCTTTGAGTGGAAGACATGCCAGTTTGGGAGAAGTATTCCTAGAGTGGGCATTGCTCAAGCTTATCACTATTATGACTTCAGAACTCGATGGGCTAGGGCCAAAGGTGATGGCTAGTTTAACCATCTTACCTACTTTGATTTAGTGAATTGGTACTAGTCAAAGGCATTAGGCTAGACTAGTAGAGATCGTGGCTAAATTAGAAGAATGAGTAGCACCTATAGAGGTGATGCAGTGCAGACCCGACCGAAACTGTTGGTACCGTAGGGATAAGAGATTGTTTATTCTCAAGTAGTGGGAAGATATATTTATAAACTGCATTGATGGATTGTCGATGATTGAGGATAGTCTGATAGCATTTGAGTCACACTCGATTGGTTAACGAATAATGCAAGATCTTTATTCCTTAAGTCCAGTAGAATGGCATTCGAATTTGTCAAGTTATGTGTGAGATGGATGATGTGATTCCATTATGTGGAATAGCATTGTAAGTGGCTGAAACCCATTGTTCGATAGTGGATTTTGGGAGAACGGGGACTTCCTCTAGTCCCTGGCTTGGGGGTCATATGAGTTATCATACATCTAGAGCACACTAGGTGACAATTAGTATTGTTTGATGGGTGTATATGTTTTTTATGGTTGCTTTACTGGCTACCTGTCACCCTAGGGATGTCACACGATGTAGGTATTGTGCATAAGGATACCTAAACACCTCGGACATTTTACTTAGTATGGAGCAGGTATTGTGGATGGAGATACCTAGGCACCCCGACAGTTTACTGGGTATGCAGTACCCATTTATGATGTTGTAGATTAATATATTATCGATGTTATGTGCCAACTCTTTGGTTGTTGGGATAGGTTAGGTATGATTCGTGTACCTTCTATTCCATATACTATATCGAACTTTATAGTATTTTGAGATTGTTTAACGCTCACACCTAACTATTATCCGACCCAAGGTTTTATACTTTTCTTCTTATTATCTTAGGTACTCTTAAACAAGTAGATTAGAGAGCAGGTGTGGATGGCATATGGAGTTCTGCAGATGGACTAGTAGGAGGTGACGTTTACTCATACTTATATTTGGGTTGTTATTGTATATTCCGCTGTGTGACACTGTGGAGCCTTAACAGTGTTTGACTTACTATTATTAGATAGCTATCTTTTGTATTTGTGTATCAGTTTTGTAGACTCTTTTACTGTGTTATATAACTAGTGAATCTTATACTCTGATGATTAGTTCACATTGTTATTACTATCTCAACTATTTAACATCTATGTTGGCTATTATAATTTATCTGATGCGATGTGAGATATACGATAGACTATGTGATTATTTGATGCTTACTTTTTTCTTCTTTTCCATTCTCTTCTCTTTTGTTTCCTCTTTTTTCTTTTCTTTCCTTTGACAACTTTCTACACTATATGTGTAGGTTAGTCTTTACATTTGCTATCCCCATAATCGAATTGGCACCAAATCAATTAGATGATATTAGGGCTGAACCGGGCACTTCGAGACCTCGTAGTCCTATTCGTATCAATAGATGTGTTACGAAATAGGTTAGGAGAGGGCAGTGGAGTAGTAGAGGTTCAATTGAATGAAAGCGAAGGCAATAGGATATGGGAGATTGAGAAAGCATGAGGACCGCTTATTTGGAGCTCTTTACTTGGTGACATTTCATTTTTATCATCTGCTTTCATATAGGATATCATATTCAATGTTTTGTACTAGATAGTTTAGTATTCTGCATGATATGATAGGCATGGATGTTACTTTTTGATGATAGATCTCATGCATGCATGTTTGATGTTGTATTGTTAGCTTTTGATATGGTAGCTTATGCTTATGTGATTATTAGGTATGCAGGATAGTTGTGGTTTGATATAGCATACTTATTTGAGATGATTGCTATATATGATCTAGTATATTTAAATATATGATGTGCATATATCTTTATTGTATTGAGATTTTTCTTAGAACTAGCCGCGCAAAGAAGGTGCTGTCCAATTTTTTCGTAATCTAAGAGGCTTTTAAGGGCCTATGGGTTAGGAGACATTCTCTTTGCTTTTTGAATTCGAAGAAGAAATCTATTTAAGGAGGGGAGAATGTAATAGACCGTATTTCAACGATCAGATATTTAAATAATTGATTTAAATATTTAATTGTTAATTAAATAAAGGCCCAAAATATGATTTTTTGCATATGACCGAATCAAGACTCGAGACCACTTCCATTAAGTTCGTATTGACATTGCGAATTAAAATGAGTATAACGATCGCTATGTTTGAAGATTAGACGTTGGCTGAAGCGATCTCGAAATGCACGAAATTAGCATCCTTGGGCGCAATCTCAGATAACGACGAGATTTATACCGCTGGATCCGAAAAAATAAGGTGATGTACGCAGATGAGATTCGTTGCAATCAGATACATCATGTGGTCGTACGGACTCGAAATGTACGACCGTTTGTTTGAGAAATCAAATAAACAAATGTCGACATCTCTCTCATTTTTAATTTCACTTTTACTGTTCCATTGGAGAATCCATGGCATCTCTCTCTTGACATTAAAAAATCAAAATCTCAACATCTGCGCTACTAAAAATCATGAAACCAGATCTAATAAGCTCACATCAATGAGACCCTCGAGATAGTGGTATCGATCTAGTATGTGACCGTGATTGGCGAACGTCGACGTCAAAGGCCATGGCTAGGGTTTGAGACCGTCGAAGATTTGAGCGACGATGGGCGGATCAGACATTACCATCGTGTTTCTCATGTCGAACAGCACCTCGTTGCACCATCCATTGAAGCTCCGGCCTAAGCATGCAAAATGCGTCAATGGCTTTAGATCTAGCGGCTGCTAGGTCATGATATCATATAGGCAATCGAGCATCTCCTTTTCGGGTCTAGGGCGAAGAGATCGGGTAATGGGACAATTTGGCGAAGATGGATTGTAGTTTCATTGAGTATTGAGTGAAAAATCGAGAATAGAAAGAAGACGATATGCACGGCCTGTTCATTATGCACGCATACAGGCGTTTGAGATGTAGGAGCAAAAGGATTTGGGGATAATTGCATAATTAACCATTTTAATTAGTTAATTAATTATTTAATTAATTTTAAATTGTATTTAATCCATATCTTTTGCATACGAGGTTCGTTTTAGATGTGGTTTCTTGCAATTCACCGTGATGGAGGGATCTATGCTTTGACACTGATTTAGATAGATTTTATGGAGGTGAGTGATATTGTCTCTCACCATACTATGTTTGGTTGTATAGTATTGGATCGACGTTCTGGAATGATTTTTGGTTTTAAAATGTGATTTTTCTATACTTATATACATACTAGATTTTTATAAAAGAAAACAAAAGCATTTTAAAATGATTTATATTCAATATCACATATTCTCCATCGACGTGCCATTTTTAGGGAATTATTAGATTTAGGCTATTTTGATATGATTTCCCCATTGTTTTATATACATGTATTATACATGTTGTATGTATGTTATTTTGGATGTATGTATGGATGTTGATTGCATGGTTTCTTGTTTGGTTATTTGGTTGTTTTTGGTTGAAAACGCCGACTAGCTACGATCTAGTGTTAGGGGAATATCTTGTATGTTGGAGTTTCGTACACGCGAAAACCTAACGAACGAGATAAGTTATAGAGTAGTGTTAGGATATATGCCGACGGATCTAAAAGTGGAAGATGAGGCTTCATACTTCAGGATGGATTCCGGACATTTCTGTTCGATTTGTACTTATTAGTTTTGTAAGTACAAGACCAAAGTGGATTGTATTCACCACTGTAGAGTAATCAATGTCCATAACTATTGCTGGTTTGCGATTTGGCCGATATTTTGCTTAGACATTGAGAATATTTCATGGTGTGCGATTTGATTGTCTATTCATGCAGCCGACTTAGGGTCTTGATGTTATTGATCTAGGGTGAGCAATTTTAATAGGGAGGCGATGATGTGACACTTCGATATGAGAGTTGGTACTTCAGATTATGATCCGATGGTGTATGGAGTAGGTTCTGAGATTGATAGTTTCAGGACTCTATTGATCATGCTGGAGGTGTTGGCCCGTTCGCATCATGGAAGGATGGCGATGTAACAACATGATGAAAAGCCTTGTATCTTCGGTTTGTGACTCATTGGGGTAGTAGGTACCATAGATTAGACATTCTGTACCTTCAATTTGTGACTCGAGTAGGGAGTAGGTACCGAAGAGGCTCGTGGGGGAGTTGTGGAGTGGAGGAATGTAGTGGGTTCCAGATAGTGGAAATTATATTGACCTAGTAGGGCTTAGATAGATATGCATGTGCTACGGGCTCGTTGATGAATTAGAGAGTTTTCTGTTGTACTCGAAGTAGGGGTATTGTATAGTGCGGACACCTATGGATTAGTAGCGAGGATCCGTATACCCTGGACCAGTGGCTTTGGGTCTAGTGTCTAGCTTTGGGTCTAGTGTCTAGCTTTGGGCTGTGAGACACTTATCTAGCTTTGGGTTACGAGATACAAGAGTACGATGGAGAACCGGGACTTCCACTTGTCCCTGGATTGGGGGTCATACGAGTTATCATATATCTTGAGCACACTGGATGATGGTTAATATTGTTTGATGGATGCTATGTTTATTATGGTTGCTTCACTAACCACTTGTCACCCTAGGGATGTCACACGATGTATGTATTTTGGATAGGGATACCTAGACATCTCGGACAGCTTACTTAGTATGGAGTAGATATTGTGGATGGAGATACCTAGGCACCCCAACAATTTACTGAGTATGGAGTACCCTTTTATGATGTTGTAGAGTAGCATGTTATCGATGTTATGTGCTAACTCTTTGGTTGCAGTGACAAGTCAGGTATGATTCGTGTGCCCTCTATTCCGTATACTATATTGACTTTTATAGTATTTTGAGATTGTTTTATCGCTCACACCGGACTATTGTCTGACCGGAGGTTTTATGCTTTGCTTCTTATTATCTCGGGTACTCTAAAATGAGTACATTAGAGAGTAGGTGTGGATGGCATATGGAGTTCTACAGGTGGACTAGCAGGAGGTGACGTTTACTCATACTTATATTTGAGTTGTTATTGTATATTCCACTGCGTGACACTGTAGAGCGTTGACAATGTTTGACTTACTATTATTAGAGAAAGTTATCAGTCGAGTTTATGTATTAGTTGTATACCATATTTTACTATGTTGTATATCTCTATGGATCTTATACTTTGATGATTAGTTCATATTGTTATTACTATCTTGACTATTTTATATCTGTGTTGGCTATTATATTTTATCTAATGCAATGTGAGATATACGACAAGTTATGTGATTATTTGATGTTTCCTTTTTCTTCTTTTCCATTCTCTTTTCTTCTATTTCCTCTTCTTTATTTCTTTTCTTTCCTTTGAAAACCGTTCTGCACCATAGGTGTAGGGTGGTCGTTACATGTCTTAACTCACCTCCTTGGCTCCTAGCAGCTAAGAGATAAATTGTGCACTTCCACACTGCAATGAATAAAAATTATAAACTATGCACATTTAGAATAACTCAACAAAAGATTTGCTTGACGGGATAGCTTCTACCACCTATCATGCCTTCTTTAACCTTGAGTCAACCAACATCCTTCATGTGGGTTTTCCATCTCATTTCCCTCGTCTACAATCATATTACTACCTTCTCCCAATCAAAATCTCTTGATGGTATCATCAAATTTTGATATTCCTTATCCTTGATCTTTCATGCGAATATAGCCTAGGACCACAAGATTGTACTTTGATACTATTCCACATTATGTTGAGGGTTTTCTTCTGGCATCCACACATCTCTAATAAAATATTCTTAGATTCATACCAATGTTACTTATATTCAACGAGGATTCCTTATTGCTACCCTAAAGCATTTGTAGCTATTATATTCATAGCCTAAACCTTTACCCTACATAGTTAATATCAGTATCAGGTACGTATTGGTCAAATAGCGATATGAGATATTTTAGAATATCGTGATAATACCGGATAATATCGCTAATATATCAAATATATGTGGAACATGTTATAAACCAAATTACTATTAATGAATAATTACATATAGTTTACCTATTATGATATGTTTATCGGGATGTTTTATTAAACACAAGTCATACAATAAGTTTGTAAAAATCAAGAAATTCATATAATGTGCATTTTATTCATTTTTATACTATGTTCATTTTTAAGTCATCTAATTGTCTACATTAATTTGCAACTTTTTCCATATTTATAGTTCATTTTCACTTAATTTATCAAATAATCAATGTTTATTTGATATCGATTAAAATTTCTAGCTTATTCTTTATCAATTTTTCAAATATATAATTTCACTACTCTTCAAAGTTTTAGTTATTGGTGCAAGATAATAATTAATAAAATCAATTTTCATAACCTAACTTACTAATTAGAAACGGTAAACCAAAATATCACTAAAAAGTGAAGTAACTCTTAAACGATCAAGTTTTTAGTGGTAAAGACTTCACACAAAATAAAACGTATTAAATAATGGAATAAATAGAGTTTTCTTTTTTAAAAGATGAATGAAATAGACAAAAAAAATATGGTTAAAACTCAAAAATTATTGCAGTGAGATTTCTAGTATTGTCATTTGCCATAGACTAAAAAATATATCAAGAATGTGAATATATTTATTTGTAAATTTATTTTCTCTAAGACATATAATAATGAATGATATTCTTAAAAAATATCGAGGACTTATACTAATATCATCAAAAATCAGGTGATATATCGGTAATGGTATTTTGAGCGATATTTTGGAAAAAATATCAGTTAAGGAACAATATGAAATATATTGGCGATATATCAATGATATTGTCCTATATTAACTACATAGCCTTTACCCCATCTTTCCTGGGCAGTCATCCATAGTTACCCCATATCAAAAATTGGTTTAGGTTTCACCGCCCTTTATAAACAAAAAATTCACAATCAAGAAGTACCTAATCCAAAACCTTTATCTTTGAAAATATAAACTAAGGAACCTTTTTATCAAAATTCAAAATTTCTTGGTTTCCAAAAGGGAGCCATGAAAAATTTCCCTTTTTCAAAGACTTTTAACAAAGATTTACTTCTTCAAAAGTAGGATTTCTAAACCCAAAACATTTATCATGTTTGCATTCAAAAATTCGATTATTATACAAAATCATTTTTCAAAAAAAAAATATTCTATAACTTTAAACGGTGAAAACTTGATTAGATAAGGATAACATTCATCCTATTATTTTCCTACTACTCGTGCTATTTCCGTTTTAAACCTTAGCGGAGATTATAATAACACACAAGGAGGACTTCTAAAAGAAATGCGCAATTACAACATTTATCTAAGCACCTATCTGAAATATAGGCTCAATTACTACAGTTATCTATGGAAATATCCATTCTTCACCTCCTATTCCAATTTCTTTTCTCCTATGTTATTCCAAGTTAGATTACTAACCCTATTAAAATCCTTAGTGCTATTATCAAAATTTCCCAATATTGACTCATTGCAATACGTTCGCCTCTTACTTTAGTTATTGGGCTTTTTTTCATTAACATGAAAAGATATGTATATGTATATATATCAGCTATTGTTCTCCGTATTTCCTTAGACGGGAATGTTCCTCATACCATCATTTTTGAGCATTCTCACCATTTTATTCTCTTTCATCCATTTTAATTAAGTACCATTTCCATTTTATCAACCCTTCACTAGTACAAAACTGGTCATTTGTGTCGGTTGTGTAACCCCTGTTGTGTCGGTTGTACAACCGACTCAAATGAAGACGACACAAAAGACATTTTTCTGTTGTGTCGGTTGTACAACCGACACAAATATCAATTATTTGTGTCGGTTGGTAATAGAGAACCGACACAGATCAGCTTGTATAGTGAAGCAAACCGCTGTTTATTGTGTCGATCCTTTAAGAAAAACCGACACAACTGTTGCTTGTTTTGTGTCGGTTCCTTATTGACGACCGACACAAATGATTGATATTTGTGTTGGTTATGTTTGTTTTTTCAACCGACACAATTGATATGCAGTTGTATCGGTTCCCTTTGAAGTAACAACCGACACAAGTTATATCTGAAGCAAAAAAAATATATTATTACCGTTTAAGATTATAAAAACAGTATGATATTGAATTTTAATTTTTTATAAACGAACGTTACTATGACTGATTGAACAAAAAATATAATTATATTATCCATCAACATAATTCTTGTTTACAGAACAAAATAGAATATAATCTATCACAAACATAACGTACATAACAAAATACCAACGTACGTTACAAAAGATCAACGTACACAACAAAAAACAACTACATCCAATTATACATGATATAACTAGCTAAATTCTCTCGAACCTCGTCTATCTCTTGTTGGTTATAAGAACCGTCTCGTACAAAGTCCTGCAATTAAGAGAATTGTTATACAAAAGACAATAATTAAGTCAGGAATGCTCTGCATAAAAGAATCTGAGAGTGTAATTCAAACACAGGTTGAACCACTCTCTTGATTGTGGCTACCCCATAAAGGATCATTAATTAAGTCGTTACCACCTTCTCATCAGCCTTTCATGACTGTTAACCTCTTAATTAAAGCTAACTGTTCCAATTATTTCTAAGTAATCTCCAATTACACCACCTTTTACTGCCTATAACAGCTCATTTACTCCCAGAAGCAATGACAACTATTAAATTTACCAAATCAATCGTTCATAAGACTTTCAACCAGAGCACCAAATTGCATTTGATCACGTCTACTTAGTTACACTAGAACTCAGTTCTATAAACGGTCTTGTCCTACCTAGGGGAAGGGAACTGAACCTTGGAGTTTCAACAATATTGTAAATGAAAGGAAAAGACACCTGTATACTTCATCATTATCAAGCAATAAAAGAGCAAGACCATCACAGTGGACATACATCCTCAAAGATCAAGCCATTATAAATCTTTATGTTTCTTTTATTTTACAGTTAAGCAATTTTCATTTCCAGCACCACCTACACGTACCAAATATTAGATTTCACGGCATAATTTAAGACTTTAATCCGGAGAATGACGAAAAGAATCGTCAACATTTCAGCACAAGGAAGCTCTACTTTTCTTCCCAGCAACTTAACGACCACATCTACGGCTCAAAAACAACATCACCATGATTAGAGATTTCGTCCATTATCATAAAAACACTATCCCCGATACCACCTCATACATGGCCTCAAATATGGGCTTCCATACGGAGACAAGGGAATTGGAGAAATCACTAAAGAGGTTTAGAATTTGAAATTTGCTTTGTCGCTCAAGAACGATAAAACATGGGGCATATGTAACAATAGTTTAAGGGTACAAATCTTTAACTCTCATATTGTAACAGTTAGTAAAACCTAAATTTTACAGTAAGTAAAGAAAGGATATTTAGCCAAGGGGTTCACCACCTGCAAGAAGTGTGAAAAAATAATAATCACTGCAAGAAGTGTGAAAAAATAATAATCAAAATTTATCATCTATAATGAATGAAAATGCAAAGGATAAGTATAGGATGTAGTTATTTACCGTAGTCCAAACAGCAACCTTTGAAGCCATTAAATTTTGTGGCATGTTAAGTGTAAATTGTGAAAGTGTTGCTTCTCCAAACATAGAATATCCCATTGCTGCAACTCCACCATACATCACCGTACAAATGAAAAAACTGTTAAGAAAACAATAGTTTAATTTCAAATAACCACTAATCACTGATAATACTCATAAGATAGATTGTTTTGGTGGTCAAAATGCATTAAATTCATTTATTCTAGGCATGTATAGTAATTGTAGATAACATGCCTTACAAAGAGAACTGAAGAATATTGATTAGGTTGTTTCAAAGAAGTGTATATATTTGGAAAAACTCCATGTCCAGAGTAGCAATATCCATATAATCCGAGTGCAAGTGGAATTCCACGCAAGTTCAATGCAGTTCCATCATTTTTGATGCCAACTTGATCTACTAAACCAGCCCAGAACAGGCTTAACGATATTAATATAGATGCAATTACTCCTCCAGCTATAAAAATGATAAGGAAATCAAGCCCTAAGTAAATAAACTAGCAATAATGCTGGTAAATTAATGCATTAATTACCAGAAATGTAGCTAAGAATGCTCAGATCATGAACCCACGTTGTTGGTAGAACAATAAGAGTAGTCATTATAGCAAAAAGTACATTCGAGTTTACATGTGTTCCTCCTATATTCAGTTGAGCATGAGGAAACAATGAAGATAAATTATCGCTCTCTAGTATTATAGACTCAACGCAACAAGCCTGCATATAAATTTTGTTTATAATACTCTGCTATCAATTTGAAATAGTAGGTTAACTGAACTGAAAACTTGGTACTCACATATAACTCCGGGTATAGAATAATCTGCATAATAAATAAATAAATTATTAGCTAAAGATAAGTTCTAGATTTTAAAATAAAATATAAATACTTACGGAGACAATAAAGCGGCCAGTGGTGCCAAAAGCAGCCTGACCGATGTCTGGATAAGTTTCAAGGCCTTGCTGACTATCCAGACAGCAGACACCTTACGATCAGACTGAATTTCACAAGCGTCTAAAATGAGTACTTCATCTTCTAAGAAAGAATCAAGATCCTGAAATAATAAATATTTATACCACTTATTAGTGGAAAATTTGTTGAAAAACGATGTAAGTTTATATAGTAAATCAAATTAGTTCTTATAACTCATTTGATCATAATACATATTTTTTAATAAACATATCACATAGCTATTGATGGTGTAAATATGTCAGAGATCACACCAACAAAAAGCTATTAAGTTCCAAGAAACCTAGATACCAGAATCGAATGGGGGCACAACTTAGGAATAAAAAGATGGGATGTGGATCCCTCATTTTATATACGGGGAGGGATCTACATTCCAGCTTTTTTGTATCCTCGATTTGTACTAGTTTATTTTTAGGTATAGCTACGATCATCAAATTTTGATAATTTTTACATACGTGGTCTACATGACTTAACCATCATCTTTGCCAAAAATCTGGGATGTGGACCCTTGTGTGTGTGTATGTATGAATGTATGTATATATATGTGCATGTGTGGGCACACGTTCACAGTGATTCATCAAGCCTTTGCAAAACCAAATGCCTTAAATGTTTGCCTCATTTGTCTAGTAATTGGGTCAGTCTGGTTGTTAGCCTCTTGACATGCAGTTGCGCAACTTATTTTATATAGGCATAATTTATGAAGGGCAGTTCTTTCATTCATTACTAGTGCATCGACAGACACGATATGTATACCCATGCATAGGCATGAGGTGTATGGTGACCGTCAATTAAAGTAAATGACATTGTTTAAAATGTCTTAAAAAACATCTATGTAAATTTGTTGATAGATAAGACGGCAAACACACCGGTGATACTTATAGAAAAATTCCCTCTGCCGGTACCAAAGATTTGAAACGTTAAGTAATAATATTTAATTAAACAAAATATATTGATTAATTAATTATTATTTCAATACTTACTGTAAATACTTTAGTTTCATTAACATATTACCTGATAAAATATCATAACTATTGTATCATTTTCCAATAATAATTATTATTAATCTCACCACCAATTTCACTTTCAACATTGTTTTTCTAAACGCTTTATTCTCCCATTATTACCGAACTTGTGATCGTGCCATCGCATGTCTACAAATGCATCCTAAGACATTTTATGCGGTGAAACAAACTTCACAGTTAAAAATAAATGGAAGTTCGGATAAGTTTATGGTCATAACACAAGAGGTGAGATAATAGATACATTATAAGAAGTGACGGTCCAAAAGCTTTACTTTCCTCCAATCGATCATTCAGTTAAAAAGGAAAATAATAGGCCCAAAATCATAAAGCTAAAAGAGAAAAAAAGATGAGCATGACTCAGAAATTGAAATAGATAATGACCTTACAGTATAACATATAAACTACTAAAATTATTTATACATAGTCTGAGTGGATGTTTGTCATGTTACAAGTCGGTTGCTTTAGTCCAAGGTGTCATTAGACTTGCCCTTGGTCCCAGGGATAAGTAATGTTACAATAATACTATAAATTTCACTACATTTATGAAGGATTCTATCAACTATCTACTGCTAAATTAAAATGAAATAACAAAATTTCAAGCACATTCCCCATCCAATAGCTCAGCTAACCGAGCCTAGAGCATCTCCTATCCTTATGTCTTTCTCTAATTTTGAAAATGGAAAAACAAAACACAGCTAGTCCCCAGTCGTTCTCCATTTTACCAGGATGAAGAGCCAAATGAATAGTGGATTTTTGTTTTGGCAACAGGACCTCTTTAATTTGTTTAGAATGGAAAATGATTGAACGAATTTTTCATTTCGACGAATGAAGAACAACTTGAGAGACATTTAAATATAGCTCTTTATTTTTTGGAAATTGAGAGCTATTATATACAATGATGTAGTTGAAAAATATAAAGAATAATCCAACTGCATTTTCTAAACATTCGTGTACTTACCTTCACATTGATTACTATAGTAACTAAATTAATCTCACAGCAAAATTAAACTGTAAATCACAACACAAATCTACATTTCAAGATCTGTAAAAAAGAATTAACAAAAATATCGATGAGATCGAGGCTGCGACTAAAATGCTTATACTTCAAATTGATCGCTGCATTGTCATTTTTTAAAATATACTTGAATTTTGCTGTAATAATTAGGGATTGGTTTTGACGAGTGCAGTTAAGGACTCGGTCATGTTAGTGTAGGTCGGTTGGTTTCTAACAAATTTCACAGACATATAACACAACTGTGCATAAACATTGACATAAACTTTAGAATTAAACAATGATACAAATTAGACTTCTAATTGTGCAAATGATAATGAGTAGATTAAAGAAAAAAAGAACACCTTATCATTTTGAAGAACTGATTTAGAAAAACTGGAACTAAAAACAGCCGATTAAATAGACTGGTATTAATTAAATAAACAAAAGACATTATATCTTGTTTTCTTAAACTAGTTTCAGTGAATTGAAACCTAAATACTATAGTTATTTATTTAAAAATCAAATACCATTTCTTCCATACATAAAGTAATGATCAAATAGCAAACACATGAATTCAAATTCATTTCAAAAATCCATATGCCAATAATTAGCATAAAAACAGAAGTACCTAAAATTAACCAGTCGACGGGAGATCAAAGCAAGGCTCGAGAAGATAGATGCAAGCCGAAGGCAAAAAAGCAAGAGAAATACGATTGAAGTGAAAGAGCGTGATTGATCTAGAGGTTATTGGAAAAAATCTCAAGATTGGTGGACCAATCTCCATCATCGAGCACGTTGGAGCGGATTGATTCAACAAGCCAGGCGTACTTGAAGTCTCAGTACGTGAATTTCCATTTTGAAATCGCAGAAGCCAAGTACTAACACAAAAACAGTGTTCGTTTCCGATGCTGCCTAATTCTCTATAAACACAGATCCAATTACTTTGATAGCCATCGATCGCTTCGAAGGTCACTCCATCTTCGAGAATTAATGAACCGCCTCGAAGTTCACTTCGTTTTCAAGATTAATTTCGTGAATAACCGAATAACTTCGAAAATCACTAATGTCTTTAGTAATTATTGAACTTCCTTGCGGATCGCTTTGCGAATCACTTTAAGTACTACTTAGAAGTCCATTGAACCACTTCGAAAGTTTCTGATCAACTTTGAGAACCTCTTCAAAAGTCACTTCCTTTCGATAATCACTAATCGCTTCGGAACTCACAGGCCACTTCAAAAATCACTAATCGCTTCGTGGATTGCTGAATCGCTTCGAGGTTCACTTTGACTTCGAGAGTAACTAAACCACTTCGAAGAAGAAAAGAAGAGACGTGCCAAATTTTCCCTCTAAAATTTAGGGTTCGCGGGAAAAGATGGGGCGGCTGAAATGGATTTGGGCGAAAGTTGTGTGCCTATGGTGTCGGTTTTTGGACAACCGATGCTATTGTATTTAATTATGTCGGTTGTTCAAACAACCGACACGAGTAAATCTATTGCTTCCCTTCAATTGTGTCGGTTTCTTAAGAACAACAGATGCAAATTACATTTTTAACATTTTCTTCTTACCCCATAAGTCAATAATTTCGGTTGTTAATAAACAACCGACACAAATTACACTATTTGTGTCGGTTTTATGGACAACCGACACAAATGAGGCGAAGCAACTGATCTGTTTTGTACTAGTGCTTTAAAAGGAATTTTAAAAAGGAACTTCCAAATTTACAAAAATTAGAAGAATTATTGAGCCGAACCTATGCTTTTTTTCCATTTATTTCAAAAATGAAAATCCTTTTATCAAAAACCTTTAAATCAAAATTTTTTGACCCAACCAATTTTAAACTAAGAAACTAAAAATTTCCTTGCTTTTTCAAAACATCAATTTTCCAATAAATCCTTTGAAAAACCCATTCCAAACGTTTAAGAGAATTTTTAAATTTTTTTTGTTGAATTCTTTCACAAGGGGTCAGACTCGGAAATTGACTTTAATTGCCCATTCTTTTGGACCATTCTTCTTTTCTACTCCTTCTTAACTCTTCTTCATCAATAATCTACCATTTCTTCTCATGCTGATAAGCACATACCTTCTTGCAGGAACATGCTCAATCTTTCGTTATGTTTTTCTTTTGGATGCTTGCAACATATAAGTTCTTCCTTCTCATCTGTCTGGAAGAAATGTACATCTTAAATCGGCAATCCACTAAAATCCATAGTCATAAGGCAGTCTAGGCCCAACAAAGGAGTCAAATACCACCTAGCTTCCAAGTTCATTCTATATGTCATGCTTATGATCTTCATGGTCACTGCCTTGCAATACAGCCAATGCTCCATGGGGTAATCAGGGTGGGCATACAAATTTGCCTCTATTTATTTTTTCCAACTCATAGTTTCCTCATCCATTTTTCAAAATATGGTCGCAACTACTTCTATAGTCTTTATAGATTTTGGCATATAATATACATATTTATGGTTAAATATACAAACACGTCCTCTAAGTGTATCCTAATTCTTGACTAACCTAAGCACTAATACCAAATGTAACAGCCTGCACCTTAATGGACCTGAATTTCGACTAAATCGAAACCCAAGTTCATTAGGGCACAGATCATTGATTTTGGTAACCTGTAATAAACATAAGCATATTAGACACCAATCAATCTATACTCACAGCAAAATAGAAAAATATAATAGAATGTATATTTTAGCAAATTTCTTTGCTAACTTAATATGCAAGGCAGGCTAAGGCTAGTTCAAATAAGGGCTTAAGTAAACCTTATGCAAGCTTAGGAGTATATGCAAGTCCAAGTTCAAGTCCAAGTCCAAAGATAAAGCCATATGCATGTTTATCATTCAATAACAATCAAGTATACACATTTAAGGGAGATATGTTACACAAAGTTAAATGTCCAAGTCCTTATGAGCAAAAAGTTTAAGAGTTACAATCGGCTCAAAAAATATCCAATTCAATTTAGGGTTTACACCTTGAAATTGAGAAGTAGAGAAAGAAAGATCTGCCCCTCTCAAGGTGGCCGAGGGGGTCTATTTATAGAGATGGCAAATAAGCGGGATGGCTGACACGTGTCCCCTCGCCATCCCTACATATGGTGGATACTCGGTAACCCTTATGTCTTCTGAAGTTTGGCATCTCTTGCCGCTTGTAAAAGCTCATCATCTTTAGCTAATGTTGAAGCTCGTTATTCTTTTGGAATTCGTCATCCCTTCTGTTTGTAGAAACTTAGTAGCATTTCTTCGTAGAAGCTCAATATCATTTGTTGTTTATAGATGCTAAACAATAGTTATTATTGTAGAGGTTCGATAATAGTTGTTGTATCAAAGGCTTGTTATCCATAGAAACTCGGTATCCTCCCCTATTTTTAGACGCTTGACATCTCCTTTTCCTTGATGAAACTCGATAACCTCCCCTTGTGGTTAGATGCTTGACATCTTCTAGTGGCATGGCATTCTTCCTTTATTACATGATCTACAACACTCTATGTTATAGAGGTTCTACATTCTTTTAAAGAAATTACAACCCCACTATCTTTAGGCTCAACAACCTTTGTTCTATAGAAGCTCAGTATCCCTTAGAGATTCTGTACCTCTTCACTCTTTGTTGGGGCTTCCTAAGTACTTGAATGCTTGACATCCTTATTGTTGTAGAGGCTTGACACCATTTTTTATAGTTGTAAAGGCTTGACAACCATACTTTCCTCAAGTTCGATAACCATTATAGCTCGATAACTCCATTTATTCACTGCTTCCTTTAAGCTATTTAACTCTTGAGTAGGATCTTAATAAATACCTTTATATTAGATGCTCGATACCACCTTGTTGTTGTTGGATGCTCGTTACCCTTTTCTTCTGTTTCAGGTGCTTGATAACTCTACTATCTTTATGCTCGGCAACTCTTATTATTTGCAAGCTTGACATGTTTTCTATAGATGCTCGACACGTGTAATATGTAGTAACATTTACACCCCCTGCGTGGAAAAGGAATATTATACTTAGTATAATTCCACTTTTCATATTGCTACCTATTGGTATTCTGAAGCTTTAAATCTTGTTGGTTCATTCAAATAAGAATCAACACTCCTTGTTGCTTCCTTCTTCCTGTATAAACACTTGTCTTTTTTTTTCTTCCAGAAGCTTTATCTGCAACTTAAAACCAAAATTGTAATTATAAATTTTCTCACAATCCTCAAAAATATGCTTTTATTCCTACTAGATCCAAGTTCAATTCAAGGTATGATCCTTTTCTTTTTCTTTATTTTGCCTTATGGACCGATTTAAAGATGAAGAGGTTTTCTAATTTTAGAATTAGGGTTTTATGAATCAGGTATTTATGAACTGCTTGAGTTTGGTTATTATTAACAACTTGATAATTGCTCATCCCCAATGGTTAATAGAAATTCAATGATTAGAAGAGTTTTAATAATTATCATAAACCGGATAACTTTCTATAGGTTCGGTAACAAAATAGAGTTTTGATAGTTGTCAGAGACTCGACAATTACTTAGAGACTTGCCATCTACTTATAGATTTGGTAGTCGTTGGAGATTCAACATTTAGCTATAGACTTGCTAATTGGTTATAGGCTCATCAACCAGTTAGAGATTCGTTATGCAGTTATGATCCCGACAGCTATTTATGATCTCGCCACTTATCATGAACTTGATAATTGATCATAGAATCTTCATCTAGTTGCGAACCCAATATCTATTTAGAGAACCGTCAATTGGTTACAAACTCGATAACTTTCATGAGTTCGACTCTAGTCATGAACCCGATAACTAATTATAGAATCTCCATCTAGTTGTGAACTCACTAACTATTTGTGAGTTTGAAATCTTGTTATGAATTAGATAAAAAGTTATGAGTTTGACATCTTGTAATGAACTTGATAACTAGCTGCGAACTCAATGACTATTTAGATAATCATAACTAGTTACGAACTTGATTGCTATTTATGAGTTTGACATCTTATTATCTATTAATCTATATTTATACTTAAAGATTTAAATTTTCTTTAACATTTTCATAAATACTTTAAATTTTCATAAATATATGATACTTCCTTGATTTTTGCTTGACATTATTTAACAAATAAATGGTTGCTAGCAAAGATTCTAAAATCTCTTCTTCTCCGGCGCACTTAAAATTTTCTGCTTCAAAGGAATGAGATTACAGACTTATCCAGTCTTCCTTAACTACTCAAAATGAAGTAGACACCATCCTTCAACTGTTTGGCATTATCAATGTAGAAGCTAGGGTAGCTGGCCTATCTGGAAGGATAAATAATCCTCTAAAAGGATTCTTCGCTTTTACTTTATCCATATTTGGTATTTAGGTTACCTTTCCCTTCCAAAATTCCTTATACGATTCTTGGATTGCTCCGATACAATTGCCTCCTAACTCTTATTCCTATCTGAGTTGCCTGGAAATACTTGCCAAGGAAGCTGACCTCCTCACACTCGATGTACAAATTCTCCACTCATTGGTAAATCTTATTAAAGTGGGAAAGCAGCCAGTTGGTACCTTATATCATCTTCTTCCTTATCCAAAATGATCGACTGCTAATTTAATTAATAGGACCAAGGACTAGGAAAACCAGTTCTTTTATATCAAGAGCCATACCCTTAGAATCAAGGGTTCCTTCTCTATCCCTAGTAAGACTTGTTTTTTCTCTATTGTTTATACTATATTTTGTTGTTCTCTCGTAATACTTATTCTATTTCGAAACTGCTTTTAAGAGGATGAATCCTTTCATTGCTAGTACAATTAGTGCTTTGAGTCTGGCATCTCATACTATGGGGAATAGGCTTAACTTTTGACTAAAGCCGATCTTCAGAAATACTCCTTGATTCTAGAAAACTACAAAGTAATCGTAGAGCCCTCGATGGTTACAAAGGATGCCTGTGGGAACCAAGCTTTGGTTATCGGCAATCAAAACACTTTTTCTCCATCTTCTCCCATTTAGTGCGATTCTTTCGGTAGTCTCTTGTCGTGAATCTAATAGAATTTCTTATATTGACATCTTATGATTCTTTCTTTGAATTTGGTTCAAATCTTACCGTCCCTGTTGTTAAGATGGAGCATGCTAAAGCCAATACTTCCTCTTTGGCCGTGACTACTAAATCCACCCATGTTGCTGATTCTATCACTGACGCCATTAAAGCAATTAAAAGTTGAAAAGAAAGAAGGATTTTAGCAATCTATCTGGTGCTTCAATTCCTCCTTCAGGTAAAAGGCCAAACTCAAACACTTGCTGCTATTATTGAGGAACCAAATGCACTTATAGCTACCATTAACCAAGATTCCAGTGTTATTAGTTTAAGCTTGCTAGACCAGAAACCTCAGAACCAAATAGAAGTTGCTCACATCCCTAGTCATGTTATAGATATCAGGAATCCCTTATCTACAATTCTCTTATAACGTTGGTACTAGGAGTTGGGCCTGACTCCTTCTCCTATCGAATCTCTTCCCTATGAAGCTTCGATCCAACCCACCCCCTTAGATTTTGATAATTTTGTACGTTATGTTATATAGTCCCCATTTGTGGCTTCTTTGATACTATTGAAGCCTTCTACATTTTCCAAAGATCATATGCACATTCCTTTTCAACAACCTTTTGTGGTATGTATTTTTATGCGTCTGGAGACTTATATCTTTTAATTAAATATGAACTTTGACTTATTTTTCACTCATCATTTATATATACACACACATATATATACATAGGTGGCTAAGCATATATTCTTTCTTCAACAAGCCTCTTATAAATCTATTAATCAAGTCCCAAATTTTAAAGAACAGATTTCATTGTTGATAGATAAATTCAATTCCCTTAAAGGCCAAATCCTTGAAGTCACAACAAAGAGGGATGATGTTACTACTGAAAGGATTAAACTTGCCTCCGACTTGGATGAAGAAAGAAAAATGAGACTAGCGGCTAACGAGAGGATGAAATTCCTGAAAAGGAACTTGAGCAGGCCAGAACTAAAAATACTCAAATGGTTACACAAGTTACAACCTTAAGGGATAAACTAGAAAGCAAGGAGATTACACTTGTCTATGCAAATAACATCATTAAGGATGCTAAAAAGAAAGTCTCCTTCTTTATAGAACAAGCCCTACCTAAAATAAAAGAGCAATATTATCTAGAGTTGGACTTCCCTTCACTACTAAAACTAAGAGACAAGTTTAAGAGGAAATTTTACCTCAAATTAGAGAGAGTTTCTGGGTCACTAGAAGAACAGTTCCCAAAAGAAGACATCGATCCACAAAAAATACTATTTTCTGATGATCCCCTTCTTGATGAGGACTGGAATGATGATGATGAGGGTAATGAATGACAAGGATGTAATGAGGGTGATAAAGATGAAGGTGATAATGAAGCTGACCACGATTCTGGGAAGGATTAGGGAAATGGTACAAGGATACCGATGATCAAGGAAGCGATAGTGATGGATCGGGTGGTTATAACTTCGGCCTATCTGCTTAAGATGTTGAATTATATGATCTTCCTGAACTTTCGAAAGCTTCTCAGAAAGACACTACATCAAAGGACATCCATATCCCTAACCATCATAGCACAGAATCAAGCAAAGAGAAAATTCTAGCTTCTATCTTACAGGCTCCTGCAACATAGGTATAAGGCTTATCATTCTTAACATTCATAAATATATGTCAGCTTTAGTTGATAAATCTATTATTTTAGCTAAGGAAAAGAAACAAGTATCATTTTGAGATTTTACATGAAATTAGCGAAATGGATGTTCTACGATTGAATAGAGAAATAGAGAAATTGATTGAAGATCACAACAGCTTGTTTGAAATATATAGGAGCCTACTCATTTACGCCAATTGGTTAAAACATTTTAAAGAAAAATGGGTAGCCCTGCTCTTGAAAGGGTCCCACCTTCATTGGGAAGGAGTTTTCAAGGAGAATGAGGAGTTGGCCACACTTTTATGTATGCTTATCGAAGATAAGGATATTCTAGTGGAATTCTTTTATAACATCTTTACTATTAATCTTTTTACCGATTTTTCCTTCGTGGGGAAAGAGCGTTGGGGTTTGCGTAGATGTTTGCATTACTAGTATTTGAATGATTATGGCACATATCCTCATCTTGGAGAATGCTGGAACCTTCCCAGGATTGTGACTATTTCACTTTCCTCCCGCATTTTTTCTCTGGGGAAGGTTAAGTTCAACCTAGAGAAATTTATCTTTGAATTTTACAAACGGTCCATATTGTATAAACTTAACTGACTTTGTTGTAATATTATGTAATTCAGACAATCTCTATAAGTTTCAACATTCTTGTTTCTTTGCGGCTTAGTTTGTTTTTCTTAAAATACAAACGTTATGGGACCATTGAGCACTTCTATTTCAAACGAACTCTTAAGTAAACTTGTCAAGTTAAAAAGGATTTTGAGGAGAAAACATTAATCCTCAAAACCTCTCGACTGGCAAAATATTGCTTTCTTAGGGACTTTCAAGAAGTTTACACACTACTCCCACATCTATATTTTGACCTCTAAGGAGATGAAAAAGACAGTTTACTTAAAGAAATCCAGTCTAACTATGCTAAATTGTTATGCGGTGAATTTAGCCCCCACTAAGAGATGGGATTATCATCGGTTTCTCTTATTCAGTACACCTCATGGGTTTAATGCTCCCTTCGACTCTACTCTCCCTATGTCTGTGGGTTCACTTTAAAAAGTTTAGACTGTTGCTTCTAAAATTAAGAATTGAATATAATTTAAACTTGTTTGGGTTTGTAAACTTCATTGTTGTTAATAAGAGAACTGGCTTTTCCCATGTATTGATTTTATTTTGTTTGTTTTTACTAGAAAAGACAACTAAAACTTGCATCCAGTGGTCCTGGCCTCCTTTCTCGACTAGAAAATTTTAAAGCTAGATTTATGTTAGAGATTAGGAAGCGCTATTCTCAAGATGCTTCAACTATATCATTTCCAGATAGCTTAGAAACATGCAAATGGTATAACAAATACTATAAGTTGATATCAACATTAAGTAGCATAAATGAAATAACCTCAAGTTTAGCAGAGAAAATCAAAGGGAAAGACAAAGAGATCAAAGAGTTGAAAGAGAGCATAGATATAATTGGTTGATCCGGACCCCCAAACCGAAGGATTGAGGTTGATGTAGAAATTGCTCGACTGTATCAGAAATTAAGAACCTTGAAGTTGACCTGCTAAAAAGTCAAGTATTATACCAATCTCTAGAGCTTATTGCAAGTGGATCCAAATCCAGCATTCCTACTTCTACTCCCACAAGGACCACTAGGTATCAATCTTCAACTAGTAAAGAGAAATTTTCCTCTTTGAAGAACTTGCCTCGAGGATTGGATGATGGAGAAATTGCTATATGGTGTCAGGCATACAGATATGAATGTACCCAGTTTCTAAAAGGAAAGTGGGATGAAAAGTTTCGAATTATCTCAATAATTATCAAAGCTGGGTCAAGGAGTTGGGATGCAAGAAATATGCTTATGAGCATAAGGTTAAAAAATTAAAGAGCAATGTCAAAACTTTTCAAGGGACCAATAAAATGCTCGAACATGCATTAAAGATTTAAATTGGATTTGTTGATGATATGAATATTATCTGGAAGAAGGAAAGGAAACTTAAAGAACCACTGGATGTGGTGATTCGTCATATTACCAAACCTTCCTCACCCATTGAAGTCTTGAAGAGGAAGGTGCAAGACCTTGAGTCTCAACTGAAAACAATTGAGGTAATGGTGCTTGAGAACTCCCGATTGAATTCCCTTGTAGATTATTTAATTAAAATAAAAGTAGCTTTTGGCTTCAAAATTGACTATTCCTTCTTAGGTTTAGAAATGTACCAAATATAGACCGATTGAGTTGTTTAAGATTTGTGACTCACTTCAAAGCCTTGATTTTATTCGATACAATCCATGGTCTTTGATTAAACATAGCTTTGTTTTCTCTTCATTTCCTTGAAAAATGCTTTAGATAGGCCTTATAACCGATATCGATGGCTGGTCGGTGCTCTAATAGGGCCATCTTAGGCAGGACTAAAGTCTTACCCATACCACCTCTAGGATTTACTCTAAACAAGCTTTATAGGTAGGATCGAAGGCTGTTAGTCAGTGTTTTGGCCAGGCCATCCTAGGCAGGACAAAATTCTAATGTGTCTTTCCTACAGGAGGCGCTACGGACAGGCCTTATAGGCGGGACTGAAGGCTATTGGCTGGTGCTTTGGCCAGGCCATCTTAGGCGGGACTAAAGTCTAATTCATCCTCCCTCTAGGAGGTGCTCTGAACAGGCCTTATAAGCTTGAACAAAGGCTGGTCGGTGCTTTGGCCAGGCCATTTTAGGTGGGACCAAAGGCATACTTCATCCTCCCTTTAGAAGGGGCCCCGGCCAGGCCAAGTAGGTGAGACCAAAGGCCTGCGGTGCTCTGGCCAAGCCTTATAGGTAGGACCGGAGGCTTACTCCGATCTCCCTTTAGGAGGTGCTGTGGTCAGGCGGGACCGAAGGCTTATAATGCTTTGACCGGGCCCTGGTGGTGGGATCAAATACTTTTTTCCTTTATTTGGTAAGTCTCTTTCATGAAGCATTTTTCTTTATTAAGCACTAGACTTTTGTAGATACATTGGTCTTTTTCTCAACTCTCGTTGACAAACTCATGGAGTTCTCCTTTTCCCAAAAGAATCTCAATTATCCCTTTAAGGCTCGATAGTGATTGGTATTGTGTCCATTCATTCAGTGGTATCGATAATAAGCATCTTCGAGATCTCTTTCATTTCCTCGTAGCTTCTTCTTCGAAGGTCGGTAGTTTAATCTTCCTTTGGTTAGGAGATAGATATTTTCATATAAGGTGGTAAGGGAACGGGCTCTAGAAGATCGGGGGTTTATAGGGAATTGTATTTTTGGTCCCCATTTGGCTTTTTTGTAATATTTGGTAGGTCCATTAGTTCTGACGACAAGTTTTCTCTTTGAAGACTCTCGGGTCTTGATAGGCACAGGGGAGTGATCGATTACTCCCTCCCACTTTTGAGTAAACTTATTAAAGCCTCATGTCATTTCATCTTTGAAGATAGTTCCTTTTGCTTGGAGCTGTATAGCCTTTCTTATCTCTATGAATGGATTACTCCTTCATTTGCTCTCTCTATCTAGTGTAGGATAATACGTGAAAATTAGGGATGATCCCATATGGAATGGATTTATGCTTCAATTATCCGAATCATAAGAAATCATGCACTTCTTTTCCACTAGTGTTTTAAGTGCCAAGTTCCTTAATATTAGTGCTTGTTCCTCTTAGAAATGAAGGTTATGGGTGACTTGGTAAGCTGATTTGGTAAGGTCAGGATTAGAGAATCCTTGCTCAAAGATAGTCATTACACAGTTTAGTAGGTTATATGAGATATGGAAAGTCCTCTATAGGGATATGCTGGATATGAAAAGTCCTCAGTAGGGATATGCCGACGAACAGAGGTTTAGGCCCTCCTTCTAGTGCCAAAAGTGTTAGCAATTTTTTTCGCTAACTTAATATGCAAAGCATGCTAAGGCTAGTTTGAATAAGGACTTAAAGTAACCTTATGAACGCTCAGGAGTATATGCAAGTCTAAGTTCAAGTCCGAGTCCAAAGATAAACCATATTCATGTCCATTGTTCAATAACAATCAAGTATACACATTCGAGGGAGATATGCTATGCAAAGTCAAATATCTAAATCCTTATGTGCAAAAAGTTCAAGAGTTACAATCGGCACTAAAATCCCCAAATTGATTTAGATTTTACAACTTGAAATTTGGAAATATAGAAAGAAAGATCTGCCCCTCTCAAAGTGGCGGAGGAGGTCTATTTATAGAGATGGAAAATAGGCGGGATGGCCGACACGTGTCCCCTCGCTGTCCCTTCATATGGTAGATGCTCGATAAAATTTATGTCTTCTGAAGTTCTGCATCTCTTGCCGCTAGTAAAAGCTCATCATCCTTTTCTAATGTTGAAGCTCGTTATTCTTTTGGATATGTCGTCCCTTGTATTTGTAGAAACTTGGCAGCACTTCTTCGTAGAAGCTCGATATCATTCATTGTTCATAGATGCTCGATAACAGTTACTATTATAGAGGTTCGATAACAGTTGCTGTATTAAAGGCTCGTTATCCATAAAAACTCGACATCCTCCCCTATCGTTAGATGCTTGACATCATCTTTTCCTTGATGAAACTCAATAGCCTCCCCTTATGATTAGATGCTCGACGTCTTCTTGTGGTGTGACATTCTTCCTTTGTTACAAGCTCTACAGCACTCTATGTTGTAGAGGTTCAACATTCTTTTTACATTTTTGACAACCCTGCTATCTTTAGGCTCAAAAACCTTTATGTTGTAGAAAATCGATATCCCTTAGAGATTCGGTACCTCTTCACTCTTTGTTGGGGCTTTCTAACTACTTGGATGCTCGACATCCCTATTGTTGTAAAGGCTCGAGACCATTTCTTATGGTTGTAAAGGCTTGACAACCTTACTGTCCTCAAGTTCAACAACCCTTGTAGCTTGATAACTCCAATTATTAATTGATTCCTTTAAGCTATTTAACTCTTAAGTAGGAGCTCAACAGCTACTGTTGTATTAGATGCTCGATACCTCCTTGTTGTTGTTCGAGGCTCATTACTCTTTTCTTTTGGTTAAATGTTTGATAACTCTACTATCTTCAAGCTCAACAACTCTTCTCATTTGTAAGCTAGACATGTTTTCTTTAGATGCTCGACACTCATAATATGTAGTAACAATATATATCGACTAAAGCTACTACCTTAGTATTAATATTATTCCTTGGATATCTAGTCCCCTTGTCAGCGTACATCATAAAAGAGAAGACTCCATCATCTGTAATTCCCTTCTTGCATCAGTGGCTTATCCCTCTAAATCTATCGTGTGCATTATTATGAGGAAGGGGTTGGAACAATGTTCTGGTGACTAGAAAATTACACACTTTACCCATAACACTAATTTATGCCGATTAGTTTTCATTTAAGTGTTATGTCTACTATTTACGGCCCATCCATTAATTCCTATATGCATGTTCTATATGTGTAACGACCCGGGATTTTGGACATCCCGAGTTGTGGATATTAATTTATAATATTCAATAATATTGTATTTTAATATTCAAAAATCCTTGATAACGGATAATAATACCAATTTTTATGAACCATTATAATTTAAATTTTCAAATCTGTATTAAAGTATAGATTGATTTAAATGGAATTTCTTACATATATATTGTGGTTTAAAAATAGAATATACATATTTTGTTTTGGATAAAATATGTGTAGATTGTTTTGGAGATATATATGCATTTTGTTTAAAGATTAAATGTGTATATTTTATTCTAAAGATAAACTATATTAGAGAATTTAAATTTATTAAAATCAAATGCTCATAGTCTTATATATTGGAAACAATAAAATTTACACATAATGAGAACAGGAATCCATGGCATTAAATTAAATCTATATGTATATAATTTGGATATGAATTGATAATAAAGTAAAAGGGTATTTTGATTTTGGGTATATAAACAAGATTGTTTATATTAAATAAAAAGGAGGTTTAAGTTTATAAAATAATGGTATGTGTACATTGAGTTAGAAAAGTGGTATATATGCAATGATAAGTTAAAAAGGGGATTTATAATATTTAAATTGATAAAAGATTATAATATAAATAGATGTGTATATGAATCACATAAATAATTGGGAGAAATTATATACACATAGATAGTAAATGACTTGGTATATTTGGAAATAATATATATCTATATTATAAATTAAAAATTGTATATATGGTTACATATATACGCAAAGACTTAAAAATAGTTTAATATCACTTTGTAATTCTTGTTTGTAACATATGTATAAGAAATCATGTTAACTAAAGAATGTTTTATGAAGTATTATTTTCTATTATCTAAAATGACAAGTCTCATTTCTAAAATTGTACAAAATGCAAACATTTATTTTATAAGGCAATAATCAACTTTGGGTTATCCAACATCATTACCATGATTTCATTTTGTTTATGTATATGGGTAGTGTTATTTTAATTCATTGTTTCTCACCTTTATTTTAAAATGTATAAGAGTACATACCTTAAGTATTATTTTAATCTAGTTTCTTATTTTTGTTTAAAATGTAATAGTGACAATTACATTTCTTCTTGGTCAATATTTACTATGTGCTGATTTATTTTATAATAGTACTTACACATACTTTAAAGTATTTAAAGGTTTATATATATAACTAAAGTGAAGAAAAGATAGCAAAATCATTTACTGTTAACAAAACAGGTTAACACAAACAAGAAGCAAAATAGTTTTTAATTAAGTAAAACAATGGGAAATTAAATGATAAAATTTTATCAGTAAACAAACTTACATTTGGCAGTAAAACAACTGATAGGATATTGTAATAATTATCCTTCTTTTTCAAATGTCACCAGCAGAGAAAATAACAACTTCAGCCTCAAAAACTTCTTTTCAAATATCTCTCAGCTCAGACAATATCTACATGCCTCTAAAATATCATTTCTGCCTAAATACGTATGCTGCAAGTTTATATATGTATAAGTTTAGGTAAATAACTGAGGAGAAATTTCTTTGTTAAATGGGAAGCATCAGAAAATAAAATATAAAAAAAAGAAAAAGAAAAAAGCAGTATTCTGTAAAATTAAGAAATCTGGAAACAATCTCTGTTCAAATCCAAACCATCAAGAGTTTTAAAAGCAAATTCAAGTTTTCAAATCAAAAATTTCAACTTCAAAGTTCTGGAACCAAAATGTTTAAGGTGAGAAACATTAGTCTTTTAATCTGGTAATGAAATTGTTCTGTGCTCTGTTAAACTGTGAATATTGTTCATCCCAGTAATTCAAAAATCTATATCTCTTCACCTAGTTCATTTTGCATGTTGATGTAAACTAGGAATATGTTCATTTTCTAGTATAGTATTAGTTAAAAATAGTTTGTGAGCAAATTATGCTGTGTAGTTCGATAGGGTTCCATTTTACAGTGAACAATCAAACTTTGGTGAAAATTTAATGTTTTTAATTCTAGGATTCAAACATGCAGTCTTGATTCTTGTATGAAAATATGAATTTTAGTGGTAAAGTTATAATTTTTAGTGTTGCAAATCTCGAGAAATTGTTAGATGAATGGTTTTCGTTCAAAAATCATTTCCGGTCGACCTCGCCACCGTGAGGTGGTGCGGCCTTGTCTAGAGGGAGCAGGAGGACCTAGAGGAGGTGACTACCGTGGCTGTTTGTTTGATTTGGGCTTGGTTTGGGGAAGTCGATCGACTTTAGGGTTTAAAGATGGTTTCGGCTATGGTGGGATCGCGATGATTTTGGGAGGAGAGTTCGCGACCGGAGTCTATGGGGTTTGGCAGGGTGGTAGCGTGACGAAAGAGCTTTCGATCAGTGGGGGTGATGTTGTGTACGATGGCGATCGGCGAGAACAGTTCATTGACCGGAGGCGGTGTGTTTTCCTCGGGTTCGTGTAAAGTGTCGAATTTCGAATAGGAGGTTGTGGAACTTTGGTGAGGTGGCGGTGGTGACAGACGTGAGAACGGCGATTTGTTGGGACCATGGAGGGGCTGGCCGACGAAGTCGAGGTGACGTGCACATGCACAGTGTGCACGAAGGATTGTCAGAGCTGGTGAATCGGCTATGAGGAATGGTTTCGATCCGGCTGTGTCGTGTTCGATTATTAGTTGATGGTCGCTTGGAAATGTTTGAGTTGATCGGAGTCGAGTTTTCTGGTTCATGGCGTCGAATTTCATTTCTGGGTTGAGGTAATTTTGGGTTGTTGTTTGTTGTCTGGTAGGGGAAGAAGAGGGAAAGAATTTGGAGCTGGGTAGTAACGAGTTGGGCTTCGGCCCGTTAGTGTTGTGGAGTATTTAGGTTTCAAATTGTTTTTTTAGTCTCCGGGGTGGGTTTCGACCCGTGTGGTCTGGGTTTTATTTCTTTTAAAAAAAACAAGTTTTATAAATAAAGAAATTTGTATAAGATAAATCCACAACCATTTGTTTCTTATAGCATTAATCCAGCATGTTGGTTAAGTAATTATTTTAAACCAATTCTCTTCGATATTAAAATGTTTTGAAGACAAGGGATTTTAAAATATGTAAATTTGTTTACTTTAATTCTTTCAAAATTATGGTCACTTAAATGAATTATTTTACCATAAATTAGTCAAGTTCTTTAAAATAATTCATTTATAAATTCTTGAGTTATCTGAAAATTTAAGTATTGTTAATCAGATATTTAAAAAAAATAAAATGTTTATACTTTTGAATAAATTCTTAAGTGATTTTATATTTATAATAATTATTTAAATTTTTCAGATAATAAAGTGTTATGGAAAAGATGGTTCGCATCAACGGATGTTACGCCGTTGTGCAATCCATTGTGAAATTAAATAAGTGAAATTTATCAGACTTACAGACAGGATTAAATATATCAGTTGGAAATGAATGCCGTTGTAAAATTTTGCGGCCTATTGTTAAAACGTTCCCAAACTGAATAAATGTGTAAAATTGTAGACTATTCAAACTGTGACATCTGGTCAGCGGAAACGGACACCATTCCGCTAAATAGTTAATTTAATTTCTTTTAATAGTATAAGCCATCTATTTGATATTATCTGTGTAGTTGTTACTAGCAAAGATGATATCTGATTTGTTATTCATGCATATATATATGTTATTTGCCTGTTAATTATATTAGAGAATATAATGTGAATCGATCTATGGAAGCTGATTGATTTGAATATCTGTGTGACTGCGAATAGTGAATGGTGAATTGATAAGTACCGTTGAGACTGATAAGCCTTATTCTATTTGGATTGATTTTAAATCTAGTTTTGTTTCAAAAATAAATATTATTTTTAATAATGTTTTAAAAGAATTGTTAAATATTTTGAAATATCAAGAGTAGTTTATTATTATTTCTGGAAATCTTTTTAAAGGTATAATTTTTATAAGTATGTATTATTTAAACTATTTCAAGTATAAATACTATTTTTATAATAATTATTTAAAAAGTAAATTTTTATTTATTTAGTATTTAAGTATATTTCCTTTAATATAATCTATTAAATATAAGTGTTGTTTTAAAATAATATATTATAGAAAACTTTTATAAAAAGAGTATTTTTATTAATAATCTTGAGAAATGTATTTGGAAATTTTATAAGTATGATTTGGAAAGAAGTTGTTTTAAATTTATATTTACCCAGTAAAATAAGCTTTCTTAACTCTTCTAGGATTTTGAATGTGAACAAGGCTTAAAGGTTGTAATGGGAAATAACTTGGTTGAATTGATTGATTGTTTGATAGTTAAATAACCGACTATCAAATCTGGACAAAAACCTAACTTTGGAAATATCTAGAGAAGACTCGAGAATTATATGGTACGGTTACCGATCGAGGTGTTATACCGTACGTATAAACTCGTTTATTTTCTAGGACAAATTATAAGGAGACCCGTCCACTAACGGTTAGGAGGTGAACTCCGATCTTGTATTTCGTCTGTGTATTTCCTAAAGAACCGGGTTTGAGTTTACCGGGAAATAGCGAACGTTGTTTCGGAGAGACCAGGATCGGATTTGAAATCCGAAAACCACTTCGATCCAACGAGTATGTTTTCGTGAAGAAGACAAGAGCTTGGAGTCGAAGATGAAGCAGTGAAGTGTAAGGGCTAATCGCTATTAATCCTGAGGGTGATTACAAAATGGATGTAGTAGGAATAGTGCCTTCGGTTCCGTTCGGACCCGGAACAGACTTGTATGGATGAATTCTTTCAGAACATCCTCAGGTGGACGGTGAGCATTCTAAGTGATATGTTCTAAAAAGGTAACGCTTAGCCTCGAGCCTCATCAACCGGGAATGACTGAAAATCAAGGGTTATGTAGAAAGGCTATGTGGGTCGCCCCCATTAGGGTGAGGTCATCCCTGTCTAGATGTCCCTTTTTATTCGGCTTAGTGGTGCGGTTGCTGATCCCAACCGTGGGGTGATCTTACTTGGAATTATCCAGTAAGGGGTAGTTCCGGTCTTGTGTTGCAGGGGATCGAGCGTGGTCCTCGGTACACTGATCTAGACCAGGTACTATGACAGGTGGTACCCCAGTGCCTAGTCATTAGTTGGAAATCCATTCTCCCTACGTACTTTTACGGTTTTGATTATAGAACCCACTTTGTGGCTAGTATGCTGGAATTTAATCATGTAACAATTTCAGCTATTTTAAATAAGTATTTGTATATAGACCCTATTATAATATCAGAGGATTTTGATATAAAAATGTTTTAGCTATCGTAAGGTAAAAACCCGACATGTTTATTTGTGGCGTGGTCTTACGAGATGCTTTTGTTTCAAAGGGTTTTCAAACTTTAATAATCAAGTTGAGTGTGTTTCTCACGCTAGTTTACCAGACTGACCCGGGCTTGGTGTTTTTCCTATATGCTCGGGTCAGACCGAGCATATTTCTAGGTTTAGCTGGAAGAGTGGAAGCTTTAGGAGAGGAGCTGGAATCGGGAGACGTATTGGCGTAGATGTTTATATACAATTGTATTTGTTGTGTGGTCATTGTTGTAAGGGTAGGATTGTTATAAACTGTCTAAGTTGTATGGTTGTAACTCTGATATAGAGTCTGTATATGTTATATAAAGCAACAGTTTTGGTTTCATGTAAAGATTTGTTTATATTATAATTTATTCGTTCCGTTGTGAGACTCTGATTTGTTCTTTTTCTTCTATCTTCTTTCTATTTCTACCTTCTTTCTTTCTTTCACTATCCGTCTTCCCGTACTATTTAGCTGACAAGTGTGGTTTAAAGTCAGTTTAAATCGGTACGGAAAAATGGGTCGTGACATTGTGGTATCAGAGCCTAGGTTGAGCGAATACCTAGGCTGGAGTGAGTTGCTCATTAGGAATTGAGTCTGTAGCAACCTGTTTAAGTCTGAGTGTGTATATATATACGAGAGCGCGTATTTGTTAGTTATATAAAAATGGTTTTATATTGTGTTAATTGATCGGTTGAGTGGTATATGGATTCTGGTCAATACGAGTAGCTAACGTTATTGATAGGAATCTCTAAACACTTGAACCAGGCCAACGGACACAATATTGTTTTAAAGGGGTAGATGAAATAATTTTACCCAGATATATTTTCTATATAAAAAGTATCATTTTAAATGTATATGGTATTTGTAATGATTGGTTGAGATGATAGTAATTCATCATCTGGGTTCTGAGTGGTCTTAGCCGTCAACCTTGAGTATATTCATTGGTGGCCTTTAACTTGAGTATACCTTTAGAAACTGAACCCTTTAGAATTCGAATCTTTGGAAAGTAGATTTTACTGAGTTTATTTACTAGAGAAATTTGGAAACTTTTAAACTAGTAAATTTTTGGGGAATTTTCCATCCTTTAAAGATAATTTTAGAATAATGGGTTTTTAAAAAAGGGATGTTGAAATTAAAAAAAACCCTTATAACAATTTATTTGTTATATATATATATATGGATTTATGAATTGAAGAAATAATGGGTTTATAAACTTACTATATATATGTGTGTATTTTCTCCATCCGATAATCACTTTTCAAATATGTATACTTAAATTATTTTGAAAGGATGATTTTATAAAATCTAGGATAATAGGAATTTAAAAGGAAATAAATTTTGAATTCTAGATCTTGATATACTCTTAGTCTATAGGAGTCTAAACCTTAGATCTTACCTTTGGATTTTGGTATTGATTTTAGAGAACCCGTAGCGTCTACCGTGGAGCCCTCGCTAAGGCAAGAAGAGATGGTGATTTTGATAAGGTCGGAAGAATCTTGACAGAACTTAGCAAACCGTCCTTATATAAAGAAGAGCCAAAAGAACAAATAGAGCCTGATGAGCAGCCTCAGCCTCCAGAAGAAGATCTTGTAGAGGATTTCGGAAGTGAAATTGAGGATGAAGAGGAAGAGTTCGACGACGAAGAGGAATTCGAAGTGGAGGAGGATCACGAATCAGAGAACGACGATGTTATCATTTGTGAGATTGGAGAAGTTGTTAAGGGGCCAGCTACTGGTTTCATTCCTATAGTACCTAATCCCGGGGATGTTTGGATTCCAGATAGTGATGGGGAAGCCAGGGAGTTATCGGGACTAGAGAATGAGGACTCTAGTAGTGAGAGTCCATAGTTGGTTAGGTTGTTTTCTTTTGGGTAGTATGTGCTTTTTTAATGTGTTTTGACCCAGGAACGTCATGGATGTTAAATGTTTGGTAGGGTGATGTATGTATCAGTATATATATGTGTGGTTGAATGGGTGATGCTAACATCTGTAGGAATGTTCTGGATAGTACTTAATGTAAGGAATATTTTGATTTACCAGTTTGAATCTATGTGTTTACTGGTTTGGGTTGTTATTGATCTGTTCTAATCTGTGTAGATAATTTTACTAGCTTAGCTATGGAATTTCGAGGACAAAATTCATTTAAGGGGGGAGGAATGTAACGACCCGGGATTTTGGACATCCCGAGTTGTGCATATTAATTTATAATATTCAATAATATTGTATTTTACTATTCAAAAATCCTTGATAACGGATAATAATATACCAATTTTTCTGAACCAGTATAATTTAAATTTCAAATCTGTATTAAAGTATAGATTGATTTAAATGGAATTTCTTACATATATATTGTGGTTTAAAAATAGAATATACATATTTTGTTTTGGATAAAATATGTGTAGATTGTTTTGGAGATATATATGCATTTTGTTTAAAGATTAAATGTGTATATGTTATTCTAAAGATAAACTATATTAGAGAATTTAAATTTATTAAAATCAAATGCTCATAGTCTTATATATTGGAAACAATAAAATTTACACATAATGAGAACACGAATCCATGGCATTAAATTAAATCTATATGTATATAATTTGGATAGGAATATATAATAAAGTAAAAGGGTATTTTGATTTTGGGTATATAAACAAGATTGTTTATATTAAATAAAAAGGAGTTTTAAGTTTATAAAATAATGGTATGTGTACATTGAGTTAGAAAAGTGGTATATATGCAATGATAAGTTAAAAAGGGAATTTATAATATTTAAATTGATAAAAGATTATAATATAAATAGATGTGTATATGAATCACATAAATAATTGGGAGAAATTATATACACATAGATAGTAAATGACTTGGTATATTTGGAAATAATATATATCTATATTATAAATTAAAAATTGTATATATGGTTACATATATACGCAAAGACTTAAAAATAGTTTAATATCACTTTGTAATTCTTGTTTGTAACATATGTATAAGAAATCATGTTAACTAGAGAATGTTTTATGAAGTATTATTTTCTATTATCTAAAATGACAAGTCTCATTTCTAAAATTGTACGAAATGCAAACATTTATTTTATAAGGCAATAATCAACTTTGGGTTATCCAACATCATTACAATGATTTCATTTTGTTTATGTATATGGGTAGTGTTATTTTAATTCATTGTTTCTCACCTTTATTTTAAAATGTATAAGAGTACATACCTTGAGTATTATTTTAATCTAGTTTCTTATTTTTGTTTAAAATGTAATAGTGACAATTACATTTCTTCTTGGTCAATATTTACTATGTGCTGATTTATTTTATAATAGTACTTACACATACTTTAAAGTATTTAAAGGTTTATATATATAACTAAAGTGAAGAAAAGATAGCAAAATCATTTACTGTTAACAAAACAGGTTAACACAAACAAGAAGCAAAACAGTTTTTAATTAAGTAAAACAATGGGAAATTAAATGATAAAATTTTATCAGTAAACAAACTTACATTTGGCAGTAAAACAACTGATAGGATATTGTAATAATTATCCTTCTTTTTCAAATGTCACCAGCAGAGAAAATAACAACTTCAGCCTCAAAAACTTCTTTTCAAATATCTCTCAGCTCAGACAATATCTACACGCCTTTAAAATATCATTTCTGCCTAAATACGTATGCTGCAAGTTTATATATGTATAAGTTTAGGTAAATAACTGAGGAGAAATATCTCTGTTAAATGGGAAGCATCAGAAAATAAAATATAAAAAAATGAAAAAGAAAAAAAGCAGTATTCTGTAAAATTAAGAAATCTGGAAACAATCTCTGTTCAAATCCAAACCATCAAGAGTTTTAAAAGCAAATTCAAGTTTTCAAATCAAAAATTTCAACTTCAAAGTTCTGGAACCAAAATGTTTAAGGTGAGAAACATTGATCTTTTAATCTGGTAATGAAATTGTTCTGTGCTCTGTTAAACTGTGAATATTGTTCATCCCAGTAATTCAAAAATCTATATCTCTTCACCTAGTTCATTTTGCATGTTGATGTAGACTAGGAATATGTTCATTTTCTAGTATAGTATTAGTTAAAAATAGTTTGTGAGCAAATTATGTTGTGTAGTTCGATAGGGTTCCATTTTACAGTGAACAATCAAACTTTGGTGAAAATTTAATGTTTTTAATTCTAGGATTCAAACATGCAGTCTTGATTCTTGTATGAAAATATGAATTTTAGTGGTAAAGTTATAATTTTTAGTGTTGTAAATCTCGAGAAATTGTTAGATGAACGGTTTTCGTTCAAAAATCATTTTCGGTCGACCTCGCCACCGTGAGGTGGTGCGGCCTTGTCTAGAGGGAGCAGGAGGACCTAGAGGAGGTGACTACCGTGGCTGTTTGTTTGATTTGGGCTTGGTTTGGGGTAGTCGATCGACTTTAGGGTTTAAAGATGGTTTCGGCTATGGTGGGATCGCGATGATTTTGGGAGGAGAGTTCGCGACCGGAGTCTGTGGGGTTTGGCAGGGTGGTAGCGTGACGAAAGAGCTTTCGATCAGTGGGGGTGATGTTGTGTACGATGGCGATCGGCGAGAACAGTTCATTGACCGGAGGCGGTGTGTTTTCCTCGGGTTCGTGTAAAGTGTCGAATTTCGAATAGGAGGTTGTGGAACTTTGGTGAGGTGGCGGTGGTGACAGACGTGAGAACGGCGATTTGTTGGGACCATGGAGGGGCTGGCCGACGAAGTCGAGGTGACGTGCACATGCACAGTGTGCACGAAGGATTGTCAGAGCTGGTGAATCGGCTATGAGGAATGGTTTCGATCCGGCTGTGTCGTGTTCGATTATTAGTTGATGGTCGCTTGGAAACGTTTGAGTTGATCGGAGTCGAGTTTTCTGGTTCATGGCGTCGAATTTCATTTCTGGGTTGAGGTAATTTTGGGTTGTTGTTTGTTGTCTGGTAGGGGAAGAAGAGGGAAAGAATTTGGAGCTGGGTAGTAACGAGTTGGGCTTCGGCCCGTTAGTGTTGTGGAGTATTTAGGTTTCAAATTGTTTTTTTAGTCTCCGGGGTGGGTTTCGACCCGTGTGGTCTGGGTTTTATTTCTTTTAAAAAAAAGTTTTATAAATAAATAAATTTGTATAAGATAAATCCACAACCATTTGTTTCTTATAGCATTAATCCAGCATGTTGGTTAAGTAATTATTTTAAACCAATTCTCTTCGATATTAAAATGTTTTGAAGACAAGGGATTTTAAAATATGTAAATTTGTTTACTTTAATTCTTTCAAAATTATGGTCACTTAAATGAATTATTTTACCATAAATTAGTCAAGTTCTTTAAAATAATTCATTTATAAATTCTTGAGTTATCTGAAAATTTAAGTATGGTTAATCAGATATTTAAGAAAAAAATAAAATGTTTATACTTTTGAATAAATTCTTAAGTGATTTTATATTTATAATAATTATTTAAATTTTTCAGATAATAAAGTGTTATGGAAAAGATGGTTCGCATCAACGGATGTTACGCCGTTGTGCAATCCATTGTGAAATTAAATAAGTGAAATTTATCAGACTTACAGACAGGATTAAATATACCAGTTGGAAATGAATGCCGTTGTAAAATTTTGCGGCCTATTGTTAAAACGTTCCCAAACTGAATAAATGTGTAAAATTGTAGACTATTCAAACTGTAACATCTGGTCAGCGGAAATGGACACCATTCCGCTAAATAGTTAATTTAATTTCTTTTAATAGTATAAGCCATCTATTTGATATTATCTGTGTAGTTGTTACCAGCAAAGATGATCTCTGATCTGTTATTCATGCATATATCTTTTATTTTCCTGTTAATTATATTAGAGAATATAATGTGAATTGATCTATGGAAGCTGATTGATTTGAATATCTGTGTGACTGCAAATAGTGAATGGTGAATTGATAAGTACCGTTGAGACTGATAAGCCTTATTCTGTTTGGATTGATTTTAAATCTAGTTTTGTTTCAAAAATAAATATTATTTTAATAATGTTTTAAGAGAATTGTTATATATTTTTGAAATATCAAGAGTAGTTTATTATTATTTCTGGAAATCTTTTTAAAGGTATAATTTTTATAAGTATGTATTATTTAAACTATTTCAAGTATAAATACTATTTTTATAATAATTATTTAAAAAGTAAATTTTTATTTATTTAGTATTTAAGTATATTTCCTTTAATATAATCTATTAAATATAAGTGTTGTTTTAAAATAATATATTATAGAAAACTTTTATAAAAAGAGTATTTTTATTTAATAATCTTGAGAAATGTATTTGGAAATTTTATAAGTATGAATTGGAAAGAAGTTGTTTTAAATTTATATTTACCCAGTAAAATAAGCTTTCTTAAATCTTCTAGGATTTTGAATGTGAACAAGGCTTAAAGGTTGTAACGGGAAATAACTTGGTTGAATTGATTGATTGTTTGATAGTTAAATAACCGACTATCAAATCTGGACAAAAACCTAAATTTGGAAATATCTAGAGAAGACTCGAGAATTATATGGTACGGTTACCGATCGAGGTGCTATACCGTACGTATAAACTCGTTTATTTTCTAGGACGAATTATAAGGAGACCCGTCCACTAACGGTTAGGAGGTGAACTCCGATCTTGTATTTCGTCTGTGTATTTCCTAAAGAACCGGGTTTGAGTTTACCGGGAAATAGCGAACGTTGTTTCGGAGAGACCGGGATCGGATTTGAAATCCGAAAACCACTTCGATCCAACAAGTATGTTTTCGTGATGAAGACAAGAGCTTGGAGTCGAAGATGGAGCAGTGAAGTGTAAGGGATAATCATTACTAATCCTAAGGGTGATTCCAAAATGGATGTAGTAGGAATAGTGCCTTCGGTTCCGTTCGGACCCGGAACGGACTTGTATGAATGAATGCTTTCAGAACATCGTCAGGTGGACGGTGATCATTCTAAGTGATATGTTCTAAAAAGGTAACGCTTAGCCTCGAACCTCATCAACCGGGAATGATTGAAAATCATGGGTTATGCAGCAAGGCTATGTGGGTCGCGCCCATTAGGGTGAGGTCATCCCTGTCTAGATGTCCCTTTTTATTCGGCTTATTGGTGCGGTTGCTGATCCCAACCGTGGGGTGATCTTACTTGGAATTATCCAGTAAGGGGTAGTTCCTGTCTTGTGTTGCAGGGGATCGGGCTTGGTCCTCAGTACACTGATCTAGACCAGGTACTGTGACAGGTGGTACCCCAGTGCCTAGTCATTAGTTGGAAATCCATTCTCCCTACGTACTTTTACGGTTTTGATTGTAGAACCCACTTTTTGGCTAGTATGCTGGAATTTAATCATGTAACAATTTCAGCTATTTTAAATAAGTATTTGTATATAGACCCTATTATAATATCAGAGGATTTTGATATAAAAATGTTTTAGCTATCGTAAGGTAAAAACCCGACATGTTTATGTGTGGCGTGGTCTTACGAGATGCTTTTGTTTCAAAGGGTTTTCAAACTTTAATAATCAAGTTGAGTGTGTTTCTCACGCTGGTTTACCAGACTGACCCGGGCTTGGTGTTTTTCCTATATGCTCGGGTCAGACCGAGCATATTTCCAGGTTTAGCTGCAAGAGTGGAAGCTTTAGGAGAGGAGCTGGAATCGGGAGACGTATTGGCGTAGATGTTTATATACAGTTGTATTTGTTGTGTGATCATTGTTGTAAGGGCGGGATTGTTATAAACTGTCCAAGTTGTTTGGTTGTAACTCTGATATAGAGTCTGTATATGTTATATAAAGCAACAGTTTTGGTTTCATGTAAAGATTTGTTTATATTATAATTTATTCGTTCTGCTGTGAGACTCTAATTTGTTCTTTTTCTTCTATCTTCTTTCTAATTCTACCTTCTTTCTTTCTTTCACTATCTGTCTTCCCGTACTATTTAGCTGACAAGTGTGGTTTAAAGTCGGTTTAAATCGGTACGGAAAAATGGGTCGTGACAATATGCCTACCTCCTCCAAGGTATAACTATATATATAACTATATATATATACACATATATGTCTAAACGTTATACGTTCCAAAAACCCCGCCCACTTAATACTTCTTAAATAAGGAGGAGGTAGACCCAACGACCATTTAATATTTCAACCCCGAAGTGGACCCTCCTCAACGTAAACACCAATCGGTCCTTACTACAAAGACCGATGACCCCTATATATGACTTTATAATTTAATTGTTGTATTACTAACACATTTCAATGACCCACATAAGGATTAACTAGTCCACCTTTAACAAACAAACAACTAACTAACTAAACTTAAGGTCTATGCATATCCTATAAGGATTCTACACTAGTAGGGCGAAATTCGTTAGGGCATAACCTAAGTCTTTGCTACCGATCGCTCGAGACCACTGGAGGTCACAGCCTATATGTTCGTCCTACTACTAAATACTAGTTCAACAGCAATATTGACATAGCCCGCCGACCTTTCATAGCTGAAATCCCATTTAGACAAACCTAATGTAAGTCAAGGAAAATACTTATTTCAGTTAATTAATACCTCTTTTTAGAAATGAAGCAGACCTTATTTTCTTAAAAGTACTAGACCATTTAATACTTCAAATCCAAGGCGAACCCTAGTAAATTTTCCCCTACCTATCCGCAACGCATATCCCTTTCCCATGAGTCCTATGGTTGGAGATGTCTTACATTAGTAGTAAGTATACATAACTACGGGTAGTCTCTAGGTGAAAGGTAGACTTCTGTTGTGTAACTCTACTAACCTCACATCCCAAACCACTAAACCAAACCAACCATCCTAAGTTAAATGTTGGGCTAGGCCCACTAATTCATGCTTGATCTAAACGTACAATTATAACTGTATAATTTCTCACTATAAAAATCATACCATCTTCTAGCATTTAATTCATATCATATATGTTTATATCTGTATTACATAAATGTCAATTGTCCATAATAAATGGTCATTGTTATTCTAATTGGACAATCTCTAATAACATTTATTTATTTGTTCTAATTCAATATATTATGCCTATTTCATTTTCCTCTAAATGTCATATTTAGTCCTTTAAATAGTCACATTAAACATATTTATTTTCCCATTTAATTATGTAACTCCCTTTTAACTACACATTTATTGCCCTATTAATTTTGGTGTTGTTATCTCTTTTCCATCTATACCTCCTAATCCTATAATTTATTATGCTATATATAACAAGATGTCCTAATTATAACTAATAAGAATATCAATGTATATTACGCTATATATATATATATATATATTTAATCGGTAAGAGAATTTATACGTGTGTGTGTGTGTATTCCTAACACATTAATTTCTAGGCTTAGGAATTTTAGAACATTAATTTCCTCATTTTAATTTATTAGAGTCATCCTTCCCAAAAAGATTATTCGTTATAATTTTCCATAAATTACCCAAAAATGAGACTTTTGCTTTATTTGAAATTACAAGGAATTATCTTTTTTTATTGAAATAGACAGTGCAAACTATAGAGAAGAATATATGTACTTTACACATCTCTTTCCTTTTTGGTTATATTTCTTATTATTTCAAATAATGCACTTTTTATATATTTGTGGAATTAGATAATTTACAAAGATTACGCTAAAATAGATACAATTAAATTGCAATTTGCTTCCAATAAACTAAAATATAGAAATTCACATTCCAAATCAAATTAGGGTAACCTAAACTAATACTAACATTTTACAAACTAATTATAAATCTGGAATAAACATTACAACTTTATCAACATTCAACTTTAACAAATTTAGGGACTGAATTCCAAATTTCCAAATTATGATGTAAATACCATAACTATTCCAATTACCTAACTTACAGAATATGTAGGTGATATTTCATCTTCCTAAGCCTATAACTCATTTGATCTTATATAGGAATAATAATTAAATAAAATTCAATGGTATAAATTTCAATGTTATAAATAAATCATGTAATTTTCCACTTACCTTTCTAGGTTTCCAAATCTTCCAAACACAAATTCATCCCTTTACTTGACTCGTTTTCCATTCCAATCCAAAAGAATATATAAAACAAGATATATACAAACTATTAGAATTGCAGATCTAAGAAAAGATTTGGGGTTAAGGGGAATATAGATTTACAATTATGAAATTTAACCTTTTCCGCATTATTGAGAGCTTCTTCTCTTTTTCCCTTTTATTTTTTGCCCTTCTCCCTTTATATATACATATAATATAATATTTTATAATTAATAGAAATAGTAGGGAAGGGAAAATGACAGAGCTTCGTTGCTTTGATCGAAAAATATAAGAAGAAAAGTGAGGGGTCAGGCCTGTATTTATAGATGCTCGAATCAATCATATCTATTAGATTAAAATAATTAAATCTGGACAATTCGGCCGAGGCTCAAACCCTAGCCGTCACTTTAGAATCGGTTGACCACTCCCCTATAGGTGGTCAACCACTAGAGGTCGACCGGCCAAAGTAACGAGGTCGACCGGTGAGGTCCTGCATTTATTATTAATTACCATTAATTTTACAAGATGTTTTAGATTGCATCATTAATGAATATAAGGCTCATCTTGTAGCCAAGGGATGTAGACAAAGAGAAAATATTGACTTTTTTGATCCTTTTTCCTCTACTACTAGGATAACATCTATTCAAGCGTTAATTTCTCTATCTTCAATTTATGGTTTACTAATTCACATTATGGAAGTAAAAACTGCTTTTTGAATGGTGAATTAGAAAGGGAAATTTACATGGATCAACCCGAAGGCTTTGTTTTCCCTGATCGGGAATATAAAGTTTGCAAATTAGATAAATCTCTGTATGTTCTTAAACATGCATATAAACAATGGTGAAAAGTTTGATAACTAGTTATATCATATGATTTTAAAGTAAATGAAAGTGAGAAATGTATTACTCGTAAATGAAAGTAACAAATGTATTTATTACAAATCTAAGAATAACATATGCACTATCATATGTTTATATGCAGATGATTTACTCATATTCGGTTCAAATATTCATGTTGTGAACTCTGTTAAATCTATATTATGTACCAATTTTGATACGAAAGATCTTACAAAAGCGAGTGTAATCTTTGGTATTAAGATATTAAGTCTAAAAAGAGAATTCCTTGGATCAATCTCTTTATATTGAGAAGATGTTAAAGAAATATAACTTCTTTGATTGTAAACCTGCAAGGATACCATATGATCCTAGTGTAAAACTATTTAAGAACGCCGATGAAGGTGTAAGACAATCTAACTATGTGATCATTATTGGTAGCCTTTGGTATGTCACTGATTATACTGGATCCGACATACCCTATATCATGGTACGTAGGATTACTAGTAGACCTAGTATAAAGAATTGGCATGCTATTGAAATAGTCATGACATACCTTAAAAGAACTATAAACCTTGGATTACTGTGACAGCCCATAGTTTAAGCATGTATATATATATATAATTTAAATATTTTATAAAAGAAAGCTAGTTAGTTGAAAACAAAATTTTTCTTTTCTCTGAAAAACAATTGTGTGTAAATAAGTATGCATGCCCTTGTGCATGTGCACACTGTTCCAGCATACTACCTGAGCAAGGTAAATTAGTGAGTAAAGGCCCTGTAGGTAAATGCATAAGTAACATAGGCAGTTTTAGTCCTAATTCCCATAAATTAAAATGAGCATAGCTGCATGTATGGGTAGAAAATGCATGAATGTAAGTTGTGCAAAATGATAGATTGACACACACACAAATTTAGTTAGACACATAAGTTTATATGCATGGTTAAAACCAGAAAAGACAAACAATGCCCGAGCCAAAGTCATGCATATAATGTGTGGAGGGATTTTCCAAAAGTGGTTAAGACAAGGGAAAAGGGAGAAATGGTGGGAAAAGGAAAGTGGAGAGGGTGAACTATGGGTGAAACCAGAAATGGTGATGGGATTTCTGATGAAAATAAATTACTTAACTAACCTTAAAACCCTAGTAACTCCCTTATATACATCATTATCTCCTACGGTTACATGTTAGAACCAGAAAACAAAATATAGAAAAAAACAGAAATAGGCAGCAGTTTAGAAAAATCAATGGCAGACCTGAACCAAGATTTGGGAAGGAGAACTTTGGTGAGTAAACCCTCACTTGGCAAGGCATTAAGACCTATAAAAGGCAACCATTTAACCTTTAGTTTATTTTAACTTCTGTTTGATGTTTTGCATGCATTTTTAGTTTAGCAATTTTCTGTTGCTTCTGAGATTTTGTGACTTGCATTCTTTGTTGTCACTTAACCTATGCTTGTTTATATATGATAATTTAATGAAGGAATAACAACTGATTTATTTATATGTTTATGAACTTGAGAAATATTTTTAGTTAAAGCATGAATTAATAAGAAAAGTAGGGTGCAAGGCAGTAAGAGGAAGGGGTTCTCTGGCTTATGTCTTGCAACTTAAAAGATGGTTAGGGTGCAATGGAATTTCCATGTGCTGAGTCTTAATCCATCAGTAAGTATTCTCTGGAAATAGGGTTGAGTAACAAGCAAACACACTTTAATGTGTGGATTGATTGTGAGTACCATATTGCTGGAAACCACAGTAGCATTTCACTCTCTGAAAGTGCTTTAATCTATGCTTTAACCAAGGATATATCTCTATGTAAAACTGACTTGAAGTGATATACAAGTATAATTGACTAGTTGTTGAATGCATGAATGGATGAAGGATTGATGAATGTATGAAATCTGTTAGCATATATTGGTCAAGTATACAACAGTCTTGGGTATGACACTGCATAGACCATATTGAGTCATAAGAAAAAAAACTTAGTAATTAAACTAAGGAACTGGGTCACCTCTATCAGGTTGGGTATGAGGGAAGTGGGTATGACATAGTGGTTGGCTTGCATCAGGGTTAGGGTGTGCGTTTGCACATGGCATGGTTATGCCCAAATAGCTTGTAGTGTACTGGAAATTAGGTAGTAGTTCCAGGCACTGTGCATAAGTGCAACCATGAATGTAGTACTGGATCCTTAAAAATGACATGAAGTGATCATACATGCAAGGGTAAGTAGGCTAGAAGTATGTGGGAGTCCTAACATGTAGACTCAGGATTGATACTTTAGCTTAGTTCCATGAAAACTGAATGTGTATGTTGTGCAAAATCTGGGTGTTAACATCAACCTATGTGGTTTGTATGATGACTGTCATGATTTCTTAAACTAGAATTTCTGATGAAAAATTAGTCTAAGCATATATACTTGTATTTAGCAGTACATTCACTCCACTGTTATAATACTTAGTAATTTGAGCATGAGAAAGTAATTTGATTAATTTAAGTAAAACACTTAACCTCTGAAAAACAAAAGGGAATAATGGAACCTATCTCATTAGTCTTTATGCATTACCAAATGATTTTACTTACACCAAACATAAGTCTGACCTGTTTGTTGCTTGCATCAAACGGGTGCTTCATATGCATTGTGGAGCAGTTCATGTGATGTCTGCAGGAAAGGAGGAAGCTAAGTAATAAGGAGCAGAAGTATGTTGCTAAGGAGAAATTGCTAATTAACTCAACTATGACTTTTGTAGGAGAATGGCTCTTATGTTTTATTTTAGCTGAAAGACTTCTATGTAATGATATTTGCAGTGTGCTAAACTTTGATTGTGATGTAATGAATGGTTTAAAAAGATTACAATGTGATGGAACTATTGTCAGTAGAAAAGGATAAAAGTATTTAGCTTTATATTATAACCTGTAAGCATACAATTTTCAAGAATTGAGAAGTAAAGTTAGTAGTAGAACTGGGGCATATGTGAACTAGTAATGTATACATATGTATTAGACTGTATTAGAAGCTAGAACCTATTTACAAATTAACTGCAAATATTATAAAGTAAGGATAAACACATAGGCAGAGAAAAAAAAACATAAGAAGTATGAACCCAGATTTACATGAGTTCTATGTTTAAATGAATGAGCAAAGCTAGTAAATTATAACAAGACAGTATAAGGATCTAACCTAATCAAGTTGATCAACCTGAAAACCCAGGTGTAGTGAATAGCAGTTGTACATGTTTATGTGCACACAGATGCACAGAAGCATGCACAACCTCCTGTTTTGCTATTTGAAAAACAATCTTGTAAAATTTTAAATGTCATGAGTCAATTCACATGTTTTAATAAATATACAATTGTCAAACACAATTAAACAAACATGAATTGGTTTGTAAATTTGCACAAAGATTCAAATGGGAGAGGGTCTTTCCCAATTCTTTTTACTGTGGCTAAAACATAGGTATTTTAGTTTAAAATAAACTGAGTTATTCTTTATTCAAAAAAAAACTCTGATATTAGAATTAAAATGATTTGTATGTTTATATGTACATACAAATAGTTTTTACAAAGAAGTATATCAATATTTCTATATTGATCAAATTGGATCTTGGGAAATAAATAAATAAAAAATCTAATAAAATAAAGAAAATAGTTGGTCTTGGAAGTAAGTAACCCTGAATTTAGCATAAACTAAATTGAGTAATTCAAATAAAATGGCAAGTTAGGGAGGGTTGCTTCAGTTGGTATCAGAGCTATGTTATTAAATTCATAGCCAAAACAAATACTTGATTGAATCTGTGTGCATTGTTTGCATTATTTGCCGTTTGCTTTGGTTGCTTTACTTATTATGAATGAATGAGTTCGCTGCTAGTTTTAAAAGTAAAGTAGTGAATAGGAATTAGAATTAACTACATTAGAAATGTTCAATAGAGATCAAGAGCAATTAGAAACAATCCCCAGGCTGCTGAAGAAAGGGAGAATGACCAATCCTCTGATAATACTGAACAAGCAACTGGAGTGGCTGCTGGTCCCCCAATGATTAACATGCAAGATTTTGTTAGAATACTGAGGGATGGAATGGCACCTAGGGTAGATAATCAACATGAAGATCTGTCCAAATTGCTTAAAACATATACACACCTAGGAGGCAGTAGCTTTGATGGCACAGAAAATGTCATAGGTGTCCTGACATGGTTAAGAAAAGTGGAGAGGATCTTTGCAGATATGCAGGTTAATGACCAGAGAAGAAGGCAAATAGCTTCATGACAACTAAAAGGCCTTGTTTTGGATTGGTGGGAAGTGATCATTGCAGGCAGGCAAGAGCAAGAGATCACATGGAATCAGTTCAAAGAAATGTTAGAAGCCAGATTTGTCCCAGCCTCAGCAAAAGCTTCATTACTTGAGGAGTTTATCAAGTTGAGGCAAGGATCTTTGAGTGTTACTGAATACACTCAGAAATTTGAAGGTTTGTCCAAGTATGGGGCAGTACTAATCCCAGATGAAGTTTCAAGGAATGCAAGGTACATTCAGGGATTAAATGTTGGATTGAGTAGAGCCATGTTACCATACAAAGACAGAACCTTTGATCAAGTTATGGACTTGACATTGTCATTTGAGCAGCATGACAATGCCAGAGAAAAATTTAAGAATTTCAGGAATAACAAGAATGGGAAGAATAGAGCACACCCATATGAGAAGAAGAAGGGAGAAGCAATGAACAAAGAAGGAAGTAAGGTGGCAAGCTCTGACAATAAGAAACCTAAAGTGATCTGTTACAACTGTGGGAAGGAAGGCCATATAAAGACCAAATGCCAAGCACCCAAGTCAACTATTCTTAGGTGCTACAACTGTGGTAAAGAGGGACACATGAAAAGGCAGTGTCCAGAAATGGCAAGGGTGGCTGTACTCGAAGGGAAGGGCAAGGCCATGGAAACAACTAGCCAAGTGGAAGGTATATTATTCATTAAAGGCATACCCATATCAGTTGTTTATGACACAGGAGCTACACACTCTTTTATTTCATGTGACATAGTTCAAAACCTAGGGTTAACATGTGTTTTTGTTGATAAGCCATTGCATGTTAATAGTCCTATAGATAGTTCCTGCATTACAAATATGAAATGCATGCAAGTAGAATTATGTATGGGTGGTCACACCTTTATTTCAGAACTATATGTGTTGAATTACCCTAAGTTGGGTATTATACTGGGAATGGATTGGTTAAAGGGTTTTTGTGCTATCATTAACTTGGAAAATTCCACAATCTCATTACAACTTCCTGATGGCAAAAGAGTTTTGGTCATGTATGAGGCAACCAAAGATAGGGGTATGGGCAGGATGTTCAACTTGAACAGTGGTAAGGTTGAATCAAGCCTAGAGAAGATACCCATAGTTAACCAATACACAGATGTGTTTGGTGAAGTAAATGGCATTCCTCATAATAGACCAGTAGAATTTCAAATAAGACTTAAGCCAGGAACAAGCCCTGTCATTAAGAAACCAAACAGAATGGGTCCTAAGGAACTGATTGAGTTAAAGAAACAATTAGAAGAATTAGAACAAAAAGGCTTCATTAGGCCTAGCGGTTCAAATTGGGGATCACCAGTAGTATTTGTTAAGAAGCATGATGGTTCCTTAAGAATGTGCATAGACTATAGGGAACTAAACTCAGTCACCATCAAAAACAAATACCCTCTACCTAGAATTGATGATCTTTTTGATCAATTAAATGGTGTGAAGGTATTTTCCAGACTTGACTTAGCATCTGGTTTCCATCAAATGAAAGTGGAAGAAGAAAGTATCAAGTATACAGCTTTCAATACCAGGTATGGCTTGTATGAATACTTAGTAATGCCATTTGGTTTGACCAATGCACCATCCTATTTTGTGGATTTAATGAATAGGATTTTTAGAGATTATTTAGATAAATTTGTACTGATTTTCATTGATGATATATTAATATACTCTAAATCAGCTAATGAACATGAGAAACATCTGCACATGGTACTAAGTAGACTAAGGCAACAAGGCCTTAAAGCCAAGTTTGCAAAGTGTTCTTTCTGGAAGAATGAAATAAAATTCTTAGGCCATATAATTTCTCAAGAAGGAATTTCAGTAGACCCTAGTAAGGTCATGGCAGTGCAAGCATGGAAGAAACCAAGCAGTGTTACTGAGATAAGATCCTTCATGGGCATGGCTGGATACTACAGAAGATTTATAAAAGACTTTGCTAAAATAGCAACCCCATTAACCAAGCTAACAAGGAAAGACCAGCCTTTCCTATGGACTGAGAAGTGTGAAGGGGCATACAACCAATTGAAGAAGGCATTGATGGAAGCACCAGTGTTGAAAATTCCAGAAGACAATGATAAGCTGGTAGTGTACACTGATGCATGTGGGTCAGGTATAGGAGCTGTTCTTATACAAGATGGTAGAGTAATAGCCTATGCATCAAGGCAACTGAAACCAAGTGAGACCAAGTATGCAACACATGACTTGGAATTGGCAGCTGTAGTGTATGCATTAAAGCTTTGGAGACACTACCTATTAGGAGCAAAGGTTGAGCTTTATACTGACCACAAAGCTTTGAAATACTTATTTTCTCAAAAAGATTTGAACATGAGACAACATAGGTGGGTGGAATTCCTTGCTGCCTATGATTTGGACATTATGTACACACCAGGGAAAGCAAATAGAGTGGCAGATGCATTGAGTAGGCAACATGCCAAGTTGGCTACACTGATGATAGAGGAGTTTAAAATGCTATTAACACTAACTGATGTAGAAGTGGAAAGCATGGGAGAGCAAACTATGGTGTTAGATGAGGACATGGAGCACTATGGCAAGCTCAGCCTCATCACAATAAAATCAGACTTAGTGGAAGAAGTAAACCAGTCTCAAGACATGGATGCATCCCTAAGAGGGAAGAAGGAATGGTTCAAAGCTTGACAAGTTTGAATTGGATGAAAAAGGACTTTTAAGATACAAGGGAAGACTGTGTGTGCCTAACACAGAAGCACTACAAAGAAAGATCATGGATGTCCATCACAAGTCTAAGTACACCATACATCCAGGTGGTACTAAAATGTATCATGATCTAAAGAGGAGCTATTGGTGGAAAGGAATAAAGAGGAGTGTGGGTGAATACGTGGCAAAATGCATGACTTGCCAACAAGTCAAGGCTGAGTACCAAAGACCCAGTGGACTGTTGCAACCTCTGGAAGTTCCAAGGTGGAAATGGGAAAGCATATCAATGGATTTCATTGATGTCTTTCCTAGATCAAAGAGAGGTAATGACAGTATTTGGGTGGTGGTAGATAGGTTGACTAAATCATCACACTTCATACCAGTAAAAAGTGATAGAAATGCACCAAAATTGGCACAAGTTTTCATGAAAGAAATAGTGAAACTACATGGAGTTCCTACCACTATCATTAGTGACAGAGACACCATATTCACATCAAAGTTCTGGAGTAGCTTTCAACAAGCAATGAGGGTTGAGTTGTGCTTGAGCATAGCCTACCATCCCCAAACTAATGGTCAAACATAAGTGGTTAATAAATTCTTGGAGGATCTACTTAGAGCTTGTGTACTTCATCATGGTGGTAACTGGGAAGACTACCTTCATTTAGCAGAATTTGCTTACAACAACAGCTACCAAAGTAGTATAGGGATGGCACCGTATGAAGCTCTATATGGGAGGCCTTGTTTGTCACCTGCTTGCTGGCTAGAGGTAGGTGATAAGGTGATGTTAGGACCAGATCATGTGAAAGAGACAAATGATAAGATCACACTGATCAGACAGAGAATGAAGGCAGCACATGATAGAATGAAATCATATGCAGATAGGAGAAGGAAGCCACTTGAATTTGAATTAGGAGATTATGTGTACTTGAAATTTCACCTATGAGGAAGGTGTTGAGATTTGGCAAGGCAGGGAAGCTAACCCTAAGATATATAGGACCATATGAAATCATTGCAAGAATAGGAAAGATGGCTTACAAGTTGAAGTTGCCAGAAGAAATGAGTGAAATACACAATGTATTTCATGTATCACAATTGAGAAAATGTGTACATGATGAAGCATCAGTGATTCAGTCACAAAACAAAGTGGAAGTCAGACCAGACTTGGTGTATGAGAAGAAGCCAGTGGGCATTGTAGCTAAAGAAGATAAGAAATTGAGGAATAAAACTATTAAACTGGTAAAGGTGCAGTGGAGTCTAGACCCTAATGATTGCACATGGGAGGTTGAGGACAAGATAAAATTCCAGTACCCTCAACTATTTGCAACTGACAATTAGAGTAGAGGTAGTCTATTATTCATGCTTGAATTTACCTAGTTAAATATAATATTCAGTGTTGAATGTGCTTGCTTGATGTATGCTTTGGTTGAGTTAAGAATGTTTGTGCCCGATTAGTTTTAACACATGACAAACATGGGAAGAAGTGTTAAATTGTGGGACACAATTTCTTAAAGGAGGGGTGTATGTGACAGCCCATAGTTTAAGCATATATATATAATTTAAATATTTTATAAAAGAAAGCTAGTTAGTTGAAAACAAAAATTTTCTTTTCTCTGAAAAACAATTATGTGTAAATAAGTATGCATGCCCTTGTGCATGTGCACACTGTTCCAGCATACTACCTGAGCAAGGCAAATTAGTGAGTAAAGGCCCTGTAGGTAAATGCATAAGTAACATAGGCAGTTTTAGTCCTAATTCCCATAAATTAAAATGAGCATAGCTGCATGTATGGGTAGAAAATGCATGAATGTAAGTTGTGCAAAATGATAGATTGACACACACACAAATTTAGTTCGACACATAAGTTTATATGCATGATTAAAACCAGAAAAGACAAACAATGCCCGAGCCAAAGTCATGCATATAATGTGTGGAGGGATTTGCCAAAAGTGGTTAAGACAAGGGAAAGGGGAGAAATGGTGGGAAAAGGAAAGTGGAGAGGGTGAACTATGGGTGAAACCAGAAATGGTGATGGGATTTCCGATGAAAATAAATTACTTAACTAACCTTAAAACCCTAGTAACTCCCTTATATACATCATTATCTCCTACGGTTACATGTTAGAACCAGAAAACAAAATATAGAAAAAAAAGAAATAGGCAGCAGTTTAGAAAAATCAATGGCAGACCTAAACCAAGATTTGGGAAGGAGAACTTTGGTGAGTAAACCCTCACTTGGCAAGGCATTAAGACCTATGAAAGGCAGCCATTTAACCTTTAGTTTATTTTAACTTCTGTTTGATGTTTTGCATGCATTTTTAGTTTAGCAATTTTCTGTTGCTTCTGAGATTTTGTGACTTGCATTGCTTTGTTGTCACTTAACCTATGCTTGTTTATATATGATAATTTAATGAAGGAATAACAACTGATTTATTTATATGTTTATGAACTTGAGAAATATTTTTAGTTAAAGCATGAATTAATAAGAAAAGTAGGGTGCAAGGCAGTAAGAGGAAGGGGTTCTCTGGCTTATGTCTTGCAACTTAAAAGATGGTTAGGGTGCAATGGAATTTCCATGTGCTGAGTCTTAATCCATCAGTAAGTATTCTCTGGAAATATGGTTGAGTAACAAGCAAACATACTTTAATGTGTGGATTGATTGTGAGAACCATATTGCTGGAAACCACAGTAGCATTTCACTCTCTAAAAGTGCTTTAATCTATGCTTTAACCAAGGATATATCTCTGTGTAAAACTGACATGAAGTGATATACAAGTATAATTGACTAGTTGTTGAATGCATGAATGGATGAAGGATTGATGGATGTATGAAATCTGTTAGCATATATTGGTCAAGTATACAACAGTCTTGGGTATGACACTGCATAGACCATATTGAGTCATAAGAAAAAAAAACTTAGTAATTAAACTAAGGAACTGGGTCGCCTCTATCAGGTTGGGTATGAGGGAAGTGGGTATGACATAGTGGTTGGCTTGCATCAAGGTTGGGGTGTGAGTTTGCACATGGCATGGTTATGCCCAAATAGCTTGTAGTGTACAGGAAATTAGGTAGTAGTTCCAGGCAGTGTGCACCAGTGCAACCATGAATGCAGTACTGGATCCTTAAAAATGACATGAAGTGATCATACATGCAAGGGTAAGTAGGCTAGAAGTATGTGGGAGTCCTAACATGTAGACTCAGGATTGATACTTTAGCTCAGTTCCATGAAAACTGAATGTGTATGTTGTGCAAAATCTGGGTGTTAACATCAACCTATGTGGTTTGTATGATGACTGTCATGATTTCTTAAACTAGAATTTCTGATGAAAAATTAGTCTAAGCATATATACTTGTATTTAGCAGTACATTCACTCCACTGTTATAATACTTAGTAATTTGAGCATGAGAAAGTAATTTGATTAATTTAAGTAAAACACTTAACCTCTGAAAAACAAAAGGGAATATTGGAACCTTTCTCATTAGTCTTTATGCATTACCAAATGATTTTACTTACACCAGACATAAGTATGACCTGTTTGTTGCTTGCATCAAACGGGTGCTTCATATGCATTGTGGAGCAGTTCATGTGATGTCTGCAGGAAAGGAGGAAGCTAAGTAATAAGGAGCAGAAGTATGTTGCTAAGGAGAAATTGCTAATTAACTCAACTATGACTTTTGTAGGAGAATGGCTCTTATGTTTTATTTTAGCTGAAAGACTTCTATGTAATGATATTTGCAGTGTGCTAAACTTTGATTGTGATGTAATGAATGGTTTAAAAAGATTACAATGTGATGGAACTATTGTCAGTAGAAAAAGATAAAAGTATTTAGCTTTATATTATAACCTGTAAGCATACAATTTTCAAGAATTGAGAAGTAAAGTTAGTAGTAGAACTGGGGCATATGTGAACTAGTAATGTATACATATGTATTAGACTGTATTAGAAGCTAGAACCTATTTACAAATCAACTGCAAATATTACAAAGTAAGGATAAACACATAGGCAGAGAAAAAAAAACATAAGAAGTATGAACCTAGATTTACATGAGTTCTATGTTTTAATGAATGAGCAAAGCTAGTAAATTATAACAAGACAGTATAGGGATCTAACCTAATCAAGTTGATCAACTTGAAAACCCAGGTGTAGTAAATAGCAGTTGTACATGTTTATGTGCACACGGATGCACAGAAGCATGCACAACCTCCTGTTTTGCTATTTGAAAATCAATCTTGTAAAATTTTAAATGTCATGAGTCAATTCACATGTTTTATTAAATATACAATTGCCAAACACAAATAAAAAAACAGGAATTGGTTAGTAAATTTGCACAAAGATTCAAATGGGAGAGGGTCTTTCCCAATTCTTTTTACTGTGGCTAAAACATAGGTACTTTAGTTTAAAATAAACTGAGTTATTCTTTATTCAAAAAAAACTCTGATATTAGAATTAAAATGATTTGTATGTTTATATGTACATACAAATAGTTTTTACAAAGAAGTATATCAATATTTCTATATTGATCAAATTGGATCTTGGGAAATAAATAAATAAAATCTAATAAAAGAAAGAAAATAGTTGGTCTTGGAAGTAAGTTACCCTGAATTTAGCATAAACTAAATTGAGTAATTCAAATAAAATGGCAAGTTAGGGAGGGTTGCTTCAATTACATTATCAAAAGTTTCCACCGGTCCTTTATGGATATAGCGATGCAGACTGGAACACCGTGTTAGATGACTCCAAAGCAACTTGTGGATATATTTTTAGTGTAAGAGGTGAACTTATTTCTTAGAAATCTAAGAAATGGACTCTTTTGTATCAATCCACTATAGAGTCTGAGATGATGGCACTAGCTATTGCTAGTGAAGAAGCTGATTATTTGTGAAATCTGTTGGCTAAGATCCATTTATGGGAAAAACTGCTACTGGCTGTGATGATCCGTTGTGATAGTAACATGACTATCGCAAAAGTTGAGAAACATTATTATAATGGTAAGAGATAACAAACTTGTCGTAAGCACAGTATTATAAGAGAATGTATCTCTTTAGGATTTGTTGAAGTGGATAATGTACCCACTTATGAGAATATGGTGGATCCTTTGATGAAAGGATTGGCCAGAGAGAAATTCCTTACAACATCTAAAGAATGGTACTATTTCCCTTAGAATATGGAGTCACTCATAATGGTAACCCAAACTAATGATTGGAAATCCCAGGAACTAGCTTCAATGGGTAATAAGAAGTTATGAAGTGATATTAATTGAACATGTTATAGAAGCATGTATTCCTAAAGCGATATAGGGATGAGTTGATAGCAACTCTTAATTTGTTTTGTATTCTATGTGGAGTGGAGAACATAACGACAAGAGTACTCTTGATAGACTCACCTATGTGATATGGAATTGAGGTCGTTTCTAATGGAGTTTAGAGCAGAAATTCCTAGAGCATTCACTGTACCGGGATAGACGTGCGTAGCCATAAATGCATGGGCTTTTAGATTGCACCCTTGAAAGACTATATATGGTTTGATGCTAGAGATAGAGTTCTCGACTACAAGTCACTCTAGTATAATCTAAATCTTACTCACAAGGTAAAGGTTCAAACCTAAAGGTACTTTTTATGTGCAATCTTATATTGTTTTTTAGGAAATTTCTTAAAAAATATTTAAAAAGAAAATTCAAGTGGGGATGGTTGGAATTGTTAGAATTGTTTGAAAAATTAGTAAAAGGGTTTAATTAGTTCATTTATTATTTGAGTCCTACAACATAGGAATTATTAAAAGAAATGTTTTATAATTTTGGTACAAATTAATAAAACTTTTGAATAAATGCATTAATGTTTTTACAAATGGTCATAAAACGTTTTATGACATTGAATTGTTTAAAATTTAATAATAGGGTTTGAATAAGTGCATTTATTATTTGAGTCCCACACCAAAAGCATTATGGAGAGAAACATTTTATACTTTTGGTACAGATTAACAAAATGTTTGAATAAGTGCATTTAATGTTCTTTCAAATGGTCATAAAACATTTTATAACATTGATTTTTGGTATAAATTGATAATACATTTAATACTTTTGGTTCAAATTAATAAAATGGTCATTTAAGACCCATTGATTTTAAGAATGTTTTATAATGTTCATTTTTAGATCCATTTTTCCATTAATAAATAGTAATAAAATGTTTTTAATGCTCCTACATTTTCTCCTACTGTAACAACCCTAGATTTTTGCATATATTTTAAATTTGACTTTATTTTATTTTGAAATTATTTTTAAACTTGTTTTATCTCAAACATTTCATTTTATAATATAAATTTTGATTATTATATGAATTATAATTTCAAACTGGTATAAATTGAATATTTTTCTGAAAAGTGGATTTCTTCAAACTTTGACTTTTAAATGTAAATATTTAAATTCTTAAATTTTATCTTTTATTATGAAAATAGATTTAATAACATGAATACTGCTTTTCGTTTCGTTGAAAACGGACTTATATTGTGGAAGTTGTGTATTTTTCAATATTGTGTATAAATTGTTTATTTAGCAATATTATTTATTTTACATCATATAAATTATATTTTTATTGTCATATTTTGTTTTAATATGTTTTAATATGTTATTTTATGTCTTTAATATTTTTAAAGTGATAAAATAAATTTTCCAAAGATTATTTGAATTGTTTTCAATTTATTAAGCCTAGTTTTATATATATTGTTATTTTCTTCATTTAAATTATATAATTTAATATTTATTTATTTATTTTTCTTATTTACTTCATTTCTGAGATTATTTATCTCTATTATCAGCCTTTTTAATATATATAAGTTAAAAAGAAATAAAAAGAAATTTGAAAGGTTTTAAACTCTTGAAATTCCAAAGTCTTTTTATCTCCCAACCTTTCATTTTTCAACTCCTCTCTTCAATGCTTTGGCCGTGCATTACCTCCATTCTTTCAGCCGACTCCTTCTCATTTTTTTTCACGCAACAAATATTCTTTCTCAAACAAAAACTCACGGCCATCTCCATTGTTGAAAGTTTGGTAAAAATCTTCTCTTCTCTCTTGTTTTTTTATGTTTTCCATTGAAATTTTGTACTTGTTCTATACTTCATGGCTCCACTTCTCCTCCTCCAGGCCTAGGCCGACCTCCACCACCTTGTATTCTGATCAACCACCCCCCTAGTACCCCACCATGGCCATGCCGAGCCATCTAGGCTAGAAATCACCACCAAAAATCCAATAAAACATCACAACCTATGCAAACCAAGCCTAGAATTGCAACATCGCCTTCTACCACCTTTAGCCGCCACTACCTCCACCACCACCACCTTTGACCTAACCTCCACCCTCTGCCACATCAACCACCACCACTTGAAGCCACTGGCCGTGCCCCATAGCTTCTGGCCGAGCCTATACTTTGCCTAGAAATGATGTTGTGGCCTTGTGTGTAGTAGTTTATGCACCTAGATCTTCACCACCTTGTTAACCCATGTAGGCCGACCACTATGGACCCAAACCCCGACCCAAATCCATGCCTTGGCTGTGCTATTTCAGTTCATAACTGAAGTATTTGAAGTTGAGAACAAGTGCAAAGCATTTGTCTTTGTTTTGGGCTTTGATTTCTAATGTTGTTTGGTGTTGTGTTGCTTTGGAACTTTTATATTTTTATATTGTTTTGTTTAATGTATTCAAGGAAATAAATCTTTGGCTCTCCCATTCTCAAATCATATTCGAGTTGTCGTGCCTTCGTAGTTTCTGTGTTGTGTGCTTTGGTTGTAATCTCCAGCAAATACAAGTGAGTAATTCTCACCAGACGATGTGTACTTATATAACTAGTAAACTGACACCATTTGAATCTGTAAAATTATATCATCATGTTATAACTGTTATATTATGATCATATAATACTCACCCTTGTTATTACACCTGTTATATCTTCAGTTACTTTTATATATGATGCTATTATGTTCATTCATATCTGTTTATCACACTGCAAGTTCCCTGTTAGTATAGAAATCACTATGGGTTGAAATGATACATACCCGAACGGACTTTAGAATAGGGAAAAATCGTTATGGGCTGAAATGATAGGCCTGAACGGTTTTTATTTATTTTATTTAACTTGGGATTGTGGGTTTGAAATGATAGAACCCAGTTTTTCTTTGTAAAGTACGGATTGAAATGATATATATCCGTATCACTTGACCTAGGCTAGAAAATTATATACAAACCCGTGGTTTATATATTTTTCTGAAAATTTTAAAATATTTTAAAAATGTAAATATTATGATATTTTGATTTAAATTTTATTAAAATGATTTCTATAAAATATTAGTGATTTTCTACAAATTAAATAGGTGAATTAAGTAAATGGTGAAGTAGAATTTGAAATATAAGTTAATTTTGGAATTTATGATTTTGTTTATAAATGGAATTTGTGTAAAATAAAAATATATGACAAATTTTGATTTAAAATGAATTTAATGATTTTATTAAGAAATAATGATTTTATAAAGTGTTAATGATTTTGTATAACTTAAAATACGAAATAAATGAATATTTAAGCTGAATTCGGAAATATAACTTAAATTGAATTTTTGTGAAATTTGTTTAAAAGTGAAATTAAATAAGTTATATTTTGGAAATTTAGACTTAAGTGTTAAGTTTAAAATTTTATTAAAGAAATGAAAATTTAATACTTGAATTTAAATAAGAAAATTATTATTTAATTTGGATTTTTTATGGAAATTTGACTTTATAAAATCAAAAGAATAAGGGTATATAAATGATTGTTTAAAGTGTGAAAATATATGATTTTATAAGTTAAAATGATTTATATTAAAAGTTAATTATGTGTGAATTGTAAATAAAACTCTGAATTTGATTTGACAACATTTTTGAAATGTAATGTAAAAGATATTACAGCATTTTTAAAATGCTGTAGTTGTTTTAAATGAACTAAAAGGCTAATTTGAACTAAAGGTTATTATAGCACTTTGTAAGGGCTATAGTTTTTAATTTAACCAAAGTTTACTTGAAATTAAAAGAAACTTATTACAGCATTTAAATGTTGTCTTTTGTTAATGAACTATTTTAAAACATAACATTTCGTAGCATTTTCTAAGTGTTGCGAATGTTGAATTTGAAATGATATTAAATCTTGGAATGAATAATTGAAGTTTATATTAGTATGAAAACTATTTGGTTTACTTGTAATTTGAATCTATTTAAAAGATATTGGACTTATGAAATATAGGATATTAAAGCTTTGGAACTTATTTTATAATTTGAATAGTTATTTTGTGGATTAAATCTATATTTGAAATTTATAAGATTTGAAATGGTCTATGGAAATTTAATTGAAATAAATGATTGAATTGAATTGAAACTTTGGAAATTGAATACTTGATTTGAAATATAATACTTACACTTTTAAATGAATTAATTTGTTGGAATATAAATTATTTAAAGGTGACTTGAAATGATAATAAATGAATGATATCTTTGAATTTAAAAAGGTATTTAAAGTTGAATATTTGGATTTGAACTCAAATGATGATTTGAAATGAAATTTTGAAAGGATATGATATTTTGATATATTAAAATGATTTGAAATGAAGTTTTGGAAAGATATGATATTTGATATATCGAAATGATTTGAAATGAAATTTTGAAATGATATGATATTTTAAATATATTGGAATGATTTAGAATTGATTTAATCTTCATTTTGATAAAGATTTGGATTTGAAAGGATATTCTATTTTGAAGTATAAAATATTATTTTAAAATTATAACAACGGGTTATAATAACGATTGGTTGTTAAAGAGACCGGGATCGGATATGGACATACTCTCTTTCGATACCGAAAAGCACTTTAACAACTGTGTACGCAGTGGAGTTTCCAGAATGAAGTAGGATGGTGGCGACGATCCTAAGGTATATACGTGGACCCAACTCCCGTGAGTTGGCATAAGGTGGCTAAAACAGGAGCGATTGACGGGCCAATGAGGTAGCACCTCTGATCGGACACACTTCTTCGATACCATTCTATTTCTTGTGATTGATTTGGTGCGCACCCTTGATTTGGGAGTGTTGTTCGAGGTGGGCGGTAGTGGCTGTTATGCGTCACCACCAGTCTGGATGCGTAATTGGTATATCTACCCTGGCATTGCCTAGTTGTGCCATGTCACCTACCATAGCGAGCTTTACTACGAGTTTCTATTTGTGTCGTACCTATGGAGTATCTTCTCATAGCCTTGTGAGGTATGCAGGTACTGTATAGACTATTGGCACTATTACGTGTTAGGGTGAGTTCAGATTAAATGTAAGCCCTAATGCTATTTTAAAGTATGTTTATTTTATATTAGACATTATTATAATAGCGAATATTACTACATAGTAGATAATTTAACGGATCCTTAAAGAATGGGCGATCCCAAGCATTCTTTAAGTTACTTGTACCTTTACTACAGTTCACTTGGGTTGGTTTACATTATATAAGTATATATTGTCCTGACTCGAGTGTTTTGTGTTTTGCTTTAGGCTTGGGTCAGCCTGAGTTATTCACAGATTTGGATTTCCACTCTCTTGGAGATTAGAATCGCTGGAGATCATCTGCTTGTCTTGTCCTATCTATTTCAGTTTCGTTGTTCTACTCAGCTTATACTTGGTTATTTTATTGAGACTTCTGTTGTACTCTATTTCTTCTGTTATATCTTATGTAACTCTGATATATTTATATAGTAGCTTCATGAACTACTATTTCTTTTACTTCCGCTGCATTATTTTACTATGTGTCTGTGATCTGTGATTATATTTATTTACTGTATATTCTGAGATTTGCCAAATTTCATTTACAACGCGGTATTTTGAGCAATTCAAGTCTGACATGTGCGGATGCGAATGGTTGAAAATAATGGGTCGTTACACCTACTAAAATAGTAACTCTTTTAATTTTCCATATATTTAATTGATGAATAGAAGAAATGGAAAAAAAATAACATAGACTTATCTGCCACTTCTCTTTTCAAAAGTAAAAAGAGAAAACGAGCAATATTTTAATTGTCCGAGGATAAAAAATCTAGTCATCAACTTTGGCGTAGAGGTTTGGTAAAAACGGTATTGGGCTATTTTATCCTGGAGGTGGCACTACTTATAGTCTGCCTTGCACAACTTTGGGAAGAGCGATGAAACATCTAAAAGAAAGCGACAAAGTATGCAACTCAACCATGCAAATAATTCAGATTGGTGGTCCAGATACAATAGGAGCAATCGTAGAATGACTCAACGAAAGTCTTTTATCGGTTAAATACAACTAAGTTAAAATGTAAGATCTCAAGTAATGATGTGTAGTATTCTACAAACTTGAGAGCACTGTTGATATTTAGTATCTAGGCCATACATTGATTATGGTATTCATCCATATGACATGACACCCATGTTATGATTGATAAAGGTAGAGGTATGTCGTAAGGGCAATTATGTAATTTGTTACATATATCTAACTCGTTGACCAATCTTGTTCGAAATGAAAGGTGTTTTCTTTCTATTATATACTTGATATAATGTGTTATATTAATTATTTAATTTAATTAAAAGTATATTTAATAGAAAATCCATAAATGGTACATTTTGTGATAGTAGTTACAAAGCGTTGTAATCATGAGTAATTCATCACAATGAAAAAATATACCGTTTTAAATGTTCCTAATCAAGATGCATCGAGTCTGGATGTCGATGAATCCATTGAGACTAGAGTACGTCACACTCTTCAAATGTTGGGCGATGTATTACTCATGATAGCTGGGGGCACCTAGGGGTTACGTACTGATAGTTATTGAATAACTATGGAACGACTCATTCGATAGTTTTATTGTTTAATATAACTAAGGTCAAACAGAAACTATCGATGTAACTGATTTACATAGTTTTCTCGACTTGAGAGTACTATGGATCTTCAATATGAAATCTTCGCTTTTATTATAGTTAAATCATGGCATGGCATTCCATCTAGTGACTATAGTTGGGTCGAGTGAAAGTATTGGAAGTGAAGTACTATTCAAGAGAAGATTCGTCTCCTTAGTTATATGGGATTAGTATCACGGTCAACTCAAGTCAACCTAAAGTCAAAGTATCTGGCCAAAGCATTTTGGTTAATAATAATTATTATTATTGAATCAGGACTTTGTGTTTGGACTATAAGGTTGAATGTGGATGATATTGAAATTTTAACCATTGCCGAATTCCATATGTCAAAAGTGATATAGTTTTGACGAAAAGAATTGGTGTAATTAAATGTCGGAATCGGGTAACGCTTACTAAACTAAAATTGGATTTTACCAAGACTGAGTAAGCGAAATTTGGTCATAATGTCACACCACCTGTTAAGTGATGTGTGAGCGTTAACATTCGAATAGTTCGATGTTAATCACTGATCGAATATACATCCAAGAGTCACACAAGCGAAATGATGAATTCTCTTTAGACCAAATGATTTGGTTAGTTTATAATTGTTATAAATAATTAAATTAATTAATATTTATAAAATATTAATTATGAAATTTGAATATGATTTGAGAAACAAATATTGTGTATATTATTTATAATAGTGATAAATATGTCAATCAATATGAGATATTGATAAGAAAATTAAATTAGATTTAATTCCCATATTTGTTTGGGCTTAAATGGGGTATTAATCCATAGATTTGGAAGACATTTTTGGCTACAATTATATGATAGCGACGGCCAAAAATGGAAGCAATTAGGGTGTAAAATAGATGGAGGAAATTAGAAAATATAAAGGAAAGATATAATCCTCTTTTTCCTTTCTCAACCATTATAAAAGCATCTCTAACCCTAACCTATAATGTGATTTTGGAGCCGCATCCTCCTTCCTTCTAATTGTTGACCCAAACCCACTTAACTCCATTAATTCTCGAATCAAATCAATAGTTATTTGATGGGAAAGGTCTGCGGTTTTAGGACTAGCAATCCGTCAAATCGAGAGGAAAAGAATTCACCATTCAACGTGGACTTGAGAGCATTAATTTTAGGTAATCTTTTAGTTTATATAAGATGTATAATTGTATGTCCCTCCTATACATGTTTATGTATTATTCTGTATTGTCAGTTAGGTGAGATTTCTATAAGTAATGATGTTGTCACAATATTGATTGGTTATGTGCATAAGCTTATCAAATTAAAAATATTTTTTTATTAAGAATCTGAAATGCTTTCTCAAATTATTATGATTTTAATTATTAATATTATTTTACTCATATATGTGTGTATGCGTGTGTGTGTGTTGAAATATATAAACTAATTGACTTGTATGAATCGTACTAATGTATGTATGTCTCTGTTGCATAATTATTTGATCTAATAATTTTTAAATGTATATTGCACTGATTATGAATATTAGTATCTGAAAATAAATTTTTGAAAATTATTAGATATTTATTATTATTATTTAATCATCGTATGAACTAATAAATCCATATAAAATAAATTATGTATTGAAAATTCAATTTTAATTTTTCTAAAATTAAATCATCATCATGGAAGCTTTCAAAAAAAATCAGATTTTTTATTCATTTTTTATATTTTTAAAAATTATTTTATTTTTCGTTTGAAAACTAACTAATTATTAAAAATATTATTTTAACTTAAAAAATTCTAGAAAAATTTAACAAGCTATAAAATATCATTCTTGTTTTTCAAAAAGTAAATAATTTGAAAGATTTTATAGATAATTGTTTTATATTAATTACTTATGATAGTTTGATTAATTAATTAATAATATATATATATATTAATAAAATAAAATTATGATAATTTTTAGATCCGTAATGTAATTTGATATAGTATGTTTAAAAATATTACTATATATATTTATTTTAATTTTTACATGTATACAAGTGTACATATAATCATATTACTTTAATATATATGTATGTATATATGTATTAATAATTATATAATATATAAATATATGTATAATTATTTGGTTACTATATATATAATAGTTTTCATAATATATAGGAATTAATTTGAGGGACATAATTAAGATATAAATTAATGGTTGATTAATCAATAGATTGATTGATTGGTTGGTTGGTTGGTTGATTGATTGAATGATTGTTTAAAGGAAGATCTAAACAAATAACTATAAGAATATGCACATATTTAGACAAAATACAATGCTTATAGGATGAGCTAATGTGTCAGTTGCGATGTAAATCCCAACATCTATATACATGCATGTTATACCTTGCACGGAATATCATGTTACACATGCACACCTATATACATATGCATATGATGCATACATATGCTTATATATAAAGTAAAATAAATCAAATAAATTTCAACTAACAATTCACAAATTTAAATGAAATATATGATTTTATTTAAACTTAATTAGAAACGTTCTAAATGAATTAGACTTCATAGGCTCAATAAAGCTCCAAAGGGTAAATTTTTTTTGAAATTCACCCATATATTCCGCTGAGGACTAGCCTAGTTCCAACAATGGTATCAGAGCCCAATAGCCTATGCGGTCTAAACTAGTCATGTTAAAACTAACAAATTAAGTTTGCCCACTTAGTACGGTGTCTAGAAAGGTAATGTGGAGACCCAAAAATTTTGAGATAAAAAAATTAAATAATATATATGATAAATTGGTTAATAGAAAATAATTGAAGAATAAAATGATTTGAAAATGAATATCAAAAGGGAATAAATATTTCAACAAATAATGAGAAGAAAAGAAAAATTAACTAAGGCATGAATGAGTTTTAAATACACATATCTTATGAATACTATAAATTTATATGTCCAGAAAAGTATTTGGGCAGTGGAATAATTCCTTTTAGCAATTGAAATGCATACCAACTAGTCTGGTAATATTTATAGGTATGAATGTATTTTTAAAATAAATCAAGATAGATGACAAAAATTTGTTAGCCAGAAAAATAAAGCTTACAAAAGAAATGTAGGGCTGAGTCACATAAAAATGATGTGCAAGGAAATCATGCAAATAGCATGTGCACAGAAAAGTAATGAGGTAACTGTTTTACTGAAAATAGAAACCAAGAGAAAATGGCACTTTTAGCCATAAAAATGCATACATTAATCCCTGAGTAAGGTAAGGATAGAATGGGTTTTTCCCTCCATTTTAAACCCTAACAGAATGATTTAAATCAGGGGAGGAACAATAGTTGTCCAGGGAGAGAAAACAAAAATTAAAATAAAATAACTCACATTGCCTTCAGACCTGAGCATTCCCGGAGAGAAGCAAAGGAAGGTGAGTGGTAATCACTTTGAGATTTATGGCACTAAGACCCATAGTAAGGGCGGCCAAGTTATTTTCATGAATAAAATTTATTATGATTTTTAGTTTGATTTTATCCTCTGAATGAATGCATGCTAATTATGGGAGATATTTTGATTGAACTTTTGGTTGGAGTTTTGATCTGTCTTTGTTTGTTAAGATGGTTTCAGTCTTTTGTTTTAAAATAAAAGTGATCAAACATGTATTCAGATCATAGAAATGGATTTAATGATCCAGTTTTATGTAAGAAATAAACTGAATATTATACTGAGAAATGGGGTATCAAAGGAAAAGTAGCAGGCAGCATGAATAATGAGATTTATGCTTATGCCTAATCTATATTAAAAATGTCATGGACAATGCAGTATCATGTATAGGTGATGAGTTGTTCCTACTATAAGTTAATATGTTTTATGAGTTTATCTTAAGGAAAAATCATGTCCTATGTTCTCAATAAAATAAATAAATAAATGGGATATGGTTTCATCATATTTATGTGAGATATAGGAAAACTTCTGTAGATATATATACATATATATAAGTTTCAGAAATATGATTTGAATAAATTAACCTTGGGATGGGATTTAGTATTTGTGCATGAAAGCTTGTTATGTCTAATTAAAACCCCTGATGGAGTTTCTTAAACTATTGATTCATGAGAGAAAAGGAAAAGAATGCAAAGCATTTCTAGTGATAATAAAATTCTCTGAAGATAAATAAACATGGTCTCTAAATTATAAAAAAATAATTTAGGAATGGTGCCTTGATCTGCTCATCATCAGGAGGATGATGGGTATGTGCATGACTTGCTAAAGTCCTGTAGGCCTCTGTGAAAAGGGATAATAGAACTGAGCCCCTCTTCAATGCACACATAGTGTTCAATGTCAAGGAGCTAGACCAAACACAAAATATAAAGAGAAATGAAATGAGATTGATCAGTCGGGCTATGGAATTGGAAATAATTTCATAGGAGTATGTATATAAAAATCTGGATGGAATGAATGCATGGTTGTTTGAATGTATGATTGATAGACAAGTTTACCAATACCCAGATTTTAGGATGAATTGAGTTCTCATTAAATTGATATGTTTTCTATGTAGCATTAAGAATTTACAAAATGTTTAACATGTGATTTCACTCATACCAGAAATTTATTTCTGACCCTATTTGTTGCTTTGTAACATTTGGGGTGTCTCATTTTTGTTGAGGCAGCTCTAGATGTTGCTGCAGGAAAGGAAGCATAAGAATCTTGTTAGCATGGATACCTGAAGACCTACTTGCATTTAGAGTACTTAAGGAATTTGGCAGAAATATTGTAATAATTAGGCTAAGCAAAACTTCATTATGTTTAAGTATTTTCTGGATTGATATGTGCTTATCTTTCTGAGTAAAGAATATGTAGAAACTTTTGTATTACATATATGTGGTTAATGGTTTCTGTTTTAAATGACTGATCTGGATGATATCTGGTGAAGTATGATATAGAGGATCATGCCATATAACTTGATATGTGACCATGTTCCCCTTGGCAATGTCTGATTAGTTTTCAAAATGGCAAAGTAGAAATAATTATAGAAAGAGAGGAATATAGACATTCTGTAAATATTTTTAAAGTCTGAGTTGAACCAAAACTGAGTCAATCAGAAATGCATGATCATGGCTTATAATTGATATAAGTATATGTCAAGCCTGAAAATGAAACCTCTAATTCTTAGTTAGGCATTTAAATTTACAGTAGAAGCTTGCATTGATTTGTGAAGTAGGTTCATATGCATCTTTATATTACCTATAGTTCTCACAGCACTATGTTCAACATATATCACTATCTAGGTGCATGACTCAAGTCTGGATGCATTAGGTCATGATCAACTTGAGGCTGATTAAATAATTAGTAACCCTGTTTGCAATAGGCATGCCCATCACTTAACAACACCTTGGATATTACTACTTAGTAATAAAAGAACATTAGTTATCCACCAGATAAGTTCACCTGAGAATCTGTATTAATTTGGGTTGTAACTTAGCCAAAATCATTTTGTCTCCAAATATATGCTAAGTCTTAGTAAAGTATGTGTGATGCATTTGTACTCTGCCTAAATGGATGTGTTTTCTCTGCTTGGTCTTCTACCCAATCTGTTTCTTGATCACTCACATGATTCTTGCATACTAACAAAATTGATATATGAGTATCCTTATCTAATACACAAATTTGTTTAATTAGGAACTATGGACCCCGGGTTAAACTAGAAGGAATGAGCTATTTTAAACACCCTCTTATTTTAGCATAGAACAATTAGTATCAAATTAAAAAAAAATCCCAGAATCTAAAATATATGGCTTTAGATCCAGGAATTAAACAACTGAGTAGTAAAGCAAGAAAAATAAGAAAAATGTTATTACTTGATCTTATAATCAAGCTTGAGTTTTAAGTAAGAAAAATCCAGAAAAGAGGGGCTATGTGACACCAAAAACTCTGGAACAAGAGAAATAAGGTGTGACTAAATTCCTTTGCCAACTTCAATTACTCTGATAGGCAAAGAGTCATCTATATATCTTCATATATATATATGATCTAATTTAATTTAATATACTGATATTTTTATATTGGTCAAATAAGGGATCTTGGGAAAAGTGTGAAAAGGGAAGTGATCCATTGAAGCATATATCTATATATGTAGAGGAAAAAAAAACTCAACAGAAAATTCATAAAAAAATAAATGAATAAGTAGAGGGTCACTTCAGGTAATGTTTAGTATTCGAATTGGGCATGTCCTACTTGGTTACGAGCCTGACTTGAAAGGTGAAGTGAGCCCAAAGTTGCCCCTAATAGAGAATGCCTAATTTGAATTGGGCATTGGACTAATTTTCAAAATAGTTTTGAAAATTAAGACAAGATTTTAAATTTTAAATAAAACTTGTTTATTATAAAAGATTATAACATAAGTTTTCAAAATATTTGAAACTATTTAAAGATTAGTTTCAAATTTTAAAATTTATTAATAAGATTAATTAAATGAGTTAATTAATTAATACTTATATGCATGTATTATATATGTTGATATATGTTATGTTATTTTAAAAGTGTTTAAGATAACGTAAGTGTACATGTATGTATGTAAGGTAAATTTTGAAATTAATATAATTTAATTAAAAAAATTTAATTAAATAAATAAATTAAAAGGTTAATTAATTAATAATAAACACATATATATAATGTAATGACCTGCCTTTTTCGACCATCGAAAATCGACACCGAATACATCCATGGATTCAAATGCCGAAAATCCAATCATCGGAAAGGCAGATTGTTAGGGTAAAATAAAAAGGAAAGAACGGAGAACGGGGAAATCAAAATCTTACAGTGGAATAGACAACATATAATATAACAAAGACAGTAAAAACTGTTACTCCAACATACAGAGTACATCAGAGTTAAAAAACAACCCTTATCAGCTGGACAGTTATAAAATTCCGACCTTACAATCGCTATTAGGTATACAATATAATATAGTGGGAAATAAAACACTATGATAGGTGAACAACCAGCTCTTCTCCAATAACTCCATATCACCAAAACCAATGTGGGAAAAAACTCGGTCTGGCCCAAGCATTATAATAAAATAACACCGGCGTCAGTTTGGAAAACCGGTGTGAGAAAACTCAAGTAATATGATGAACATATAAAAATTCTATGAGACCACGCTGCTAACGCGGAACGGGTTTTCACCTCATAAGAACAACATCCATAAATGAAGAAATGGGAAACAAATCGGCAAGAAAGAATAGAAATAAACAACATAAACAATCTAAATAAAGGGGTGGGTGCTAGTAAGAACAAATATCATACTGAATGAATGGATCGAAGCTCTTGATCATACAAACAAAACGAAATAATTTTTGCAATTTATAGACGAGGGATTCTTTTGATTTTGAATTTTAAAGGTCGGCCATTATTTTCGTTCTTTAACAGGAAAATGAAGAACATATGAGAGAATGAGAAGTGACGTGGTCAGGGAAATGAAATGAATATTGGTTTAAGTGAATTTGTCTAAGTTTTTATAAGCAACATCAAAATCCTTTGCTTTAACAAAAAAAATGATTGTGTTTTACTGTGAATGAAGAACAAAAGCATATGAGGCAAGAAAACATTTTATATGCAGTATGTACTTATGTTTCTGTTTTAAATTGAAATTTCCAACGTGACGCTTCAGAGATTTCCATTCTCGTACGGACTACGAACGCTAAAACCAAAATACGATCATGCTCAGAAATGCGACACGATCTCAAATTGATAATAAAGTACACTAGTTATTACATTCCGAGAAATCTCAAGAATATAATCATTTGTTGAAATATTGTCAAACGACAATTTAAATATTTTTCAAATTAAAAATTATTGAAAAATTCTATAAATTAAAGTCAAAACACGACATCAGAAATCAAGTCGTTTTATTACAAATTTGATTTTCCTATTATTTAATATATTAGAACCATTTATTATTGTAAATAAATTTGCAAAAGGATTTACCATTATCATTTATTAATTAAAAGGAGTTAAATAAGGCTATTAAATCTATTTAATTAATAATTAATTCCCAATTCAAATATTAAATAATCACTATATTTGAATATAAAAGAGTTAATATTTTAAAACCAATTATAAAATGTCCACTATATTTGAATTCAAGTTATTAAATTCCAAAATCCAATTATTTAAATATTTAAAAATTAATTAAATATTTAAAATTCAATGACCAAAATTCTGGGTTTTTACATCCTCCCTCCTTAAATGAATTTCATCCCCGAAATTCTCAAGGAAGAAAATATCAACATACCCCTAAGGTTTAAAAACTTATTAACTAAAATGAGTTATTAAACTTATTACTTAATTAATTCCCAAATATTACGAAAAAATTCGGCAGCATCTCCTTTATGCGGCTCGATCGGAAAAACTACAAATTGCCACTATAGGCCTCAAACCAACAAAAGAAAACAAAAACCAAGTGGCCTCCCATATTTGAGGCATAAAACCATCAGCCAATTTAAATTTCTAAATCTATTACGTACCTTGTTGCGTTTAATTTTTAAATTTTTGCAAGCGACTTATTGTCTTGATGCAAATGCAGATGCACAAGAATCAAATAAAAATCTCTTGCTTACCTGTACTTACTAATCCAAAAGAGAGTCATACCGATAAAAGAGAAATATACTAGCTATCTCTATCATAAATTCAAATAGCATAAACAATGTAACAATCATATGCAACAAGGTAATAAGATGCAACTGATGAGGCAACCGTACATGCAAAAAAACTAACATGATATAAATCTTACAACTCTAGTATGAAATAAAGTTACATGCAACCAAAAACGTATCAACCGTATGCAACAAAACACAGAAAATATTCTATAACAAATTTTATGCATCAAACATTTTCAAACCATAAATTAAGAACCAAATGCCTAGGTTTTATATTCAAAAAATATATTTTAAAGCTCCTTCAAAAAGAAATATATCAAAACTAGATCCAACATGACTAGGAGGGTGTGCCCCTTTCCGAGCATGGTATAACTCTAAACAAAAACAATGGAGCCTCCGGTGGTATTTTGGCACCTCATGAAAACAATAGAGTAATGGCGTCATCAAGCTTCAATTCTTTCTCTCAAATTTCATATCTTCTGTTACAACCTGATCAGATACCGCTTTCGTCTCTGAATCTTTCAGCTTTTCCTCTTCATTCTTATGCTCAAGTCATTAGAGAAAATCTACCATTGCTGCAATCTCCAATTTTGAATTATCTATTTCCGAAAAAGAATTGGATTAGTTCGAAGAGAGGAAAGATCTTTTGTTTCAGAGGTGGGGATCTATATCATCTTGCTTATCAATGTTGTGAGTGTGGAAGGTTTGGACATAAGAGGATTGACTATTTGAATTTATCAGATTCTAACTGTTCGACAAAATTAATTTCAGGTTGTTTGTCAAAATCGAAATATTTTTCTAGCAAGTTTATTTATGTTCCTTCGTTGATAGACCATGGATTTCAATTCGTGCTTCAATGTATGATGTTAAAAGGAATTTTGCTAGATAATCTTTGGTATAAGAGGGATGAGGGAATCAAGTATTTGGAAGAACTGTTCTTTCATTTTGATGTAAGCAATTCACCTAACATAGGTAAAGGATATAGAGAGAGATTCGGTGATCCAGAAATTTATTTTGGCAAATCTGAACCTTCTTTTGATAATGTTTTGGCTAAATCAATTTCTGTTTATTCGTCAAAATTGAATTATAATTGAAGCAAATTTGTTTCAAGCCCTTCATTGACTGATCATGGATTTCAGTTCGTGCTTAAGTGTATGTTATTGAAGGGTATATTACTAGATAATCTTTGGTAAAAGAGAGATGAGGGAATCAAGTATTTGGAAGAAATGTTCTATCATTTTGATGTTATTAATTCGCCTAACATAGGTAAAGGGTTTACAAAGAGATTTGGGATCCAGAAGTTCAATTTGGCAAATCTGAATCTCCTTCTAAAAACTCGGTTTCTAAGGATATCAATGATATTGGTTTGATTTTGGATTATGGTTGTCTTGACTCTGACATATATGCTTCTGATCTGAGAAATGATTTTTGTGGATTCGATTCAATGCTTTTTGATGCTGCTGTTAATCACTGTCTTGTAGATTCTATTTTGTCATTGACAAATGTTCTGTTGGAAAATGTTGATTCATCTAAGAATGATTTGGTGATTGGTTCAGAGTCTTGTGAGGTTTGTAATGGATTCATTTTTCCAAACTATAAAAAAGTTAGATCTAAAGCATAAGCTGTGGATAATTTCGAGTTATGTACTGGCAATAGTTTCAAATGTCTTGCTACTTTATCACCTTTTTAATTGCAGTCTGAAAGTCTTGGAATTGAAGGTGGTGTTAATTGTCATTCTATTGATCTTGGTGAGTTGGTTAAGGATACTATTGTTCAGAATAGTCAGTATGATAATAGGGATCATGAGGATAGTATGGCCAAATCTCTATTAAGAATAGATGACAAAATTGGGGATGCTGTTGTTAATTTTGTAGGAGAGTTGATGGATTCTTTGGGCGATGAGAGCTTGTGCACTGCACCTAGTGATTCTAGTGGTGTCGGTGTGCATGATGCACACAAGTTTCAGTTGGTTGGCCCTTTGGCTGTTAACTCTGATGTTTATATTGGCGTTGATTTCAAGGATAAGATTAGTGATTTTTTTGTTGAAAATGTGGCTTCGGTTGAGACCGTCTCTGGAGATTTACTTGATTCTTCGAGTTTGGTGAGTTTCAACATAGTTCGTAATGCTGCTGCTGGGTATTTGAAGTTTAAATATGGAAACGCAGTTGCTAATATGACAGTTAAAGGGGAAGCTGCTTCAAATGGTGTTAACAAGCTTTTGGACTCTTCAGGCTTATAGTGTTTGATTTTTGATTCTATAAATGTTGATGGTGGCGGTGTGCATTGTGTACATAATATAAACGATTTAGTTAATAAGTCTGCTTCATCTCTTATTGTTCATAATAACTCGGCTGTTGAGATTGAAAACGCATTGCTACCGATATCATTGTTTATAAGGGAGATGAGTACAATGGAAAGTTTGGAGTTTTGAATAAATAGGCTTCAGCTTTGACTATAAAAGACGAAGATAGTGTGGAGAGAGAGGAAACTGTTGTTCTAGAGGAAGATTTTATTGCTTATGTTCCGACTTGTAGGTTAGAGTATTATTCGGAGTATTCTGCTTTGGTGGAGCATTTTAAGAAAAATGAAACTTTTAATAAACACGTGAATGAAGAAGCTTTGTTGGTAGCTGAGGATTCAGTTAATAAAGTGGATGATATCAAAGTGCATAGTGATATTGATAGTTTTTTATTACCGGGTGAGAGTTCTTTTTCTCATGTTCATTCTAGTGAGCTAGACAACACTTCCGCTTCACTTTCTTCTTCTTCAAGGAGAGGTAGATGTAGGAAGTCTATGGCTATTGGTGGATCTGTTAGACGCAGTGCCAGGATCCATAGTAGTCAGGTTCTTTCCTCGGGTGAGTTACCTGGTTTGAGTGTCACGAGTGGCGCTATGAATTCAGGCTTAGGTATGCGTTCTAATTGGGGTAGTACGTTTTCTTCATATGCTTTAGGTAGCTTGTCTTCTTCTAAGTTTAGCCAGTTAGCAAATGATACTTCTTTCATTTATTTTGATGTTGAGGTAGATCGTGAGTATATTAGAAGTAGGAAATTTGATAGGGCTAGATCTGTTGGTATATAAGGATCATTAGTTGCAACATTAGAGGTTTGAATGATTTAAATAAGTGTGACAAGGTTAAAGCTTTTTTTTAAGGCTATTCTATCGACATTGCTCTCCTTCAGGAGACTAAAATTGAATGTCCCGATATTCATTTCTATAGAAGACTAGGTGGGTATCATTTTAGAAAATGAGTTTTTTTACCCTCTGTGGGTGCTTTTGGGGGTTTACTGATTGGGTGGCGGGATAACTATTTTAAATTGCTCCAATGTATTTCCAAGCAACATTATTTACACATTATTCTAATTAATCTTGCTGATAATTCTTTTTTAAATATTTCTAATGTTTATAGGCCTAACTCAAAAGTAGTTCGTCGGATTCTTTGGGATGAATGCCTTCAGTTTAAAGCTTTAGCACTGGGTTCTTGGATTTTGGGGAGTGATTTCAACGTTACTCGTTTTATAGGTGAGCGATCATCACGAGAGGGTGATTTCTCTGCTATGGAGGAATTTGACAAATTTATTATTAACTCTAATTTGATTGAATTTCTCTTTTTAATAGAGAATTTACATGGAGTAATACTAGGGAGTCCCCATCTATGGCTCTTCTGGATAGGTTTTTCATTAGTGATGAAATAGAGGATAAATTTCCTATCCGTAGAGTGTCTGGTTTGTCTTACACTTATTCCGATCATTGTCCTATTATTCTCACTTGTGACATCATAGGGTTATTAATAGATCATTTAAATTCGAAAAAATGTGGTTATTAGAATCAAGTTTTTCGAATTTAATAATAAATAAATGGAATTCTATGAGTTTTTATAATATTAGAAATAGAGATAATTCAGCTAAAAATTTTGTTTTAAAACTTAGGGACCTTAGGATTTTTCTTAAAAAATGGAATAAAAATGTTTTTGGTAGTATTAAAATTGAAAAAGAAAATATTCTTTCCGAGATGCTTAAATTAAATAAGATAGAAGAAACTAGACAATTAAATTTTGGTGAGCGTAATGTTCTCGCTAATCTAAAAGAAGAACTTAACTCTATTTTAGAAAAGGAGGAAGTTATGTGGAAACAAAGATCCAGAATCCAGTGGATTAATGAAGGTGACAATAATAGCAAATTTTTTCACAATATGGCTAATGGTAGAAAACGAAGTAATACCAAGGTTTTAAATCTCGCTCATCTCGGCCGAGATCTCGAGCGAGATCTCGTTTTCAAGCCTGGGCGATTCGAAACAACTAATTTCGTTTGAATCTCGTCTGACCCAAATCTCGGACGAGATTTCAGTATCTCGTCCGGTATCTCGGACGAGATTTAACAGCGAGATATCAGCCGAATTTTTGAATTTTGGAAAAAATCAACTCTTTTTCCGTATTGGGCTAGCTCATCCTTTACCTTAATTTAAGCCTTCTTAATTGTACTTTTTTAACCCTTATTTCTTATATAAATCTCATTTAATCTTTGTCTCTTATTTTACGGCAGTGACAAGTGTAAGAAGATGATAAAATCTACATCGATTATGGTAAGTATTTCACTTTATGATTTTCATTTAGGTTTCTGATCCAAATTAATTTACATCCGATTTCATTTTTCTTTTTTCGACACTTTCTTGAGTTTTTTTCCTAACCCTATTTTTTTGCGGCTATAAATTTTGGGCTTCACTTATTTAACTTTATGTTCTAAATGGATTCCCAATTTGATTTCATTTAGTCTTTGCTGCTATAATTTTTTTCCTCAAGGCTTATTTTTAAGCAATAAAGGAATTCTCTTTCATCTATTAATTTCATTTGATGATTACATGTTCATTTGTACATCATTTTTTTGTTTTTCTTATAATATTACTAAATGTTTGAAATTGTTTGTACTATGTATGTTATTTTCTACATTTGTTTGAAATATCTATGCTATTAGTTGCTTAATGAGATTTTGTTTGCTAATAATTAAATACTATAATCAGACATAGAATATCTTAATTCTACTTGTAGACTTTTGTATTTGAAGTTATAAAATTAAGATTTCCCTTGCAGCACTATAAATCATAAAAGGTAGAAATGAGACATTATATTGTGTAGAAAAGTTAAGTGAATGATCAAACAAAGTAAAGGTGCATATGTTATGGTTTGTTTCTTGTCTACTTTATCTCATATGATATTATATTGAACATTATTCATGAAATCTAGTTATTTGTTTATTTTACATGATACAAGTGATATTTTTCCCTACTAAATTACTGATGATAAGCGTGTGATATATTCAAGGTAAGTGCATAGTGTTTTCCTTAAGATAGTGACTAGTATTATAAATTTAGGTGTATGAAAACTAATTTTCGACATGACATATACTCCGAGATAACTCCGAAATGAATTTTAGAAACCGAGATGTAAATCCGAGATGGACGACCGAGATGCACTCATCTCGTTCGAGATCTCACCCGATACGAGATAAGCTATCTAAATTCTTCGAGACGAGACGTGACCGAAATCCGAGATTTAAAACCTTGAGTAATACTATTATAGAGATATTTTTGGTAATAAAAGCAAACATGGAATTAATGTTAGATGGAATGATCTTTATCCGGCTCATTCTAATGTTGATCTTTCTGAGTTAGATAATCCTTTTACTGAAGAGGAAATTCGAAAAGCTATTAATGACATGCCAGGTGATAAATCCCCGGGTCCGGATGGATTCCCAATTTTCTTTTATAAAACATTTTGGGATGTTTTAAAATTAGATTTAATTAGCATGTTTAATGACTTCAATAATGGAAATTTGCAATTAGGAAGATTTAATTTTGCAACTGTTATTTTGTTACACAAAAAAGTAGGTGCTAATAACTTAAAAGATTTTAGAACTATTTCATTAATTAACTATTCCGTTAAAATTATTTCAAAAGTTTTAGCTAATAGACTTAGTATAAGAATGAATGACCTAATTGATTGTTCACAATCTGTTTTCATTAAGGGGAGAAATATCATCAATGGTTTGGTAGTTGTTCAAGAATGCATTAATCACTGTTGCAAGAATAATATTACTTGTGCGATTTTAAAATTGGATTTTGCAAAAGCTTTTGATTCGGTAGATTGGGATTTTCTAGAAGATATATTTCTTGCTAGAGGTTTTAGTCATAGATGGATTAGCTGGATCATGAATTTGCTTAGAAATGGTAACTCTAGTGTTATGGTTAATGGATTTTAGGTAATAAAATTCAATCTAAGCGAGGTTTAAGGCAAGGGGATCCTTTATCGCCTCTTTTGTTTAACTTAGCCGTAGATCTTTTCGCTAAGATAATTAAAAAAGCGGTTGATAATGAATCTCTGGGAAATATAGGTAATGATATATCGCGTAATGGTATATTTGTCTTTCAATTTGCAGATGATACCTTGTTTTTTTCTTTCCATTTACCTAGACACATTATTTCTCTTAAGTTTATTTTATATAGTTTTGAACTTCTATCAGGTTTAAAAATAAATTTTGATAAAAGTTCTGTTTTAGTTTTAAATGATTTTGAAAAAGTTGAAAATTTAGTTGCTAATACGCTAAATTGTAAAACTATGAATTTTAATTTTGACTATCTTGGTTTTGTGATTAGACCTACTAAACTAAAGCATGATGACTGGTTTATAATCATAGATAAAATCAAAAATAGGATTTCTAATTGGAACGAGAGATTTTTATCTAGAGCGGGTAGACTAGTTCTAATTAATTCTGTTTTATCAGCTCTCTCGATCTATTGGATGTCTATGCATCTTTTTCCTGATTGGGTGATTGATAAAATAGATAAAATAAGAAGGGATTTCTTATAGGGTGGGGAAAACTCTAATAGCTGCATTAAATGTTTAGTAAATTAGGAAACCGTTTGTAAATCCAAAAAGGATGGTGGTTTAGGAGTCATTAATTTGCTTAATACGAAATTGTCTTTACTAGGTAAATGGTTATGGAAGTTTAAGGATATAAATGATAATGCTACTTGGAAAGAAATTATTTCTAAATATTACTATAATGGTAGTAACAATTTATATCAAATTACTCCTTCGGCCATTCGTAAACAATCTTATTTTTGGAAATCCATTTTAAAATGTTATGAGATTTTTAACTTGGGCACTAATATAATAGTCATTAAGGTAATAGTACTTCTTTTGGCATGACCGTTGGATTTCTGTTATCCCTCTTAGGATTGAATTTAGAGAGTTATATGAAATTTGTAATTTTAAGTATGCTTTAATTTTAGAAGTTTTTTCTTCCGAAAATGACCCTTCTTGGAATTTTAGTTTTAACAGAATATTAGTAGGTTCAACCCTTAGGCAGCTTTCTTTGCTTTACCCTTGATTAAATCTTTATAATATTGATAATGATAATGATAATATTAGTTGGGAGTGGGATACGAGTAAGAAATATACTTCTAATTCTTTTTATAGATTTATTAACTTTTCGGGTGTAACCAATAACTTTTTAAAATTTGTTTGGAAATCAATTGCTCCTCCTAAGTCCAAAATTCACATGTGGTTAATTATGCACGGAAAACTAAATACTATAGAATTTTTAAAAAGAAAAATATACAAATTGATAATAAATGTTATTTTTGTAATATGCATTTTGAAGATATTAAACATGTATACTATGATTGCATGGATACTCATTTTTTTCTTAATAATACCCTTAAAATTTTTGATTTTAATATTATAACTAGAATTCTTGATAGTGAATTCTATTGGAATACTTTAGATTTAAGTTCAATATGGATAATAGATTCTTACTTGACACTTTATTCATTATATCTTATTAGTATATTTGGTTTGAAAGAAATCAGAGAATTTTTAATAATAATAATAATCACTTTAATAAATTGATTTTTATAATTTCTTCATTTTGCTTTAATTGGATCTCTAATCCCAAATATAAATTAGCCAAAAATAACCTATTTAAAGAATATCTTAATAAGGTTAGTAATAATATTAATCTATTTAAACATAATAATAATATTTTTGACATTAATAATAGTAGTATTAATATTTTTTTCAAACTTAAATGATGATCCCTCTGTGTATCATAATTTACTTTTGATTAAAGGTCCATAAGGATAATTCTAGAAATGTTTTGTTTTTGTTTTAGTTATTTTTGTACTAGTTTATAGTTCTCTTAGTTTTTTAGAGTATGGATCATATTAGCTTTACTTTTTTTTAGATCTTTTGTTTTTTTTAATCTTTGCTTTATTATGTCCTATTAGCTTTTCTTTTGTATTTTTACTTTTATCTCATTTATACGTATACATGTATATAAATTTTATTTATATTCACATATATGTGTGTGTATATATATGTATCATTCTAATTATTTTCCAAGTAATTTTCAATTACAGGTCTGGGATAGGTAGGATGTTAGTGTCTCTTTACTGGTGCACAGGACTGCTGATTCCAGGAATGCCGATAGCAGTGAGGGATTCTTCTCAGTGCATCTTCAGCTTCATTTAGGCATTCTATTTTCAAGAGGATTTACTCTTCAACTAGGTGCTACTTCCAGCTTTACCGAGTCTTCGGAGCGGAGTTTTACTTTCAGGATCATTAGCCTTCCACTTCAGATTAGCCACATCCCTATTCCTTTTGAGTCAGCAGCATGGAGCTTCCTTATTAGATGGTGCTGGCTTCCAGTATCATTGGCTTTTTGATTCTCATTAGTTTTTCAGGTACTTCTAACACCTTAGTAGCAGGCGGTGGCCATGCCGGAGCTCGATATTGGGGTGTAATGGGCGGTGGCCTTGCCGGAGCTCATTATAGGGGTACTTGTGTTTTTCCTTTGATACTTGTACTTAGATTTCTCACCTGTCAGGCGTGTTGATAGCGCCTTTCTATGTGTTATATATATATACATGTGTGCTCTCCTCTATTTCTAGAGGATCACACATTTTTCTCAAAAAAAACAATAGAGTAAATACTCCTGGCGAGTCCCAAAATGGGGGAAACTCCCAATCGCGCTTTGATTTTAGTCATAACAAAAACATTTGAAAATCACTCCAAAAATATTCTTTTCAAATATTCTAAAATAATAACACTTCATCAATATTTTTTTCCAAAATAATATTTTAATTTTTCTTTCTCAAATCCTTTCGAAACCATTTTTTTCAAAAGCACCGGGATTTAAGTCCTAATAAACAACAACTTTTGTTTGTAAATTCAACTTTATAAACTATGGTATATAAATCACAAAACCATTCAAATCAAATCACATCAAATTCCATAGGGGAAAAATCTAACACTTAACCTTATTATAAAATGTCAATTGACTATCAACCAAATTTAGAATTTTGCTTAATTTCATAACTTTTCTTACGTCACACACTAAGTATACAATTATACTTAAGTCCATATGATATACATAAATCATCCGTATGCTATATTTGATCTGATCACTTGCTCGGATACATAGACTTCTACTTTCAAACTAGTATTACTCGCTCGACCTCCCTTAGAGTAGACTCCGATCAGGTTTCTTGATTAGAAACTTCTCTCCTTACATATATATTATGATAGAAAACTTCAGTATCATATCGAGAATCCAAGTCAAGTGTTCGCTGGCAAGAATCAAGAGAAACCCTTTTTCGACTGTTGAGAATCACCCAAAGTTATATACTCAAATAATAGATCAAGAACTATGCGAATAAAATGATCTATGTATAACTTACGTACTCAGTTCTACTGGTTTCTTATTTATACCAATCTCTAATTTATTCTACACTAAAATTATTTTATGAATTACTTCATAAATTTTGACCTAAGTTTATAAATATTTTACAAAGATAATTCTTTATAAAACAACAAATAAAAGCTTACTCTATTTTATTTACTTGTATGATACTCCTTTACATCCTAAGAGTATATACGAAATGTCAATTTTTAATTAATTAATTTATTATTTATTTTTATTTTCAAACTCAAATTTTAATTGGAGGCCCAAACAAAATATGGGTCTTTAAAACTGAGTCAACCATCTGAACCCTTTACCTTAGAGTGCTCTAAGGAAAAATGTCCATGGGTTGGCTCAATATCACTAAATAATTTACAAAACTTATATGATTAACAAAAACTATGGTTTTAATAAAATAAATTTACCAAAACCTTTCTATAGGAAATAGCTTTAATCAATTTATTTACTGAAAATCACTTTAGGTTTGTCCGGATTTGAACTTATTTCGATCGCACAATGATAAAGAGAATAATTTACTAAGTGCCCCACAACGTTCGCCTAAGTAAACATATGATTGTCACTTAGAAGATTATAATTCAGATTATTACAAAACTAATCGAGATGTTTTCTTTCGAATTACCCTAAAGAATATGCATTCCATTTAAAATTTCACTTCCAAAATATTTTTATTTAGAAATACTTTCAAGTAGTACTACTATATTATTTTTTAAAAACCTTTTGAAATTAATTCAAACAGCTCCAGAATTTAAATTTAAAAATCCTTCTAAAAACACATTTTATAAATCAAATTTATATAAAATCACCTTTATATAAAATCATTTCATATTATAATAATTCTCCTTTATTCTAATAAAATTTTCTCAAATATTTATTCTTTAAATATCTTATTCTACCATTTAGATTATTTTAAATAACTTTTATTAAAAGATTACTTTAACTTAATATCTACTTTGAACACTTTATAGTCAAATTGTGAAACTTAATTCACAAAGGATTCTTTTTAATGGACTTACAATTATCAAACAATATATGCTCATAAATTAGTTGAGCATGGATTAAAAAATCAACAAACAAAAGTCAATGCTCTTGAACTATCTGAGCATGACAAATCAGACAATAATGATAATAAAGAAGTATTATCATTAACAAACAAACATTATAAATAATTATATAAATTTTAAAATTATTCATTTACATATAAAAATAGAGGTAAAATATTTCATTTACCAAATTTCAAAAATCAATATCATGTCTGTTTGGTTTGTTCAAGTGTTTAGAAATCCCTATCGATACCGTGGCGTCCTACATCTCGATTAGAATTTATAAACAATTTATCATACCAATTACTGCAATATGTTTTTATAACAATAACAATACGCTCTTGTATATATATAATACTCTCAAACCCATTATAGGGTGTCACTTACGCTATCTCTAATGAGTCATTAATTCTAGGGTATTGCTAACCCTATCTCTAGTGCGCCATACCCTACCGAAGCCAAGGCTCTCGCTTAACCTTCAGCTCTGATACTACTTTGTAACGACCCACCTATTTCAACCATCGAAAGTCGACAACGAATACATCTACGGTATTCGAATGTCGAACATCCAATTGTAGAAAAGGTAGATTGTTAGGGTAAAATAAAAAGAAAAGAACAGAGAGCAGGGGAATCAGAATCTAACAGTAGAATCGACAACATATAATATAACAAAGATAGTAAAAATTGTTACTGCAAAATACAGAGTACATCAAAGTTAAAAAAACAACCCTTATTAGCTGGACGGTTATAAAATTCTAACCTTATAATTGCTGATAGGTATACAATATAATACAGTGGAAAATAAATACTATGATAGGTGAACAACCAGCTCTTCTCCAATAACTTCATCACCAAAGCCAACCTGGGAAAAACTCAGTCTGACCCAAGAATTATAATAAAATAATATCCGGGTCAGTTTGGAAAACTAGCGTGAGAAAACTCAACTAATATGATGAACATATAAAAACTCTATGACACCATGCCACTAACGCGGAACAGATTTTTACCTTATAAGAACAACATCCATAAATGAAGAAATGGGAACAAATCAGAACAACAATCCAATCAAGAAAGAATGAAAATAAACAACAGAAACAATTCAAATAAAAGAGGGTACTAGTAAGAACTAATCCCATAATGAATGAATGGGCACATATAATATCAAATTCTAGATTTAAAAGAATGATCGTAAATAATTGAACCTAGAGAAGAGCACAAGGTAGTTCTCCATGCAATTAAGGAAACAATTCATAGATTTGATAAACAACAAAAAAGAGAAGTTTTTCCAACAATGACTAGGAGGGTGCACCTACTTACTAAAAGTACACCTCTAGAAATATACTTGAGAACTTAGATGGCTCTCGAAAACCTCCAAGTCAGACCCCGCCAACTATTACCGAGTATCCGAGTATTTCACGTCTCATTGCACAACATCGAATCCAATCTAGAGAGTGTGAAAATACTCTAATGGGAGCAACCCCACATAGCTTGGCCCCCACTCCCTCTTTGGGTTTAGTCATTTTCGACAAAGGATAACAAGGCTCAAATGAGCAACACATTATCTTAGAGTGACGATATATAAAGAAGAAAGCAGAGTCAAAGTCGATAATCGATAAATCAACTATCAGTAATGATTAGATGGTTGTTTTCACTTGAGCTTGATTTTCAATCACAATACTTTTAGAGATACTTTTAAAAATGCTCTTTAAGAATATTCTTTAAAGGGGCAAATTATATTTTCTAAGTGTATTAAAACTAAGGTCAAAAGAAATGTCAAAACATTGTTTATTTTAAACCCAAACAATTTACACTTAGCTTTATTTTGAAATACTTCTTTTCAAAAGATCTTCTAGTTTATAAACTATTAATTATAAATTTTAAAACAATACTTACTATCCCAAAAGATAATAAATCAAATTTAAATTACTTTTATAAATTAAAACAAATATTAATTTATCTCGAAGAAAATAAATCAAATTTAAAATCCTTTTTATAAATTTAACCCAACATTAATTATTCCGAAAGATAACTAATCACATTATTAATCATTATAAATTTTAAAAGACAATATTAATTATCCCGAAAGATATTTTATCAAATAATAGTTAATTCTCTCAAGAACACCTTTATTTAATCAGTAAATTAACCGTTAAACCTTATTAAATTAATTAATTTACTTTAAACTCTTTTATTAAATCAATTAATTAACTTTTAAAACAGCATTAATTAAAAATATTAACTAAAGTCAAATGTCATTAATTAAAATGATAAATTAGATCCAAACATTGTTAATTGAAACGATTAACTAAATTTAAAACATCATTAACTAAAATAATTAACTAAACTCAAATATCATTATTTAAAATGGTTAATTACTTTTAAACATCATTAATTAAAATGATTTATTAAACTCAAATATCATTAATTAAAATGATTAATTCATTTAAATATCATTAATCCAAACGATTAATTAAATTTAAATATCTTTAGTTAAAATGATTTATTAACTTAAAACGTCATTACTTATAATGATTAACTAAATTCATGTCTCATTAATTAAATGATTAATTAAATCCAAATATCATTAACTAGATGTATTGATTAAGTTAAATTATCTTTAATTAAAAAGATGTAATTAAATTTGAACATCATTAATCAAAATGATTAATTAATTTAAATATCGTTAATCAAAATGATTAATGAATTTAAAAATCTATTTTATGAAAATACAAGCTCAAGACAACACATACAAAGGATTTAGGAGATGATATTCAATAGATGACGGTATAGCAAAAATTTTCTATAACGACACTTAAACAATTTAAATAGAATATCACGATTAATTTCAACTAAATATCAATTTAAGCAGTATAAAGAAATAAATAATTATTATTGGCGAGAAACCCCTCAGAGTCTCTCTACAAATGTTCCCTGCAAAAAATGGTTACGGAAAATATATATAATCATATGGGTTCACAGCAATCAAGTTAACATGTCATCCATTTTCCAAAATGGAATTTCAACCAAACAACAATTTAACTAACATTCAAGCAATCAATAATAGTCCATAGCCTTACATATATTATATAGTAAATTTGAAGGCGAGTAAACTCATAGAAATTCCAGTTATCGCTGAATCGTTCCGGTTTGAACTAAAATCGAACTGACGTTCAATTTTAGCATAAAATTCTACATGCTCCAAACTCCACCAATCCAATTACAAAATGAAGATGATATTCCTATGAGTCCAATGCAACCAACCGCATTCGGATTTGACCTCATACGAAATAGTTATTGAAAGATTCGGAGATTAATAACCTAATTAATTAATTTAAACACATCAAATGTGCACACGAACCAAAGTCGTTGATACTCTATGCACACGAACCCATTAAATGTGCACTGATACACGAACAACCAAAGTAATTCTCGATAAAATCTGATTTCGGATTCGCCATCGTTTTCCACTTCGCCAACTCTCTTTGTCCATCTCCCCCACGTCAAGCACAGTCGAGGCTATCAAATTACGACCTGGACATCCCACCACTACCCTGTCGCGACTCACCACCAAGTACCGATCTCCACAAAACATTGGCCATAAGTGCACTTTTACAAGAGAAGATCAATGGAACTAACGTCGAGGGGTAACGTTGCCTAAATCACGATAATTCCCAAACCCTATTTTGATTGCCTAAGGGTTGAGTTCGATAATACATGACCGTGAGCTACCAAAACGATATGGTTCGAAGGTCTTGATCATACAAACACAAAGAAACAATTTCTGCAATTTATAGACAAGGGATTCTTTTGATTTTGAATTTTAAAGGTTGGCCGTTATTTTCTTTGTTTAACAGTAAAATGAAAAACGAATGGGAGAATGAAAAGTGATGTGGTCAGAGAAATGAAATGAATATTAGTTTAAGTGAATTTGTCTAAGTTTTTATAAACAACATCAAAATCCTTTGCTTTAACAAACACAATGATTTTGTTTACTGTTAATGAAGAACAAAAGCACAGGAGGCAAGAAAACATGTTTGTATGCAGTATGTACTTATGTTTTTATTTTAAATTGAAATTTCCAACGCGACGCTGCACAGAGTTCCATTCTCATACGAACTATAAATGCTAAAAAAAATATGGTCGTGCTCAGAAATGCGACACGATCTCAAATTGACAATAAAGTACACTGGTTATTACATTCCGAGAAATCTCAAAAATATCATCGTTTGCCGAAATATTGTCAAACGACAATTTAAATATTTTCAGAATTAAAAATTATTGAACAATCTATAAATTAAACTAAAAATACGTAATCAGAAATCAAGTTGTTTTATTACAAATTTGATTTTCCTATTATTTATTATATTCAAACCATTTATTATTGTAAATAAATTTGCAAAAGGATTCGTCGTTATCATTTATTAATTAAAAGGAGTTATTAAACTCATTTAATTAACATTTAATTCCTAATTCAAATATTAAATAACCATTAAATTTGAATATAAAAGAGTTAGTGTTTTTAAACCAATTATTGAATGTCCACTATGTTTGAATTCAATTTATTAAATTCCAAAATCCAATCATTTAAATATTTAAAATTTAATTAAATATTTAAAAGTCAACGACCAAACTCTAGGTTGTTACATACGATATATGTGTTGTACAATAAAGGTTATAGTATGTGATAAATATTTAATATAAATGTTATATATTAAGATAATATAAAATTAATTAAAATGTTAATTATTAAAACTAATTAAATAAGATTTAATTAATATAATATTATACATAAGACTATTATATAGTGGAAATTATGTTGAAGGGCTTCTATTTTCAGGGTAATAAGTTTTAAGGACAACACTTCTAAATAATTAGTTTTAAGGACAATTTACAGGATAATGATAAATTCATTTATCTTTTTAAGTTATACAGGAAAATGATAAATCTTTTTATCATTATTTCTGTATAAGTGAAAATGATAAATTCTTTTATCTTTTTCCTGTAAAATGTCCTTAAAACTAATTTTTTAGAAATAGTGTCCTTAAAACTTATTACCTGCACAAATAAGCCCTTGAAGTGAAAATCCCCTATTATATAAGTAATATGAAATATAAAAGTTATATAATAATAAAACTTATATAATATGAATGTATAATTAAAGGTGGAACGTTAAAGAAACCCTAAATAGCCTTAAAGAATAAATAAATATGTATTGTATGTATACCGTGATTTCAGATGTGTCTGACACTTGAATCACGGGGGTATTTCATAAGTCGATATCACTCAATATAATATATTGAAGATTATGAATCTTAAATATTATGTTGTCCTTTACCATATATATATTAATAAATTACTTTCATGCTCCTTAGTTGTTGAGCAAACTCAGGCTATGGATGTTATGTGTAGTATTATTGATATATTGAATACACAAGTTAAGATAACTATGTGTATTTGTTAAGCAAATTCGAGGTACATATACTATACTTAGGCCATCGCCATATGGTTGGTATGAGTGAATAATCTCTTTCGATATGTTGAACAAACTCAAGGTCGAAATGAGATTAGGATAAGGAACCATGGGTTAGGAGTTGTATGTGATAGCACCGATAAGGAGTTATCCATCGTCCATGGATCTATGACTTGTCGAGCAAACTCAAGGTCAGAATTCTAAGATGGCCGAGTCCTAACACCCACTAGTGAAGTCGAAAGGATTCTATATTTCGCTTAGGGTTTGATGAAACATAAAACACTAGTGGGAGCCCTATTAGAAAATTAGAATGATAACATTTTACCTTCTAATATTGTAAGAACATATGCTATATAATATTATAATAATCCACAGTGATAAATTTGTGCATTTAATAAGATTGTTAAAATGTTTACCAATTAAGATATACAAATGAATCGAAGATTGACAAATAAAAATATAACATATACTCACCAATAAAAGGTTATTTCATGTTAATGTTTCAACACCCATGCAAGTGCCTAATTTTATAACTACTAAATACATTCGTAATTTGGTCACTTACACATTTATTTGGTCAAGACCATGTATTGCATTCTATGAGTTTCGAACTCTAAAAGCAATACAAGACTATGGATATTTGATCCATATACAATCACGTATAAATGTTATATAGTGAACGGTCAATGTTTGTAATGTACAATATTTCGATGAAATTAGTTCTTCCCAAAAACCAAATAAACCTTAATGCGAGATTGAGTACTTAATTTGATTGATTACAAAAGGATTGTATCATGTTAAATGTAACACTAGATCAACTACAATATAAATCTAAGAAGTCGATCAGTGAAATGTTAATTTGATCAGTTTACGCAAAGTGCAACACATCTGATGTCCTTAAAAGTTAAGGATAATCAAATGCACTTTTGTAAAGAGTTCATTATGATATTGTAGTAAGGGTTTTTGAATGGTTTGGGCATTTAGAAAGAATAACGAATGTACAACAATATATGTGACAATTATATGCATCGGTTGTTTGACAACGACCGGCGCAAGACGTCGTCGTTTGCTTCACTGTACAAGTTAAGTTGCATTAGTTGTTTGTTAACGATCGATGCAATCGAATACCATTTTGTGTCGGTTTCTTTTAAACAGCCGACGCAAATTATGGTCATTTGTGTCGGTCATTGAGCCAACACAACAGAAAATTGTCTGTTGCGTCATCTTCATTTGCATCAGCCGTACAATCGAAGCAAAAGGGCGGTAACGACCGACGCAAATGATATTTTTTATACTAGTGAGAGAATTTCATATGAAATGTTATGGTTACCGTAAGGTAAAAATCTATCTGTGTTTATGTGCGACGTGGTCTTACGAGATTCTTTTGATTTTCGAAGGTTTTCTATAACTTTAAAATCCGGTTGGGTGTGTTTTCTCACGCTGGTTTTCCAGACCGACTAAGGTGTTTTTATTATAATGCTCGAGTTAGACCAAGCATATTTATAGATTGCTTTGGATGCTTTGGAGCTCAGGAGACGAGTTGGAGGTCTTCAAGTCGTATTTACGTATATGTATATTTTCCATCGCCCATTGTTGAAATCATCAGCATTTGTGAGGAAAGGTTGTTATAACTACTCAGGCTGATTATTGTGATTTCTTGTTGTACTCTGATGGATGTATGTATATAATAGTTTCTCTTTTGTAAAGATCTTTGATATTATAGTATATATTGTTCCGCTGTGATTGTGAGATTCTTTTTTTTTCTTTCACTCTTCTTTCTTCTTCCACCTTTCTTCTTTCTTTTCCCCTAACAATCGAGTTTTCCGGCGTTCGATTGCTCGACACGCAATCCAGTTAACGTATTAGTATCGATTTTCGAGGTCGAAAATTCCTAGTTGTTTCACACATATCCATGTCGGTGTTAACTCATTGGTGAATATGATGAAGTACGTGGAACCATTTTGGTATTAATAGACTTACGATTGCATACATCTATATGTATCAATCCAAACAGTTCATCAACTCTTATAATACTCCCTCTACTTGGGTGCATAAATCTTCCACTATTTGAGATATAATTAACTAGTGTCATATGATTCATAATCATATAACAAAAATTATTTCTCAAAACTAGGACTTAGTTTATAATTCTGAAATAATTGTAAATAATTTTAGATACTTCTGTATTTTCAATGCATCACTTTTGTTGTGAAAACATTACAGTTTTACTTTATAATAAATATTCATAATATTCACAATGAAAGATAACTATGTCAATTTTTCAGTCGGTACCAAAAAATAGTCATTATTTCATAAATAATGTTCGGTATGTTTTACAAAAATAATTTTGTAATTTGATTCAATCAATAAGTGCTATATAGCATGCCCCACTATTTCCACCACTACTATAATAGCATACTAAATTTGGAGGTCCATCATTCACTTAATATAGTTTGTTTATTTCATATACTATAACTAGTTTATAGAGGAGAGTTCATTGATCAATTATCCTAAACTTAAAAAAATAAATCTCATAGAAAATAATTTTCCATTATGAAATTACATTTTGGAATAGAAATCACATTTCGTATTTCAATGTTAAGAATCATACCATATTATTACAATTCTCCTTTCTGATGTTTCTTTATGAAGTAGAAGCGTCCATTCACTCTCTTCATCCCAACTGTACCTTAAGTCACATATATTGTTGTACATTCGTTATTCTTTCTAAATGCCCAAACCATTCAAAAACCCTTACTACAATATCATAATGAACTCTTTACAAAAGTGCATTTGATTATCCTTAACTTTTAAGGACATCAGATGTGTTGCACTTTGTGTAAACTGATCAAATTAACATTTCACTGATCAACTTCTTAGATTTATATTGTAGTTTTGATCTAGTGTTACATTTAACATGATACAATCCTTTGTAATCAATCAAATTAAGTACTCAATCTCGCATTAAGGTTTATTTGGTTTTTGGGAAGAACTAATTTCATCGAAATATTGTACATTACAAACATTGACCGTTCACCATATAACATTTATACGTGATTGTATATGGATCAAATATCCAGAGTCTTGTATTGCTTTTAGAGTTCGAAACTCATAGAATGCAATACATGGTCTTGACCAAATAAATGTGTAAGTGACCAAATTACGAATGTATTTAGTAGTTATAAAATTAGGCACTTGCATGGGTGTTGAAACATTAACATGAAATAACCTTTTATTGGTGAGTATATGTTATATTTTTATTTGTCAATCTTCGATTCATTTGTATATCTTAATTGATAAACATTTTAACAATCTTATTAAATGCACAAATTTATCACTGTGGATTATTATAATATTATATAGCATATGTTCTTACAATATTAGAAGGTAAAATGTTATCATTCTATTTTTCTAATAGGGCTCCCACTAGTGTTTTATGTTTCATCAAACCCTAAGCGAAATATAGAAGCCTTTCGACTTCACTAGTGGGTGTTAGGACTCAGCCATCTTAGAATTCTGACCTTGAGTTTGCTCGACAAGTCATAGATCCATGGACGATGGATAACTCCTTATCGGTGCTATCACATACAACTCCTAACCCATGGTTCCTTATCCTAATCACATTTAGACCTTGAGTTTGTTCAACATATCGAAAGAGATTATTCACATATATGTCAAACAACCGATGCATATAATTGATAAACATTTTCATCGGTCATTGGTGATATGACAACCGACGCAAAATCCACCTGAAGATGTTGATACCGTTTTAGGTTTTGTTTTAAAACCTAAAATGATATCAAATTGAATTTAAAATTTTCATAAATGCAATGCTACTACGAACCTGATCGAACAAACAATATGATTATATCTCTGTCAACATAGCTCATATTTACAGACCAAAAAAGAAGCACAAAATAGTATATAATTCATCACACACATCAACGTACATAACTGATGCAGCAGCGGAATAACAGAAATGTATGAATCGGTGAAAGTAGCAATCGGTGGATTGAAAATACCAAACGCCCAAATCCGTTGATCTCAAAGATGCTGGATTCTAGCTATATTCATCACGTTGATCGCACACGATGCCGTGAAAGAAGATCTACGATTCTTCGAACGTTGATCTAGCGCACTAGATTCCGTGAATCGGCTTCAACAATCGTTGATTCGAGCGCACTCGAATGCCGAAAGTGGAGATAGGAGATTACACTCAACTACCAATTTAAGAAGAGGCACAAAGCTCTCAAACAAAGTTTTTATTCAAAATCAACTTACTATTACAAATGACTCAACATCCCTATTTATAGGGTTACAACACAACACAATACTTACATCACAAAGCACAATACAGTACACAACTTAACAAATTACACATAACGACCTAACAAAAGCTTGCCGACCTATGACTTACAACACACACTCAACAGTGTACAACAGCCTAACATATATACAACGATATACGATATAACCCACAAAAGGAAAATTACAGCCCATGCAACATAACAATATTACACGACCTACGACATAAGGGTTCATGCGACTTATCAGTAGGAGCGATCTAAGCTTCAGCGACCCAAGCATGCAATACCGTTTCATGAACGAGCGCCTTAACATTGGAGCGCTATAAAAGATGAGCGACCTAGCTTCATGAGACTTAAGAGAACTGAGCAGTTTAACACAGGAGCGACCCATCCATAGAGCGATTTAAGTAACCTCTGCTTTAAGAACATGAACGACATAAGGAATGTAACGATCTAGAATGAGCGATCTAAGGATGATAGCATGCGGCATATTGAGAATGACTTACTTCGCTAGATCGCTAGGTCGTTTATCTCGTTTGTGTGCGACCTAAGGAATTCTTCAGAACGACCTAGGAATAAGCGACCTAAGGCACGTGGCCCTTCACCTTGCACTGCATCACTTAACACGTTAGGTCGTAAGTTGTTGAGCCGTTCGCGACTTAAGGTAATCGAACCCACATCCTGTGCTGCATCACTATTATCTCGACTCGCTAGGTCGCTTGGACGACCTACCAACATACTAGATCGTAACATGTTGTTTCGTAGCGACCTAAGATAAGGTGGCTTCCTGCTAGGTCGTTGGCGACCTAAAGCATATGATTCAGCACAGTTTATAACATCCCTCTGTATTTCGTTAGCCCGTAATTTATTAGGTCGTTTGCGACCTAATACGAAGGAAGGTCGGGCTGCATCATCCTCCCCAGGTTGAGAGAAATCCATCCTCGAATTTACAGTTTCTTCATCTTCGACACTCTCATCCTCGTGAAATAGAACCAAGTGTTTGATATTGTCAACGTTAGCAATAGGCAGATGATCCGGCAAACTCAATTTATAAACATTCTCGTTAATTCCCTTCACAACTTCTAAATGACCATTCCTTCTAGCTTCCAGCTTGTTGTAAGTTCCAAAAAGAAATCGTTCATTGGTAAACACTGCATACATAAAATCTCCTTCCTTGCATTCAACGCTTTATCGCCTAATCTCTGCTGATTGCTTATATTCCTTAGTTGCCTTAAGAAATCGTTCATGTACAGCTTTGTAGCATCCTTGTAACTCATTCACAAAAACATTAGCCCGTTTAATCACCCCTTTCTGCGATGGCACTGTTGATAAATCTAATGGTCCGTTAGGAATTGTTGAATAATCAGCCTGTAATGGACTGATCCCAGTGCTACGATTAACTGCGTAGTTGTGTGCAAACCCCGCTTGACATAACTTCGAATCCCAACTTTTCAAATTGTCATCCAAGAGGCACCGCAATGGCTTACCTAGTAACCTGTTCAGTTCTTTAGTCGGTCCGTTCATCTGTGTATGATAAGCACTACTAAATTTCCACTTAGTCCCATCCATTCTCCATGGACTCATCCAAATATGGCTCAGACAATGAGTATCTCTCTCCGAAACAACAGATTCTGGTAACCCATGAAGTCTATCGATCTCTCTGAAGTATAACTGAATGACATTAACGGCCTCTGCAGTCTTCTTATAGACAATGAGATGTACCAATTTTGAAAACCTGTCCACTAGAACACATATTGAATCATTCTCTCGCTGAGTTCTTGGCAACCCCAAAACGAAATTCATGCTGATATTAACCCATGGTCTCGTAGGCACGGGTAATGGCATATACAATCCCGCATTCATCGCTGTCCCTTTGGAAATTTGACAAATATGATATCTCTCCCCAATTCTTTCAACCTTTTTTCTCATAGAAGGCCAAAAATATGTTTGCGAATTCAACTGTAATGTACGATCTCTTTCCACATGACCCTCACCATGCAATTCTTTCACACTCTTCATCCGCAGACTGCTCGCTGGTATACACAACCTGTTTCCCTTGAACAGAAAACCATCAACCATCACATAAATAGAATTATTGCCATGTTGCGTTCGCGGCAATTCCAAAACAAAGTCCACACTAACATCCTCCCGTAATTTAGCATGTATATGCAACGGCATATTTAAATTTGCATTTGTCGTGGTCTTATTTGAAACTTGTCGATTATGGCTTCGCTGAACAGACCTTTCAACCTCCTTCCTCAGTGACGATTCAAAATAAGATTGTGAGATTAACTACATAGTACAATCACAGCTCAAGTATCTTCCTACATGTAAGTCTTTGATAAATTTCATTTGCCAACTGCAATCTGTAGTAGACAACTGACTTCCTTCGACTAACAACCCATCAACCAGTTTTCTCAACTCTTCTTGCTCTGTTGGACACATACGATATCGTGGTCTATGCGGTACAATAGCACTTGACACTATATCAGTATGATGTTGTGTGTTCCTCAGTGGCGGTAATTCCTTGGGCAACTCTGTAGGAACTACATCTTCACATTCATTAACCACTGGCACATCCTCCTCAGAAATTTCGAGACCTTCACCGGTTTCATTCCTATTCAACATAAACATTTCCGCACTATCCTCCACTTCTTTAACAAACTCTTCTGTAGATGATAGACTATTCGAATCCACCTTCTTCACTGATAAATTACCCCCTTCATCTCTTGACATACTTTCTTCATCCTCATCAAACCTTGCTGGTTGTGAACTTTCAACTTCGTGTTTATCAAATTTCGTTGGTTGAAAATCATCAACTTTATCTTTATCAAACTTTGGTGGTTGTGAATTTGCAACCTCTTGTTCGTCAAACTTTGTTGGTTGAAAAACATCAACTTCATCTGTATCTAACTTCGCGGATTGTGAGTAATCAATTTTATGGTTATCAAACTTCGTGGGTTGAGAAGAATCTACTTTATCTCCCACTTCAACATTATCTTTCACTTCTTCAACAAATTCTTTCGAAGATATTAAATTAGTTGCTTCTACCTTCTTCTCCGGCTTGCAGTCACTTTGTTCACGCTTCTTAAGAACTAAAGTAATTTTGGTTCCTTCAAACATGAAACTATAGCGGTTGGCGTGACTATTATGTTGTACAGCTCGATCATACTGCCATGGACTTCCCAATAGTAGATGACATACATCCATATCGACAATATCACACCATATATCATCTTTGTACTTTTTCCCAATGGAGAATGTAACCAATGTTCGTCTTCCCACCGTCACTTCTTCCCCTTCCTTTATCCATGCCAGTTTATACGGTCTAGGGTTTTTTTCAGTCTTCAGCCCCAACTTCATAACGGCTTCTTCAGAAATAAGGTTATCGCAACTTTTCGCATCAATAACAAATTTACAAACCTTTCCCAAGATAGTACAGGTTGACTGAAAAATATTGTTCCTTAGCCAAATAGAATCATTCTCATGCTTTGGCAAATTACACCCTTCGTCTCCATGACCACGTATGTTTCTATGATCATGCAAATCTCTTCTACTCGGTCTTTTGACTTCACGACATGGTTCATTGTCAAATTCTCGTGGAGTTCTTCTCTCCTCATCTCTGTAACCATGGTGATCTCGTCTCATTGAAATTGATGATTCTCTTTTATCTTGATAAGATTGTGACGACACCCTCCTTGCTTCCGTAACCGATGGCGAAACTCTGTTTCCTCCATGGTTCAAGACTGGTGACCTTCCTCTTTGACTTTGTTTCAAATCCATCATCAACTTCTCCAACTTTCCAAAACCTTTATTGAACTTCTCTTCGAGGTTATCACTAATTCGTTGCTCTATTGCCTTAGCATCTTCTCTTCTATACACATCGGCAATATTATGATGACGATTACCTCTTCTCGGATGCATTGTTGAATCTTCAAACTCTTCAAAAAAATTCTAACACAAACTTCAAAACTTGGCTTCGGTCTAGCTCTCGGCCTTGAACAACAAATGAACAAACAATGCACGGCCTTGACTCTTCAACGCAATGTGATGCACAACTTCAACTTCTAGCCCTCGGCTTTAACTCTTCAATAAGAATTGGCTCCAAAGACTCGGATTAGCTATGATTGGCTAAGTCTAGCTCTGATACCAAATGACGCAGCAGCGGAATAACAGAAATGTATGAATCGGTGAAAGTAGCAATCGGTGGATTGAAAATACCAAATGCCTAAATTCGTTGATCTCAAAGATGCCGGATTCTAGCTATCTTCGTCACGTTGATCGTGCATGATGCCGTGAAAGAAGATCTATGATTCTTCGAACGTTGATCTAGCGCACTAGATTCCGTGAATCGGCTTCAGCAATCGTTGATTCGAGCGCACTCGAATGCCGAAAGTGGAGATAGGAGATTACACTCAACTACCAATTTAAGAAGAGGCACAAAGCTCTCAAACAAAGTTTTTATTCAAAATCAACTTACTATTACAAATGACTCAACATCCCTATTTATAGGGTTGCAACACAACACAATACTTACATAACAAAGCACAACATAGTACACGACTTAACAAATTACACATAACGACCTAACAAAAGCTTGCCGACCTATGACTTACAACACACACACTCAACAGTGTACAACGGCCTAACATATATACAACGATATACGATATAACCCACAAAAGGAAAATTACAGCACATGCAACATAACAATATTACACGACCTACGACATAAGGGTTCATGCGACTTATCAGCAGGAGCGATCTAAGCTTCAGCGACCCAAGCATGCAATACCATTTCATGAACGAGCGCCTTAACACTGGAGCGCTATAAAAGATGAGCGACCTAGCTTCATGCGACTTAAGAGAACTGAGCGGTTTAACACAGGAGCGACCCATCCATAGAGCGACTTAAGTAACCTCTGCTTGAGGAACTTGAACGACATAAGGAATATGTAGCGATCTAGAATGAGCGATCTAAGGATGATAGCATGCGACATATTAAGAATGACCTACTTCGCTAGATCGCTAGGTCGTTTATCTCGTTTGTGTGCGACCTAAGGAATTCTTCAGAACGACCTAGGAATAAGCGACCTAAGGAATTCTTCAAAACGACCTAGGAATAAGCGACCTAAGGCACGCGGCCCTTCACCTTGCACTGCATCACTTAACACATTAGGTCGTAAGTTGTTGAGCCGTTCGCGACTTAAGGTAATCGAACCCACATCCTGTGCTGCATCACTATTATCTCGACTCGCTAGGTCGCTTGGACGACCTACCAACATACTAGATCGTAACATGCTGTTTCGTAGCGACCTAAGATAAGGTGGCTTCTTGCTAGGTCGTTGGCAACCTAAAGCATATGATTCAGCACAGTTTATAACATCCCTCTATATTTCGTTAGCCCATAATTTATTAGGTCGTTTGCGACCTAATACAAAGGAAGGTCGGGCTGCATCAATAACAAAAGTTAACACACATTACAAAAGAACGTACATAACAAAAGATTAACATACAAAAAAAATGAACGTACATAACAAAAGACGGCTACATCTAATTATACATGATATAACTAGCTAAATTACTCTGAACCTCGTCTATCTCTTGTTGGTTATAAGAACATCTCGTACAAATTCCTGTAGTTAAAAGATTATTTCAAAACATTAATCATATAATTATTTGATATATAATATGAAGGAAACAAGCTAAAGTGATACCTTTTGTAAATCGATGCTTTGATTGTGGTTTTTCACAATGTCATGCATATACCTCATCACATAATATACACAATCCGTTGCTTCAGATTGTTGAGGACACTATAGCAATATTACAAGAGAATTTAAAAGTCAATTTAAATGAATTTATATGCCAAACAATATACTGTATTTTCTATTCTATTTTTTAAAAAAACCAAATCACCTTAACATGCTTCCATTTCAAGGTAGTTCCTCGAGACTTGCTGCCGAATGCCTTGTAAATTTTGAAGGCCCTACACATGTAAAAAAATGTTAAATAATAACTCATAAAGGTAATACTGCATTGTTTGAAACATAATACAAAAAGGTATTATTCCACTGTACACAAGAAATCATAAACAGTAACGCATATATGTAATATAATGTTACTTTTTAAATTCAAATAAATACATATTCACATGCAGCAAAATATATGGTCTTATATAATGCATATATGTAATATAATGTTACTTTTTAAATTCAAACAAATACATTGTTGATTTGTTATATTGAGCTCTTATCTTGAACAAATCTTATAATAACTATGATCATGCTACTAGGATTTATATTGATTAACAGTTGCTAAAAGCAAAATGCCTCTGTTTTTAATTAGAATTCAGATAGGAAATTCATTAATTATTTTGTGTTATAATTTATTTAGGACACAATTCATTAGAGTAGTTTGGTTTACGTAATCATTGCGGATAATATGTGATAAGTTGCCAAGAAATTGGAGACAGAAGTATATAACCTTGTCTTTGTTTTTACGTGCAGACAAGAACAGTAAAAGTTAGCAATATTTCACTTTCAGCATCTGAGCAAGGTATCAGGGAATTCTTTTCATTTTCTGGGGATATATTTTTCATTGAAATGAGAAGGTTATCTAATTTGCCACATACCGTTAGTAATATGCGAAAAGAATACAGGAACTCTTTAAATTTATATGCTTTGTATTCTTGCAGTGAATCTGAAAGAACCTAGACTGCATTTGTGACATTTAAGGATTCACAGGGAGAAGATACATCGGTGCTTCTTACCATAAGTAAATTTTTATGTCAATAACATAATTTCGCCTTTTGATAGTATGCACACTATTTTTTCTAATCTTTATCGCACTAACAAATTCATTTAAGGTAAAAGTCCAAGACATCTAACCGTGAACCCTAATGTAAAAATTCTTGTAGTCATTGAAAATTTTAAAATAAGAAAAGAATAATCTACTAATTTTATAGAAGGCTATGAAATAAGAATGCTTTGGTTATTACAAGTAACTGATGTGTATTTCTACACATTGTAACTAAATACGTGATGATCATATAGGTGCAACGATTGTTGATCTTCCTGTGACTGTGATGCTAGAAGAAAATTACCATGTTCCACTAGAAGCATACAAATCTTCTCAGGTATTTCCAATTAACATTAAAAGCATCAACTTTGCTAAAATGTACTACCAGCTACTATTTGGTAAAAACTAGGCCAATTTATTTGATTTTGCATTAAAATAACAAAAGTGGTTGACATTGTATTAACTAGTCCCATGATCAGTTATTACCAGCTACTATATCGGTTCTTGGTTTTCTAAAGTGAACAAGGCATTTCTGCGATTTTTCATGACTTTTCCAGTGATTCAAATTGACATGAACAAACAATTGTTTGAAATGCTCTAATAGTGAAATTAGTTATAATATATATATATATATATATATATATATATGGAAATTCAATATGTACCTGAGTAGTTTTTCATTTTGGTTATTGAAGATGAATATGTTGATACCTATGTTAGCATACTGTTTGACCTTTTTGGCCTTTTATCTGTTTGGCCTTTTATCTGTTTTCTATCTATATAAACCTATCTCTGTAACCCTAATGTAATCAATCTTCTTGCTCAGCCGTCTTGCTGAATAATATGAATTATCTTCTTCTTCTTCTTCTTATTTGATTTTATAAACGTTTTACAAACGTTAACATGGTATCAGAGCAAGGTTCCTGTTTTTGCCTCGTCGCTGCCTCAACCTGAAACCCTAGCCTGCCTCAGCCCGAAACCCTAGCTTCGTTGTCAAGCTCTCAGCCTCCCTCTGCCGATCTTCCCTCAGCCCGAAACCCTAGCCCCAGCCTCTGCCGCTCGTTCCAGCCCCAGCCCAAACCTCTGCCGCTCGATCTCCACAGCCCCAGCCCCACAGCCCCAGCCCCACAGCTCCAGCCCCAGCCCTTGCCGCCCGATCTCCCCAGGCCCTGCTGCCCTCGTCTCTGCAGCCCTTGTCCCCACCAAAACCCTAGCCCATTTGATACCAGACTCAACCTGAAACCCTAGTTCCCTGTAACAGTTGCTGACTTCAAAATATGGCAGGAGGTGATGATTCATTACAGGCTATTAGTGTTCGTCTAGATGGAAAAAACTATTCTTATTGGAGTTATGTCATGAAAAATTTGCTGAAAGGAAAACAGATGTGGGGATATATTTCTGGTGTTATTGTGGCTCTTGAAACTACTAATGTTGAATCAATGGAGAAATGAGATACCAACAATTCAAAGATCATTACTTGGATTAATAATTCCGTTGAGAATAATATTGGTATGTAATTGGCTAAGTATGATACTGCTAAGCAAGTCTGGGACTATTTGGAGCGACTTTTTGTATGCTCTAACTTTGCCGTTCAATATCAATTAGAGGCTGATATTCGGTCATTGTCTCAGAATGATCGAAATATTCAAGATTTTTATTCTAAAATTACTGCTCTTTGGGATCAATTGGCTATGACTGAGGATGCTGAGCTTAGGTCATTTGCTCCATATATCGCTTGTAGGGATGCACAACGTCTTGTTCAATTGTTGATGGCTCTTCGACCAGAGTATGAGCATTGTCGCGCGTCCATCCTACATCGCACTCCTTTACCTTCTGTTGACTCTGTTCTACATGAATTGTTAGCTGAAGAAACTCGCTTGAAGTCTCAAACTGAGAAAGTTGCACAGACCTCTTCTGCATCTGTTCTTGCTACGGGGATTTTACTAATCCCGTCTCAACGCAACAAAATAAATATCAAGAATGGTCGTGATTGTAATTACTGTAAACAACCAGGCCATTGGAAAAATCAATGTCCTGAATTATTAGCTCGTCAAAAAAATCAAAAGCAAGGTGATAGATCACAACAGCAACAACGTGGTAGCCAACAACAGTCCTTCTCTATTGCACAAGGATATGGACAGTCACGTGGTAGTTCTCAGCCTAAGACTGCTGCATTGGTACATCCTTCTGGTGAATCAGGTGTGGACTCCTCTATGGACTCTCTTGCAGAACAATTTCAGAAGTTCCTTGCTAGCCAGTCTTTGTCTCAAAACATGACTGCTCCTCAGTCTCAGCATTTTGCCATGTCAGCTCCCTCCATATCAGGTTTGAATTCTCCTTTGTGGATTTTGGATTCTGGTGCTTCATATCATATGTCCCATGATTGTTCATCATTTATATCTATGTCTTTTGATTCTCGTTCACCTTCTATTTTGACTGCTGATGGCACACCTTTGCCATTAACAGGAATCGGTACAATTCAAACCACACACGTTTCCCTCCCAAATGTTTATTGCATTCCTAAATTAACTATGAACCTTGTGTCGGTCGGACAACTTTGTGATCTTGGATATCTTGTTCATTTTTCTTCTACCACTTGCTCTGTGCAGGATCCCGACTCCAAGAAGGTGATTGGGACAGGCCGTAGGCAGGGCGGTCTCTATGTTTTGGATGACTTACACATTCCAAGTCATGCCGCTGCTGCCAGTATTGACCTTTCTTCTTTTCATTTAACTCCATTGTCTTCTAAGTTTTATTTGTGGCATTCTAGACTTGGTCATATTTCAAGCTCTCGTCTTAAATTTTTATGTAATTCTGGTGTTTTGGGAGATTTACGTTCTCATGATATTTCAGATTGTAGTGGTTGTAAACTTGGAAAATTTTCTGCTTTACCCTTTAATCAAAGTCTTTCTACTTCTACTGCACCTTTTGATTTAGTTCACTCTGATGTTTGGAGTCCAGCACCCATCCCCAAAAAAGGTGGGTGCAGATATTATGTCTCTTTTATCGATGACTATACTCGTTATTGTTGGGTTTTTCTGATGAAACGTCGTTCTGAGTTTATTGATATATATACTGCCTTTCAAGCATATGTTAAAACACAACACTCTGCTATTGTTAAATGCTTTCGTTCTGATTTAGGGGGGGAATATACTAAGGGAGACCTTTCTAACAGATTCACGGCTGATGGTACTTTGCATCAGTCTTCCTGCACTGATACCCCGCAACAAAATGGTGTTGCTGAAAGAAAACATAGACACATTGTTGAAACTGCCCGTTCTATGATTCTTTCAGCTAGTGTTCCAAAAGAATTTTGGGGAGAAGCTGTTCTTACTTCCGTTTATCTTATTAATAAAATCCCAATTTCTCATAATTCTGGTATTTCTCCTCATGCCAAGTTGTTTGGTCAAACTCCCGATTACTCACACCTAAAAGTGTTTGGTTCCACTTGTTTTGTTCTTCGTCCGCACGTAGAGCGTACAAAATTATCTTCGCGTGTTGCTATATGTGTTTTTCTTAGGTATGATATTGGACAAAAAGGCTATCGCTGTTATGATCCTTCTTCAAATAAACTATATGCTTCTCGTCATGTTTCCTTTATTGAGCATATTCCCTTCTACTCTATTCCAGCTAGTCCTCATAATATGACTAAGTCTGATCTTATTCACATTGATCCATTTCCTGCTGATAACCCCTCTGATTCACCACTCATTACCATTGAAACACCGTCATCTATACACTCTGTTCCTCCTCCTTCTGCAGGTGACACTTTATCTCCTGCTACTACAGTTCAAACACCTCTTGTGATGACAGATCCTGTTCAACCTCGCTATCCCACTCGCACACGTAAATCTACTCAATTATCAGATTTTGCTTACTCTTGTTACTCTCGGGCTTTTGCTTCATTTCTTGTTTCCATTGACACTTTCTATGAGCCTTCTTCTTACTCGGAGGCTGTTCGTTCTCCTGTGTGGCAACGTGCTATGTCTGAGGAAATGTCTTCTTTAGACAAAACAGGTACCTGGGATCTTGTATATCTTCCTACTGGGAAGAAAAATATTGGTTGTCGATGGGTATATAAGATTAAAACCAAGTCAAATGGTTCTATTGAGCGATACAAAGCTCGTTTAGTTGCTAAAGGATTTGCCCAAGAGTATGGCATGGATTATGAGGAGACGTTTGCTCCTATGGTTAAGATAACATCTGTTCGGGTTCTTATTGCTGTTGCGTCCAGTCGTAAGTGGGACATCTCTCAAATGGATGTTAAAAATGCTTTTCTTAATGGAGATCTTAAGGAAGAAGTTTACATGGTTGCTCCACCTGGCGTTTCTCATGCTCCAGGTCAGGTTTGCAGGCTTAAGAAAGCTCTATATGGTCTTAAGCAAGCACCTCGTGCTTGGTATGAAAGATTTTCGAATGTTGTTACATCACTTGGTTTTACCTCTAGTTCCCATGATTCAGCACTCTTTGTTAGAGTAACTTCTGCAGGCCGTATTCTTCTTCTACTATATGTAGATGATATGATCATTACAGGTGATGACAGTAATGGTATTATGAGCATTAAAGCCACATTGTCTCGTTGTTTTGATATGAAGGATTTGGGTCATCTACGTTATTTTTTAGGCATTGAAGTAGCTTCCTCAGAAAAAGGCTATCTTCTTTCCCAATCCAAATACGCCACTGACATTATTCATCGTGCTGGTCTTACTGATACACGTCATGTTGATTCACCACTTGAGGTAAATGCCCGATATACTCCGACAGATGGGAGTCCTTGTTTGATGTGTGTTTAGTGTTTGATGATAACAAACTATATATATCGTATTTTAGATGTGTTTACAGATTATACACATACAGGAATAACAGAAATTTTATCAACACAGAATTTGAATTCAAACTGAAATTTTATTCAAACAATCTGTTTATTACAAATTTTGAATGGTACAAATTCTGACTCACTATAACTGTACAATTTCTGAATACATCACAATTTGATTTTACAGTAACAGTCCTCACTACATCACTCATACACTCAGTTGTTTGTCTGCATTTGCACTGTCCAGTTCCAGTATCTGTCTTGTTTCCTGTGTACCTGTATAATTGACAAACTACAGCAGTAATCTGAACAGAAACGAATTTAATTTGCAAAAATATAAAATTTGTTTTTTAAAGCTGTCTCAGATATATGGGTTAAACGTCATCATCTTTGATTGTGTAATATCTGTGCATATCAGTATTCATATCAGGGACAAGTAACTACGAGTGGCTGCAGTACACACGTATGCACGTGTGCACTGCCTCGCCAACTCGAGTGCACAAGGTCAACTCAAAATTAGATTTAACACAAATGCAAATGGCCTCGATCAAAATTCAAAGTGTAACTGCAACAAGGCAAATGCATGTACAAGTTCAACAAGACAAGTACAAACTGGACAACAACAAAAGCTACCAAGTGAACCAACACAAATGTCACCAAGTAAGGGAAAGCAAGTTACAGACAAATGTACAAGAATGTACACGGTGGCTACTGGAAAATCAAGGCAACAATTTACAGTTCAAATACAACAGTAACTACAACAATCCAGAAATCCAGGCATGTGCATTCAAGTGCACAACATCATGCATATATACAAAGACTACAGCTACATGAAAATGTCCAGTAAATCATCTACATGGATGCAAGCATGTATGATTTAATATAGATGAAGATACAGTGGAGCATGTACAGACAGTAGCAACATAACAAACTTCAGAGCACATATGCATGGAGCAAAGGAGACATCTCAAAATGAGCCAGACCACAACATGGAACAGGCAACTACAACAAACAATCACAAAACAAATTCAAGAATGCTCAAGTGAAGGGTGAACCAGACTACAAAGACCAAACATCACCATGAACAGTAGCAAGTTCAACGAACAAAATGACCAAAGTACATCAAAACAAGCATATACAGAACTACAAGTGATGCAGCATAATAAACAGTCGCGAATGACCAATGTCAGATGATCAGAGAAGATTACAGAAGTCGAAGAATAAAAATGCAGACGAAAGTCAATGCTACAGGGATGAACGAAATTCAACAGTGCAGAGATGACCAAGTCAGAAATCAAGCGCGTATCTGTATTCTTCGAAATAGTCAAAGTAATCAAAAGAGGAAAGTTTTGTTGCCGTGAGAATCAAGTGTGATCGAACGTTTCAAACTCAAAGCCGTGACTATCACGAAATAAAATTACATATATACGTATTTTGGAAAAAGTCAGAATCATCTCAAACGTTCAAGAAAAATCAAGTGGCCAAGTAATAATCAGTTGACAAATTCAAGAAATAAAACAGGAAAGTTTCAACAATGTGAAGAACACGTTGATCAAATCAGACGTCTATATAAAGGACCCAAAATCATCATTGACGAAGGTGTGGTGAAGAGCAGAGAAAATAAACCCAATCATCACCAACATAAGACTCAAGCAATCAAAGAAGAATCGAGCGAGAATCTCATACCAATTTCAGATTGAAGAAGCCGTAGCTACAAACTAGAATCGCCAGAGACGACAAGCCGAAATCCTAATTTAGAGAAATTCACCGAGAAGCCAAAGCTTCAATTCCAGACTAAACGAAGACGTCAAGCCAGAGCTACAAAGATCGACAAAGCCAAAGCCCCAAATTGCAGTAGGGAAAAACCCAAAACTCCAAAGTTACAGAAAGTCGCCAGTGGATTAAACAAGGGCAAAGCCCTATATTAGTCGAACAATTGTTGAAGAAGCCGAAGCTCCAATTCATACGAGAATCGCCGAAAACCCTAATTATTGAGTCGCCATATTTTTCTCAAGGGAACGGGCTAATACAAGATAGAAGAAGCGGGCTGAAGCAATTTTAATAGGGCCGACATTATTGAAATAAAAAAAGGGGAAGTGGGCCGGTCTAGTTTTAATTAGGGGTTTAAATTTTAGTTTTAAAGTTTTATTTGGGCCAGTTTTATTGATTTAATTTTTAGGCCAAATTCATTTAAGGGCAAAGGTATTTTTAACTGTCGATTTAAACTTTGCCCTGGGATTCAAACTGTATTCTGTATTTTCAGTTTGTATTGTCAAAGTCCAGTCAGAGTGAATCACCACCTAGGGTTTAGGTGTTGTCAGATTGTCTAGTTAGGGTTAGTTTAGTGAGCAGGGAGGCTGCGAGTTTGCAAAGCTCTATAGGCGGGAGCAGAGTTTGCGAGTAAACGAAACTCTATAGGCGGAGCAGGGTGTGCGAGTCTGTAGAAGTGTTTGTGAGCGGGAGCGAGTGTCTGCGAGTCTGTCAGAGTGTTTGTAAGCGGGATACTGTTTAACTCTAATAGAAATCTGGGAATGCAGCAGTAGGCAGGGGTTGCCGAAGCTGGGTAAATTCTGTGTGTGATTTACTTTACTGCATATTTATTTATCTGCTGTTTACTTCCGCGTTTAATTTGAAAAAATTTGCGATAACCCTATTCACCCCCCCCTCTAGGGTTAATCTAGATCCTACAGTCCTCTTTTTGATCCCACTTTATACCGTTCTATTGTTGGTTGCCTTGTATATCTGACCATCACTCGTCCAGATATTGCCTATGCTGTTCACATTGTTAGCCAGTTCGTATCTTCCCCTACCTCTGTTCATTGGGCTGCTGTTATGCGCATTCTTCGTTACTTGCAAGGAACACTTTATCAGAGTCTTTTGTTTCCATCGACCTCATCTTTGAAGCTTCGTGCTTTCTCTGATGCAGATTGGGCTGGTGATTCAACGGATAGAAAATCCACAACTGGCTTTTTCATATTTTTAGGTGATTCCCTTATTTCATGGAAGAGCAAGAAATAGGATGTTGTTTCTTGGTCTTCTACTGAGGCAGAGTATCGGGCTATGGCCTCCACTACATCTGAGATCATTTGGTTACGCTGGCTATTGGAAGATATGGGTGTTTCGATTTCCTCTCCCACTCCTATGTATTGTGACAATAAGAGTGCTATTCAAATTGCTCACAATACTGTTTTTCATGAGCGCACCAAACATATTGAGATTGACTGTCATTTCACTCGGTATCACTTGCTGCATGGAACCATTTCTCTGCCTTTTACTTCGTCATCGACGCAACTTGCAGATTTCTTCACGAAGACTCACACTATCGAACGTCATAGATTTTTCATTGGAAAACTCTCGATGCTTCTTGCTGTACCATCGCGTGTTTGAGGGGGGATGTTAGCATACTGTTTGACCTTTTTGGCCTTTTATCTGTTTGGCCTTTTATCTGTTTGGCCTTTTATCTGTTTTCTATCTATATAAACCTATCTCTGTAACCCTAATGTAATCAATCTTCTTGCTCAGCCGTCTTGCTGAATAATATGAATTATCTTCTTCTTCTTCTTATTTGATTTTATAAACGTTTTACAAACGTTAACAACCTAAAGCATGTACAGTCTGCAATGATAATATAATCACATTTATGACCGAAAATTGTTTTCAAAGCTAAAATGGTAAGGATTGCAGCCATTGTCAAGAAAGGTAGCTTCAGTTTCATTGGCTGCCTTCGTATAAAACCTAACATTTCATGTGCCCGTATTTTCTTTTGTATTTTCTTTCTTCGTAAACTAGAAGGAAGAATCCGCTAATACATGGAGATCATATTTTATTTAAAACAATTTGGAAGAATTGATTGCTCAGGAGAAAGAAAGATAACGTTGAGTGAATGAATGAAATATTGAACTTTTCATGTATAATCTGTATATGTATTGTATGACCATAATAGCATTCTACGCCTATCAATATAATCTTGGATATTACAGTTTATAATTGTATATAATTGTTCATTGGATATTACAGTTTATATTCATGATTTCAATATGTAGATTTTAAATATCATGAATATACACATGTAGAGTAGTACAAAACTACACTGCTGCAAGTGCAGCAGTGCAAAAACTGCACTGCAGCAAGTGCAACAGTGCAAAAACTGCACTGCAGCAAGTGCAGTAGTGCTGCACATGCAACAGTGCAAAACTGCACGGGTACAGTGCAAAACTGCATTTCAGACTGAGCCGTCAGGATATCTTAAGCACGATGCTTGCAAAAGGCTTCGTCCCAAGCAAAGACGCCTTTTGAATTTATATATGGTCTCTCATAAACTATATAAAACCAACAAAAATAAAAAAAGGAGGAGTGATCTTAAATAAAGCAAAGTGATAGCCAGCAATGTAATGTCAGGGACGTTTCTAATAAATGCAAAATCATGGTGTGTCTCACTTTCAAGGAGGAGTGATCTTAAACAAAGTAAAGTGACAGCCAACAAATAAACCGAGTCATGAACCCTCCCATTCGCTGTATTCTTTGTCACGACATAAAACTAAAACCACCGAGAACCAACCCTGAAATAAAACCACTAAACGATGAATTTGTTCAAACATAAGAAACAAGTTAAATTATTAAAATAGTAACAATAGTTAAATTACTTGAAGGCGCTAATTAGAATTTGAACAATGCGTCAGTGTCGACATATTTATAAACAATTACTTTGTTCCTCCTCGGTTGATACGGATAGTGCAAATGTCATAAAAGAATGGAAACGATAAATAACTCATTATCCTTCAGTTTTCGGAAAAATTAAGTTATTAAAATAGTTAAACAAATAGTGCATTTAGGAAAAATAAAGGATCTGAGGTAAAACAAAACAATTAGATTGCAAATCAATTTTCCAACATTGCTCAAAATGCTACAATGTGGACAGGGACGTAGAGAATTATATAAGGGAGTAAATAAATACAACTTACATGTTCACTTGTGGTTTAATCTCCAGTTTAAGTTTGTGTTCGGCCTGGGGGTCAAGAACATAAATCTCATTCATTTCTACATGAAATCCATGTTCATCCACTCTTATAGCATGATGGTTATTGGCCCATTTACTTTGAAATAGAGGGATCGTGAAGTCCTTATATTTAAGTTCCCAAATATTCTCAATTACCCCACAATATGGCATTGTCGCGTTTATTGGTTTGTTATCTTTAGCACTAGCAAATTCTCTTGAAGATGCTACGACACTAACTCCATTATTTTGCATTTTGCTCCTCTCATCTTGGTGCTTCGTATAAAAGATGTACCTATTAATATCATATACTTCATAAGAGCTGACTTGAAATTTAGGCTCATACGCCAATCATTTAATTGTACTGAAAACATTATGATTTGTTTGAGACAATTGAAACATTACCTTATCTTTAAACCATATGACAAAGGAGCAATTCTGTTCATTTGTCAACCATATTTCATTTTTTAGAGGATTCTGAGACTTTAGAATTGTCATGTGCTCCTCCAAGTAAGGATGAACCTCGCTAAGGTGTTGTAAAACAAGTAGGTGGGCTTTGTGGAACATTTCATCACCAATTGACATCAATTTAAATCCAATTATGCCATGACCGTCAAGTCTCCCCCATGTCGAGCCTTGCAAAGTCCAATAGGTTAAACACCAGTTAAGTATTGATTGAGAAATTCAATAACCTCCTCAGCAACAGTACCTTCTATGATACTAGCTTCAGGTTTGTATCTATTCTTTGTTTTTCTTTTTAAAGTTCCCATGTGCATTTCTAGCGGATACATATATTGACAAACACAGGAACGCAAATCTTGATTTCTCTTACCAGATGAAAAACCAAATGCACATAACATCAAAAAACGAAGGGGGGAAATACATTTCAAATTGACATACGTAACAATAACATCAGCTTGTTGATCATCCAACATATTAGGATCAATCACCTTGCTACAGATTACATTAAAAAAGATACAAAGCTTTGTAATAACATGTCAAACATGTTTAGGCAAACTACTTCGAATTGCAACAGGTAACAAGCGTTGCATTAACACATGGCAATTATGAGACTTAATGCCGGTCAATTTCAAATCCTTCATTGATACACAACTGCTAATGTTCAAAGAATAACCCGTTGGAACTTTGACACCACGAAGACACTCGCATAAACTAGTTTTCTCTTTTTTGGACAATGTATAATATGCAGGAGGCAAATAGGTATATTTGCCTTTCTCTAGTGGTGCTAACTTCTTCTGAATACTCATTTTCAACATATCTTGCCTAGCTTCCACACCATCCTTTGTCTTACCAGGTATATTCAAGAATTTCCCAATGATATTATCACAAACATTTTTTTCTATATGCATTACATCTAAACAATGCCTAACTTGTAAATGTTTCCAATATGGAAGTTCCCAAAATATAGATTTTTTTCTTCCACGTGCCTTCTGGAGGAGGAAAAGCGTTGCCAAATACATTTCCAACATCTTTGACTCGTTCATATACATCATTTCCTGTTAATGGCAAACGAGCAACTCCACTCTCTATCTCCTCATTGAAAGGCTTCTTCTTTTTATGATAATGGTGATTAGAAGGGAGAAATCTACGATGATGCATATACACATTTTTCTTGCAAAATGTAAGCGCTCAACAACCATTTTGTCTTGACAAATTGGACATGCTTTGGCACCTTTTGTACTATATCCAAACAAGTTACCATTTGCGGGAAAATCATTTATGGTACAAGAAAGCATGGCACGTAATGTAAAATAATTTCTACTATATGCATCAAACACGCGACACCTTTATCCCACAAAAGGTTTAAATCATATATAAGAGGAGCTAGGTAAACATTGATGTTATTTCCTAGTTATCGTGGTCCTGAGATTAGAAGAGACAACATGATGTACTTGCGCTTCATACTCAAGTGAGGTGGAAGATTGTAAATCACCAAAAGAACCGGCCAAGTACTATGTTGACTGCTAAGGTTGCCAAATGGGTCTATGCCATCTATGCAAAGACCAAGTCTAAGATTCCTAATTTCTTCGTCAAAACTAGAATACATTGTATCAATATTTCTCCACTATAGAGAATCGGCTGGATGCCTTAGTAATCCATCATCCTTCCTTAAATCTGAATTCCATCATAAGTTTTTTTGCATTTCCTTTATTTGCAAATAAATGTTTAAACCTTTGTATAATGGGAAAATATCATAAAATCTTTGCTGGAGGCCATTTCTTATCTGGGCCATTATGAACATTCTCTCGCGACTTGAAATGGGATAATCCACACTTAGGACACTCATGCAAACTCTCATATTCGTTTCGATACAATATACAATCATTTGGACATGCATGTATCTTTTTGTACCCTCTACCAATTGGGCACATAATTTTCTTTGCCTCATAATTAGAAGTAGGAAGCTTGTTACCTTCTGGAAGCATGTCTTTCAAAAGTTCCAACAATGATGTAAAACTTTTATCACTCCACTCGTGTTTTTCTTTTAAATTGAAAAGCTTGAGCACAACAGCCAATATTATGAACTTAGCACAACCAGAATACAAAGGCTTCTCAACATCAGTTAATATTTTTTCGTACAACTTTGGCTCTTCCATCAAATGTTCTTCAACATCACCAAACATCTCATTAACACATTCGTTCTCATCATGCTCCTCATTATTCACGTTATCTTCCTGGTCATTCTCATCATTGTAATGATTACTAGAACTAGTTATACTAAGTATGCTTTCACTATGCCATATCCACCTTATATAATTTTACTTAATTAAACCCATACCGAATTATGTGATCCCTAATCTGATCTATGTTACGAAATCTCCTCTTATTTTGGCAGCATCTACAGGGACAAAAAATAGTTTCTTCTCTTCTTGTTAATTGATTATTCAATGCACACTTGATGAACTCTTCCATTTTGTTCAAGAACTCATCATCGCTACGTTTCACGTTGTACATCCAACTATGATCCATGTGAAAATGCTAGACACACACTACATAAGAAAAAAAAATGTAACGACCCTGAATTTTGAACAAATTAAATTGGAAATATTTAATTAATTTTAAATATTTGAACGATGATTTAATTTGAATCCTCGATATAACTTTGAATTTGACGATTAAATTATAAAATTTAATCGATTGAAAGTTGGATAAAAATTTGAATCTTCAGTTTTAAGCCGAAGAAAAATATTTCAAAAGCTTTTAAAATTCGTATTGATAACACTGAAGGTAACAGAAGCTTCAGAATCTAATTTCAAAGTGTTTCGTTCAGTTTTGAAATTTAATCGTTTAAATTGAATTTAAAAATAGCTGTCCGAGGCGTAGTCTCGGAATTCGACGAAACCAGTTCCATTGGGTCCGTAATATTGAATTATTGTCGGATTCCAATTTTCGTATTTTTCGGAGTCAATACGTGATCGTACGGCGAGCAAACGCACTGAAATTTAAATTGAAATTTGTTTGATTTAAAATGCTATCTTCTCCATACGATCGAATTTGGACTCGAAACTTTTTCCAACGCGTTCGGAGTAGGGGATAAACATTAGGGGCGCCTGGCGGCACGCTGAAATCGAGATTCGAGATTTCAAGTTACACAATACGAGGTATTTTGAAGAAAAATTTATAAATAAATAAAAAGAAAAATATAAAGTCAGACCATACCCCCACGTTCAAATCCACGTTCACGACCTTACCTCCCTCATACCTTCGTACCCCTCTCCCACTCTCTGCTCTTCTCTTTTAAAAACTCGATCCCTCTCCACCCCTCTTTCAAATTCGAACAGCCGAGACATTTTAGATAAAAAAAAAATTAGCGACAACGTGAGGCCGGAGGAGGCGATTCGCTATGCTAGATGGTTTCGCGAGTTGCTCGCGTGGGCACGCGCAAGTATCTGGGGGTTCGCGGCGTCAGGGGAGCAACGGCGACTGTTGGCGGCGCGCGTGAGGCGCAGCGATGATGAGGGAGGCGTACGCGAGGAGGAGTGGGGCGTTCGCGTGCGGCTCGAGTGGGGCATCGCGAATCGATCGCGACTGATCTCGTGAGTTTGGAGGCGTTCGAATTCGCGAAGGCGGCGCCGATGGGGTGGCAGATCGATGGCGTGTAGGGTTTCGCGTGGGCGGCGACTTTGACGAATTGAGGTGGTTGCGTTCTCGTCTGATGTGGGGTAGGCACTCGCAAGTAGGAGGATGGGGGCGATCGAATCGCGAGCGCGTAGGAGGCGAGCACGGTGATGGTAAAGGGAGTCGAAGTTGGAGGCTCGAAACAGGGGCATTGCTGGAAGCGTGGTGGTTCGGCAACGTAGGCAGGAAAGAGGGGTTCGACATTTTTCTCGAGTGCGAGCAGGCAGTGAGGTAATAGACTTCTGTCTGTTTGAAATTTTAGGTAATGTTCATGTTTAATCGAAGAAAAATATTATATGCCGATTTGTGGGAAATTTAATTAACAGTGAAGTTGTTAAAACAGCTATTTCTTCGGGTTAAAAATCTATTTAATGTTTGCAGTAAAATATAAACATTCATGTCTTAATATATATATGTATATTTTAGAACTTTGAAAAAATATAGGGATTTTAAATGATCGAAGAATTTATATAAAATCAGATTTTAAATTTTGAAATCTAAAAACATTGGTTAATTAAAATTATCCAATAGGAAATTAGATTTTTCGATTTATTTCGGATATTAATGAATTTTATAAAAATTGTTTATACTAGGTCTGAAATGGAGAAATGGTCAAAATGATAAATGGGATTGCAAAATTTAAAGCTAAGGTGAGATTTTCTCACTCGAAGGAAATTTGATTTTACAGTTATTATTGATTGATGATTGCTATTGGATGTGATATTAGATATAATAGGATATATCTATATATAGCAATATATACATATTGGCATATATGTATATATTGGATTGATGATTTCCCGCCTCGTATAGCGGATGAGACCCTATTGCGCCGTTAGTAAGCGGATTTTTATAAAACCTATATACCGCGATAATTCCGTACTGGAGCGGAATTGGTATTGTGCTAACGTCTTTGGATGCAGGGAAACAGGTTGGAGGGATCCAACTGGACCCCTCACATTGATTGAATTTATTTCTATTGTGATATGAATCTGTGAATGATTATAGTGATGCTATTAATCATATTGATATCTAATTGTTTGAAAGCTAAAATTTAGCTGAATGGATGTTTTGACATCATTGGATTCCAAAGATAAACGAAATCGAATTTTTGAAATTCAAGTAGAAAATTTCTAAGTGAATAAATTTTTGAAATTGAAGAAATTTTGAAGAAAGGAATTTTTTTAAAGTATAAAAAGTAAATTTTTATAATCGTATTGAATAAATTCCTGAATAAAGTGAAAATGTTAAATAAATGGATTTCGTAAAATAGTGATTATAATTTGAAGAATTTAATTTAAGAATTTGGATTTTTAAATAGATTGAAAGAAACGATTGAAATGTATTTCCTAAAAAAGGAATTTATTAAAAGAAGATAAGTTGGAAATCCAACTAGAAATTTAATCGGTAAATTGAAATAATTTGGGAAATCAATGTAAAATGATTTCAATTTTGAAGAATCCATTTTAAAACAGAATATTGAATCATTTGAGAAAAAAATGAGGAATTTACTTAGTAGTGATAAATAAATTTTTAAATCAATATTGAAATTGATTTGGTATTGAAGTTTTTATAAATAGAATTGGAATGTATAAAAGTTGTTTATAAATCCGAATCACTTATTTTGACAAGTAAAATATAGAAGTTAAATAAAAGAAAATTTATAAGTCGAAGTTGTTATTAAAATAGAAAAAGAATTTATAACCGTGTTAATAAATTCAAAATCAGTTGAATCTGAGAAATTAAATATAGAAGATTTTTAAAGAAGATATATTCGCGATTTTGGATAGCGAATTTTTATTAAGATAAAAATGTGTAGAAATGATTGAAATTGGGTTAATCGAATTATATTCACGATTTTGGACAGTGAATATATTATTAAATAAAATGGATTTATTTTTGAAGAAGTAATATTAAAAGTGAAGTTAAACATTTTAAAGATGTTTTAAAATGTATTATGAATCGAAAGCATAGATTTCCGCAGTTCTTGTTGAAATAGACGTTCTCGAAAAATAAGGAAATGATGGACTATAACACTGTTGTTATAGTAAATGATTTCCGAAAGGAAATGTTTTTGATGTAGTATTGGGATTTATATATCTATCTAAATTTCGAATCCCTATACTAGTGATTTTGAGTCGTCGTAACGATGTTTTACGTAACATTCGTTTTGACTCAAATAGATGTTGTTAAAACAAATGATTTCCTTAAAGAATGAAATATATACTTAATTTGATTTAAGTATATTGAATATTTTCAAATGTTGAAAATAAATGATTTGTGAAATACTTATTATTAAATAAGTAGGGAAATGCATTTCCAGAATGAAATGAAACGTTTTTGAGATTTATCTTCTTAAAGATAAATCGAAATTGAATATCGAAAACGATTTGAAAATCGTATATCAGTAGATATTTTTGAAATATAAATTCACTATGGAATTTATAAAAGAAAGGGAAGTTGTTTAAAAAAAAAATATCGATTTATTTTTGGAGTGTGGAAATTTTATATCTAGTAAAGATATTTTTGAAGATGAAATAATTTAGAAAATTATTTGGAATCTGATGATGTTGCGCATCTTTATTGATAGTTAAATAACCGACTATCAATAATTACCTTTAGATAGGTATTTGTTGTGAATTGGATGAATTTGAATGCCACACTTATTTTTGAATAAGCGCTCACTATTCGGGTTAGCCGGGAAAGGACCATGGGGTCGTATAACCCATTCCGAATATGTGATACGTCGTTATGAATTGCATTTGAAGACCGGTGTTGAAGACCGGATATTTTTGAAAACGGAAGGATTACCGTCGAGTTACTCTACATCGGCTGATCTCCGATTTAGAGGTTTTATCACCCTTAGTGATGGGAAGTCCGGACGTGATTAGAAATTTATCCGGAAATGCAAGGGCTTCGTGAGAAGTGCCTTCGGTTCTGTTCGATCCCGGAACAGACTTGTATGGATTGTGTGTCTGACGTTACAATTTGAGATATAAAGCTGATTTCTTTCAAATACATTTCTGTTGGTGGCGGAGAATTTATTCTCTTAGCTTAACACCCTTCTCTGAGACGTACGAGCTCAGAGGTTATGTAGTTGAAATTTATCAGCGATATATCCCAATTTGGTAACGTGGCATACTAAGTGTTGCTGTGAAATGGTCAGTGTTTGATCATTGGTGATATGATCATTTGTTTGATCTTATATCTTTGCGATCATAGGTTGATCATTTGTTTGACCCGAAGCAGGGCTTTGTAGAAAGCGTAGCTTTGTGGACGAGACTTCGTCGAGCCTCACACCCCGGAAATGGTCGAAACAGGAAGGATGCGGCAAGGTTCTAGGGAGTAGCGCCCCTTAGTGTATGTCATTCCTTCTGGATAGAGGTGGTATCATGGTATGGAGCCCAGATACTTAACCTATGTGGTTGCTGCATTATTATCTATGTGGTTTGTTGGAAATCGGGGATCCTCGGGAAGATCGGTTACGATCGGGGGATGGCATACACGTGTCAGTAGTTACCTATTTTTGCAGAGGTAACCCGGCCTTGTGTTGGCAGAGATCCGGTTAGGTTCTCGGGTCGTCTATTCCAGGGACGTACCCATCGTGGATAGGAAGTTCCTTAGCCTGACCATTTGTTGGAAATCCAAACTCCAATACGAACTTTGTACGGTATTAGTTGTAGAACCTGCCATTTACGTACGGTGGTCACCACTGTTTAGATGGTAGCTATAGTAGGCATACGATACTGGTCGTATGTTGGCTAAGATTAATATTATACTTTCGAAATGTTTCTACACTATGCACTAATAATAATATCAAAAAGAATTTGATTTTGCGTAGTAAGCATCTTTGACTATCATAAGAAGAAATTTCCTCCAATTCTGCGTTTGCATTGTGTGTGTGGTGGGAGGTCTTATGGTAGTTTCATTTTTCCAAAAGCATTGCGAATTGACTTTAAAATTATCTTGTTGTTGTTTTAAAGAATAACTGTTTTACGATCTCACACCAGTCTTGCTATATTACAGCATGATAGGGGGTTCTCGCTTCGCGGTTAGGTGGCGAACGGGATATAGTTCTTTGTTTTAAAAGACTAGTAATTATCTATTATATATTGTTCCGCTGCGATGTGTAAGATTCTGATGTTGTTCTGTTGTCCTTCTTTCTTCTTCTTCTCTCTTTTTCTTCTTTTTAAAACCCTCACTATTGGAGTTTCCAGCACTCGATTGCTCGGCAGTCGATAAAGTGAGTATCGATGTCGAATTTTCGAAAGTCGAAAAATTCGATACGTGACAAAGTGGTATCAGAGCATATGGTTAAGCGACAACCCTGCTCTGTTGGGTGTTACTCATTAGAGATAGAGTCAGTAGTACTCTAGAATGAGTTGAGTGTAATAATAGATACGAGCGCGTATTTGTTAGTGAATATAAAATTGTTTTATATTGTGATGGTTGGTTTATTGAGTGGTATATGAACCTTCGTCGGCACAGTCTTGCAAAACTGTATCGAAGGGGTTTCTAAACACTTGAATAGAACAATTCGGCACAATATTGTTTTAAATAGGGTGAATGAGATAATTTTACCCAAAACTATTTTTGTATAGAAAAGAAATCATTTTCTATGAATTATTATAGTATATGGTTGCATGGTTGTTAGAAGTGGTAATATTAATTATTATCATTGAAATTGAATAAGAAATTGAAATCGTAACTCCAAAGATAAGAAATGAATTCATATACAAATGAAATTTAAGAATGTAAATTATAAATGTGACTTATAATTGGAAGTAGAATTCCAGAGAAGTATTTGGAAATGTTTTGAAAAGAATTTGAAAATTTTGTAGATTTGGAAAATTTAAATCTTTTTGATTTGAAAATGAATTTCAAAGGTTTTGAAAAGTATTTTGGAAAGATAAAAGCTCTAAACTCTTTTCGGTCGCTGGAAAATAATTCCGATGATGATCGCGACATCACCGGTGTTCATTTTCGGGTTTCCGGGAGAGGAATTGCTGCCAAATTGTTTTAAATGGAAGTTGTTGGAAAAATTTGGGTTTGGTTTTTGAAATTCAAAAGATAATTTGAATTGTTTTCAAAATGGCTTTGAAATGATGGTAAGACTCTGGAATGCTATATAAAGATATAACTTATACAATTTAAATTTTGATAGAATAAATTTAACTTAAAGGATGAAGTTAAATGAATGTAAATACAAACGAATCAATTTAATGAAAGTGAAATTAAATGTTGAAACTCATTTCGAATTTTTAAGCAAATGAATTGAATTGAATAATTGTAAATGAAAGTTAATCGATGAAATTCAATATTCAGAAGTTGAATTGAATCCAAATTAGATTGAAATTGAATTCAAATGAAATTGAAATGTAAAGATTGAACAAAATTGAATAGGTGTAACTTCAATAGTGAAGTAATGATGATATAAGCAGTTATATTGAAAATTTTGTAATAAAGTTTGGCAAAATGGTTTGAATATGTAACTAGATATTATGGCTAGTAGGACATACAGGTGTTATGAATTGGGATTTTAATTTGGAAGATAAAATTGAATTGCTCGACAAAAGGTAAGTATTTAAATTTGAATATGAGTTTTGATGATTTCTGGTCTAGCCGCTTGGCTTTTTCTTTTCTTTTTGAAATCTGAGAGTCCGTAGGGACGTTTTGTAGTAGTGCCGTATTAGCCGCGCAAAGGAGACGCTGGCGAAATTTTTCGGAAATTTAGGGCGTTAGAAAATTTTTGAAAAAATTTTGAAAGTTTAAATTTGAATTTGAATTTGAATTTAAATTTGAATTTTGAAGTAAACAATGTTGTTTGAAGATTATGAAAATGTTTAGAAAGTTGGTAGGATTAATAACGAATCTTTAGTAGAAAGATTTGTTTTGAAAATTTGATAAAACTATTGATTGTGAAAAATAGTAGACGAGTTAAGGACCACTTTTCCTAACTTGTAATTTCGAGGACGAAATTCTTTTAAGGGGGGAAGTCTGTAACGACCCTGAATTTTGAACAAATTAAATTGGAAATATTTAATTAATTTTAAATATTTGAACGATGATTTAATTTGAATCCTCGATATAACTTTGAATTTGACGATTAAATTATAAAATTTAATCGATTGAAAGTTGGATAAAAATTTGAATCTTCAGTTTTAAGCCGAAGAAAAATATTTCAAAAGCTTTTAAAATTCGTATTGATAACACTGAAGGTAACAGAAGCTTCAGAATCTAATTTCAAAGTGTTTCGTTCAGTTTTGAAATTTAATCGTTTAAATTGAATTTAAAAATAGCTGTCCGAGGCGTAGTCTCGGAATTCGACGAAACCAGTTCCATTGGGTCCGTAATATTGAATTATTGTCGGATTCCAATTTTCGTATTTTTCGGAGTCAATACGTGATCGTACGGTGAGCAAACGCACTGAAATTTAAATTGAAATTTGTTTGATTTAAAATGCTATCTTCTCCATACGATCGAATTTGGACTCGAAACTTTTTCCAACGCGTTCGGAGTAGGGGATAAACATTAGGGGCGCCTGGCGGCACGCTGAAATCGAGATTCGAGATTTCAAGTTACACAATACGAGGTATTTTGAAGAAAAATTTATAAATAAATAAAAAGAAAAATATAAAGTCAGACCATACCCCCACGTTCAAATCCACGTTCACGACCTTACCTCCCCCATACCTTCGTACCCCTCTCCCACTCTCTGCTCTTCTCTTTTAAAAACTCGATCCCTCTCCACCCCTCTTTCAAATTCGAACAGCCGAGACATTTTAGATAAAAAAAAAATTAGTGACAACGTGAGGCCGGAGGAGGCGATTCGCTAGGCTAGAGGGTTTCGCGAGTTGCTCGCGTGGGCACGCGCAAGTATCTGGGGGTTCGCGGCGTCAGGGGAGCAACGGCGACTGCTGGCGGCGCGCGTGAGGCGCAGCGATGATGAGGGAGGCGTACGCGAGGAGGAGTGGGGCGTTCGCGTGCGGCTCGAGTGGGGCATCGCGAATCGATCGCGACTGATCTCGTGAGTCTGGAGGCGTTCGAATTCGCGAAGGCGGCGCCGATGGGGTGGCAGATCGATGGCGTGTAGGGTTTCGCGTGGGCGGCGACTTTGATGAATTGAGGTGGTCGCGTTCTCGTCTGATGTGGGGTAGGCACTCGCGAGTAGGAGGATGGGGGCGATCGAATCGCGAGCGCGTAGGAGGCGAGCACGGTTATGGTAAAGGGAGTCGAAGTTGGAGGCTCGAAACAGGGGCATTGCTGGAAGCGTGGTGGTTCGGCAACGTAGGCAGGAAAGAGGGGTTCGACATTTTTCTCGAGTGCGAGCAGGCAGTGAGGTAATAGACTTCTGTCTGTTTGAAATTTTAGGTAATGTTCATGTTTAATCGAAGAAAAATATTATATGCCGATTTGTGGGAAATTTAATTAACAGTGAAGTTGTTAAAACAGTTATTTCTTCGGGTTAAAAATCTATTTAATGTTTGCAGTAAAATATAAACATTCATGTCTTAATATATATATGTATATTTTAGAACTTTGAAAAAATATAGGGATTTTAAATGATCGAAGAATTTATATAAAATCAGATTTTAAATTTTGAAATCTAAAAACATTGGTTAATTAAAATTATCCAATAGGAAATTAGATTTTTCGATTTATTTCGGATATTAATGAATTTTATAAAAATTGTTTATACTAGGTCTGAAATGGAGAAATGGTCAAAATGATAAATGGGATTGCAAAATTTAAAGCTAAGGTGAGATTTTCTCACTCGAAGGAAATTTGATTTTACAGTTATTATTGATTGATGATTGCTATTGGATGTGATATTAGATATAATAGGATATATCTATATATAGCAATATATACATATTGGCATATGTATATATTGGATTGATGATTTCCCGCCTCGTATAGCGGATGAGACCCTATTGCGCCGTTAGTAAGCGGATTTTTATAAAACCTATATACCGCGATAATTCCGTACTGGAGCGGAATTGGTATTGTGCTAACGTCTTTGGATGCAGGGAAACAGGTTGGAGGTATCCAACTGGACCCCTCACATTGATTGAATTTATTTCTATTGTGATATGAATCTGTGAATGATTATAGTGATGCTATTAATCATATTGATATCTAATTGTTTGAAAGCTAAAATTTAGCTGAATGGATGTTTTGACATCATTGGATTCCAAAGATAAACGAAATTGAATTTTTGAAATTCAAGTAGAAAATTTCTAAGTGAATAAATTTTTGAAATTGAAGAAATTTTGAAGAAAGGAATTTTTTTAAAGTATAAAAAGTAAATTTTTATAATCGTATTGAATAAATTCCTGAATAAAGTGAAAATGTTAAATAAATGGATTTCGTAAAATAGTGATTATAATTTGAAGAATTTAATTTAAGAATTTGGATTTTTAAATAGATTGAAAGAAACGATTGAAATGTATTTCCTAAAAAAGGAATTTATTAAAAGAAGATAAGTTGGAAATCCAACTAGAAATTTAATCGGTAAATTGAAATAATTTGGGAAATCAATGTAAAATGATTTCAATTTTGAAGAATCCATTTTAAAACAGAATATTGAATCATTTGAGAAAAAAATGAGGAATTTACTTAGTAGTGATAAATAAATTTTTAAATCAATATTGAAATTGATTTGGTATTGAAGTTTTTATAAATAGAATTGGAATTTATAAAAGTTGTTTATAAATCCGAATCACTTATTTTGACAAGTAAAATATAGAAGTTAAATAAAAGAAAATTTATAAGTCGAAGTTGTTATTAAAATAGAAATAGAATTTATAACCGTGTTAATAAATTCAAAATCAGTTGAATCTGAGAAATTAAATATAGAAGATTTTTAAAGAAGATATATTCGCGATTTTGGATAGCGAATTTTTATTGAGATAAAAATGTGTAGAAATGATTGAAATTGGGTTAATCGAATTATATTCACGATTTTGGACAGTGAATATATTATTAAATAAAATGGATTTATTTTTGAAGAAGTAATATTAAAAGTGAAGTTAAACATTTTAAAGATGTTTTAAAATGTATTATGAATCGAAAGCATAGATTTCCGCAGTTCTTGTTGAAATAGACGTTCTCGAAAAATAAGGAAATGATGGACTATAACACTGTTGTTATAGTAAATGATTTCCGAAAGGAAATGTTTTTGATGTAGTATTGGGATTTATATATCTATCTAAATTTCGAATCCCTATACTAGTGATTTTGAGTCGTCGTAACGATGTTTTACGTAACATTCGTTTTGACTCAAATAGATGTTGTTAAAACAAATGATTTCCTTAAAGAATGAAATATATACTTAATTTGATTTAAGTATATTGAATATTTTCAAATGTTGAAAATAAATGATTTGTGAAATACTTATTATTAAATAAGTAGGGAAATGCATTTCCAGAATGAAATGAAACGTTTTTGAGATTTATCTTCTTAAAGATAAATCGAAATTGAATATCGAAAACGATTTGAAAATCGTATATCAGTAGATATTTTTGAAATATAAATTCACTATGGAATTTATAAAAGAAAGGGAAGTTGTTTAAAAAAAAATATCGATTTATTTTTGGAGTGTGGAAATTTTATATCTAGTAAAGATATTTTTGAAGATGAAATAATTTAGAAAATTATTTGGAATCTGATGATGTTGCGCATCTTTATTGATAGTTAAATAACCGACTATCAATAATTACCTTTAGATAGGTATTTGTTGTGAATTGGATGAATTTGAATGCCACACTTATTTTTGAATAAGCGCTCACTATTCGGGTTAGCCGGGAAAGGACCATGGGGTCGTATAACCCATTCCGAATATGTGATACGTCGTTATGAATTGCATTTGAAGACCGGTGTTGAAGACCGGATATTTTTGAAAACGGAAGGATTACCGTCGAGTTACTCTACATCGGCTGATCTCCGATTTAGAGGTTTTATCACCCTTAGTGATGGGAAGTCCGGACGTGATTAGAAATTTATCCGGAAATGCAAGGGCTTCGTGAGAAGTGCCTTCGGTTCTGTTCGATCCCGGAACAGACTTGTATGGATTGTGTGTCTGACGTTACAATTTGAGATATAAAGCTGATTTCTTTCAAATACATTTCTGTTGGTGGCGGAGAATTTATTCTCTTAGCTTAACACCCTTCTCTGAGACGTACGAGCTCAGAGGTTATGTAGTTGAAATTTATCAGCGATATATCCCAATTTGGTAACGTGGCATACTAAGTGTTGCTGTGAAATGGTCAGTGTTTGATCATTGGTGATATGATCATTTGTTTGATCTTATATCTTTGCGATCATAGGTTGATCATTTGTTTGACCCGAAGCAGGGCTTTGTAGAAAGCGTAGCTTTGTGGACGAGACTTCGTCGAGCCTCACACCCCGGAAATGGTCGAAACAGGAAGGATGCGGCAAGGTTCTAGGGAGTAGCGCCCCTTAGTGTATGTCATTCCTTCTGGATAGAGGTGGTATCATGGTATGGAGCCCAGATACTTAACCTATGTGGTTGCTGCATTATTATCTATGTGGTTTGTTGGAAATCGGGGATCCTCGGGAAGATCGGTTACGATCGGGGGATGGCATACACGTGTCAGTAGTTACCTATTTTTGCAGAGGTAACCCGACCTTGTGTTGGCAGAGATCCGGTTAGGTTCTCGGGTCGTCTATTCCAGGGACGTACCCATCGTGGATAGGAAGTTCCTTAGCCTGACCATTTGTTGGAAATCCAAACTCCAATACGAACTTTGTACGGTATTAGTTGTAGAACCTGCCATTTACGTACGGTGGTCACCACTGTTTAGATGGTAGCTATAGTAGGCATACGATACTGGTCGTATGTTGGCTAAGATTAATATTATACTTTCGAAATGTTTCTACACTATGCACTAATAATAATATCAAAAAGAATTTGATTTTGCGTAGTAAGCATCTTTGACTATCATAAGAAGAAATCTCCTCCAATTCTGCGTTTGCATTGTGTGTGTGGTGGGAGGTCTTATGGTAGTTTCATTTTTCCAAAAGCATTGCGAATTGACTTTAAAATTATCTTGTTGTTGTTTTAAAGAATAACTGTTTTACGATCTCACACCAGTCACCATGACTGACTCGGAGTTTATTGTTTCCCTTCTAAACTCTGGGTGCCCACAAATTTCCACACGGGCAGCCTAGAGTTATATTATCAGGATATTCTGGATATTCTGGAGCTTTGGAGATAAGCTGGATGACGAGACATAGTATTTGTATCTGATAGTATGTATCCCGCTGTGTATTCTGTATGAGGACAAGTTATATAACTGTCCATTGTTGTATTGAGTTGTATATTGACTCTGATGATTGATGTATGTATAAAATGATATAGTTCTTTGTTTTAAAAGACTAGTAATTATCTATTATATATTGTTCCGCTGCGATGTGTAAGATTCTGATGTTGTTCTGTTGTCCTTCTTTCTTCTTCTTCTCTCTTTTTCTTCTTTTTAAAACCCTCACTATTGGAGTTTCCGGCACTCGATTGCTCGGCAGTCGATAAAGTGAGTATCGATGTCGAATTTTCGAAAGTCGAAAATTTCGGTACGTGACAAAAAATCTTAAGTGGTTTATTCGAAATGATCTTGGTGATTGCAAAATTAACCAAAGATAAAGTTGACTATATATTATAAGACTAGTCAATGGAATAACGCAAGATTCTTATTATCAGTCATCCACTTTCAACATTCTTATAAGACTATGTATTATAAGACTAGTTAATGGAAGACACTAACGTTCAAGTGTACTTACAATATTTGGATCAGAATTCTGTATGGATGTACAGATCCATGATAATTGGATATATGCTATAAATAATTCCAAATATTGAAAACATACATGACTAAAAACACAAGGTGACAGTTAATATTGTACACTTTTATTTGTTGTATATACGTAAATTGAAAATTATAGATATATATTTATTAACTTAGTTTGTTATGCTTTGATATAAATATAGGTTGCAATTGAAAAATATAAGTTGCAGTTGAAAATTATCTATGAATCTCTATAATTTGTTGTGTAAGCATTTTCAGAACGTATGGTCTCCCATGTATTTCTTCCGTATTCCTCTCAATATCTTTGTTTGTGTTGTGCTTTACAATGTAAGCATTAAATTCTTACCTTTCTCCTTTACTATAGAGCTTCAATCTTTAATATCTATGTTTGTCCTTGATATTAGTGGAAAAATGCAACAAAGTTGTCACTTATGTGTGTGCATTTACAGTTGTGCTATGCCAGTTTAAATTAGCTTATCTCTGACATGGGCATATACAAAGATAAACAAACTATAAATTCATGACCATATACAAAGATACATAAATTGATATCAATTTGTCATAACAGATAAAAATAACTTGTAATGGTACTCCTCTTTTTTATTTATGTTAACTTCATTTTAATTTTTTGATTTATATTGTATGATGATATGGCATATTGATAATCCAATATACTTGTTGGGTTGAAGCAAAATTTTGATATTTACTGCTAAAAATTATGTTTTCGGAAACTGTCAAATTACTAAAATGATGCAAATTTAGTTTGAAAAATTATCAAAGATTTTGATTGCTTCAAAATAATTTTACACTTATTCAAAATGATTGCGTTTGTTAGTTGTACAATTTTCAGTTAAATTATTTCTCATCCGAACAATATTTTGTATACAATTTTATCTCTATATTTTTAGTAATATATTTTGGAATCTACAGAGTTTATTTCATTAAAGGTGTTGCCTTTTTTTCATATGAAATCTGGAAATCAAAATCAAAATCAAATTAAAAATCGGCAAACTTTAAAACAAGAATAATACGACAAACTTTAAAACAAGAACAATACGACTGGAAATCAAAATCGAAATCAAAATTAATAATCGACTTAAAAAATGAAATTCAATACCTGAAGGAAGTGGGCAATCGAAATTGACAAAAGAAAATTGATGGAAACCGGCGGCGAATCGATCGATGGAAACTAGCACTCTTCGACGGAACTTTGCAAGTTTTCTTTTTATCAATGTTTTCTTTTTTCTTTTTTTTCCCTTTTCTGAAGTTTTTTTCATTTGGGAAGAAGGAGGAGGCGAGGGCGGGTCGGGTATGCGGCAAAATAGGTTTTGTCATTTTTTTTGGTTTCCCTCTCATAGAATACACGCGAAAAAAAAGCGACCGATTGGGAATGTGTAACGACCCGTAAAATTTAATGGTTTTTAAAGTATATTTAACTGGAAATTTGTGAAATTTTAAACAATAAAATTTGAAATTAAAAATTTATTATTTGGAATACGTCTATTTTAATATAGCAACTGGTAAATTTTCATCTGATAATATTGAAGTTTATTTTCCGGTAAAATTTCATTTCAAATCAAACCGGTTAATAACAGTGAATTTAAAAGTTTTCCGAAACCAAAATATGTCAACAGGAGAAAATTTATTCAGGTCATTCTGAATCAGACTGCGAAATTCGTTTTTCCAAATTTGGACTTCTACTGCTCCGTTTATCTTAATTTTGGCCAAATAGCAGCATTTCTGGTACCGGTTATCAACTTTTGATCGGATGACCGTACCACTGATATCTGTGTACCGTTTTGATCGTCTCGTCACGCTGATCTCTACGGTATACTCAATTCTGTATTTGGAGGTCCGGTTCGCGATGGAAACAATAAAATGGTGTGTCATATCGGTACCGTAAATTCTGACTGTTAACTTCCCTTCAGGTTTCTAATTTGAACGTGTATCGGGACCGCAAATATTATTTGCCTTTAAAATTTTCTAGCTGTTTACATTTATGATTGCTATTTTGTAGGTGTGACTTTCGACTATTCACTTTTAAAAAAAAAACTGCTGACTGTTCACTGTTGAAAGGAAACAATACATAAGTGCGATTCAGTTTCCTCTTTCACTTTGCATTTTATATCTGGTCATGGCTGCTCCCGTTTTCTTTCTTCTTCACGTCAGTTTCATTCTTGCCAAAACCCATCACCAACCAACCTTCGCGTTCTCTCCGCCTTTCCCCTCATCTCCGACACCACTGACCACGACCCACCGAGAATCACCTGCTCCATCCCATCAACTTTCGGCCTCATCCCTTCACTTTCCTCCTCCACAAATCTAGGTTGAAGCCGTGCATCCCCACTCGCAAACCCAACCCCAGCCTTCACAGAGTCGCCGACTCATCTCGAACCCCATCACCCAAATGGCAAGTCGAATAGCCACCACCTGCCCTCTACAAGCCTTCGACCTGACAGCAAATGCCACTCCGCCTAACTCGCCTCCCCTTGCCGTGCTCACGTATCTTCCCCTTCGCGACAATCGGCTAACCAAGACTTTTCCTGTCCCCTCCCAGTCGAGCACGCTTATAGCTCCTTCAACCTGCCAAAGCTCGGCCGAGTTTCCCTTTATTCCATGCTTTCTCATTTATTTGAGTTCAAAGGTCAGTTTATATATATTTTTGTTTACATATATTTTACGCTTTCTGATATATATACTCATATTTTGTTGCTTTCAAATCTATATTTGTTTTATTTCATTTATACTACCTGTATATTGTTACATATATATTACGTGTATATATATCATATTTTACATAAAAGAATATAGTTTATATATATATTCGCTTATATGAGTATAAAGTTTTACTGCATTCTTTATTTACAGTTGTTATAAAGTACTTATATACGTATATATGGTTTAGAGGTATTTATGCATATTATATTTACAAATTTGTTTATATATTTAATTGTAAGTTATGAATTAAGTTGTCTGTATAGTTGTATAAGTAGATATAGGTATTTAAATTAGAGTGTATTGGGGTGGCCATAAGTATATTTATGTATTTGATAAATATATCTCGATTTTTTTTTAAAATGTATAGATATGTATGTTATATTTACCAGCCCATATTTTGTGGCTGCTGCTACTCCATAAGTATATATGTTTAGTTGGTATGAAAATTTTATAAATCTGTTGTCTGTTAAGTTATGTTCATGTGATTAGTTATATAACAGTGTTGTAAAAAAAAAAAAAAAAATTTTGTTGCTATGCAAGTTATACATATTATGAAGTTAGGAAAGTACTTACTGGTTTATATCATTTACACATAGCAGGTTATATGCAATTTATATATGTTTTAAAATATATGAAATTTGGGGGGGGGGGTAAATATTTGTTAGCAATATTGATTTTATGTGTATATATATAGATATTAAGTGGTTTGCATTATTTATATTTATACTGGTATTCGATCTGGCAGTTATATATAATACTTGTTATATAAATAAGCTATGTATATATACATGGGTCTGGTTTCTTATAATAATATATTTATTTATTTTATTTTGTGTGTTTGAATTGATTCTATAAATACTAAATTTGAATGTGGCGGTATAAATATAGTACTTTAAATATATACACGATATGTTGGGTTGAAATGAATATAATATACAAGTATTGATTTTTAATATATTATGTATATATATAATGAGTTTAATAATTGTGTTTAATTTAAACAATAATTTTGAAATATATATATATTTAATTTAATATGCATTTGAAATTTTGAATATACTTTTATATAAATAGTTATATATATATATATATATGAGTTCACTTACACTATTTACCCTCATCGATTCCATTTTTGACTTGATTTCGTCAATTTCTATTTATCAGCTTTGATCGTCGAACTCATTTCTATCGTGTCCATCTTGCTTTGCTTCGAAATTTGTGCTTGGGTTCATATCTCTTCTCATTTCATTGTCAGATTTCTCTAGCCTCGAAAGGTGAGCAATCACTCACGATTAACGTTCTTTTATTATTTAAATTTGATTTCAATTGAAATAGCAATTGAAATATGCTGCTGTAGTTATTTACATTGTTATATATGCTATTATCTATAACTGTTCACTTGTGACATCTGACACCAGTATCTAGTATTATATGCCTGTTATTACTATTATTTGTATCTGTTCACCTGTGACATCTGACACCAGTATCTAGTATTATATGCCTGCTATTACTATTATTTATATCTGTTCACCTGTGACATCTGACACCCGTATCTGTATTTATACTGATGATATATGCCTGCTGTTATATATTTTAGTATCTGTTATCACTCTGCAAGTTCCCTGTTAGTATAGAATTCACTATGGGTTGAAATGATACATACCCGAACGAACTTTAGAATAGGAGAATTTCGTTATGGGTTGAAATGATAAACCCAAGCGATTTTCATTTGTATTGAAATTGGGATTACGGGTCGAAATGATATCTACCCGTATATATTTAAATTTCGGATTGAAATGATAAATATCCGTATCACTTAACCATACGATAAATATATATACAGACACCGTTGGTCCATATATATAAATATTTAAAAAAAAAATGAATTTTATGGTTTTGGAAAGAAATATATGGTTTTAATAAATGTTGAGCCTTAAATTATTATATATAAATGGGAATGATTGATTTAAATACATATAATATGTTGAGTAATTAAAAATATTTCAAAATAGATTTTGGTAATAATTTGAATAAGTTAAGGTTAGAAAGATAATTTGAATTTAGTTGAAATTGTATTCAATAAAGAATTTTATTTAATTAAACCGATTTTGAAACTCATTGAAATTGAGATGTAAGATATGATTTATAACTTGAGTTTGATTTATAAGTAATCTAATGAATATTTCTTGTTTAAATAAAGTTTAAGGAAATATTTAGTAAAAATGTAATTTAAGGCTAGTTAAATGATATTGAATTTATTAAGTGAATATTCCCTGATTAAATAATAATGAAGTTAAATCAAGAGCTATATGAAACTGTTAAATTTAACATTGAAATGTTGAATATTAAAGCTTTGAAATATATTGAAAATTTAAATGATCTGTTTAGAAATGAATTAAATTGATGAATTGAGCTTTGAATAAATTTGAATTTGGAATTTGAAGTTGATTTGAATCGATTTGCTAGACTTGAGGAAATTAAATACTTTACTTTTTAAATCATTTAATATATATATATACTATTTTGGAAAATGGATATATTTGAAATGAAATGATATTTGGGTTTTGAAGTATAAATTTAATTGAAATGACCACGGTGTTAAAATGTATATTTCCACCTTGTAGATAGTTCTGAAGATCCTTAGAGGATGGTTATCCCAAACATCCTTTAAGTTACATGTATTCAGTTGATATTTCACTTGAGTTGGATTTATTTATATAAGAATGTTAATCCTGACTCGAGTGTTTTGTGTTTTGCTTTACGCTCGGGTCAGACCGAGTGATACAGCATTTGAGACTCATCTTTGGAGTTTGGAGCTTCGTTTGGAGATCCAACTATTGATTCAGCTTCAGCTTTCCAGTTGATTCGTTCACAGAAGTCATCTGTTTGGATTGGAGACTTCACTGCATTTGAGATATTCTGTTGTATTTTATTTCTAACTCTGATGTTTATATAGTAGCTTCATGAACTACTATTTTATCTATTCCGCTGCGTATTATTGTATTACTCTGTGTCTGTGATTCTGTGATTGATTTATTTACTGCATATGCTGAGTCTTTGCCAAATTTAAATTAACAACGCGGTATTTTGAGCAATTCAACTTCGGCATGAGTGTCTACCTATACACTTATAATGGATGCGAATGGTCCAAAATATCGGGTCGTTACAGTTGGTATCAGAGCTTTGGCTCTAGGCAAAACCTAGCAAATATAGTAAATTTATTTACAGAATCACTTTCGTTCGAGTTTGAATTTCTTCCTTTTGACTCGATTTCCTTTGAACTTTGGAACGTTCCTTGCGGTTCCAAAATTCATTCTTGTCTCTCCCTATTTGTATTCTTTTGATTCTGGAGTATCCCATAACTCCACTTCGAATGATCTCTATAAGAATAGGCGATCCCGCTAATCTTTGGATGATTTGTAAAGGGGTGGAACTCCTTTACAATTGGCATTGATTCACCGAAGATTTATATATTTTTGGTTTAGATACCGCTATCTCTTGCGATCGAATGTTGGTTTTTCTTAGGAATTCTGCATCGATCTTGTTCCTGAAGTCACGGTTGACCCGGTTAAGGTCGCCCGCGACTTGTATAAGTATATCCATCTCCTATTTTGTAAGTTAATTGTCTCATCTTCGTTCAAGCCTATCTTCGAATCAGAAATTTTATTTGATTAGAGTTCCTCTAATTTGAATCTCTATCTTTGTTGAAATCCATTCTCAAATCATCCTTTGAAAATCGGGTTTTGTATTCTAGAAATTGTTTTCTAAACCGAAATTATTATTTTGATAAGTATGATTTTATTTTATATATAAAAGTGAAATATTTTCGATAAAGATTATATACCCTTTTTAAAATGAGAATTTGAGGTTTCGAAAGGATTTGTAATTTTGAAAAGTTATATAAGAAATTGATTTATATAAAAATGATTTATAACTAAAGGACTTTAAATTTGAAATTCGAGAATTGAACTCCGGTATTTTGAAATTAGTTTTAAGGTTTTGTAAATATATAATAATAATATGATTTAAAAGTACTTTTCCGAATAAGAAATGTTTCGAATGATTTTAATGAGTTTCGAATGATTTTAATGAGTTTCGAATGATTTCGAAGAAATTTCAAAAGAAGTTTGAGAAAATAGAAGTCCAGAACTCACTTATGTCGCTGGAAAATAATTTCGGTGATGAGTGCACGCATCATCGACATTGATTTTCGAGTTTCAGAGTGGAGGAGAGGCCACTCTAGTAGCATTGCTACGCGAGTGATTTTGTGAAACCATTTTGATTTCAAATTTTGAAGTATGATTCGATATTCGAAAGATATATGTATATGTATTTGAAATGATTTGAAATGAGCCGGTGTTCAGTCCTCGAGTTTTGGATTTGATATAACCCTATCTATTAAAATTGATTTACTGATTGGTTGCTGATTTCCAACTCTTGAACTTAAAATGATTTCTTCAACTATTTTGAAGGTTCGAGCACTTCCAAATCAAGGTTAACTTTTCAAAGCTAAGAAATTTTGAAAAGCATTTTGATAAAGTATATAAGTTTGTTTTGAATGTTTAAGTATGAAGTAATATGATTTAAATAAGTTGAAACTGTTTGGTTAAGTAAATGAATAAGGAAATTTTAAATTTTCTAATATGAAATTTAGATTTGAAATGCTTTGAAAAGAATTTGGTCTTCAAAATATTTTGAATAAAATCTAGTTTAAATGTTTTAACTTAGTAACATCTTTATGAAGCTATATATTTAACAAGTTGGAATAAATATATAAGTTGTACGTATGCTGTTTTATTCGCATAATTAGCTTGATCCAAGTTTGAGTACACAAGTTCGAGGTGAATTACACCATTTCGTGTTAGGATTTTTCATTCGATTCTTGATGGAGAATATTTGATATGGATTTTGGGCTTGATTCTAGAATTCTCTATCATAGTATATGGCTATGCAAGGAGACTGATGGCTTCTAGTCGAGAAACCATATCGAAGTCCGCATTAGGGTAGTCGAATGGACAATACTAGTTCGAAAGCGAACTTGTGTGATCGAGCGAGCGATCAAATGTGATTCTTCGAAATGATGGCGTATGTACACCTTATATTCTATTATCATCGATATATTTTGACGCTGAAATTTTGAAGTTGTTGGGATAGAATATCTTTGCTTACCAAAAGAAAATTTCCAATTTAAATTACAAAGATATATAACCCATAAAAGCAAAGATATTCAATCTCATATGGCTCTTGATACAGCGAAATTATTTTGAAAATTTGATCCTTATGTAAGATAGACCTTACGTAAGTATAAGATGATTTTGAAAACATTTGATTTTGGAAATGAATTGGTTGACTTAAATTATATTGATTTGGAAATTTGGATTTATTTTCTAAATCTATTATTTTGGAAACTTTGAAACTAAAGATAATTAATTTGAGAAGAAATAATTTGGTGAAATTGTATATGATTTTGAAATTGAACTGATATTGAAACAAATTGAAATTTGAGAACCTTATGTTACTAAACACTTGATTTGGGAGTTGTCGAACGTATATAAAATTGATTTGTATGAGTATGAAATTGATTCGAAAACTATAGATTTGAAAAGGTACTCAATTTGAAAGTGAAATCTTATATAATTGAAGTCTATATAAGTATGATTTGATATACTATTGATTTTGGAAAGTATTCGATTTGAAAATTAAATCTTATATATAATGGATTTTATATAAGTACGATATTTGAAAGTGATTTGAAAAGGTACCATATGATACATATTTTCGAAGTAAAGATATGGAAAGTGCCTTCTGCTTGATATCCGATTTGTGGCCACATCTTGGATTCATTCTATCGATATTATTCTCTCTGATTTTTGGTTTTCCGGATATGATACTCGAGTGTCCTTCGAATTCCATGGCGTTACCCATGGTCTTATCGTTCTCTCGTGACTGCATAGCGCAACTGCCTGGCTGAGTCTTGCCTAGGGGTACGGATTGTTTCCTGGGGGATCCAGGCGTAACCATTGTGTATCCTGCAATCTGTGTAGGTCGCGAATAGTAGCGCAAATGCTTGGCTGAGTCTTGCCTGGGGGTACGGATTGTTTCCTGGGGGATCCAGGCGTAACCATTGTGTATCCTGCATTCTACTAGTCATCATGGCGTAACTCGCAGGGCTGAGAAAGCTTACGGATATGGATTGTTTCCTGGGGGAACCAGGCGTAACCATTGTGTATCTGCGAACCATGGTTAGACAAAGGTTTTGTTCGTTTTTGATTGGATTGTACTTTCCATATCTGTTTCTAAAAGTTTTCCAGTATTTTCACTGGGTGTCGAAACAAGTCTACTAAGTACCTGGAGAATTCTAGCTTTGCGCCTGATCAACGCACTGCCAGAGTCTACAGGAACGAGGATAAACTTGTTAAGACATCGAGTTATAAAAGTATTTTCGAAAGGAAATTTGTTTCGACTATAAAAAAAAAATATATATATTTTATTATAAAAGTATTTCCAACAAAGAAATTTTGTATTCGAATTTAAATCCTAATGGTTTGAATAAATTATTCATGCCGATACTAATCTTTTGAATCTATCTTATCTGCTCAGCTTTATTTATTCACCTATATTCTGTTTTTCCAAGTCCCTCTTCTCCTTGTTGACTATATCCCTTTAAATATTGTTATTTATATACTATATGGTTTAATAGAAATTTTAGTGTCATAAATATTTTGAGTTATTAATTAAATACAACATATTTAAAAGAAATGATAATTGATTTATTAATAATGTTGAAAGTATCTTGAGATAAATTAATAATTTATAAATTATGGATTTAATGTTTTCAAATAACTTCTTTGTAAATATAAGTAATAATGTAAATAATTGTTTTCAAATGGTTTTCATACATTTATAAAGGTGTCATTTAAACATATAAATGGTAGTATAAAGGAAGCAAGAAATTTTACAAATGGATTTTTGAAAGGTTTTAAAGTATATAAGATAATTGAATTGCTAATGAAGTTTTAAAATTTTAAGAAAAATTTATATAGTTCAAATTTATTGTTTAATCTTGACTTTCAATCTATCTTTTCTGTCTGGTTGTTTCTATTCTTCTACCTCCTTTCTTTTCGGGGACGAAAAGTTTTGAGTGGGGGAGAGTGTAACGACCCGTAAAATTTAATGGTTTTTAAAGTATATTTAACTGGAAATTTGTGAAATTTTAAACAATAAAATTTGAAATTAAAAATTTATTATTTGGAATACGTCTATTTTAATATAGCAACTGGTAAATTTTCATCTGATAATATTGAAGTTTATTTTCCGGTAAAATTTCATTTCAAATCAAACCGGTTAATAACAGTGAATTTAAAAGTTTTCCGAAACCAAAATATGTCAACAGGAGAAAATTTATTCAGGTCATTCTGAATCAGACTGCGAAATTCGTTTTTCCAAATTTGGACTTCTACTGCTCCGTTTATCTTAATTTTGGCCAAATAGCAGCATTTCTGGTACCGGTTATCAACTTTTGATCGGATGACCGTACCACTGATATCTGTGTACCGTTTTGATCGTCTCGTCACGCTGATCTCTACGGTATACTCAATTCTGTATTTGGAGGTCCGGTTCGCGATGGAAACAATAAAATGGTGTGTCATATCGGTACCGTAAATTCTGACTGTTAACTTCCCTTCAGGTTTCTAATTTGAACGTGTATCGGGACCGCAAATATTATTTGCCTTTAAAATTTTCTAGCTGTTTACATTTATGATTGCTATTTTGTAGGTGTGACTTTCGACTATTCACTTTTAAAAAAAAAACTGCTGACTGTTCACTGTTGAAAGGAAACAATACATAAGTGCGATTCAGTTTCCTCTTTCACTTTGCATTTTATATCTGGTCATGGCTGCTCCCGTTTTCTTTCTTCTTCACGTCAGTTTCATTCTTGCCAAAACCCATCACCAACCAACCTTCGCGTTCTCTCCGCCTTTCCCCTCATCTCCGACACCACTGACCACGACCCACCGAGAATCACCTGCTCCATCCCATCAACTTTCGGCCTCATCCCTTCACTTTCCTCCTCCACAAATCTAGGTTGAAGCCGTGCATCCCCACTCGCAAACCCAACCCCAGCCTTCACAGAGTCGCCGACTCATCTCGAACCCCATCACCCAAATGGCAAGTCGAATAGCCACCACCTGCCCTCTACAAGCCTTCGACCTGACAGCAAATGCCACTCCGCCTAACTCGCCTCCCCTTGCCGTGCTCACGTATCTTCCCCTTCGCGACAATCGGCTAACCAAGACTTTTCCTGTCCCCTCCCAGTCGAGCACGCTTATAGCTCCTTCAACCTGCCAAAGCTCGGCCGAGTTTCCCTTTATTCCATGCTTTCTCATTTATTTGAGTTCAAAGGTCAGTTTATATATATTTTTGTTTACATATATTTTACGCTTTCTGATATATATACTCATATTTTGTTGCTTTCAAATCTATATTTGTTTTATTTCATTTATACTACCTGTATATTGTTACATATATATTACGTGTATATATATCATATTTTACATAAAAGAATATAGTTTATATATATATTCGCTTATATGAGTATAAAGTTTTACTGCATTCTTTATTTACAGTTGTTATAAAGTACTTATATACATATATATGGTTTAGAGGTATTTATGCATATTATATTTACAAATTTGTTTATATATTTAATTGTAAGTTATGAATTAAGTTGTCTGTATAGTTGTATAAGTAGATATAGGTATTTAAATTAGAGTGTATTGGGGTGGCCATAAGTATATTTATGTATTTGATAAATATATCTCGATTTTTTTTTAAAATGTATAGATATGTATGTTATATTTACCAGCCCATATTTTGTGGCTGCTGCTACTCCATAAGTATATATGTTTAGTTGGTATGAAAATTTTATAAATCTGTTGTCTGTTAAGTTATGTTCATGTGATTAGTTATATAACAGTGTTGTAAAAAAAAAAAAAAAATTTTGTTGCTATGCAAGTTATACATATTATGAAGTTAGGAAAGTACTTACTGGTTTATATCATTTACACATAGCAGGTTATATGCAATTTATATATGTTTTAAAATATATGAAATTTGGGGGGGGGGGGGTAAATATTTGTTAGCAATATTGATTTTATGTGTATATATATAGATATTAAGTGGTTTGCATTGAAAGTGTGTACGCTTGTGCACACTAATTACGGATCGTGTAATATGGACTAATATATGCGGAATGTTATTTACAATTGCTATATAAGTAAATATTCAATAAACTAACTATATAGCAATTCACAGATATAGAATAGTAAATGCAGTAAACTGTAAAAATCACACCAGGGATTTTTATACTGGTTCGGACCTCCCGTCCTACGTCCAGTCCCAGACTTCTATCTGGATTTCACTACCAACTACCTCGCTTCACCCGGAGGAACAGGTTTATAACACCCGAACAACCGAACGGGATTTCGTGCCTCTTACAACACCGAGGACTTCAACAAAGATAAATACAATTGTCGTTGACAACTTGTGCTCTTAACAACACTGATTTGTCACTTGTAGTACACCCTTCCTATAATCTTATCCTCAAAATATGTGAATGATGTTTGTGAAGATTGAAGGAAGTATATTACTTATTTGAATCAAAAGATATGAAATAATTTCAATGATTCAATAAGCAATTTTGAAGTAGAAAGCTTTTTGAATGCAAGAGTATTTAGAAATTAAGATCAGAATTTTAAAGCAAAGAATTGTTATATTTCAATCAATGATTTAGATATGTTTATATAGAGAATAAATGGTTGTAACTCTTTGTGAAGAGTAGCCATTAAAAGATGTGATCATTGATGAAAGGAAAGAGAAGCAACCATTGAAGAAAGAAGTGTCTTTTGGGAAAGGTTGCTTTCTGTTTAAAAACGGTCGACAGGTCAAAAATGACCAGTAGACGAAAATTTCAAATATATAGACGTTATGTGCATGTGTGCACGTTCATTGTGCAATTTACACAGGAACGGTCGACCGCCTGGTTTTGGACCGGTCGACCGGTCGCTGTTAAATTGCACAGTGAATGTGCGCTGTCATCCAAAACGTTTATACATCGATTCTTTTGAGATACATGATTATTTTGAGGATAGATTTTAACATAACTAATATTACCAACATACCAAATAATCCACCTCTAATGTATGAAGCTCGTTGTGTCTCAATGAATGACTTCTTTTTGACGATCACGGTTTATCCCTTTGTCAGAAATCAAAACTATATAAAAATCTTGACTCAACATTCTCCCCCTTTTTGATTGATGACAACATAGTTATGAATCTCCCCCTGTATTTGATCTCCCCCTGAGATTGTGCCTGTAACTTTATATTTTCCTGCATATATACTGTTAGCACAATTTTCTCCCCCTTTGTCATCGACAAAAAGGAGTAATAGATAATGGAATAATATAGGAATATATTAACCAGAATATCCATTTTCCTCTTTTCTTAAGTGGTACCTGCAAAAAATATAATTAAGACCATGGTACCCACTTTTTATAGGGTCCTAAGAGTTAGATCTTAGGAATCCAAACCCATACGGGTCCGGTATCCCCTTTATATACATAATTAGAATTATAATGCACAGTATTCATGAAATTCTGAATATATTTGTTCCTAATCAAATTGTTATTTGTTTTAGGAATCCATATTTTGATAGTCTTGACATTTTTCTTTTGAAATTTCACAACTGGCTTTGGTTTGGAATATAATAAACTAAGATTTTTCTTAGCTTCAGTCTTTTGTACTTTCTTTTTCCTTTCATTACCAAGATGTTTCTTGGTTTCTTGTTTCCTATATCCCAAACCTTGTTTATTTGAAACAGATTGTGAACTTTCAATGATTTTTGTCAAATTTTCTCGACCTTTGTTAAAGTTAGAAACATTTTGAGTTATGTCATCTAACTTAGTTTGTAAGCTCGCCTTTTCTAGGTCCAGATTTTTGACTTTTGCCTTAAGCTCATGATTTTCAATAGTGAGAGCATCATTTTTCTCTTTTTGAGTTTCAATTTCTTGACTCAAAAGAGATAATTGAGAGTCAACATTAGATGATGATTCTTGAAGTTTTTCAAGTTCTTCTTCTAATATTTTCTTCTCGTCTTTTAACATATCTCGTTCAAACTCTGTTCTACTCAAATCTGCTTTGGCTACTTTTAATTGACGTTTTATGTCTTTATATTTGACTATCAATTCAGAATTAATATCAAGTAATTCATCAAATGTAGGAATTTGTACCTCATCTTCTATTGCCATAAAACAAACATTAGCTTGTTCATTCTCCTGATCACTTTCACTTTCAGATGAGGATGAGTCTGAATCATCCCATGTTACTGAGAAGGCTCGTTTCTTTGACTTGTCCTTCTTATGTTTGAATTTATCATTTTCTGACTTCTTCTTTTGTTCTGGACAATCCTTCTGCATGTGCCCCTTTTTGTGACAGTTGAAACATTCTATAGTTGATGAAGATGGTTTGTTTGATCCAGATTTCCTTTTGTTGTAACGACTGGCTTTTCGATATTTTAGGAATTTTTTGAATCCTTTTGCAATGAATGCCAAATCTTCATCTTCAGAATCTGATTCATTTTCATCTTTCTCAGCATGAAATGCTACATTTTTCTTTTCTTCTTTCTGTTCTTTTCTAGCCTGCAAATTTGCTTCATAGGACATTAAATTTCCTATCAATTCATCTGGCTTCATGATGGAAAGGTCATTAGCTTCTTCAATTGCTAATACTTTTCCTTCCCATTCACTAGTCAGAGAATGTAGGACTGTTGAAACAACATCAAAATCTGAATATTTTTGCCCTAATCCGATAAGTGCATGATGAATAGTTTGAAATCTTGAATACATATCATTGATTGTCTCATTCGGTTTCATTTTGAAATTTTGAAACTGACTCTTCAGCATGGCTATTTTGGCTTGTTTAACCTTGTTAGTACCTTCATGAGTGGTTTTCAGCGTTTGCCAAATTTGATATGCAGTAGTACAGATACTAACACGGTTATATTCATTTTGGTCTAATGCACAAAACAACATATTTATTGCCTTTGCATTTACAGCTGCTGCTGTTTTCTCAGCCGTTGTCCATTCTGAATATTCAGTTGTTGGATTTACTATTTCTTTTTGAGTAGCATTCCAAGCATCATAGCTATTTGATTGCATGAAAAATGACATACGTGTAGCCCAATAGCTATAGTTGAGACCATTAAAGAATGGAGGTCTTTGTGTTGATTGACCTTCCGTGTAAGTGCCAGAGCTAGTACTTGCGTTATTTGCCATATTACAAGAATATATCAAATAACGGTTTTACGGTTATATGATGACCGTGCTCTGATACCAAATGAAAGTGTGTATGTTTATGCACACTGATTACGGATCGTGTAATATGGACTAATATATGCGGAATGTTATTTACAATTGCTATATAAGTAAATATTCAATAAACTAACTATATAGCAATTCACAGATATAGAATAGTAAATGCAGTAAACTGTAAAAATCACACCAGGGATTTTTATACTGGTTCGGACCTCCCGTCCTACGTCCAGTCCCAGACTTCTATCTGGATTTCACTACCAACTACCTCGCTTCACCCGGAGGAACAGGTTTATAACACCCGAACAGCCGAACGGGATTTCGTGCCTCTTACAACACCGAGGACTTCAACAAAGATAAATACAATTGTCGTTGACAACTTGTGCTCTTAACAACACTGATTTGTCACTTGTAGTACACCCTTCCTATAATCTTATCCTCAAAATATGTGAATGATGTTTGTGAAGATTGAAGGAAGTATATTACTTATTTGAATCAAAAGATATGAAATAATTTCAATGATTCAATAAGCAATTTTGAAGTAGAAAGCTTTTTGAATGCAAGAGTATTTAGAAATTAAGATCAGAATTTTAAAGCAAAGAATTGTTATATTTCAATCAATGATTTAGATATGTTTATATAGAGAATAAATGGTTGTAACTCTTTGTGAAGAGTAGCCATTAAAAGATGTGATCATTGATGAAAGGAAAGAGAAGCAACCATTGAAGAAAGAAGTGTCTTTTGGGAAAGGTTGCTTTCTGTTTAAAAACGGTCGACAGGTCAAAAATGACCAGTAGACGAAAATTTCAAATATATAGACGTTATGTGCATGTGTGCACGTTCATTGTGCAATTTACACAGGAACGGTCGACCGCCTGGTTTTGGACCGGTCGACCGGTCGCTGTTAAATTGCACAGTGAATGTGCGCTGTCATCCAAAACGTTTATACATCGATTCTTTTGAGATACATGATTATTTTGAGGATAGATTTTAACATAACTAATATTACCAACATACCAAATAATCCACCTCTAATGTATGAAGCTCGTTGTGTCTCAATGAATGACTTCTTTTTGACGATCACGGTTTATCCCTTTGTCAGAAATCAAAACTATATAAAAATCTTGACTCAACATTATTTATATTTATACTGGTATTCGATCTGGCAGTTATATATAATACTTGTTATATAAATAAGCTATGTATATATACATGGGTCTGGTTTCTTATAATAATATATTTATTTATTTTATTTTGTGTGTTTGAATTGATTCTATAAATACTAAATTTGAATGTGGCGGTATAAATATAGTACTTTAAATATATACACGATATGTTGGGTTGAAATGAATATAATATACAAGTATTGATTTTTAATATATTATGTATATATATAATGAGTTTAATAATTGTGTTTAATTTAAACAATAATTTTGAAATATATATATATTTAATTTAATATGCATTTGAAATTTTGAATATACTTTTATATAAATAGTTATATATATATATATATGAGTTCACTTACACTATTTACCCTCATCGATTCCATTTTTGACTTGATTTCGTCAATTTCTATTTATCAGCTTTGATCGTCGAACTCATTTCTATCGTGTCCATCTTGCTTTGCTTCGAAATTTGTGCTTGGGTTCATATCTCTTCTCATTTCATTGTCAGATTTCTCTAGCCTCGAAAGGTGAGCAATCACTCACGATTAACGTTCTTTTATTATTTAAATTTGATTTCAATTGAAATAGCAATTGAAATATGCTGCTGTAGTTATTTACATTGTTATATATGCTATTATCTATAACTGTTCACTTGTGACATCTGACACCAGTATCTAGTATTATATGCCTGTTATTACTATTATTTGTATCTGTTCACCTGTGACATCTGACACCAGTATCTAGTATTATATGCCTGCTATTACTATTATTTATATCTGTTCACCTGTGACATCTGACACCCGTATCTGTATTTATACTGATGATATATGCCTGCTGTTATATATTTTAGTATCTGTTATCACTCTGCAAGTTCCCTGTTAGTATAGAATTCACTATGGGTTGAAATGATACATACCCGAACGAACTTTAGAATAGGAGAATTTCGTTATGGGTTGAAATGATAAACCCAAGCGATTTTCATTTGTATTGAAATTGGGATTACGGGTCGAAATGATATCTACCCGTATATATTTAAATTTCGGATTGAAATGATAAATATCCGTATCACTTAACCATACGATAAATATATATACAGACACCGTTGGTCCATATATATAAATATTTAAAAAAAAAATGAATTTTATGGTTTTGGAAAGAAATATATGGTTTTAATAAATGTTGAGCCTTAAATTATTATATATAAATGGGAATGATTGATTTAAATACATATAATATGTTGAGTAATTAAAAATATTTCAAAATAGATTTTGGTAATAATTTGAATAAGTTAAGGTTAGAAAGATAATTTGAATTTAGTTGAAATTGTATTCAATAAAGAATTTTATTTAATTAAACCGATTTTGAAACTCATTGAAATTGAGATGTAAGATATGATTTATAACTTGAGTTTGATTTATAAGTAATCTAATGAATATTTCTTGTTTAAATAAAGTTTAAGGAAATATTTAGTAAAAATGTAATTTAAGGCTAGTTAAATGATATTGAATTTATTAAGTGAATATTCCCTGATTAAATAATAATGAAGTTAAATCAAGAGCTATATGAAACTGTTAAATTTAACATTGAAATGTTGAATATTAAAGCTTTGAAATATATTGAAAATTTAAATGATCTGTTTAGAAATGAATTAAATTGATGAATTGAGCTTTGAATAAATTTGAATTTGGAATTTGAAGTTGATTTGAATCGATTTGCTAGACTTGAGGAAATTAAATACTTTACTTTTTAAATCATTTAATATATATATATACTATTTTGGAAAATGGATATATTTGAAATGAAATGATATTTGGGTTTTGAAGTATAAATTTAATTGAAATGACCACGGTGTTAAAATGTATATTTCCACCTTGTAGATAGTTCTGAAGATCCTTAGAGGATGGTTATCCCAAACATCCTTTAAGTTACATGTATTCAGTTGATATTTCACTTGAGTTGGATTTATTTATATAAGAATGTTAATCCTGACTCGAGTGTTTTGTGTTTTGCTTTACGCTCGGGTCAGACCGAGTGATACAGCATTTGAGACTCATCTTTGGAGTTTGGAGCTTCGTTTGGAGATCCAACTATTGATTCAGCTTCAGCTTTCCAGTTGATTCGTTCACAGAAGTCATCTGTTTGGATTGGAGACTTCACTGCATTTGAGATATTCTGTTGTATTTTATTTCTAACTCTGATGTTTATATAGTAGCTTCATGAACTACTATTTTATCTATTCCGCTGCGTATTATTGTATTACTCTGTGTCTGTGATTCTGTGATTGATTTATTTACTGCATATGCTGAGTCTTTGCCAAATTTAAATTAACAACGCGGTATTTTGAGCAATTCAACTTCGGCATGAGTGTCTACCTATACACTTATAATGGATGCGAATGGTCCAAAATATCGGGTCGTTACAGAATGGGTTGAAAAGAAAATGCTTGCATCTGCCAATTTATGTCTGTTAGTATATAACTGACAAAAATGAAGTTAATTGCGTCGGTTGTAAAGAAAATGGACGTAGATAGGTTCTATTACTTCAGTCTACTTGCGTCGGCTGTAACTAACAACCGACGTAAATTGCAGTTTTTAATTTTCTAACGCTCCCATATGTCATTTGCATCGGCTGTTAAGAAGGAACCGACACAAATGATTCTATTTGTGTCGGTTGTAAGCACAACCGACGCAAATGAGGAGAAGTAGCATACCTGTTTTGTACTAGAGTCTGCTATTATTATAGTGTCTAAGATACAAATATTTATTAATCTTAGCCGATATTGTTACATCAATTAAATTTCAGCATAATAGATATACAAGTAAAACCGCAAATGCTCGTTTGGAGAATTGATTCCATACAATGACTATGCTACTAGGGTACTACCCGCCACGGTGCATCTCTAGATTAAGTAACATCGAGGACCTCGCCAGGATCCCCTGCCAACACAAAACCGGCTTACCACTTGAGTGGAAGTACCAAATATATCACCCCTCCATTAATGCGCCATGAAGCATATAAATTAGAGATATTATTGACTTTAGATAGGGATGATCATACCGTACTTGGGAGCGACCCACTTAGCCCTGTTGCATCTCCCTTGTTTTAGTTATTCCCGGTTGATGAGGCTTGAGGCTATGTTTTACCTTTTATATAGAACTTCCCACTTGGATTCCATCATCTTTAAGATGTCTTCACTTCAAAACACTTGAGTTGGATCGAAGTAGTTTTCGGATAACATACCCGATCCCAGTCTCTCCGAAACAACATTCGATAGTTTCCGGTAAACTCAACCCCTATTATTTAGGAAATAAATTGTTAAAGTTAAGAGCAGAGATAACCTCCTAACCGTTAGTGGATGGATTTCTTTATCATTTGTTCTAGGAGAATGAAATGAGTTTTATACGCACAGTATAGCATCATCGGAGATGACCGTGTCATATAACTCATGTGTTTCTCCTAGATATTTCCAAAGTAACATTTTTGGGTCCAAATTTGATAGTCGATTATTTAACTATCCACAAAACACACATCCAAATCAGGGATTTAGTCCATATGGAAAACCAACAATGGTTAAGCACATAAGCAACCACTAGCCTCTTTTAATAAATCTTTTCACTAACTAAAATCACTTTGCAAGTATTTGTACCAAAATACTTTTGCAAAGATTCATTCACAAACCCTTATATTTTCAATATTTGAAAAATATCCATATACTTATCTCAACGGTATAAGTATATTCACAAAACAGAGAAAGATTTCATTTTTACACAATTCTAGAACAGATTTATAAATTCCTTTAAAAATCTCTAAAACTCGTTTATAACCTCATTCGTTAATCTTTGAAATCGTTTATAAACTCCCTTTTTAACATTTCTAAAATCATTTATAAACCCTTTATAAATCCATAAGACCATTTATAAAGCTCCTTTTATAAATCTATAAACCCATTTCTAAAACTCTTCTATAAATATCTAAGACCATTTATAATACTCTTTTTACCCTTTACTAATCTTCTTTTAAGTTTTCCTAACCATGTTATAAGATTCCTCCTACAAAATCCACATCTGTTTATAAAATCCTATTTATAAACCTCGAAAACATTTATAAATAAATTCTAACCATTTACTTTAAAACACTATTATATAATAATAAACATTATAAATAAATAATAATAATTTCAAAACATTCTTAATAAAAACAATAATAATTTTTATCTTCAACATTATCATAAATAATAATAATTAATTCCCAAAACCATATTGATAATAATTATAATTAATTTCAAACCATATTAATAATTAAATAATTAACTTTTCAAAATATTAAAATATTGGTAAACAACTTTAAAATAATGTTAATATAAATAAACAACTTTTAAAACATAAATATATTTCCTTGATAAAAATCCATACTTTAGAATCAACTATTTTCTAAACAACATCCCATATATTATCATAAATCCACAATTTGGTTTATTTTCCTAATATATCCAATGATACTGGTTTCCTTTTATTTCTGAACATCATTTTTCCAATCCACATACCGTTTCCTTTTATGTATCCAAGGACCATATACAAAGGGCCATCCGCTCCAGGGGCAGGAATATATCCAACCCAACAATATAAAATAGTAAATCATCCAAACAGTCAATATCAATTAACAGTAAAATATTCACATATCCAATAAATAATTTTATCGATGATATATTATTTCTGGTTAACCAAAAATGTGAGTTTAACTCATTGAAATTCCAAAAATCGCCATAGCGCTCTGGTTTAAATTAAAATTGAACAGGCGTCTATTCAATTTTAACCCAAATTCCCACTAGCTGCAAATCCCTCTAATCCAACTCCATAATGTAGATTTCACTGATATGAATGCAATGCAAGTAGTCGCGCTCAAATCCGACCTCGTATGAAAAAGTTATAGATTATACAATATCCACTAATAAAAAAATTTATTTCAATTTAATTACACCATTAATTATTAATTACCGTCATTAGCTTTACTTAATCCCGTAATTATGAAAACCGTAATTGCGCATTTGCAACTCCATATCACGACATCGCATAAAACCCAACAGCATGCCTCATTCTTCGATCGCTAGATCCGCATTTGCTTCATCGGAGACCACCGCTTCCATGCTATGCACTGCCCCGCCTTCCCTCTACCCATTAACACCAATGCTGGCCACCATCCCTTCATCGATCGCCAGAAAATGCAAACTCAACGCTGCTGCATCGTGCCTAATTTTCAACCACCACACCTTTATCCAAGACGATCCCACCGTCCATCGAGTTCCTATCGTCATGCTCTACACTTTCCTAGTTGATGTCGAGAGCCAATACGGCCTGTGGTGGGGTTGATTGGTCATGGAGGTTGGTTAGGAGGAGGGGAATTTTAAAAAAAATTCGAATACAAAATTCTTGCCTGGACGCAATTATATAGGAGAATTGGGTATGGGCAGCACGATAGGCATGGGTCTAATATTATATATATATATATATATTATAATATCCTGTTCTAAACGCTTAAAAATCTCAAACTCTAAACAAGGTGTGCCGCTTGGCGTTCTATATGTTATACCTCTGTTCCAAGCACAATGGAATTAATCTTGAGGCCTAATTTGATCATATATAGAAGTTAGCTTTTCAAACTCAATTATATTATAAAGATTTCTGAAATTAATTTATATCCATTTCAAACCTGTATGACCACACAATACATCTGATCACCACTAAATTTTATTATCATATAATAATTCACTATTATGGATCCAATGGAACTGGTTTCGTCCAATTTCGAGACAGTGCCCTGGAAGGCTATTTTCACACATAAATTTAAAACTAGTTATTATTGAATCAGCTTATTCACTTTTAAATTCAAAAGTTTACTATTTTCATTATTATTCAAATAGAATTTAAATCAACTTTCAAAATCATTTTAATTTACATTAAATTCAAGATTTAATTATTTAAACAATTCCACCTATTCACTTAAATAATACAATTATCAAATAAATCGCTGAATTTGAAATATAAGTTGTTTAACTTATAAAATTCAATTTCCAATACTTAAAAATCAATTTAATATTTCAAATTAAAATGACTAAAATTCCAGGTCATTACAATGTGTATTTGATACACATGTAGTATGTTTATGGTAAACTCATAGAGTATAAAATAGAAGTAAATAAAATAACTTGCGATAGAAATGATTCGATTTGATCAAATGACCGAGTATATTGGAAAAAGTTTTGAATGTACCTAAAAATGAATAAAGATTCAATCTCAAAAGTCATTCCTTCACGTGATACATAATGATGCATCGATAAGGAGTAATCAAACTTTGTTGGATAATGTACGATTAAGTATGAGTGAAGTTGAGTTAGTTTCTTTCTATAAGGTCATGTGCTTAAGAGCAGTACACAAGGTTAATATTATATTATCTAAATAACAGTTTACAAAATCATATAAGATAATGGTTTATAAGAAATTCTAACATATCCTAGGCCGAGGAGTTGGCAGGTTATGCAAGTCGAAAAATTGCATGTAATAATTTTTCATGAGGGGTCTTGTATGAATCTCCCTAAAAGGATTTTAGGGAAGACTGTCATTGGATGACATATTTATGTTTTAAACATAAGTTTTGTAAACTAAAACCAAATAAATTTTATAAATAAAGAAATTCATAAAACGTTATGAATACCTATTCTGTTGCATTGAGAAACAATTGTTGTTTCAATAAAATACCAACTTCATTGTGAAGGAATTTTTTTTGAGGAATTATTGGTAGTAAAATGGAATTAGATACGATCCATAGATAAAATTGATTAGATGAGATGAAATGAAATTAACTACCCTAAACGAACACATCACATTAGAGTGTCTAATAAGTATTCTTGCACACTGAAGAGAAACTATGAATTTCTTATCAATGTCGAGAATAGATAATCCTCATTTTTCAATTAAGCCATTAAGAGTATTGACTCTGTGATATGGTACGATGCACAAATCTAAAGGGATTCCAAGTACATTATCAAAATATGATTTCGAAAATCATATCCGAAGGGATGTGATTCATTGGCTATGATTGTGCCTTTAAGAGACTAATGCAGTTGGAATTTAATGAGCATGATGATAAGAATAACCTCATAATTTTCAATTATTGAAATTAGCGTAATAGATTTGTTACTCAACATACTCAAGTTATTTTGAATCTACTCACAAAATTATCGCTTGATAAGACTTAGTGTTTTAGTACATATGCGCTAAAATAGAAAATTCTAAATACTGATTTAGAGTAGACTATTTGCACATAATAACCAAAGTATCTCGAAATCGGTGGGAGCAATATAGAGGCTGTGAGTTTTTGGATATGATCCAAGAAATGATACAAAAGTATCATAAGTATCAAGGTTGAATCGATATTTTGACAGAAATATCAAATAGTTTGATTTTCAATCAAAATGTAGAGGAAGCGTGTATTTATGAGAAAGAACGTTAATAGAAACACTGATATTTCTCAACTGTAAGTAAACAATACATTGTTGATTTTAACGATATACTTGTGTTAGAATCAACCTTACTCTTTTCAATACTCAACTTTGGATTGTAAACGATGTGTTTTATAGTGAGTATAAAAGATATTGGGAATGTTCCAAATCAATATGCAAAGGCACCTTATTAAACTGTCTAATACGAAACATGTAAGATAAGTTCCTTATGTATTGGCAATAGGTTATCATACATGTTATATTGTCTACAATATCATGATTTGTTTATATATTTGATACATGAAGCAATTATCAAATCCAAGTTGATATCACTAAGGTTTGGAATGTTCTCGTGTATTTTGAAATACTAGAGAACCATTTACAGAAACAACGAACCCCTTATGAAGGAGTGTTCGGACTCAAAATTCATAAATTATATTGAGTATAATATGTCAATAATAAACTCAAGTTAAGAATCTTTAAGTTGGAAATGTTCCAAATAAAAGAGATTGTGGCTGATTTATTGACTTGAATAGTGCGATAATAAATATAATGTGTATATATAGTAAATGCATAAATTTGTAACTGAGCTGAGGGTGATTCCAAATGTTGAGAATCCAATAACATTGTTATATGATGACAATATCACTATATAGTTCATAACAAAACTAAGTGCCTACTGGAAGTTGAGAGACATACTTTGAATTATTTCACATGATAAAGGTAGTTTATCAGTATCGGAGAGAGTTAATCGACGGAGTAGATGATTAAAACATATAGTATACCCGTTCACTAAGGGACTGACTCAATTGGTTTAAAGAAAATCGATTTGTGACATTTGAATGAGATTCCATAACTGACCCCAAATGCATGTGGGAGATTGATAGAGTTAGCTATATGCCTTAAGGGAAATTATGTAATTTGTTACATATATCTAAATCGTTGACCAATCTTGTTTGAAATAAAATGTGTTTTCTTTCTATTATATACTTGATATAATGTGTTATATTAATTAATTAATTTCATTAAAAGTAATAGAAATCCATAAATGGTACATTTTCCGATAGTAGTTACAAAGTGTTGTAACCGTGAGCAATTTATCACAATGAAAAAAAATATACCATTTTAAATGTTCCTAGTCAAGATGCATCGAGACTGGATATCGATGTATCCATTGAGACTAGAGTACGTAATGCTCTCCAAATGTTAGACAGTGTATTACTCATGATAGCTGGGGGCACCTAGGGGTTACATATTAATAGTTATTGAATAACTGTGGAACGACTCACTCGATAGTTCTTTGTTGGTTAATATAACTATGGTCAAACAGAAACTATCGATGTGGCTGATTTACACAGTTCTCTCAACTTGAGAATATTGCGGATCTTCAATATGAAAGCTCCGCTTTGATTATAGTTAAATCATGGCATGGGGTTCCATCTAGTGACTATAGTTGGGTCGAGTGAAAGTATTGAAAATGAAGTACTATTCAAGAGAGGATTTGTTTCCTTAGTTATATGGGGTTAGTATCAGGTTAACTCAAGTCAACTCAGAGTCAAAGTCTCAAGCCAAAGCAGTTTGGTTAATTATTATTATTATTATTGAACCAAGAACTTTGTGTTTGGACTATAGAGTTGAATGTGGACGATATTGGAATTTTGACCATTACCGAATTCCAAAAGTCCAAAGTGATATAGTTTTGACGAAGAGAATTGGAGTAAATAAATGTTGCAATTGGGTAATGCTTATTAGACTAAAATCGGATTTTACCAAAACTGGGTAAGAAATAAATTTGGCCATAATGTCACACCACCTGCTAAATGACGTGTGAACGTTAACATTCGAATAGTTCGATGTTAATCGCTGACTAAATTTACACCCAAGAGTCATAACCGAAATGATGAAGTCTCTTTAGACCGAATGATTTAATTAGTTTATAATTGTTATAAATAATTAAATCAATTAATATTTATGAAATATTAATTATGAATTTGAATATGATTTGAGAAACAAATATTGTATGTATATTTATAATAGTTATAAATTGACGCAGCGGCGAATAACAGAAATATATGAAACGGTGAAAGTAGCAATCGGTGGATTGAAAATACCAAATGCCCGAATCCGTTGATCTCAAAGATACCGGATTCTAGCTATCTTCGTCACGTTGATCGCGCACGATGCCGTAAAAGAAGATCTACGATTCTTCGAATGTTGATCTAGCGCACTAGATTCCGTGAATCGGCTTCAACAATCGTTGATTCGAGCGCACTCGAATGCCGAAAGTGGAGATAGGAGATTACACTCAACTACCAATTTAAGAAGAGGCACAAAGCTCTCAAAGAAAGTTTCATTCAAAATCAACTAACTTCAAATGATACAACTCACCCGCTATTTATAGGATTTTTACAACACAGGTACACGACTTAACATAGGTCGTTAACGACCTAACACATACAAACACACATGCGACAAAAAAAAGAAACGACATAAAAGACGAGCGACTTAAGGTCAGCGACCTAAAAATGGCTTCTGGAAATTTTCACGCGACCTTAACCTGCTTCGCGACTTAAGGAAGCACGACATTGGCAATCTGGAGCTCGCGACATAAAGATTCGCGACCTAAGACATCAGAAGATTGGAGACTTATCGATTTGCTAGGTCATTGGCGACCTAAGCCATTTTGCGCTGCATCAAACTTCGACATAAGAAATAGATCGCTCGCGACATACGGAGCTGGTTCGTGACTTGAGGAGGAGCTGTCATAGGTCATTTGCGACCTAAGGAGGAAGCCGACTCGCGACTTAGGGCTACTGGCTTCGTTCGATTCACGGAGGAGGAGCGACTTGATGGATTTAGGTCGTAACTCGCTGGAATTAGGTCGTAGCTCGCTGGAGTTTAGTCGCGGTCGCGATATTGGGGTTAGGTTGCTGGAGTTAGGTCGCGGTGATGGGCGTTCGCGATTTGAGGTATGTCTTGTTGCCTCCTTCTGTTTCGTGCTTTGTCGCGCTGCATCATCCTCCCCTTGTTGAAAAAAATTCGTCCTCGAATTTAAAGCTTCTTCTTCTTTGACACTCTAATCCTCGTGAAATGGAACCAAGTGTTTGATATTGTCAACGTTGGCAATAGGAAGAAAACCTGGCAAACTCAACTTACAAACATTCTCATTAATTCCCTTCACAACTTCCAAACGACCCATTCCTCCAGCATCTAGCTTGTTGTAAGTACCAACAAGAAATCGTTCAACCATCAAGTAGATAGATTCGTTGCCACTTTGCGTCTTCATCAAACTCCATACAAAGTCCACACTTACCTCCACCCATATTCTAGTATGTATAGATAATGACATACATAAACCTGTCTTTGTCGCCGTCTCTTTCGAAATTTGATAATTATGGCTCTTTTAAACAAACCTTTCAACCTCCTTCCTTATTGACGACCCAAAACAAGACGTTGCAATCAACTACATGCTACGATCACAGTCCTCGTGTCTTTCTACATGTAAGTCTTTGATAACTCTTATTCGCCAACTGCAATCAGGAGTATACAATTGCCTTCCTTCGAACAGAAACCCATCAACCAGTCTTCTCAACTCTACCTGTTCTGTCGGACACATATGATTACGTGGCATATGCGGTACAATAGCACCTGGCACTTGATCAACATGATGTTGTACGTCCCTTAGTGGCAGTAATTCCTTGGACAACTCTGCAGGAACTACATCTTCACATTCATTCACTACTGGCTTAACCTCTTCGAGAATTTCAACATGTTCATTGGTTTCATTTCATTCAACAGGAATACTTCTGCACTATCCCCCACTTCTTTAACAAACTCTCTTGTAGATTGTAGACTAGTCGAATCTACTTTCTTCACCAATGAATTACCCCCTTCAGTTCCTGACACACTCTCTTCATCCTCATCAAACTTTGCTGGTTGTGAATTCTCAACCTCGTGTTCATCAGATTTTGTTGGTTGAAAATCATCAACTTCATCTTTATCAAACTTCGCTGGTTGAAAACAATCGACTTCATCTTCCACATCAACAAATTCCTTCAAAGACATCAAAGTCTTTAGTTCCTCGATTTCCTCCAATTTGTTTTCACTCTGTTGACGCCTTTTAGGAATCAAAGTGATTCGTGTATCCTCGAACATAAAACTGTAGCTGTTGGTGTGACCATCATGTTGCACTGCTCTATCGTATTGCCATGGTCTCCCCAACAACAAATGACATACATCCATGTCAACCACATCACACCACCCAATCGAAAAATTAACACAAGCTCTTCGTCCAACCTTCACCTCCCCACCTTTCCTCAACCAAGCTAACTTGTAAAGTTTCGGATGCTTCTCAGTCTTTAATGCCAACTTCTTCACAGCCTCGGTAGAAATGATGTTATCATAGCTTCCTGCATCAATGACAAATTTACAAACCTTCCCCAGAATAGTGCATGTCGACTGGAAAATATTGCTCCTCAACCAACTAGAATCATCTTCTTGCTTTGGCGTTAAACATGATCTCCTCAACAACAAACTACAACCCTCATCTCTTGTCAATAATTCTTCCTCTTCAACTGGTAGTGAATTGACACACTCTACCTCTGCATCTTCATTCTCAATCTCCGCAATCATTGCTCGCTTCTTTGGCTTTGTACATTCATTGCTTTTATGGCCCAACTCTTGACAATTAAAGCATTTGAGACTACTATTGACCTTTGCTTTGTTGGCTTCATTCACAATTGGCTTACTGACGACTTTGGAAACATCCACACCGATATTAACATCCTTGTTTTGGTTGTTGGAATTCGAAAACACACCACCACCTCTCCTACCTTGCTTCTCCCAAGCTAGAGCTTTCTGATGTGCTTCAGCAACAGTTCTGGGATCAAACATATTCACCATATCTTGAATCTGCATTCTCAACCCTCCAACAAATCTAGCAGTCAACTGTTCCTCCGTCTCCATGATATCATTTCTGGCAATAAGTTGATAAAACTCATCTGCATAATCATTAACCGACTATGTTCCCTGTCTCAGATTCTGCAATCGTTGATACATGAGAGACTGATAATTATACGACAAGAATGTAGCCTTCATTAACTTCTTCATCTTCTCCCATGTAGCAATCTTTGACTTCCCCATTCTCTCCCATGTAAGTTTAGTTTGCTGCCACCATGCCATAGCTCTTCCTTTCAAATGAGTAGCAACCAACTTAACTCTACGATGCTCGGGTACTTCTTTGAAGTCAAAAATTTCTTCAACATTAGACAACCAATCCAAAAATTCTTCCGCTACCATTCCACCCTTGAATTCTGGAATTTCAGTTTTCATCCCCGATTCCCATCGGCGATCATCTTCAACCTCCCGATATGCATTTCGTACTTGTTCTCGATCTCGAGAATGAACGCTACATCTACCACCATCTTCATCAAAAACAGATGTACTTCGATAACGATCTCGACCATCCACATCTCTATGATCACGCATATCTTTTCTACTTTGTCTTTCATCATCACGATATGGCTCATGTTCAAACTCACGTGGAGTTCTTCTCTCTTCATTTCTATACTCATGATGTTCTCTTCTCAATGAAATTGAAGATTCTATTCTTTCTCGGTAAGATTGCGGCGACACCCTCCTCGCTTCCGTAACCGATGGCGAAACTCTGTTTCCTCCATGGTTCGAGACTGGCGACCTTCTCCTTTGACCTTGATTCATGTCAATCATCAGTTTCTCTAACTTCCCAATGCCTTCATCAAATTTCTCATTGATACGTTGTTCCATTTGCTCAGCTTCTTCTCGTCTATACACATCGGCAATATTCTGATGATGATTAACTCTTCTCGACGGCATTGTCGAATCAAACAATCTTTACAACTCGGCTTGGTCTTACAAAAGTGATGCACGGCCTTCAACTAGCTCGGATCTACACTTCCACACTTCAATACAAACTCTTCTCCTTGGCTCCAAGACTCGGCTTAGCTATGATTGGCTAAGTCTAGCTCTGATACCAAATGACGCAGCGGCAAATAACAGAAATATATGAAACGGTGAAAGTAGCAATCGGTGGATTGAAAATACCAAATGCCCAAATCCGTTGATCTCAAAGATACCGGATTCTAGCTATCTTCGTCACGTTGATCGCGCACGATGCCGTGAAAGAAGATCTATGATTCTTCAAACGTTGATCTAGCGCACTAGATTTCGTGAATCGGCTTCAACAATCGTTGATTCGAGCGCACTCGAATGCCGAAAGTGGAGATAGGAGATTACACTCAACTACCAATTTAAGAAGAGGCACAAAGCTCTCAAACAAAGTTTTATTCAAAATCAACTAACTTCAAATGATACAACTCACCCGCTATTTATAGGATTTTTACAACACAGGTACACGACTTAACATAGGTCGTTAACGACCTAACACATACAAACACACATGCGACAAAAAAAAGAAACGACATAAAAGACGAGCGACTTAAGATCAGCGACCTAAAAATGGCTTCTGGAAATTTTCACGCGACCTTAACCTGCTTCGCGACTTAAGGAAGCACGACATTGACAATCTGGAGCTCGCGACCTAACTGCTCGTGACATAAAGATTCGCGACCTAAGACATCAGAAGATTGGCGACTTATCGATTTGCTAGGTCGTTGGCGACCTAAGCCATTTTGCGCTGCATCAAGCTTCGACATAAGAAATAGATCGCTCGCGACATACGAAGCTGGTTTGCGACTTGAGGAGGAGCTGTCATAGGTCATTTGCGACCTAAGGAGGAAGGCGACTCGTGACTTAGGGCTACTGGCTTCGTTCGATTCACGGAGGAGGAGCGACTTGCTGAATTTAGGTCGTAACTCGCTGGAATTAGGTCGTAGCTCGCTGGAGTTAGGTCGCGGTCGCGATGATGGGGTTAGGTTGCTGGAGTTAGGTCGCGGTGATGGGCGTTCACGATTTGAGGTATGTCTCGTTGCCTCCTTCTCTTTCGTGCTTTGTCGCGCTGCATCATAAATATGTCAATCAATATGAGATATTGATAAGAAATTAAACTAGATTTAATTACCATATTTTTTTAGGCTTAAATGAGGTATTATTCCATAAATTTGGAAGAGATTTTTGGCTGCAATTATAAAATAAGGACGGCCAAAAATGGAGGCAGTTAACATTTAAAATAGATGGAGGAAATTAGAAAAGAAAAAGGAAAGATATGATCTCTTTCTCTTTTTCAGCCATTATAAAAGCATCTCTAATCCTAACCTATAATGTATTTTTGAGTCATCTCCCCCTTCCTTCTAATGGACGAACCAAATCATTCTTGATCCCATTAATTCTCAAATCAAATTCAAATAAATAGCTATTTGATTGTAAAGACCCGCGAATCCGTACAATCCAAGCTGATAATATACCACACATGTCCAATCCAAATCGAACGGACAGGCGGATAGTTATGGGAAAGAAAGAGGAACGAAGAAGAGAAGAAGAAGAAGAAAAGAAACTATCAACAACACAGAATCTCACAATTGCAGTGGAACAATATATAATATAATATCAATAATCTTTACAAAAGAGAAATTGTTATATACACACATCCATTAGAGTACCACAACAAATCACGATCATCAGCCTGGACAGTTGTAACAACCTGTCCTCACAAATGCTGATGATTTCAACAACAAACAGTAGAAAATAAACATATATGTGACTACGTCTTGAAGACCTCAAACTCGTCTCCTGGGCTCCAATGCATACAAGCAATCTGTAAATATGCTCGATCTGACCCGAGCATTATAATAAAATAACACCCGAGTCGGTCTGGAAAACCAACGTGATAAAACACACCCAACTGGATTTTAAAGTTGTAGAAAACCATTTGAAATCAAAAGTATCTCGTAAGACTACGCCGCACATAAACACGGACGGGTTTTTACCTTACGATAACCAAAACATTTTCTATATAAAATCTATTTACATTGTAGTAATGTCTAGGGGTCTGTTTGCAACCAAATTGGTTACAAGCATCGAAGAATAGATTTATGTAGAGAAGTAAATGAAGAAAGTAAAATGAAAACAGAGGAATAGAATAAACTAACAAGAAAATCAAAGCAATAATCAAGAACACAAGAATTTATAGTGGTTCGGCGTTGTAAGTCGACGTCCACTTTGAAGATTCTTTTTATTGATTCACAAATAGTTTGATTACAATAGCAAAGAGCAAGAAATTAGGAGAAAAATTGATTATAATAAAGATTAATATAATCAGCAGCGTAAAGATCCTCAGAATGACCCCCTAGGCCAGTATTTATAGGTGAAGGTGACCACCAATCTCTCTGAAACTTCAGCTATAGGACCTTTTTATCCATATGGATCCACCATATGGGTCACTAGGCCCAAATCCCAATGAATAAGGATTGGTACCGATCCCTTCATTTCTTCTTGGGCAGCGATCCCTATGGTGGCTTCTTCATGTTTAGATATGCTGGCTCTTCAAATATCATGTTGATTGGACTAGTGGAGCTCATGCTTTTGATTGATCTTTGATTCGACTCCACTTGCAAGTTACCTTCTGTCGAACCCTCTAAATGGATTACGTCAATCCCTCATCCCTTATCCATTTTAACATGCGATCCCTAACACATGACCCCTATGGTCCATATACCTTGCTCTCCAAGATTCTCTTGCTTTGGACCTTTAGATCTCAAAACATTGATTGTTAAAGGAAAAATTGTACTCGGCTTCTAACGTATGCTGATCCCTTCATTGGTGGAGTCGCGTACGCCGAACCCTTGCTAAATGCTAGGCTCTACCGACCCCTCTTTTACTCTATGACGACCTATTTATCGTAACTTTCTAAACCAATGAGACATGTCGATCCATCTTCCTTCATTTACATCGAGCTCTCCATTGCTTCAACTGTGCCGACCCTTTGTCCAACCTACTATACCAAACCATCCATTTCCATCTATGCCAATCCCTGGAGTTCCACCAAGTCATGCCAGCCCCTCGTCTAACTATCCATGCCTGTCCCTAGGGTACTACTGAGCTATGCCGATCCCTTGCTTATCCAAGCTAATTTCCGTATTTCTAGCATCCAACATCATCTATCTACCAACTCTGTCCAATCCTGGTTTCATATAACCATCTGAACTCTACTTCCGAGTCCGACAGCCATTGCTACATGGTCATCGTTCTTGATAACAGTCGAATCTATCTTGCACAATCAGTTTAATATAGCTGGGTCAGGATACTGGGTAATAATTGCCCCCCAAAGTACGTCTTGTGAGTAACATGATGTGCTTTAAATTGAAACAAGTTTGAATTGTCAAAAAGAATCCCATCTAGCTTCTTGATTGATTGTTATTCCTTTGTCGGATCGTTTTCCAAGGAATTGAATCCTCCATTGATTTATATGACGCTTAGTCGATTTTCGATAATATAAGTCCAGTGCCATATTCGGCCAGCATATACAAATCTGGCTATGCAAGACTTATAAACCTTTTATTATCTGGTCTAGCCTCGAACTTGAAAGCTTCAGGTTTGATTTCAATTTCTATTGATTTCAAAAGGTTGAATTTTTAAATCACTCGCATGTATATTCATATACATGTTTCTGTTGTTGGCTCTTGGACGTGTTCGAACGCTCATGGGTCATTGCCAATTTTTATAATATTTGTATGTTCGCATTTACAGTAAATCCTTCACAATCATTATCATCATTCTTGTTTCACTCTTTTTTTTTCTTTTTTTAGATCATATATAGGGATTGGCATTCAACATGCCGATCCATTGTTGAAGCTACGCAAATAGGGATCGGCAGGTTCCTATACCAACCCATATTCCCTTATAACCCATTCAACATTCTCGTGGCTGAACCCTCTTCCATTCATATAAATACATGCCTTTCTCCTTTCCTTTCTTCACTTTTTATTCTATTTGCCTAATGAACCCAAGCTTTTCCACTAGCGCTCTAATCTTCGACCCATTACAAATCCATCCACTTCCCAAACTCAGATTCTCTTGTTTCCATTCTCCCCATCAACTCATTTTGCCTTGCCTTTCAACTTTACGCACAGCTAGATACTCACTTCCATTTTAGCTCAAACATTCGTATCCCTACATAGGTAAGGTTCGGCAACACTTTCCTTTAATCATTCGATGGGATTCTTAGCCTTGAACCGTTAACGAGTGTTTCAGGTAGTGATGGCGAATGATCTTGGTGAGGTGAACAATTGTTGGAGTAGAGGTTTGGCGGGTTGAATTGGGTGTAAAAATACGAGAGGAAGAAGAGAGATGAGGGTTCGGTGAAGGAAGTTGGTGGAGAAGGAGTTAGGAGTAGAGAAAGGTAGGGTTCAGTTTACGATGAGATGGCAATGGCAGGGATCAGCAAGTGAGGGTTTGATTGTTTAGTTATTTTTGTTGAGGAGACGATGAAATGAAGGACGGTTGAGGAAAAGGGTTGGAAAGGAAAGGTTTGGAGAGGGATCGGTATAGGGTGGTGGCATATGATATGGATCGGTACAAAAGTTTTTGATGGAGAGATCGGTGGCTGTGGTCATGTATAGGGATTGGTAGCTCCTTGGGAAAGGGATTGGCAATGAACACTAGGGATCGGCATATGCCTTGTAAACTAATCCAACTCAACTCATTCGAACAATCAACGCTAGTTTGCCTTGCTGATCTTGAACATACAATGGCAATGAACAATATAACATGCATACTTGAACTATCGAACTTGAAATTGATCGACCAAACTTCCGCAATTTTCAGTATGGACTAAGCGATAAACTTGCTAATGAACTTAAGTAACAGACTTCATAATTCGATGTGCCGATGGTCGATCCCAAAGCTTTCGTTGCCGACCAATTTTCTTGCCAGTTGTGACGGTCAGCGATGACGGTCTCTTTGGACAAAATTTCCAAGTCTCCTCGTTTTATTTCGCTTTTTTGATTTCAAAATATTTATGTCTATTACATACTGCACTGCACTACACTAGTTCACACTTAGCACGAGGGGAATATTTTATGTTTCTAATCTCGACTATCTATTGAGTATAGCTGATAGGGATCCCCATGCACGAAGCGTTCAGTTGACATTTCTTCTGATTCGATGACACGACACATTGGTTCTAAAGCAAAATCAAGTTCCGCAACTATATTCGGTAGGCCTTCTCCAAGCCATCATGCGGAGCAAACAGAAGTTTCTAATCCACAGGCTGATCTTTTTTCCGATATCCCAGTCCTTTCAACGGAGGACATAAGCCATGTCCTTGATGTTGTAGAGGGCGATATTCTTCTCGATAATCCAATGGATTCACAGGCCTTTGGAATTAGTGATGCTGCTCTTCGTCAGTTATGCTCTATCAATGGAATTCCGTTTAGGAACGCCTTGGTTCCCTCAAGACAAGATAGACCTCATTTTCTCTCAGAAGGGTATACCACTTGTAATAAGTTTATGTGTTGGGATGGATGCGTACTTCCCTTCAATTCAATTGTCCGAGAAATGTTGAGATATCTTAGGATCGCCCCCACACAACTTCATCCCAACAGTTATGCTTTTATTCATGGAACCTTCTTGCTGTTCACGAACGTTCTATTTTGTCTGCCTACTTCCGAAGACGTAAGATTCATTTATAACTTCAAACGATGATCAGGAAGCACTTTTTATGTCTTTCTTGAGCCTTCGCCAAATTATCAAGTTCTGACGGGCGCTTGGAACAAACTCTCACTACTTAAGCATGAATGGTTCTATGTAAGATGCCCTCCTGGATTTGCAAGGTGATGGCTAGAAGGACGTAAGTATTACTTTCACTTTTCTCTCAAGTTCACAGTTCCAAGTCATAGCTTTTCCTTTGAATCCACTAACATCCAGAGTTCTTTCGGGTGTTCGCCCATGTCTTGAAGGCGCTGGTTTTTCTAGAGCTATCGCTGCCATCCACGCTACTTCCGTTGAGGATTGGGACATCAAACTTCTCGTAACCGATGAACTGCTATCCTTGTTCGGGCTATTGGAAGATGGCCGTAGTATTGGACTTCCTAGGAGTGCGGCATTATTGAGGAATGTTGAAGAACAAAAGAGGGATACTGTCAACCCTGTCGTGCCCTCTATCGAGGGGACTCGGGATGATACTTAGGAGGGTGAGATTAAGGATTCTCAAGCCGAGAAGCCGGGAGATGTCGATGCAGGCCTCGGAAAAGTGCCAATGGTTGAACCGTAGCAAGTTGCACAATCCCAAACACCTATAAAGAGAAAGAAGAGGTTGGCGTACAGGCTTCATAGAAGAAAAACTGCCTCGGACCCAGAGTTTGTTATTACTCCAGTTGAAGAGGAATCATCCTCTTAGTACTTGGAAAGCTCATTAAAGGGATTTTCTATTCTTCAAATTCCGGACGACATCATATCTTATGACTTTCCAAACATTAACATAGAAGGACTCAACTCTCCCACTAGAAGTGGGGAAGGCATCCAACCTTCAGACAAGAGAGAAAACGCCGATGAGCAAGGCTACCGTTATCGGTCTTTTGGGAGGAGCACTAGGAAAATCACAACCACAGCCACTTCACTATACACTTCTATTGATCTTTCGTGCGACAATTATTAATACGCTCCTATTTGGTCTTTATAGGTGCAATGTCTCAATCGAGAGCCTTCGATCGCCTCAGAAATTCTTCTGCATACCACCGATCAAGTCGGGATTCATAGTCTACTCCGTGCAAAGAAAAGGACAAAGGACGAGATAAGAATTATCATTTGAGGTAATCTTCTTCCTCTTCCAAATGCCAATCCCAATCCCAAACATCTCGATATGGCAAACAGTCTGACTTTCCTGCCCAAGGTAGAGACCGGCCTTCCTATCGTGGTCCTCATATCGCTGCGTCTCACGAGCCACATTCCGGCTCTTCAAGCTTTAGAAAATCTCGTGAGCACCGGTCATGCAAACATCCTCTTGTTACCTCCGAACCACCTTTGCCGGCCATTGCTCCTGGCTTTTCCACAGCAGAGAAGTTGGACGAGCTCAAAGCCACTTTTCCAAAGATTTGCTTTGATGGCCTCAAATTCCTTCCTTCTATTTATGTAATCCCAGGGCATGCAAAGGAAAGTTCTCTTGCGTGTGTGAACGATATATTTGTGTAGCATGAGTCATTTATACACTTGGCAGAAAAAGTCTCTGAAGTTTCTATTGGGGGACAACATGAGATAGACCACCTCAAGTTGGAAGCTATACACGGCAGAGATATAATCAAGCGTCAGGACGTTGAATTGCTAGAATTTAAAACCCAACTTGCTGAAGCAGAGAAGAACGCCAAGGAAACAACAGAGGCGGTAAGCCATTTGGAAGCTACTCACAAAGAGGAACTCAACGTGGCACTCCATCATAGCGGGGCACTCGCTTTAGAAAAGGATTCCTTGCATAAAGAGACGGACACTCTTGCTCACCACATCGAGGAACTTGAAGAACTTTTAAAGAAAGAAAGGGAGGAAACAATTAAAGCTCAAGAGGAATCACAGAAATACGGCGAGAAAGTTGTTGAGGCTAGAAGCTTAAAGGCTAAACTCAATGAGCAATTCACCAGAATCGAAGTTCTTAAAGAAGAAGATTAAGAGGAGGGCTGGAGAGAGATGACCAAACAAGTTAACTCCCAATTGGAAGCTGCGATGGAGTCCGGCAGGAATGAGATTAAGGACTTATTCGATCCATTGATTATTGAATACAATGCCAAAGTCCTGATCCATTGTGACTTAAGCTTTCTCTATGAGGGTTACCTCGAATCACTTGCTGAAGCTTGGGAGCACATTGTCGAGATGAAGAAGAAAGAGCTGGGTGAAGTTGAACTCAAAGAGGAAGAATTAATGGTGGAAATTCTTCGAGGGAATAAGCCTTCGGATCTAGCTGCCACAAACATCGATTTTTCAATGCTTCAGCACCCACTAAAGGAGAAGAGAATAATGCCAGGTCTTTAGGGACTGACCCTAAAGGTCCTTCTTCATCCCAAGTAGCGGGACCATCAACTTCTCTTGATACGGACCTGGATCTCGATTTTGATCCAGACAGGCCCGCTTCGAACCCAATATGTTATCTCCCATCTTAGAAGGAGGCACCCCGGCAATGACGGAGAGTCAATCAGATGCTGGTATATTTCTTTACTCCTTGGTATATGAAAAGTTTTCGTTCTTCACACGCAATGTCTTCGAACTAATCTCCGCGTTTTATCAAATTTTGTAGGTCTTCCGGGTCCTAGTCAAACTCCCATAAGTGGCATTGTTGCAGAACAACATGTGGAAACGGTTGAAGACCCAGCTGCTGCTAATGTTCCAGGACCCGGTGCTCAAGTCATCAGTGCCTTTGATGAAGATAAGATTGAGGATTCACTCCCGGCCAACGAACCTAATAACGTAATAATTCTCGGTGCCTTAGGACACACTAATAAGACCAGCATGAGGGAGAAAATCGAAAAGGAGGAACTGTTGAAAAGAAATTTTAAAATTGAACCCGCCGTGGTGGACGTCGACGATCATCATCTTATGCCATTGCAAATTATTCCACCGGGTGGATCGATCCCTGATGAACTTCCTCCTACCTCCTTAAGCTCTCCGGTCAAAGGCGGCAAAGGGTCCCAAATGAGAAGCACAAGCAACTCTATCCCCGAGAAATCCAAAAGAGAAAGAAAGTCAAAGAAGTAGTTATTTCTCCAGCTCAATGTACATAGTTTGCATAATCGTTTCTTTCACCTGTTATAGTTGTACGAGTATGAATCCTGATCTTTTGAAATAACTTTTACTGAAGTTTCGATACCTATTTTGTAAATAAAAACTTTTTTATTATATGCTTCGTGTGAATTGTTACTTAAGTAATTGAACGATTACTTTCCATATAATGTACTTGTAATTCGTTGCTTGTGAATTATGTTAACAATCCACCATCTCCATCCCGAGGCCTCCATGTCGTCGTGGCCTCGAGTCGTATCAAACACCAAGCTCGGGCCTTAGTGTTATGCTGTCGGATTCAGTGGATTTTTTGAACAACTGTACTCCTACCCCCGGCATTGATTTGGCGAGGCCATAAGTCGGATGGTCGAATTCCATCCTTAGCGAGTTTATACTCCTTCTGTAGATTTCAAGCTGGAGTTTGTGGAATATAGAACGGTCGAAATCCACTTATCTATTCATTCATGTTTACAATCTAGTCCGCATTTTGGGGACTTAGAGTTATTTTGCGAAATAGAGAACGGTCGAAACCCGCTCATATATTCATCCATGTTTATGTTCCAGTCCACACTCTAGGGACTTAGAGTTATTTTGCGGAATAGAGAACGGTCGAAATCCACTCATCTATTCATTCATGTTTATATTATAGTCCACACACTGGGGACTTAGAGTTATTTTATGGAATGGAGAATGGTCGAAATCGACTCACCTATTCATTCATGTTTATACTCCAGTCCACACTCTGGGGACTTAGAGTTGTTTTGCGGGCAGTCAGTATCCGCTTGATTTATGTTTGTACTCCAGTCCGCACATTGGGGACTTAGAGTTGTTTTGTGGGCAGTTGGTATCCACCCGATTTATGTTTATACTCCAGTCCACACTCTAGGGACTTAGAGTTATTTCAGAGAGCAGTCAGGTTGCACTCTTTTTTGGTTAATTAATTTGCCCCCCAGAATTTAGGGTTTTGATTTAGTGAGCGACCGGTTGAATCTCGGTTGCTTTGATTTCTCTTTTAGTCACACAGTCCGAGCAGGAATTATTAAATGAATAAGTTGACTGAGCTCATTTTGTTTGATCCCAGTGGGAGTTAACACGATTGATCGATGCCAAACTCTGAGAGCATGCTCATATACATTGATATCAATCAGTTTCATTATGTACTTATCATGCAATGTAATAGCAAACATAAATACAGAGGAAGCCTGAAATTGTATTCATTAAATGAAAGGGAACAACATGAACTGTCTTATTACATATTCGAAAAATCAAATGCTAAAGCAAATTTTGAAAATAAATACAACTGAAATGTAAAGGAAATAAGCTAAGTGAAATAGCGTCGTAGATGTCCACTATTCCATGCTCTTGGAAGTGTAATGCCATTGATAGTCGCTAGCTTGAAGGTTCCTTCTCCAAGCCAATGTTCAATGACACATGGTCCTTCCCAAATCGGATTCATATGTGACGAGGTAGGAAAAACCTGTTTTAGGACGAGATCACCAATTTCAAAGGTTCTCGGGCGACTTTTAGTGTTGTAATACTGGCCAACTCGATGTCAGTATGCGGCTGCCCTTATATCGGCTTCCTCGCGCTTCTCGTCTATAAAGTTCAAAGATTACAAGAGGAGATCTTGATTTGTTCTGTGATCGTAGTAAGTCACTCGATAAGAAGGGACTTCGAGCTCGATAGGAATAACGGCTTCTGAACCGTAAGTGAGGATGAATGGAGTATATCCAATCGCGGACTTGTGAGTGGTACTATGAGCCCAAAGTGACATAGGGAGTTCATCCACCTTCTTGCCTCTAGCCTTCTCCAAATGCTTCTTCAAAATTGACTTGATTATTTTATTTATAGCTTCAACCTGTCCATTTGCCTGTGGGTGAGCGGCCATTGCAAATCTCTTTTCAATGTGGTATCTTCGACAGAAGTCTTTAAACTCAATACTATCGAATTAAGTCCTATTATCTGTTACAATAGTCCATGGAAGACCAAAGCGGCATATGATGTTTCGGACGATAAAGTTGATTACTTTCTTGGTCTTGATTGTAGCTAAAGTTTCGCCTCAGCCCATTTGGTGAAGTAATCAACTGCCACAATAATGTACTTCACGCCACCTTTGGAGATTGATAATGAACCGATAATATCTATACCCCACATGGCGAACGGTCATGGGCTGACCATTTGCGTGATTTCTATTGGCGGAGATCTTAGAAGTTTTACATATATCTAGCATTTATCACATTGTCTTACATAATCAGCCTTGATTTACGGTTGGCCAATAATGCCAATAACGGAGTATCTACTTTGCCATAGTTTGCTCTCCAGTGTGATCGCCACATTCTCCTTCACGAACTTCTTTCAAACACGTTTTATCTCATCATGAGCGATACACCAGAGTAGAGGGGCTGAGAAACCTCTCCTATACATGACTCCTTCCTGTATAATATATCATGAAGCTTTGCGAAGGACCTATCGCTTTTCATTTATTTTATCAAGTAGGGCTCCGTGCAGTAAGTAGTTTTTAATTGGAGTCATCCATGATTCCCTTTCAGATTCTGCCTCCAGTACTTGATCGATTTCCATCATGTTTATACTTGGGGTATCTAATACATCGACCGTTACCAAACCCTTCTGCTATGCATCGTCGGTGCTAGCAAACTTGGCCAACGAATCAACCTCTCTGTTTTGATTGCATGGAATATGTGAAATGTCAAAGCATTCAAATTCTGTCAACAACTCCTGAACTCGGGTAAGATAAGGGGCAAGCCGTTGTCCCTTAGCCTGTTAGTCTCCACTAACTTGATACACCACCAATTGCAAATCATAAAAGATTCCAAGCGATTTAACTCCAAGTTCTTTAGCGAGTTTAAGTCCAGCAATCAGAGCTTCATACTCAGCCTCGTTGTTTATTGTTGGGAAATCAGGCTTCAAAGCATAACAGATCGACCGATTTTCAGGAGTTACAAGCACAATCCCAGCTCCAGAACAATGATCATTAAATGCTCCATAAGTATATAACTTCCATCGCACAGTAAGGATTTCACTTCCTTTTGAAAGATTATCCGGCATAGTAAACTCTGCTATAAAGTCCGCCAAAGTCTGTCCCTGGATAGCTCTTTGAGGGAGATAAGTAATGTCAAAATGGCTGAGCCCAGTGTTCCATTTGAGTAACCTCCCAGACGTCTCAGGTCGTTGTAGGACCTGTTGTAAATGCTGGTCGGTGTAAATATTGATCGAATGTGCCCGAAAGTACGGATTGAAGCTTACGTGATGTAATTAGCAAGCAGTACACCAATTTCTCTATTTTTGGATAATTTCTTTCTGCTCTTGTCAATCGTTTACTGACGTAATACACTGGCCTCTGGATCTGATTCTCCTTACGAACCAAGGCGGCATTTATAGCGTGTGCTGATACAGCTAAATAAATGAACAACTCCTCATGATTTACCAGCTTTGACAAGATAGGGGATCTCTCCAAATGATTCACCAGAGCTTAGAATGCGTCTTTACAATCCTCCATCCATTCAAAGTTTCCTTTTCCCTTTTTAATCAGATCGAAAAAAGGAATGCATTTCTCAGTAGCTCCGGAGATAAAACGACTTAAAGCGGCAACCTTTCCATTTAGACTCTGCACTTGTTTAATGGTTCTTGGCACTTGGATATCACGGATAGCCTGAATCTTCTCTTGATTAGCTTCTATTCCACGAGCATTGACAATAAAGCCCAAGAACTTTCCTGATGTAATACCGAACGAACATTTCAAAGGATTGATTTTCATCTTGTAATATAAAAGGATGTCAAACATTTCTACCAAGTCTCTGAAGTGGTCACTTGATCGTCATGACTTCACGAGCATATCATCCACGTACACTTCCATTGTCTTTCCAATCTGATCCCTAAACATCTTGTTAACCAAAACTTGATAGGTTGCTCTGGCATTCTTCACTCCTAACAACATTACTACGTAACAATACAACTAAACATCTGTAACAAAACGGGTGTGCTCTTGATTGGGATATGAATCGGGATTTGGTTATATCCCAAATACGCATCCATAAACGATAACAATCATGTCCTATAGTTGAATCAACTAGCTGGTCAATCCTTGGAAGGGGAGAACTGACTTTCGGACATGCTTTGTTCAGATCTGAATAATCAATGCACATTCTCCATTTTCCATTCGCCTTCATTACAAGTACAAGATTAAATACCCATTCAGGATAGAGGTCATCGCGGATAAACCTGTTAACTTTTAGTTTATCCACCTCCTCTTTAAGAGCGGAAAATCTCTTCAGATCCATGCCTCGTCATTTTTGATTCATTGGAACATACTTCGGATCAATATTCAATGCATGGCTCACAATGGAAGGCAAGATTGCACACATGTTAGAGTGAGTCCAAGCGAATACATCTAGATTCTCTCGGATAAAACTAGCAAGTTCTTTCATCATCAGGTAGCTGAGCTGTGACCCAATCTTCAAGACTCATAATGGGTCATCGCGGCTGACCGTGATATCAATCGTCAGCTCAGCCGATGAAGCCTTGGTCTCGTTGGGCTCCTCTTCATCATCTCTTGGATCTATATCTCTATAAAACCGACTATGGCGCCCGAGCCAAGATCCAAGCGCTGGTTGTATATCTTCAATGGTTTGGATGCGAACAGCTTTGTCCACACCCTTTCCCTTCTCCTTACACTGAGCTTCCCTCAACTTAGCTACATAACAAGCACGTCCAGTCGCATGATCGCCATGAAACACTCTTACACCATTATCCGTCGGAAACTTCAGAGTTAAACACCATGGGTCAAGAGCTGCCCGAAATTCAACCAGGGTCGGTCGACCCAGAAAAACAATATATGGAGAGTCAACATCCAAAATAATAAAAGATAAGATTAGCACTCTCCTTCATTCACCTTCTCCCAATTCGATAGGTAATTCCATGTATCCTACAGCCTCAGTTGCAACTCCATTAAAACCATGAATATAAGATTTATATGGTTCCAAGTCTTTGGCATCCATTCTCATATGATCATACGCCTTTTTGAAGATTATATTCACTGAACTTCCACAATTAATCAAAATTCTTCTTACCAACGCAGGACCAATCATAGCTAAAATGAACATTGGGTCAATTGTTGGAGCCTCTACTTTGTCTACATCCCTGTTTCTAAACACAATATCATCCGCCAGGGTGCGCTGCTATTTTACCGGAGTTCCATCTTCCGTATTTGAATAGCATTCAAAATCTACATGCCTTGTTGCGCTAGCATAACGCTCCATCTCTTGCCAACTCCTTTCCGTGTGATGCGTCCCTTAACTGTCGTATTTATCACCAGTCTTCCATCGGTTTGTGCAGGCTTCTCAGCTCAACATGGATCTTGACCTCGATTGGGGTCAGATGTCCCATGTCCGCCATCCTGCGAAGTTTTCACAAACTATTGCAACTTCTTTTCCCTAATCAATTTCTCTATAACATCCTGGAGATGCCTACATTCATTTGTATTGTGCCCATAACATTTGTGAAACTGACAATATTTCCCGGTCTGCTTCTGTCTCTCTGACGACTCTTTTTGTAACAACTCGAATTCCAGTGGGTCCGGATTTTTCACAAAAATGCTAAAACCCAAGCCCAATGAAGCCTAAGTTGGGTATTTGGTATCCTACAAATAGGCAAAGACAAATATATTAGAGCTCAAGTAAATATCTCATAGCGGAACTGACTAAAATATAATAGTAAGTAAATACTCACCAAGATAATTACACTTTCTAAACAAGTGTCTCAAAGCTGGAAAGTCTCTGCCATCTACCTAACATGTGGGATATATGAGGAGGGGGTCAGAACTAAAGTTTCGGTGAATGGACAAATTATACACTTCTAAGATTAATTCTACATATACCGTCTTATTTCCATTTTCTGTTATGTTAGGTTTATTGGGTTTATAACACTCTCACCTCAGTGCGTGAATCGTACCCATCTACTCCCTCGTAATTAAAACCTAATAACAAATATATTTGTAGCTACATGCCCAATGACCGCATCGGTCCTAGGTACTACTCATGGTACCTTCCGTATCCTCCTCGAAAAGGACTCCATCATCTTGCTCCTAGGGCGTTCCATAACTACATCTGTAAAGGACAGCTTCGTGAGGCCTACAATACAGATGTTTCGTCATCTACTATGAAAACGTAAAACTGCATCCGCACTAGCCTATACTAATGCTTGGACATCCACAATGTACCACCCAGTGCGTACCTTGAAGCCTATACGTAATCGTTCTGCCTACTCCCTGAATCCCGCCAACAAGGTCTACCTTTGTACGGAACTCGGTCGGGGATTTTCTAAATCTGTAAAGGACAGCTTCGTTAGGCCTACAATATAGATATTCTACTTGGTCTATCTCTTTTCTCATCATGTCTATGGCCTCACGCAGCCACCCCTTAACTAATCCAAAGACCTCTAAAGAGCTAAGTGGTTGTGCCCTACTACAAACAATCTAAACATCCAATTGGTTGCACCCCTCATCCAATGTCTCGATAGTGAAAGAATCATTGGCCTGTTGGTTTAACTCTAGTCTTTCCCAAACTCGTTCTTTGATTGATGATGGCTTGATCTCCGCATGCGACTATCCTTTTGGGACCTGTCCACTAAAACCTACTCGCAAATCAGAGTACAGTGTCATACGAATATCCTACTCCATTCATCAACCTTTTGACTGCCTACAAAGGTCCACTTCGTTAGGCCTGCAATGTAAAAGCAGTCAAGGCATACTCTCTTGATGGAACACCTACAGACCTGTCTCCAAGGGTGCAACTTCGTTAGGCCTACCCCAGAGGGCGAGCCTAGAGTACCCTCATGTCCCGTTGAAGCCTCGTACTTCCTTCTAGCCCAAATTAACCTAGTTGGACGTGCTATTTGTGTGCTAAAAAACAGTGATGAACTGCTTCGTTAGGTTCTTTATCCTTTGGGTTGCTCCAAACGCGTCTTACCATTTTTTATTAGACCATACGTCTAATCTTTTATTTTGTGTTTAGTTTACTTTTCTAATTCTGTTGGCTATTTATTTACTCTAATCAGCATAAGCGTGTCTCAGCCTCACCTAACTATTGTGAGACCATCAATTCCTGACTGAAAGGGAATACTATTGGTATGGGCCCTTCTTCTATGTTTTCTTATTAACATAGTGTAAGTTTTAAAATAAGCCTTTTCTGTTATCTCTAATTATAACCAATGTTATAATTATACTTGAAATTGTTACTTCTATATTCTTTTATAATCTACATGTTATAAATATGATTGCAAGTGTCTCTTTTCTATTGTAGTTTGTCTTCTTTTATTATGATATTGAATTCTCTTTGGTTCTTTTATATTATATAACAATCTTGGCTTGGGACGACGTCCGACTTTCACAAATTTACTTATCATAATAACTGCTTTGCTTTTATTCTACTATCTGCGCAGCAAATGCAGATCTAGGCACATTTCTGTTTATTGTTTTTAGTCTTATCAAATAATTAACTTGATTTCTTCTTTAATTTCTTTAACTCTTCACTTATTCTCTTTTATTCTAGGAAGTAGTTCTATTCTATTTGGTTGGTTACATAAATTGTGCTAAAAATCCATTTACATATTTTAATACTAAATAATGCTATAAACAATAACTCGTAATTGCAAGATATTTCTTTTATTATCTCTTAATTATGGATAATAAAAAATACAGAAATGTCTCTATTTTGCACTAATTCCCTTTTTCTTTCTTTTATTCTTGCAACTGCGTTTATCGTTATTCTTACAATATTAAACTATGGAAATGTATTCTCTTTTCTAAACCAACCAACTAATCTATCACTAACTTCCAAATCAAGTAATTAAATTTTCCCTTTTTTAATTTATGACTCCCATTTTATCATAATTTATAGTAAATTTCTTACTTTTAGGCTTATGCCTTTCTCTATAACTGCTAAGCCTAATATTATTCATATTTAATTGGATTCCTATCTTTCTTTTCCATATAAAAATAATTAAATATAAGCTCTCTTATAGAATTTACGATTTCAACATAAATAATTAGCAGAACTAATTACTGAAATAAATGCTGAATTAAAATATTTAATGGGAATCTAACGATAATATATCATAAACGTAAAAGATATATAATTTAAATCCACTCACCTGTCGTCCTTAGTTTTGCTCCATGGCCCTTCCTGGATCCCCTTCTAAGGTGTCTAATATTTTTATTAAGAAGATCTTCTTCCTAGAAATATTTTCTATTTAGGGTTCATCCTCAGGCAATGAACCCGATTGGGAGAAAATCTGATTGTGAGAAAATAGCTAGGCCTAGGGTTCTATTTATAGGAGAGTTTGGGGATCTCAGACCATCGGATTTTAGGATTGAATCTGGTGCAACCACGTCACAGGCTTGCTACGTATCATTGGATTTAGAAATCAATGTTTGAGATTGCACAAAAATTGAATTAAATAGGCTCGGCACGTCCCTGGACAAATTCACATCCAAGGGAAAACGCGGGTCGACCTATAGGTCGACCTGTGTTCATCAGGGGTCGACCATAGGGTCGACCTTTGTGCACTGTGGGTCGACCTATGGGTCGACCCATGGGCCTAATTTATTTTTTTTATTTTTTTTCGTTCTTCTGATTTTCGGTTCTCTCGTAACTTCTTCGTATTAACTCAGATTTCGACAAGTTATATATGGAAATTGATCAGAAAATCGCCACAAACACAATGTTATAAGTTTAGAGGTCATATTCTATCAATTCCAAAAATTTTATTTTCACTGTTCAGCATTATTTGATTATTTGATTATCTAAAAATGCGAGGTATTACATTCTCCCACCCTTTAGAAAATTTCGTCCCCGAAATTGGACAAGGGTAAAATTATGTAATTCCTCGCATCAATCACATAAATTTCGTGTACATCCAATTTTGTGACCATCCATGTCCTTTTGCAAAGTGTCATTCAACATAAAATATATGCATGTACATGAATTTCTATGTGGTACCTCCTATATGAATGCTTTTCTTCTTTAAAAATTTATTTTAAAACATGATGCACACACCCTAAATATACTTGCAATTTCTATATGAATGCAGTCTTTTGAAAACTCAAAATGTTTTCATCTAATTTTTCCCACACTCCTACTTAATATTAGTGTAGTTCAGCGAATTTTACATCCAAATCCTACCATACAACTTTTAATATTCGAATTTTAGAAAAAATCTAATTTTCTGAACTCGATTTCTTATGTCAAATAGAAGGTAGAAAATGGAAAACCTTACGTTTACTGTTTTACTTTTGTGCACCTCTTTCCCCATACTTGGAACTTATGCCGCTATTCTATAAAACCTCTATTTTCTTTCCCAAGCACGGTTTACATAAGAAAAACTTTCCTTTTCAAACTTTTTCCCAAGCTTAATTTATGGAAAAATTGTATTTTTCTTTTGCGATTCTCATTTATTTCTATTGACGTTTCTGTCAATTTCTTTAGATCCTACTATTTTTCTTTTAGTTACTTTTATCTGCTTTTATTTTTCTTTAATATAGCAGCTAAACACAGCTATCTTCTAAGGCTAGGAGGCCTAGAACCATGTCCACTCTGACACAGAAAGGTCCTACTCTAGGAATCCAAGTAACTCATATACTCCTTTTGCTGCCTATTACTTTTTACTAACTTATGCTGTATTACTCACGATGAGTAAGATCAATTAATCTCTTCCTTTCCATACTCAAAATGGAATAACCAAGTCTCATTTATTGCAATGAATAAGGATTATAATATATGCAGTCTCTATCTAAAAAGGCAACTAAGATTGGGGAAATTTTCTCTTTACCTTTACTTTTCATTTTTTCCGCAACTAAGGTCTATTTATCCCAATCACGTGTGTTTTACTATCTTACTAATATCACTTTACTATTCTTCTATAGTCTACACACACGAAGTAACATTCCTAGGTTCTCACTAGTGTCCTATACACTTTGTGGAACTTTTATTATTACTACTAAAAGTAATCATTACTATCTCCTACATAGCCTTACACTTTTCCCGTCACACCTAGGAAACGATTCCAATCTACTCTATATTTAAAAGTTTGGTTTCGTATTTATCATTTCATTTCAAAAATTAAAGCTTCTAAATTTTTGAAACATCAAATCCTAAAATTCTTGCCTTTAAAAGTGTTACTTTGAAGTTTCTATTAAATTTAAAGGTACTCCCCAAACCTAGTGGGGAAAACTTACAAATTCTAAGTTCAAAGCTTATTCCATTTTTCCTTTTAAAGACCTTAACAGCTTTTCATTAAAAAAAATTGGATTTTAAATTTAACAGTTTACTAAAGTTTTTTCTCTTCCAAAAACTTATTTACTTTTTCACCCAATCATTTTTCTTTAAAACATGCCTTGCTTGTCTTTAAAACATTTTTCTTTTCTTGACTTCCAAAAATGTCCTCGCATGTTTTCAAAACATCTTTATTTCATAGATTTTCTACAAAAACTGGAGCATATAAGAACAATCATTCTATCAAAAATCCCTTAACTTTCCAAGTCTTCTAATTACCTAACCATGGAGGAGTTTCTAATTTACTACAAATGGGGATTTTCCACAAAGGCAAGGAACCCATGCGCATAATCAATGGAAAAATATGAAATTTCCATTGCTTAGCTTTCCTACTAAGGCTCTCTATAATATCCTTCCTAACTAACACTGTCTCTAATTATTACACTTCTCATTATACCTAATGGTTTTATACCTTAATGTATTGGAACTACTTTCTCTTATGAGAAACCATTAACGCTAAAACTTCTATGAATCTTCTAAAAGAGGATTTCATGTTTATGTGAAATTACAAGGAACTTATTTTATATTTTATCGAAATAGGCTATACAAAATATGGTGCTTTCCATACCTTGTACATCTCTTTCACGTATTCCTTATAACTTGCATAAAACATCTTTATTTGTGATTTGGTTTCATAAAAAATTATATCATTATTCATTTCATTTTAATAGATTAAAATATGTTTAATCTATATTCACTTACAATAGATATTTCCTACGAAATTTATTAATTTCCTAATATTTAACTTACATCCTTTTCTTCTTCAAAAGAACTCATTTTTAAAACTGTTTTAATATTTTCATAACCAGAAAACATTTCCATATATTTATTTAAATAATAAGTGTACTTACAAACCACTTTATTTCTATACTTAGAAATTATCTTCAAAACACATTTTTATTTGGGTCAAAATAGATGTTGTGTAAAACACCATTGCCACAACCTAAAAATACTAGTATATGGATTCAATTAAAATAAATATTAATAAATCCCATATGTTATGTGTTTCCTGGAGATTTGACCAGGCAACTAGTGCTCGGCATCAGGTAGCACTCGGCATCAGAGAGTGTTCGGCATCTAGGAGTACTCGGCGAAGTACTCGGCATCCAGTAGAGCTCGGCATCTAGGAGTACTCGGCGAAGTACTCGGCATCCGGTGTACCCGGCATCCATGATACTCGGCATCAGATAGTACTCGGCGTAGTACTCGGCGTCAGGTAGTGCTCGGCATCAGCTGGAGCTCGGCGTCAATTAGTATTCGGTGCCCAGTAGAACTCGGTGACAGAAGTGCTTGGCATCCAGAAGACGTTCAGTGTGCATAACTACTCAACGTGACAGTATCGTTCGGCCTGCATGCATTGTTCGGCCAAGAGCTTCGGACAAAGATACGTTCGGCTTCAACTGCAACCATCCTGCACTTCCCACGCATCAAACATACTGTTCGGCATAGAAAGGATCGTTCGGCATTTTGGTGTTCGGCGTACCTGGTTCGGCATGCGGCGACCACTATACTTGGGCTGGAGTGTTCGGCCATCAAGTCCACTTGGGAAGTCCAGCCCATATTTGTCTATAAATAGAGGGGCAGGGCCACAGTGAAAGGGGATCTTTTTTGGAAGAACACTGGGGAGACTCTGCCATTTTGGAGACTCATCTTCTCTACTTAAGAACTTCATTCAAGCATTTGATTCACGAATTGTATTTGTAATCAACTATTAAGAAGATTAATAAAGTTTAACCTCAAAGTGGACGTAGGCAATTACGTCGAACCACTATACATTTGGTGTTCTTATTTTCTGCATTTAAATTAGCATTGTCTTCTCTGTTTAATTTACCTTCATCACTTATTTCTCTACACAATCTTTCTTAACGAGGTTAGTGACCAATTTTGGTACTAACACTTTGGTGCTTTCATTGAGAGTTGAATTCTCAGACCTCAAGGATCTGCTTTGAAGCTACTGGATTGAGCAAATCCCCCAAAGAAGATCTGACTCACTGATAGGACATCCGTTGATTCTACTCAGAGTTCATACCAATAACTCTACAATGGCAAGACCACGTACCAGGTCAGCTTCTTATAATGCGGATGCCCACGAGACTGCTAGCGTGCAACAAGCAGGACCTAGCAATCAACCAACAATTCTGGATGTAGGAATTACTGCTCAGGACCAGGCTCCGGTTGTCACCAGAATAGAGTTCAACGACTTGATGAGAGAACTCAGAGAAAGCAGGAGACAACTAGGAGAGCAGATGCAAGCTAACGCCAACCTGATGGCACAACTCACTCAACAGCAGCAACAGAATGCTGGGGGCGATCCCGCTCCTTATTCCTCATCTGACAGCTCTACTTCCTCTGATGAACCTCCCAGGCGCAGACGCCGTAAGACTGAAGCTACGCGAGCAGATGCTGCTGTTCAAACAGCTGGAGACCGTGACCGAGCAAGAGCTGGAAACTTCAGGACCGGAGTGCAAATGGAGGATGGAGACCCAGACCATCAAAACGCTAACGATGTCGAACCTCAAGACGCACGATTGGCAGATCTCCAGGAGAGGAGGCATCAGCATGGACAGGCGCTTAGAACAGACTCTAACCTTCCGCCTTCCATACAGACACCCGATCTGACAGCCATGATCAGGCAATTGATGAAAGAAAATCAGGGCTTATCGAATGATGATTGGGGAGTGTCAAGAAGTCATACTCCCTTCACGGATGTTGTGTTGCAGGCGGCGTACCCCAGGAAGTTTAGTATGCCTACTATCCCTGCGTATGAGGGAAAGACTGACCCCAGACAACATGTCATGAGGTACGAATGGATGATGGATTCAGCTAGAGCAAATGATGCCACCAAGTGTAGATGCTTTCCGATTACTCTATCTGGGATAGCTACTATGTGGTTCACCCGACTTCCTCTGCGGTCCGTATCAAATTTCGAGGAGTTGGCAAAGAAGTTTATTGAGCAGTTCAGGATACACACTACACGCCCAAAGTATGTAATGTCTCTGTCAAGTGTAATCCAAAATCCCGGGGAGTCGTTGAAGGAATATTTACAGAGATTCCATGTTGCGGCAACTGAAGTCAGTAATCCCAATGACCATGCAATTCTGATGGTTGTAATGAGAGGTGTGGATCCAGATTCTGAGTTTGGAGACTGGTTGGCAGGAAAACCTCCGACTACGCTAGAGCGTTTCTACTCAAAGGCACACCAGTTCATAAGAAGAGAGGAAGCTAGGTGGGTACGACGAGATAAGGCACCAGGACCTGTCCAAGAGTCTATGAAGAGCAACATTGCTGTGAAGCAGTCCGGAGACAGCTCGGGAAAGGTCCAAGTCAATGTCCAGAATAAGCCTGGGCAGCCTAAGGAGTCCAGAGGAAGAAATCAAGGGAAGAAGAGAGAAGCGGGGAAGTGGAAGTCGAGAATTCCAAGCTATAGCGAGTATACTCCGCTGAACGCGCCACTTGAGAACATTTACCTATCCACCTGCAATACTTTTCAATATAGAAAGCCACGTCCAAAAGAATCAACCGAGGAACAAAAGCGGACTGGGAAATATTGTCGCTTCCATAAGACTTATGGGCACAATACGGAAGAGTGCAGACACCTGCACGACGCTATCGAGAAATTGATCAGGCAAAAGAAGTTGCAAGAATTTGTGAAGGATCCACAGGAAGGAGGACAGGGAACGTCCAACCCAGGTCGCGCACCAGCTCCGCGTCATCCCGAGGAGCCTGCCCGACCCGTAGGTAGACTAGTCATAAATACAATTATCGGCGGACCTCACCCCGCAGATAAGAATTGGCAAGAGATGGAGCGATATGCAAGTTCCCTGAAGCATGCAGATTTTGAGTGCTGTTCGAACGTGGAGGATGGAACCCCTGCTAAGCAGCAGCGCGTAATAACAGACGATATAGTGTTCAGAAATAGAGACGCTGATCAGGTAGAGGCTCCGACCGTCGACCCGATGATCATATCTGCGACGATCGGACCAGCATATGTAAAAAGAATTCTGATTGATTGCGGAAGTTCTGTCAACATAATCTTCAAGAAGGCTTACGACCAAATGAAAATGGAAACAAAAGACTTGAAACCATCCGAAGCCCGTATTCACGGTTTTAACGGCACTGCGACCAATGCAGTGGGTTATGTCGAGTTACCAGTTGAACTGGGACAAGGCGAGCGTTGGAGAGTGCGAATTCTACCCTTTGTAGTTTTGGATGTGGATTCTCCATATAATGTTTTCTTGGGCCGGCCGGCCCTGGCTGAGTTTAGGGCAGCATTAGCCCCGTGGTGTTTAACTTTGAAATTCCCAACTGACAAAGGAGTAGGAGTTGTCCATGGTGATCAAGCAGCTGATCGTTCCTATTATGTGGCTGAACTCCGAGAGGCCCATCGGAGGGAGAAGGGAAAGGTTGCGGACAATCCCATCCGCATCCTTAATACGGATAATTGACAAGTAGTGCCCGAGCCCTGGCTCGGGCATAGTTCTCGGATCTTCGGAGACATAGATCCGAGAGACGACGATGAGAAACCCAGGGAAGAGAAGGCAGCACCGGCCGAGTTAACGATTGACATCTCAGTTAGCCGAGACGACCCTTCGCGAATACTAAAGATCGGATCACAGCTTGGCCCCGCGATGACTGAAGACCTTAGCGACTTCCTCCGGGCGAATCTTGATGTTTTCGCCTGGACGCATTCTGATATGTGTGGGATTTCTCCCGCCATCACGAGTCATATGTTGAACATAGACCCGAAATACGTTCCAGTTAAACAAAAAAGGAGAGGAATGGATCCGGAGAGGTCCGTCGCTCTCGGAGAGGAGGTGGACAAACTCAAAGCAAATGGGTTCGTCCGCGACGCCCTCTACCCTGAATGGGTATCCAACCCCGTGCTGGTAAAAAGGGCGAATGGGAAATGGAGGACTTGCGTAGATTATTCCGACTTGAACAAAGCATGCCCAAAGGACAGTTTCCCGTTGCCTAGGATCGATCAGTTGGTCGACTCCACCGCAGGATACGAGCTGTTATCATTCATGGATGCATACTCAGGGTACAACCAAATCCCGATGCATATTCCAGACCAAGAACACACCAGCTTCGTTACAAATGTCGGACCATATTGCTATGTAGTGATGCCCTTCGGATTGAAGAACGCAGGAGCGACTTACCAGCGTTTAGTGAATCGAATGTTCAAGGACCAACTGGGTAGAACGATGGAAGTCTATGTGGATGACATGCTCGTGAAGTCACGACGGTCAAACGACCACATTCGAGACTTGGTTGAAATGTTCGACATACTTAGGTTTTATGGGATGAAGATCAACCCTTTGAAATGTTCCTTCGGCGTTGCATCGGGGAAGTTTTTGGGATTCATCGTCAATGCTAGAGGAATCGAAGCTAACCCAGAAAAGATCCAAGCTATTCGAGATGTGCAGGTGCCCAGGACTATAAAGCAGGTACAGAGCTTGAACGGAAAAGTAGCTGCGTTAAGTCGATTCATATCCAGGGCAACTGACAAGTGCATCCCGTTCTTTGATATAATAAAGAAAGGAAAGAGGAATTTCGAATGGACGCCTAGTTGTGAGGAAGCATTCCGGGGTCTGGTGAGGCATCTGAAGAGTCCACCAATGCTGTCAAAACTAGTAAACCATGAGATGTTGTTCGTATACTTGGCTGTATCCCCGCATGCGATAAGCACGACTTTACTTCGTGAGGAGGATCGAGTCCAGAGGCTGGTGTATTATGTTAGCAAGCGTTTAACGGGGGCAGAGAGAAATTACCCTAACATCGAGAAATTGGCTTATTGCTTGGTGATTGCGTCACGTAAGCTACGCCTATACTTCCAAGCACACTCAATCGGTGTTTATACCGATCAACCCCTGCGGCAGGTACTCCAACGACCAGAAACTTCTGGAAGGTTGCTAAAATGGAACATCGAGTTAAGCCAATTCGATATCGCCTACTTGCCACGGAGAGCCGTACAAGGGCAAGCATTAGCAGACTTTATCGCTGAGTTTACCATGCCCGTCGAACCGGGTAGTCACGACGTCATTCCCCCCGTTCGATGGAAATTATACACTGATGGGGCATCAAATGACCGTTGCTCCGGCGCGGGCGTAGTTCTTATAACTCCGGAAAACCGATTAATCTGTTATGCTTTGAAGCTCGATTTCCCAGCCATAAATAACGAGGCAGAATAGGAAGCACTCATCGTTGGCTTGAAACTCATCGGGGAACTCGGGATCAGATCAGTTGAAATCTTTTGTGACTCACAGTTGGTGGTTTACCAAGTGCGGGGAGACTACCAAGCAAAGGGACGAAAGTTTGCTCCGTACCTTGTTCAGGTCCAAGAACTACTATCAAATCTTGAGCACTATGACATTTCACATGTCCCACGCGAACAGAACAAAGAAGCCGACTTATTGGCTAAGTTTGCGAGTACCGGCGATGCACAGCATATGGGATTGTATCCCGTTGAAGTCTTGCATGCCCCGAGCATAGACGAGATGAAAGTCGATCGCGTGTTGGAAGCGGAAATCGAGAAGGAATCGTGGATAACCCCATTCAAACTGTACCTGACGACCGGGGCATTACCAGAAAAAAGAAGCGAAAGACGGCAGGTCCTTCGAAAGGTCGCGCGATACGTAATGCAGGATGGGTCAATGTATCGAAAAGGATTCTCAGTCCCATTATTACGATGCATCGCTCATGATGAGACAAAGCGGGTCTTAAGAGAGGTTCACGAAGGGGAATGTGGCGACCATACCGGGGGGCAAACGCTAGCAAAGAAGATCCTCCGCTATGGATATTACTGGCCAACCGTAAACCGGGATGCCGCAGACTATGCAAGAAAGTGTGACAAGTGTCAAAGATATGCGAAAATCCCGAGGACTCCATCAACGGAACTCACACAAATGGTTAGTCCCTGGCCATTTGCAATCTGGGGAATCGACATAATCGGCTCTTTGCCTATATCCAGAGGTGGCGCGAAATACGCGATAGTTGCAGTCGACTATTTCACAAAATGGGCTGAGGCAGAACCTTTGGCCACAATCACCTCTAAGAAGGTCGTTAACTTCGTTGTACGAAACATTATATGCCGCTTTGGCCTTCCTCGCACCATCATTACGGACAACGGGACGCAATTTGAAAGTAGAGAGTTCAAAGAGTTCTGTCTAAAGTATGGCATCGAGAAAAAGTTCGCCGCCGTTGCACACCCGAAGGCTAACGGACAAGTCGAGGCCGTTAACAAAATAATCAAGTCCATACTGAAGAAGCGTCTGGAGAAGGTTGGAGGCAAGTGGGTAGATGAACTCTCGACAGCATTATGGGCGTATAGAACTACCCACAAGTCCGCGACCGGCCACACTCCATTCGCCTTGGCATACGGCTCTGAAGCCGTTATACCCGTGGAACTTGAAGTTCCATCGCACCGAGTGACATACTATGATCCCAAAACGAACCAGAATCTCTTGTTGGAATCACTGGACTGCATCGATGAAAAGCGTGAAGAAGCTGAATTAAGGGCGGCAGCGCATAGACACCGAGTCAAGCGTTACTACGACGGCAGAGTCCGCCTAAGGATCTTTGATGTGGGTGATCTCGTTCTGAAACGAGTCTTCCCGGTACCATCATGTATGAATCCCAGCTGGGAAGGTCCGTACGCCATTGAACGGAAGCTTGGAGAGGGAACATTCAAGCTAGCGACCGTTGATGGCACGACGCTCCCCCGAGCATGGAACAGTGAACATCTGCGGCACTATTACATTTAGCATGTTTTCTTTCTTGTTTTAGGCACTGTTATTTCCTATGTGTTTTCGTTCAGTTTTAGCTTAGTTTCCTTTTAACTATGTAATCAAGTAGTCTAGTTGTTTTTCATTAATAAAGGCTTGAAGCCGTATTTTCTACAAATCACTAATGTTTCTATATCTCATGATCAGATGACGAATTACATTATCATATACGATATACAGACTCGTATAAACGATTCCAAATCTCCGAATCCCCAGAGCGCGGATCGGAGTACTCTAAGTCCCCGGAGCGCGGACTAGAGTATAAACGATTCCAAATCTCCGAATCCCCAGAGCGCGGAGCGGAATACTCTAAGTCCCCGGAGCGCGGACTAGAGTATAAACGATTCCAAATCTCCGAATCCCCAGAGCGCGGATCGGAGTACTCTAAGTCCCCGGAGCGCGGACTAGAGTATAAACGATTCCAAATCTCTGAATCCCCAGAGCGCGGATCGGAGTACTCTAAATCCCCAGAGCGCGGACGAGTATAAACGATTTCCAAATCTCCGAATCCCCAGAGCGCGGAGCGGAGTACTCTAAGTCCGCGGAGCGCGGACTAGAGTATAAACGATTCCAAATCTCCGAATCCCCAGAGCGCGGATCGGAGTACTCTAAGTCCCCGGAGCGCGGACTAGAGTATACACGATTCCAAATCTCCGAATCCCCAGAGCGCGGATCGGAGTACTCTAAATCCCCAGAGCGCGGACGAGTATAAACGATTTCTAAATCTCCGAATCCCCAGAGTGCGGAGCGGAGTACTCTAAGTCCCCAGAGCGCGGACTAGAGTATAAACGAATACAAACCTCTGAATCCCCTGAACGCGGATCAACTTACTCTAAATCCCCGGAGAGAAGATTTAGAAAAAAGTCCAAGTGCTCGAGAGATGTGGAACGAGAAATATGCCACGTTTGGAGATGTTTGAACAACACGAAAATGGACTGCGAGATAATGCAACTCGTAACAAGTGGAGTTATGACTACAGTTAGTCAGCAAACCAAAGAAAAGCAAGAGAATCATTCAAACAAAAGAGAAACTAAACTTCATTCAGTAGTTCAAAATGGGGTTACACAGTTACTCCTACAAAATTCAGAATCCAGAACCTATCTATACAAACTGCAAGCCACAAAAAATAAAAGCAACGACAAGACTTAAGCAAGAAGCTCGTCGAACGAGTGTATCGATTACTTCTTTGTTTTCTTCTTCTTATCTTCCTTTGTTTTTTCCGACGACTCCTCTCCCTCACGCTTTTTCTTGGATTTCTTGCTTGCCAAAGAAGCGGAGTCGGGAGTAGGGGACGGAACATCCAGTGGTTTGGACCTGCCCGGGAGAATGATTTTCAAAGGTCTGTTCCGAGGGTCGGTGAGTTCCAGTATTTCGGGTTCAACTTTGACCTCGACCTTTTTCTTCTCCTCTGCGGCGAGGCGGTCCTTCATGCTCACCTTTGAGGTATGTTCAGAGGCGCCAGTGATTTCGATTTCGTCACTCCCTTCGGCAGGAGATGAAGTGTCAAGCTTATCATCATCTAGCGCCCCAATCACTTGAGCATCGGGGCCAGGAATTACTCCCGCATGAACAGCATCGCTTGTTTTCTCTGCCTCCTCCTTGGCGTCATCGCTCCTCGGAGTTGGCTCGACATCAGAGCGGCCTACATGAAAACATAAAGAATGAATGTTAGAACGAATAAATGCTGGAAGATAACAAGATCTTTTGACTTCTAGAAAAGAAGAGTTTCCTACCGGGTTCTGGTTGGCTATCGGTTGCGCGTAGGGTTTCACCCTCCAGAATAGGAGATAGCACGTGAACGCCAAGCCCAGGATCTTCAGGATCATAGCCGGCATGCTGCTCGAACGGGTCAAGTGTCGGCCGACCGGCCGGTTGAGCAGCGGGAGGAGCATCAATATGAGGAGCCATATCTCAGCCCCAAACGGGCCAGCTTCGTCAATTTTCTCTTTTGGAAGGGGAGAGCCTTTGTTATAGAGCGCCAGAGCTGCGGACAGATCCGTTGGCTCATTCCCCCTAAGAAACTCCTTCACCAAGGCATCCTCATCGACCTCCTCAGAGCCCGACTCGATTTTCCTGATCTTTACTAAGGTTTCCCAGGCCTCAGCTAGGGATTCGAGATAGCCATCGCCCAAGAATGTCAAGTCACGATGCATAAGGACGCGGGCTCCATACTCAGCAATCAATGGGTCAAACATGTGTTTGACCTCTTCCCTGCCGGCTTCTGCGGCCGCCTCGAGGCGAGAGTCAATCTCCTCCGCAGCTTTTCTTTTGCCCTCCTCACGGGCTTCGTCCTTCATTTTCTCAACCCCAGCAAGTTCATCATCGAGCTTCGTTTTTAGGAGACGAGTAGCAACGATTTCATCACAGTATCGTTGTGATTCTTCTTGAGCAGCTACCTTGTCCTCCTTTTCCTTGGAGAGTAATTCTTTCAGCTCTCTGACTTGTATGGCGAGTGCGTCCCTTTCTTTTTGAACGGAATCTTTTTCTAAGGCAAGGGCACCGCTGCGCTGGACTGCTTCATCAAGTTCCTTCTTGTGAGCTATCTCTAAACGAGTAACTGCCTCAGCAGTATCTTTTGCGCTTTGTTCAGCGGCTTCCAGCTTTGACTTGTACGAAGTGAGCTCCTCGTCCTGATGCTTGATGATGTTCTTGTCGCAGCCAGCCTCCAAATTCAGGCGATCAATCTCATATTGACGCTCAACGGACACCTCCGAGATCTTTTCAACCAAGTGTACAAACGCGTCATGTTGAACATAGACGTCGTTATTGCAGGCAATGGCACTCTGCTTCACGTGACCGGGAATATGGTGAATAGCCGGGAGGAACTTCAGACCGTCAAAGCAAAGTTTTGGAAACTTGGCCTTAAGATCGACCATCTTTTCCGCTACAGTTGGATCAACCGCGGGAGTAGGGGGAGGAGGCTTTGGAAGTTCCGCTCTTTTTCGTTGCTCCCGCACTTGCCTTGTACTCGATGAACCGGAGTGTTGTTCTCGAGGAGCATAAGATTGGTAACCCTTCTGTGAAGATTTCTCTGTATCCGGCTCAGTTGGAGGAAGAGGATCACGGGACTGAGAAGATTGAGAATATGCCTTCTTACGGTGAGACGACTCGCGGGGACGATTGTCTCTATCTTCATAATCATTTCTGTCCCTGCGTCTTCCTGAACCTGAGTCCCATCCGGAATGATGAAATATGGAAGAGCCATGAAGGAGATCGAATCCATGAGAGCATCCCATGTCACCTGCAAAGAACGGAGATAACAACGAGTTAAGAAAAATCCAAGAAATAAGGAAAAACTTAAGGTGTATGATGGAATGCGTATGTGCGTGTGTGTCGTAGTGTTCCCCCCTACAGACCAGTTCTTTTATCTTTGCTAATCGGAGTATTGTCTCCCTGGACTGGGAGTTGAACTCCTGCATTGCCTCTAGCGGGTGAAGAAAGCTTAAGGGCTTCAAGATCGTCAAACCCGTAATTAAGTATGTCGTCGGGGATAGAAAGATTCGACAAACCCCTCAGAGAACTTTCCAGGTGCTGTGAGGGAGCCTCTTTCTCGGGTGGGACAGGCATAACTTTTGAAGTGCCACCGACTTTCTCCTTCCGAATACTGTATCTTAACCTCTTCTTTCCCTTCGAAGGGGAAGACTACGTTTCAATGTCGTGAACTTCGGCCGCCAGATTCCAAGCAGGACCCACATTCTCGCCTTGGGTCTCAGGAGCTTCGTCCTCTTTGCGCTCACCTTCTTCGTGCGTATCGGGAGTGCGACGTGATGACGATCCGGCCTGTTTTTTCCCTTTACCGGATGCTGGCTTGGGAATGGAGACGCCCTCCGGTGTAAAGACCCGCAAATCCGTCTTCCGAAAACCCGACACTGCTACGTCCACTGTAGCAATTGCCGAACAATCGGATGGCGAAAACGCGAAACTTTAATATTTAAAAGAAGAGGAGGAAGAGAAGATAGAAGAAAAAGAAAGAAGAAGAAAGAAGAAGAACAACAACACGAAAGAACAACAGAACAGAAAACAGAGACAATATCAGAATCTCACATATCGCAGCGGAACAATATATAATAATTAAACACTAGTCTTTTAAAACAAAGAGCTATATCAGTTTATATATACATCAATCATCAGAGTCAATATACAACTCAGTACAACAATGGACAGTTATATAACTTGTCCTCATATAGAATACACAGCGGAATAAATACTATCAGATACAAATACTACGTCTCGTCCTCCAGCTTATCTCCAAAGCTCCAGAATATCCAGAATATCCTGATAACATAACTCTAGGCTGCCCGTGTGGAAAATTTATGGGCACCCAGAGTTTAGAAGGGAACAATAAACTCCGAGTCAGTCATGGTGACTGGTGTGAGATCGTAAAACAGTTATTCTTTAAAAATAAACAGCAGAGAAATTTAAAGTCAATTCGCAATGCTTTTGGAAAATGAAACTACCATAAGACCTCCCACCACACACACAATGCAAACGCAGAATTGGAGGAGATTTCTTCTTATGATAGTCAAAGATGCTTACTACGCAAAATCAAATCATTTTTGGATATTATTATTAGTGCATAGTGTAGAAAACATTTCGAAAGTATAATATTAATCTTAGCCAACATACGACCAGTATCGTATGCCTACTATAGCTACCATCTAAACAGTGGTGACCACCGTACGTAAATGGCAGGTTCTACAACTAATACCGTACAAGGTGCGTATTGGAGTTTGGATTTCCAACAAATGGTCAGGCTAAGGAACTTCCTATCCACGATGGGTACGTCCCTGGAATAGACGACCCGAGAACCTAACCGGATCTCTGCCAACACAAGGCCGGGTTACCTCTGCAAAAATAGGTAACTACTGACACGCGTATGCCATCCCCCGATCGTCACCGATCTTCCCGAGGATCCCCGATTTCCAACAAACCACATAGATAAAATAATGCAGTAACCACAGAGGTTAAGTATCTGGGCTCCATACCATGATACCACCTTTATCCAGAAGGAATGACATACACTAAGGGGCGCTACTCCCTAGAACCTTGCTGCATCCTTCCTGTTTCGACCATTTCCGGGGTGTGAGGCTCGACGAAGTCTCGTCCACAAAGCTACGCTTTCTATAAAAAGCCCTGCTTCGGGTCAAACAAAATGATCAACCTATGATCACAAAGATATAAGATCAAACGAATGATCATATCACAAATGATCAAACACTGATCATTTCACAGCAACACTCAGTATGCCACGTTACCAAGTTGGGATATATCGTTGATAAATTTCAACTACATAACCTCTGAGCTCGTACGTCTCAGAGAAGGGTGTTAAGCTAAGAGAATAAATTCTCCGCCACCAACAGAAATGTATTTGAAAGAAATCAGCTTTATATCTCAAATTGTAACGTCAGACACACAATCCATATAAGTCTGTTCCGGGATCGAACAGAACCGAAGGCACTTCTCACGAAGCCCTTGCATTTCCGGATAATTTTCAATCACGTCAGGACTTCCCGTCACTAAGGGTGATAAAACCTCTAAATCGAAGATCAGTCGATGTAGAGTAACTCGACGGTAATCCTTCCGTTTTCAAAAATATCCGGTCTTCAACACCGGTCTTCGAATGCAATTCATAACGACGTATCACATATTCGGAATGGGTTATACGACCCCATGGTCCTTTCCCGGTTAACCCGAATAGTGAGCGATTATTCAAAAAAAAGTGTGGCATTCAAATTCATCCAATTCACAACAAATACCTATCTAAAGGTAATTATTGATAGTCGATTATTTAACTATCAATAAAGATGCGCAACATCATCAGATTCCAAATAATTCTCCAAATTATTTTATCTTCCAAAATATCTTTACTAGATAAAAAAAATTTCCACACTTAACCATTTGAAAACAATTTCAAATCAATTTTCCACACTTCAAAAATAAATCAATATTTATTTTTAAACAACTTCGCTTTCTTTTATAAATTCCGCATTGAATTTATACTTTCGAATATCTACTGATATTCGATTTTCAAATCGTTTTCAATATTTAATTTCAATCTATCTTTAAGAAGATAAATTCTCAAAACATTTCATTTCATTTTGGAAAACATTTCCATACTTATTTAAAAATAAGTAATTCACAAATCATTTATTTTCAACACTTAGAAAATATTCGATATACTTAAATCAATATTAAGTATATATTCATTCTTTAAGGAAAACATTTACTATAACAACATTTATTTGAGTCAAAACGAATGTTACGTAAAACATCGTTACGACGACTCAAAATCACTAGTATAGGGATTCGGATTTAGATAGATATATAAATCCCAATACTACATCAAAACATTTTCTTCCGAAAATCATTTACTATAACAACAGTGTTATAGTCCATCATTTCCTTATATTTTCGAAAACGCCTCTTTCAACAATAAAAATGTTGAAATCTATGATTTCGGTAATTCTCACGTTTTAAAACATCTTTTAAAACAGTCACTTCATTTCAAATATCGCTTTCCCGAAACATATCCATTTTACTTAACAATATATTCACTATCCAAAATCGTGAATATACTTCACTAATTACATTTCACTATTTTCTACACATTTTATTTCAACAAAAATTCGCTATCCAAAATCGCGAATATATCTTCTTTAAGAATCTTCTACATTTAATTTATCAAATTCTATCGATTTCGAATTTATAAAACAACGTTTATAAATTCTATTCCTATTTTCTAACGACTTCAATTTAATAAATCTCCTTTATTCAAAATTCGATAAATATTCCATCTAAAGGTAAAAATCCAATTTACAAGTAAATTTCTTATCAGTCTTTATTCTACAACTTCATTCATTTTATAACTTCATACTTTATAAATCTATAAACTTCAATCTTTATAAATCTATAAACTTCAAATCTTCACAATCTACAATTCTATAAATCTCATGTCTTCACAATTTATAATTCTATAAATTTCTAACACTTATAGAAACTCGTTTTAAAATATCTTTTACTTTTAATTGATAAATATCAATTCTGTACATCTTTTATATACATCATTTTTAAATAATTCAAAAGAAATCCAACTTAAACTATTTTATTTATCACTTGACTATTTATTTCAAAATTACCTTTCAGGTATATTTCACAATTTAAAATTTTTTTTTTTGATTTTAAATTTATAACATTTATTTATTTATTTAAGATAAATAAATTCCAAAATTTAATAAATCGTATACTTTCCAAAAATCACTTCAAAATCCCTTTTAAAGTAAGAATCGTTTATTTTTAAACTTTAAAAATTGAACCCGATGATGCAACGCATCAATTAGTCAATCACAACAGTCAATATCATATCTCAACATATGATACAGAATACATCACAATATCTGTACATAAATAACTACTGTGAGGAATCCAGTTGGATCCCTCCAACCTGTTTCCCTGCATCCAAAGATGTTAGCACAATACCAATTCCGCTCCAGTACGGAATTATCGCGGTATATAGGTTTTTATAAATCCGCTTACTAACGGCGCAATAGGGTCTCATCCGCTATACGAGGCGGGAAATCATCAATCCAATATATACATATGCCAATATGTATATACTGCTATATATATAGATATATCCTATCATATCTAATAGCACATTCAATAGTAATCATATCAATCAATAACTGCAATACAAATTTAAATCTGAGTGAGGAGATCTCACCTTAGCTTTTTATTTTGCAACCCATTTCCATTTTCACCATTTCTTCACAGTTTTGACCTTGTATAAATAATTATACAATTTGTTAACATTTGAGTTAGCCAAACTATTAAATTTCTAACTTGATATGTTTTAATTATACAATGACCTCATTTCTAACCCAGTTTCCTTTTAAATAAATTTTATTAACTATAAATTTAGTTTTAACTAAAATTTCCCTTTTTAATAACTAAAATAGACAAAACAAATTTATTATCGTAAACTATTGTTTATAACAACTTAACAAATAAATTTAAAATTATATTTTCTTTTTATATAAATAAAATAGAATTCCCTTTTTATTTCTCTTCAAATAAATCTAATTAACCAAAAATTAAAATTTAAACTAATACTTTTAAATTCTAAACCAATTTCTTTTTAATGGAATTATTTAACAAAAATTTAAATTTAAAACTAATTTTCTTTTAACAATTTTACTTAACTAAATTATCTCCAAAATAAACTAGCAATTTATTTTACTGTCTATATACATTCATTTTTAAATTTTTGAAATTGAGTAAAACAATTATAAAAATATCTTACTGTAAATCGAGCAACCATCAATATCGAGCACGATGTCGCCGCTTGTCTCGCGTACCACCGGACCCAGTCTTCACGCACGCGAAATTCCCCAGCGAACGTCGCTGCCGCGTGAGCCTCCTCCATCAAACTCGAGATCGCCACCGTGAACCCTAACTGCCTGCATCCCCTTTCTGACCTCGGGACCATTGGCCTCGACTTCACCTGCCGCCGTCGCGACTCTGACTCCACCACCGCATGTCGCGAGTCACCCCTACTCACCCACACGCACGCGTACCCATGCGCCTTCAGATCTGACCCAGCCTCTCGCTTGCAGCGTCGCGCTCGAGCCCCTCAAATCGCCTCGCCTTCGTTGTCGCAGCCCCGTCCTCGTACGCACGCGCGACCCACTCGCAACGATGCGACCTCGAGTGTTCCTCGCGATTGAGTTTCGATCGCGAAGATCGATTTGGCCAGAGGATGGAAATCATGATTTTCTTTCTTTCTGATTTCGTGAAATTTGAAGGGGAGTAAGGAAGTCACGAGTTCGAACTTTGAACGAATAGGTTTTCGAATTCCATTTGAACGATCTGCTTTTCTTTTCCTTTTGAACGAAGTTAAGAAGCTCGGGCATTTATATTGTTTTGAACGAGATTTTGTTTTTCTTTCGTTTGAAATTGTTTAACTGAGGAACAAGAGGAAGGTTGCGTGAATTTGGGCTGAAACAAAGGAACGTAATTGAAGGCGTGTTTAAAGGAGAGAAACGTGCTGATGTTTGACAATTATTTAAATTTAAATTTAAATTGGATTTGCTTTAAAATTTCGATGCATTTACTCAACGTATGATCACGTATTAACTCTGAAAAATACGAAAATTGAAATCCGGTAATAACTAACTATTACGGATCCAATGGAACTGGTTTCGTCAAATTCCGAGACTGTTTGAAAAATGACTATTTTTAAATATCGGTTGAACGATATAAATTCAAAACTGAACAAAACAGTTCGAAATTAAATTCTGAAGCTCCTATCATCTTCAGTATTATCAATACGAATTTTAAAAGCTTTCGAAATATTTTTCTTCAGCTTAAAATTGTAGATTCAAATTTTTATTTAACTTCAATCGATTAAATTTCATAGTTTAATCGCAAATTTTCAAAGTTATATCGGGGGTTCAAATTAAATTACCGTTCAAATATCTAAAATTAATTAAATATTTTCAATTTAATTTGTTCGAAATTCTGGGTCGTTACAGACTTCCCTCCTTAAAAGAATTTCGTCCTCGAAATTACAAGTTAAGAAAAATGATCCCTAACTCGTCTACTATTTTTCACAATCTAATAGTCTTATTAAATTTTCAAAACAAATCTTTCTACTAAAGATTCATTATCATTCAACTAAATTTTCAACTTCAACTATAAGTTCTAAACAACATTGTTTAACTCCTCAATTCAAATTTAAATCCAAATTCAAATTTAAACTTTCAAAATTTTCTCAAAAATTTTCTAACACCCGAAATTTTCGAAAAATTTCGCCAACGTCTCCTTTGCGCGGCTAATACGGCACGACTACAAAACGTCCCTACGGACTCTCAGATTTCAAAAAGAAAAAGAAAAAGCCAAGCGGCTAGAGAGAAATCATCAAAAACTCATATTAAAATTCAAATACATACCTTTTTCGAGCAATTCGAATTATCTGTGAAATAAAATTTCCAATCCCTTTATACCTGTATATCTACTAGCCATTATATCTAGTTACAGCATTCAAATCATTTTGCAAATTCAATTACAAATTTTCAATATAAACTACTTATATCATCTTTAGTTCACTATTGAAGTTATATCCATTATCTTCAATTTTACATTTCAAATTTTATTTGAATTCAATTTCACATTTCAATTTCTCATTTGAGTTCAATTCACAATTCCAATCTAATTTGGATTCAATTTACTTTCAATTCTAAAATATTGAATTTTATCAATTATCTGTCATTTACAACTGCACTATCTTAAATTAGTTCCAATTACTAATTCATTTCTAATTCTAATCCACTTACAAATTCAAATCTGTTTTCAATCTTCAGTTTCAATTCCAGTCTTATTCATTTTTGTTCATTCCCAAAATTTATTACAATTTACTATTTTGGTTTATAACCACTTATATTAAACTGGATTTCCAATTCGAATTTTAATTCATCTTTCAATTTACTTTATTCAATTCAATTCATTTGCTTACGAATTCGAAATGAATTTTAACATTCAATTTTATTTTCTCGCATTTGCCATTGCAAATTTATTTATTTGTTCACAAATTCTTTCATTTCAATTTGAACTTTCATTTCAATCAGATTCCCAATATTCCATAAGTTATCAACTTATTAATATTTCGTAAGTATTTTTAAATAGGATTCCAGAGTCGTTTCCACTTTTTCAAAACCATTTGAAAACAATTCAAATTCCATTTGAATTTCCAAACAAAAACCCAAATTTTCAAACAACTCCTATTTAAAACAATTTGACAGCAATTTCTCTTTTGGAAACCCGAAAATGAACACCGGTGATGTCGCGATCATCATCGAAGTTATTTTCCAGCGACCGGAAAGAGTTTAGAGCTTTTCATTTCTCAAAATACTTTTCAAAACCTTTGAATTCCATTTTCAAATCTCCAAAATTTACAAATTCCTTTCAAAACATTTCCAAAAACTTCTTTGGAATCTCATTTTAAATTACAAATTACATTTATAATTTACATTCACAAATTTCATTTGTATGTGAATTTATTTTAACTTTGGAGTTACGATTTGAATTTCTTATTCAATTTCATATAAAAATGATAACTTTCAATATTATCACTTTCCTAACATCCATGCAACCATATACTGTAATAATTTACAGAAAATCATTTCTTTTCTATACGAAAATAGATTTGGGTAAAATTGTTCCGTTTACCCTATTTAAAACAATCCTGTGCCGAATTGTTCTATTCGAGTGTTTAGAGATCCCTATCAATGATCGTTAATTACTCGTATTGACCAGAATCCATATACCACTCAATAAATCAATCATCACAATATAAAACAATTTTTATATTCAATAACAAATACGCGCTCATATCTATTATTACACTCAACTCATTCTAGAGCACTGCTGACTCTATCTCTAATGAGTAACACCCAACAGAGCAGGGTTGTCGCTTAACCATATGCTCTGATACCAACTGTAAAGACCCGCAAATCCGTCTTCCGAAAACCCGACACTGCTACGTCCACTGTAGCAATTGCCGAACAATCGGATGGCGAAAACGCGAAACTTTAATATTTAAAAGAAGAGGAGGAAGAGAAGATAGAAGAAAAAGAAAGAAGAAGAAAGAAGAAGAACAACAACACGAAAGAACAACAGAACAGAAAACAGAGACAATATCAGAATCTCACATATCGCAGCGGAACAATATATAATAATTAAACACTAGTCTTTTAAAACAAAGAGCTATATCAGTTTATATATACATCAATCATCAGAGTCAATATACAACTCAGTACAACAATGGACAGTTATATAACTTGTCCTCATATAGAATACACAGCGGAATAAATACTATCAGATACAAATACTACGTCTCGTCCTCCAGCTTATCTCCAAAGCTCCAGAATATCCAGAATATCCTGATAACATAACTCTAGGCTGCCCGTGTGGAAAATTTATGGGCACCCAGAGTTTAGAAGGGAACAATAAACTCCGAGTCAGTCATGGTGACTGGTGTGAGATCGTAAAACAGTTATTCTTTAAAAATAAACAGCAGAGAATTTTAAAGTCAATTCGCAATGCTTTTGGAAAATGAAACTACCATAAGACCTCCCACCACACACACAATGCAAACGCAGAATTGGAGGAGATTTCTTCTTATGATAGTCAAAGATGCTTACTACGCAAAATCAAATCATTTTTGGATATTATTATTAGTGCATAGTGTAGAAAACATTTCGAAAGTATAATATTAATCTTAGCCAACATACGACCAGTATCGTATGCCTACTATAGCTACCATCTAAACAGTGGTGACCACCGTACGTAAATGGCAGGTTCTACAACTAATACCGTACAAGGTGCGTATTGGAGTTTGGATTTCCAACAAATGGTCAGGCTAAGGAACTTCCTATCCACGATGGGTACGTCCCTGGAATAGACGACCCGAGAACCTAACCGGATCTCTGCCAACACAAGGCCGGGTTACCTCTGCAAAAATAGGTAACTACTGACACGCGTATGCCATCCCCCGATCGTCACCGATCTTCCCGAGGATCCCCGATTTCCAACAAACCACATAGATAAAATAATGCAGTAACCACAGAGGTTAAGTATCTGGGCTCCATACCATGATACCACCTTTATCCAGAAGGAATGACATACACTAAGGGGCGCTACTCCCTAGAACCTTGCTGCATCCTTCCTGTTTCGACCATTTCCGGGGTGTGAGGCTCGACGAAGTCTCGTCCACAAAGCTACGCTTTCTATAAAAAGCCCTGCTTCGGGTCAAACAAAATGATCAACCTATGATCACAAAGATATAAGATCAAACGAATGATCATATCACAAATGATCAAACACTGATCATTTCACAGCAACACTCAGTATGCCACGTTACCAAGTTGGGATATATCGCTGATAAATTTCAACTACATAACCTCTGAGCTCGTACGTCTCAGAGAAGGGTATTAAGCTAAGAGAATAAATTCTCCGCCACCAACAGAAATGTATTTGAAAGAAATCAGCTTTATATCTCAAATTGTAACGTCAGACACACAATCCATATAAGTCTGTTCCGGGATCGAACAGAACCGAAGGCACTTCTCACGAAGCCCTTGCATTTCCGGATAATTTTCAATCACGTCAGGACTTCCCGTCACTAAGGGTGATAAAACCTCTAAATCGAAGATCAGTCGATGTAGAGTAACTCGACGGTAATCCTTCCGTTTTCAAAAATATCCGGTCTTCAACACCGGTCTTCGAATGCAATTCATAACGACGTATCACATATTCGGAATGGGTTATACGACCCCATGGTCCTTTCCCGGTTAACCCGAATAGTGAGCGATTATTCAAAAAAAAGTGTGGCATTCAAATTCATCCAATTCACAACAAATACCTATCTAAAGGTAATTATTGATAGTCGGTTATTTAACTATCAATAAAGATGCGCAACATCATCAGATTCCAAATAATTCTCCAAATTATTTTATCTTCCAAAATATCTTTACTAGATAAAAAAAATTTCCACACTTAACCATTTGAAAACAATTTCAAATCAATTTTCCACACTTCAAAAATAAATCAATATTTATTTTTAAACAACTTCGCTTTCTTTTATAAATTCCGCATTGAATTTATACTTTCGAATATCTACTGATATTCGATTTTCAAATCGTTTTCAATATTTAATTTCAATCTATCTTTAAGAAGATAAATTCTCAAAACATTTCATTTCATTTTGGAAAACATTTCCATACTTATTTAAAAATAAGTAATTCACAAATCATTTATTTTCAACACTTAGAAAATATTCGATATACTTAAATCAATATTAAGTATATATTCATTCTTTAAGGAAAACATTTACTATAACAACATTTATTTGAGTCAAAACGAATGTTACGTAAAACATCGTTACGACGACTCAAAATCACTAGTATAGGGATTCGGATTTAGATAGATATATAAATCCCAATACTACATCAAAACATTTTCTTCCGAAAATCATTTACTATAACAACAGTGTTATAGTCCATCATTTCCTTATATTTTCGAAAACGCCTCTTTCAACAATAAAAATGTTGAAATCTATGATTTCGATAATTCTCACGTTTTAAAACATCTTTTAAAACAGTCACTTCATTTCAAATATCGCTTTCCCGAAACATATCCATTTTACTTAACAATATATTCACTATCCAAAATCGTGAATATACTTCACTAATTACATTTCACTATTTTCTACACATTTTATTTCAACAAAAATTCGCTATCCAAAATCGCGAATATATCTTCTTTAAGAATCTTCTACATTTAATTTATCAAATTCTATCGATTTCGAATTTATAAAACAACGTTTATAAATTCTATTCCTATTTTCTAACGACTTCAATTTAATAAATCTCCTTTATTCAAAATTCGATAAATATTCCATCTAAAGGTAAAAATCCAATTTACAAGTAAATTTCTTATCAGTCTTTATTCTACAACTTCATTCATTTTATAACTTCATACTTTATAAATCTATAAACTTCAATCTTTATAAATCTATAAACTTCAAATCTTCACAATCTACAATTCTATAAATCTCATGTCTTCACAATTTATAATTCTATAAATTTCTAACACTTATAGAAACTCGTTTTAAAATATCTTTTACTTTTAATTGATAAATATCAATTCTGTACATCTTTTATATACATCATTTTTAAATAATTCAAAAGAAATCCAACTTAAACTATTTTATTTATCACTTGACTATTTATTTCAAAATTACCTTTCAGGTATATTTCACAATTTAAATTTTTTTTTTTTGATTTTAAATTTATAACATTTATTTATTTATTTAAGATAAATAAATTCCAAAATTTAATAAATCGTATACTTTCCAAAAATCACTTCAAAATCCCTTTTAAAGTAAGAATCGTTTATTTTTAAACTTTAAAAATTGAACCCGATGATGCAACGCATCAATTAGTCAATCACAACAGTCAATATCATATCTCAACATATGATACAGAATACATCACAATATCTGTACATAAATAACTACTGTGAGGAATCCAGTTGGATCCCTCCAACCTGTTTCCCTGCATCCAAAGATGTTAGCACAATACCAATTCCGCTCCAGTACGGAATTATCGCGGTATATAGGTTTTTATAAATCCGCTTACTAACGGCGCAATAGGGTCTCATCCGCTATACGAGGCGGGAAATCATCAATCCAATATATACATATGCCAATATGTATATACTGCTATATATATAGATATATCCTATCATATCTAATAGCACATTCAATAGCAATCATATCAATCAATAACTGCAATACAAATTTAAATCTGAGTGAGGAGATCTCACCTTAGCTTTTTATTTTGCAACCCATTTCCATTTTCACCATTTCTTCACAGTTTTGACCTTGTATAAATAATTATACAATTTGTTAACATTTGAGTTAGCCAAACTATTAAATTTCTAACTTGATATGTTTTAATTATACAATGACCTCATTTCTAACCCAGTTTCCTTTTAAATAAATTTTATTAACTATAAATTTAGTTTTAACTAAAATTTCCCTTTTTAATAACTAAAATAGACAAAACAAATTTATTATCGTAAACTATTGTTTATAACAACTTAACAAATAAATTTAAAATTATATTTTCTTTTTATATAAATAAAATAGAATTCCCTTTTTATTTCTCTTCAAATAAATCTAATTAACCAAAAACTAAAATTTAAACTAATACTTTTAAATTCTAAACCAATTTCTTTTTAATGGAATTATTTAACAAAAATTTAAATTTAAAACTAATTTTCTTTTAACAATTTTACTTAACTAAATTATCTCCAAAATAAACTAGCAATTTATTTTACTGTCTATATACATTCATTTTTAAATTTTTGAAATTGAGTAAAACAATTATAAAAATATCTTACTGTAAATCGAGCAACCATCAATATCGAGCACGATGTCGCCGCTTGTCTCGCGTACCACCGGACCCAGTCTTCACGCACGCGAAATTCCCCAGCGAACGTCGCTGCCGCGTGAGCCTCCTCCATCAAACTCGAGATCGCCACCGTGAACCCTAACTGCCTGCATCCCCTTTCTGACCTCGGGACCATTGGCCTCGACTTCACCTGCCGCCGTCGCGACTCTGACTCCACCACCGCATGTCGCGAGTCACCCCTACTCACCCACACGCACGCGTACCCATGCGCCTTCAGATCTGACCCAGCCTCTCGCTTGCAGCGTCGCGCTCGAGCCCCTCAAATCGCCTCGCCTTCGTTGTCGCAGCCCCGTCCTCGTACGCACGCGCGACCCACTCGCAACGATGCGACCTCGAGTGTTCCTCGCGATTGAGTTTCGATCGCGAAGATCGATTTGGCCAGAGGATGGAAATCATGATTTTCTTTCTTTCTGATTTCGTGAAATTTGAAGGGGAGTAAGGAAGTCACGAGTTCGAACTTTGAACGAATAGGTTTTCGAATTCCATTTGAACGATCTGCTTTTCTTTTCCTTTTGAACGAAGTTAAGAAGCTCGGGCATTTATATTGTTTTGAACGAGATTTTGTTTTTCTTTCGTTTGAAATTGTTTAACTGAGGAACAAGAGGAAGGTTGCGTGAATTTGGGCTGAAACAAAGGAACGTAATTGAAGGCGTGTTTAAAGGAGAGAAACGTGCTGATGTTTGACAATTATTTAAATTTAAATTTAAATTGGATTTGCTTTAAAATTTCGATGCATTTACTCAACGTATGATCACGTATTAACTCTGAAAAATACGAAAATTGAAATCCGGTAATAACTAACTATTACGGATCCAATGGAACTGGTTTCGTCAAATTCCGAGACTGTTTGAAAAATGACTATTTTTAAATATCGGTTGAACGATATAAATTCAAAACTGAACAAAACAGTTCGAAATTAAATTCTGAAGCTCCTATCATCTTCAGTATTATCAATACGAATTTTAAAAGCTTTCGAAATATTTTTCTTCAGCTTAAAATTGTAGATTCAAATTTTTATTTAACTTCAATCGATTAAATTTCATAGTTTAATCGCAAATTTTCAAAGTTATATCGGGGGTTCAAATTAAATTACCGTTCAAATATCTAAAATTAATTAAATATTTTCAATTTAATTTGTTCGAAATTCTGGGTCGTTACATCCGGGAGGCTGATCCGACGACCTGGGGCTAGCAAGCCAAACCTTGACAATGATTCGTTTGAAATGATGACCCGAATGTCTCGTTCCTCGGCAGGAAGAGCTCTAATGGCCTCGACGGCCTTAGAATATCCCCGGCCCTCCGGACGCGGGCTGATACCTAAAAAAGACGAAACGAGGAGCTAGAAAAAGCATGATTCCGATTAATCACGAATGATGATTCAGTGGAGAGACTTACTGCCTTCAACCCATCTCCTCGCAAAACCAGGAGGGCAGCGCACGTAGAACCATTCCTGTTTGTACAAGGCGAATTTGCTACATGCCCCTGTCAAGATCTGGCATTTATGGTATGGCTCAAGGAACATGAAGGAAGGGCTGTCTTTCCACCTCTTGATCATATAGATGTATCTGATGTCGCCAGGAGTTGGAGGTCTGGAGAAGACAGCCATGAAGAGTAGGTAGGTCCCATGTAGAAACGCGTGACCATTCGGGTGCAACTGCGACGGAGCAATGTCGATGTACTGTAACACGTCCCGAAGAAATAGGTTAAACAGAGGCACGCTGCCCATCCAACACATGAACTTGTTGCAAGTGGTGTATCCGACTGGGGGCAGGTGAGGGCGATCATGTCGCGAAGGGACTAGCACATCAGCGAAAGGAATCCCGTGGATGGAGCATATCCGTTGGAGTGCGACTTCATTGATCTTCGAAGCCTGTGAATCGATCGGATTGTCTAGTAGAATCGTTGCCTCCAGGGCATCGGGTGCTAAGTTATGAGCAGGAGAAGTCGACGGATTAGAAGTATCAGCGGTTTCTCGCCTTGATGACGGCCCAGGCCTGTCAGATATAGTGGCGGAGCTGGAATTTCTTGACATCCTCAAAAAATAACGAACCTGGCTAAGTGCCTGAGAAAACTATACTTGAAAAACGTCGAGCGTTAGAATTAACAACACGAATTTTCCCCCCACGTGATGTGTGAACTAGTGCAAGCAATCGTGTACAAGCAATAAGAATCTAGAGATTTCAAAAGTATAAAAGTGAGCTGTGAATCGTCGCCTTCGAAGACCGTCATCGCTGAACGTCTCAAAAAGCCCGCCTTGTGGTGATTACAGTTCCAGATTCAGAAAATATATAATTGATAAAGTGTTCGGCAATCGTATTGTTCGGTATAGGTTTTGTTCGAAGGGGATTGTTCAGCCTAAGTATAGTCCGACATGTATGTTGTTCGGCATGTCAGTTGTTCAACATATATACTGTTCAGCATTTAAGGAGTGTTCGGCAATTGTATTGTTCGGTCTAGGTTTTGTTCGAAGGGGATTGTCCGGCCTAAGTATAGTTCGGCATGTATGATTGTTCGGCATGTCAATTGTTCGTTCGGCATTTCCAGTGTTCGGCCTAAGTAGGGTTCAACATTTATCATTGTTCGGCATTTGGAGTGTTCGGCCTAAGTATAGTTCGGCATGTCAGTTGTTCAACATTAAGTATTGTTCGGCCTTAGTTTGTTCGGCTAAAGTAGCGCTCCACCCTCGATTACAGTTCTACCCTACTCCTTCTCCATCTGCGCTGAACAACAAGAACAGATCGCTCGGCGAAGATTACGCCGTTCGGCGCCCCATCTTTCTTTTTTCTTCCAGTCTTGTTCGGCACGAAGGAACTAGGCCTAACTACCATGCACCGTTCGACAACTCCAAATATGCGAGCCCTTTCTACTCTACACACATCATACAATTCCACGTGACTGCACATAAACCTAAATCTCGTGTTGAAGTAATTTGATCATGGAAGGGATGATACCTAGTTCGAAGATCGAAGCTGAGGAAAGATCGATTAGGCTTTAGATTTGATAGGCTGGCAAGAATTGCAAGTCTCTAGGGAGTGACAGAAATGAAGGTGTAAATGGAAAGTAGTGGAAGGATGCCTGGTTTTATAGGGAGAAGATAGAAGTTGAAAAGGCTATATCCGGTAGAACCGGTCAAAGTCGTAGCGTTCGGCTTCAAAGCGAAGTGTCGCTCGGCACATGAGGATTGTTCGGCTTCGAACGCATCGTTCGGCGTCCAAACCACGCTCGTCTCACACCTCCATCACTAATATTCTCGAGAAGGCGTCTCCGAGGTAAGCTAAACTAGATTCAAAGCGCATCACGTTCAGTCATATAATACACTTTGGGGGGCAAGTGTTTCCTGGAGATTTGACCAGGCAACTAGTGCTCGGCATCAGGTAGCACTCGGCATCAGAGAGTGTTCGACATCTAGGAGTACTCGGCGAAGTACTCGGCATCCAGTGGAACTCGGCATCTAGGAGTACTCGGCGAAGTACTCGGCATCCGGTGTACCCGGCATCCATGATACTCGGCATCAGATAGTACTCGGCGTAGTACTCGGCGTCAGGTAGTGCTCGGCATCAGCTGGAGCTCGGCGTCAATTAGTATTCGGCGCCCAGTAAAACTCGACGACAGAAGTGCTCGGCATCCAGAAGACGTTCAGTGTGCATAACTACTCAACGTGACAGTATCGTTCGGCCTGCATGCATTGTTCGGCCAAGAGCTTCGGACAGAGATACGTTTGGCTTCAACTGCAACCATCCTGCACTTCCCACGCATCAAACATACCGTTCGGCATAGAAAGGATCGTTCGGCATTTTGGTGTTCGGCGTACCTGGTTCGGCATGCGGCGACCACTATACTTGGGCTGGAGTGTTCGGCCATCAAGTCCACTTGGGAAGTCCAGCCCATATTTGTCTATAAATAGAGGGGCAGGGTCACAGTGAAAGGGGATCTTTTTTGGAAGAACACTAGGGAGACTCTGCCATTTTGGAGACTCATCTTCTCTACTTAAGAACTTCATTCAAGCATTTGATTCACGAATTGTATTTGTAATCAACTATTAAGAAGATTAATAAAGTTTAACCTCAAAGTGGACGTAGGCAATTACGTCGAACAACTATACATTTGGTGTTCTTACTTTCTGCATTTAAATTAGCATTGTCTTCTCTGTTTAATTTACCTTCATCACTTATTTCTCTACACAATCTTTCTCAACGAGGTTAGTGACCAATTTTGGTGCTAACATTATGTAAAAGAAAAAACATTTCCTTTGGGAGTCACCTACTACAATAATAGTGTCATAGTCTATGCTTCCTTTATTTTTCATGAAAACATCTATTACAACAATAAAGGTTGTAACCTACGTTTTTGATACTTAACACACTCTAGGTTTTTATATTTTAAAATCTTTGTTTACCTACAAGGAAACTAGAGAGCTATATATGCTCTATAATTCTTCAAAAATAATTAAAATTCACATCATATAAAAACCAATTTAAATTTTATACCACTTTTTTTTCAAAAACCAAATATTTACTTCAAACATATCAACAATTATATTTTTCGACTTTTCAATTCCAAAAAGTTTTGTTTTATTGGGCTAGACATAGAGTGGATTTTCTTCTTAGTGCCCTAGGAATATCCTTCCTAAACTTTGGAAATCTCATTCCCATACTAAAATCTCTTATTCCTTCCAGAATAAAAATACTCTCCCTATTATCCCTAGTGAACTTTCCCACTTCTTATGACATAGGACACTAATCTTCTCTCAAAACATAGCTTATTGTACACTATAAATTGGTAATAACTTAGGGCTCAACACTCTTAGGTCATCCCAAACCCAACTAGCAAACTATGCACAATGTACTTCTAAAAACTTTCCGTATGTTAAAATCTATAACCTAGGAACCCTAAACCTAGGTTCTAATACCAAATGTCACAACCCGAATTCCAGTGGGTCCGGATTTTTCCCAAAAATGATAAACTCAAGCCTACTGAAGCCCGAGTTGGGTATATAGTATCCTGCAAATATGCAAAGACAAATATATCAGAGCTCAAGTAAATATCTCATAGCAGAACTGACTAAAATATAATAGTAACTAAATACTCAACAAGATAATTGCACTTTCTAAACAAGTGTCTCAAAGCTGGAAAGTCTCTACCATCTACCTAACATGTGGGATGTATGAGGAGGGGGTCAGAACTAATGTTCTGGTGAATGGACAAATTATACACTTCTAAGCTTAATTCTACATATACCGTCTTATTTCCATTTTTGTTATGTTAGGTTTATTGGGTTTATAATACTCTCGTCTCTATGCGTGAATCGTACCCATCTACTCCCTAGTAAATTAAAACATAATAACAAATATATATGTAGCTACATGTCCAATGACCGCATCGGTCCTAGGTACTACCTATAGTACTTTCCATATCCTCCTCGAAAAGGACTTCATCATCTTGTTTCTAGAGTGTTCTGTAGCTACATCTGTAAAGGACAGCTTCGTGAGGCCTATAATCCAGATGTTTCGTTGTCTACTATGAAAACGTAAAACTGAGTCCGCATTAGCCTATACTAATGCTCACATATCCACAATGTACCACCCAGTGCGTATCTTGAGGACTATACATAATCGTTCTGTCTACTCCCTGAATCCCGCCAACAACGTCTATCTTGTACGGAACTCAGTCGGGGATTTTCTATATCTGTAAAGGACAGCTTCGTTAGGCCTACAATACAGATATTCTACTTGGTCTGTCTCTTTTCTTATCGTGGCTATGGCCCTACGCAGCCACCCCTCAACTAATCGAAAGACCTCTAAAGAGCTAAATGGTTGTGCCTCACTACAAACAATCTAAACATCCAATTGGCTGTGCCCCTCATCCAATGTCTCGATAGTGAAAGAATCATTGGCATGTTGGTTTAACTCTAGTCTTTCCCGAACTCGTTCTTGATTGATGATGGCTTGTTCTCCGCATGCGACTATCCTTTTAGGTCATGCCCACTAAAACCTACTTGCAAGTCAAAGTACGGTGTCATACGAATATCCTACTCCATTCAGCAACCTTTTGACTACCTATAAAGGTCCGCTTTGTTAGGCCTGCAATGCAAAAGCAGTCAACGCATACCCTCTTGATGGAACACCTACAGACCTGCCTCCGTGGGTGCAGCTTCGTTAGGCCTACCCCAAAGGGCCATCCTAGAGTACCCTCACGTCCCATTGAAGTCTCGTACTTCCTTCTAGACCAAATTAACTAAGTTGGATGTGCTATTTATGTGCTAAAATTCTGTGATGAACTGCTTTGTTAGGCTCTTCATCCTTTGGGCTGCTCCAAATGCACCTTACCATTTTTTGGACCCTACGTCTAATATTTTATTATGCATTTAGTTTACTTTTCTAATTTTTTTGGCTACTTATTTACCCTAATCAGCATAAGCGTGTCCCAGCCTCACCTAACTATTGTGAGACCATCAGTTCCTGACAGAAAGGGAAGCTGTTGGTATGGGCCTTTCTTCTATGTTTGCATATTAACTTAGTGTAAGTTTTAAAATAAGCCTTTTCTGTTATCTCTAATTATAACCTATGTTATGATTATACTTGCAATTGTTACTTCTATATTCTTTTATAATCTACATGTTATAAATATAATTGCAAGTGTCTCTTTTCTATTCTAGTTTGTCTTCTTTTATTATGATATTGAATTCTCTTTGGTTCTCTTATATTCTATGACAATCTTGGCCTGGGACTACGTCCGACTGTCACAAATTTACTTATCATATTAACTGCTTTGCTTTTATTCTACTATCTGCGTAGTAAATGCAGATCTAGGCACATTTCTGTTTATTGTTTCTAGTCTTGTCAAATAATTAGCTTGATTTATTTTTTAATTTCTTTAACTCTTCACTTTATTCTCTTTTATTCTAGGAAGTAGCTCTATTCTATTTGGTTGGTTACATAAACTGTGCTAAAAATCCATTTCCATATTTTAATACTAAATAATGCTATAAACAATAACTCGTAATTGCAAGATATTTCTTTTATTGTCTCTTAATTACTGGATAATGAAAAATACAGAAATGTCTCTATTTTACACTAATTTCCTTTTTCTTGCTTTTATTCTTGTAATTACGTTTATCGTTATTCTTACAATATTAAACTATGGAAATGTATTATCTTTTCTAAACCAACCAACTAATCTATCACTAACTTCCAAATCAAGTTATTAAATTTTCCCCTTTTTAATTTATTTCTCCCGTTTTAGCATAATTTACTGTAAATTTCTTACTTTTAGGCTTATGCCTTTCTCTATAACTGTTAAGCCTAATATTATTCATATTTAATTGGATTCCTATCTTACTTTTCCATATAAATAATAATTAAATATAAGCTCTCTTATAGAATTTACAGTTTCAAAATAACTAATTAGCAGAACTAATTACTGAAATAAATGCTGAATTAAAATATTTAACGGGAATCTAACAATAATATATCATAAACGTAAAAGATATATAATTTAAATCCACTCACCTGCCGTCCTTAGTTTTGTTTCATGGCCTTCCTTGATCCCCTTCTAAGGTCTCTAATATTTTTATTAAGAAGATCTTTTCCCTAGAAATATTTTCTATTTACGGTTCAGCCTCAGGCAATGAACCCAATTTGGAGAAAATCTGATTGTGAGAAAATAGCTAGGCTTAGGGTTTTATTTATAGGGGAGTTTAGGGATCTCAGACCATCGGAATTTAGGATTGAATCTGATGCAACCACGTCACAGCCTTGCTGCGGATCGTTAGATTTAGAAACTAACGTTTGAGATTGCACAAAAATTGAATTAAATAGGCTCGGCATGTCCCTGGACGAATTCACGTCCAGGGGAAAACACGGGTTGACCTATAGGTCGACCTGTGTTTATTAGGGGTCAACCCTTATGCACTGTGGGTCGACCCATGGGCCTTATTTATTTATTTATTTATTTATTTTTTCATTCTTCTTATTTTCGTTTCTCTCGTAACTTCTTCGTATTAACTCGGATATCGACAAGTTATATATGGAAATTGATCAGAAAATCGCTATGAACACAATAGTATAAGTTTAGAGGCCATGTTATGTCAATTACAAAATGTTTGTTTTCACAGTTCAGTGTTATTTGATTATTTAATTATCTAAAAATGCAAGGTGTTACACTTTTGATTGCGGCTTCCTATACTGCATGGTATTGCAAGTGGATAGATAAATGTTCTCTAGGGACGTGTTTAACGGTGTGTAATTTTCATACACTGGAATCCTAGGCTTTAGTCTCCCTAAATCCCTCTTCCGCTCTCGATTCCTCTCTCCGTCTTTCTTTTGTTGATGTGACTTATTCTGAACATTCACCTGAACTTTTCCGGAACTGTCAACATACAGTTTTATTGCAATATTACTCTATACTGCTTCCCCACTCGGTCCTACAACATCTTTTTTCCTGGAGGAACTGGCCTCCTCCTTCCTCAAAATCTGAGCTGCCTTTGAATATAAGCGCTCCAACGTAACAGGCGGCTTTCCAGCCAGTCAGTCGCCAAACTCAGATTTCGGATCAATCCCTCTCCTCACAGCCATGAGTATAACATAATTATTCGGGTTACTGACCTATGTGACAGCGGTATGAAATCTCTCCAAGTAATCTTTCAACGATTCCCCTAGGACCTGAATCATACTGGAAAGGGACATCACGTCTTTAGGACGAACCGTGTGCATTCGGAATTGCTCAACAAACTTGGTTGCCAACTCATTGAATCTTGAAATTGACTGCGGAGGTAGTCTCGTGAACCACATCGTTGCTATCACGGAAAGGGTTATGGTAAAGCATATGAACTTGCTTGCGTCGTTAGCTCGCGTAGAATCCATCAGCCATTCGTATCTCATGATTTGCTGCTTGGGGTTTGTTTTTCCCTCGTAGGCAGGCATTGATGGCATGTTGAACCTTCTCGGGTATTCCGTATGCAGAACGTTGTCAGTAAACAGGGTATGGCTTCTCGAGACTCCCCAGTCATCATTAGTCAAGCCTTGGTTCTCTCTCACCATCTATTTGACCATTGCTGATAAGTCCGGCGTCTGGATGGGTGGTGCCAAGTGGTGGTTGCACTCCACCTCACATGAATGGTCATGTCGGTGTCTACGGGCCGTTTCACGCCTTCTTGGTTCAATATCCTCTTGATGCACCTTGAACATTTATCTTGTTGTCATTCTGGCGGGGTTCCTGATCAGCATTTGATCGAGCTCCAGCATCCAAGCTTTCGAGAAGAAATCCAGCGTGATTCCCTAAATGTAGTAGGGTAATCTCTCTTCTAGAGGAGGAACCGGTATCGATCCCTAGGGAGGGATCAGCACCAACCGGTCTTGGCAGACCATATTAGTCTACCAAGCAACGCTCCAACATTTCCACGTGATCTCCTTCAAGCCTACGATGCCTAAGCCTTTGATATTCACCTAACGAGCTTAAACTTTCTGATCCGAGTAGGGAGTGGGATCCCTTCTGACCTTCCCACGTTGTTGTTGGGTAATTTGGTTCATCAGGCTAATATTGGTCTGAATCTGCTCATTTAGTTGTCATTGGCTTTCCATCGACTCTCCCATCAGATTATGAAATTCAGCTTGGGTTATAGAATCAACAGGGTTCTGAACTTCAATCGGATCAACATTCAAATTTGCACGTTGGTTGCTTGGGCCTCCTTGTTGAATGCTAGCAGTCTCATTTCCATCAACATTCTGAGAAGAAGATCTGGTATGTCTCACCATTATCAACCTCCTTGTTTAGATTTTTCAAATCTGAGTAGTGTAAGCAAGTTTATGAAGATAGCTATGGATCTCCTTTGGGGGATTTATCCAATCCAGTAGCGACAAAGGGGATTCTAACTGGCTGAGAATCAGGTTCTCAATGAAAGCACCAAAATATTTGCAACCAAATTGGTCACAAGCACCCAAGAATAGATTTATGTAGAGAAGTAAATGAAGAAAGTAAAATGAAAACAATGGAATAGAATAAACTAACAAGCAAATCAAAGCAATAATCAAGAACACAAGAATTTATAGTGGTTCGGCGTTTTATGCCTACATCCAATTTGAAGATTCTCTTTATTAATTCACAAATAGTTTGATTACAGTAGCAAACAACAAGAAATTAGGAGAAAACTTGATTACAATAAAGACTAATGTAATCAGCAGCGTAAAGATCCTTAGAACAACCTCCTAGGCTAGTATTTATAGGTGAAGATGACTACCAATCTCTTTGAAACTTCGGCTGTAGGACCTTCTTATCCATATGGGCCGCCCAAATCCCAATGAACAAGGATCGATACCGATCCCTTCATTGCTTCTTGGGCAGTGATCCTTATGGTGGCTTCTTCATGTTTAGATATGCTGGCTATTCAAATATCGTGTTGATTGGACTAGTGGAGCTCATGCTTTTGATTGATCTTTGATTCGACTACACTTGCAAGTTACCTTCTCCGAACCCTCCAAATGGATTACGTTGATCCCTCATCCTTTATCCATTTTAATATGCGATCCCTAGGGCAGGATTCCTACGGTCCATATACCTTGCTCTCCAAGATTCTCTTGCTTTGGACCTTTAAATCCTAAAACATTGATTGTTAAAGACAAAATTGCACTTGGCTTCTAACGTATACCGATCCCTTCATTGGTGGAGTCGCGTACGCCGAACCCTTGCTAAATGTTAGGCTCTGCCGACCCCTCTTTTACGCTAGGATGACCCATTCCTAATAATTTTCCAAACCAACAAGACATGTCGATCCACCTTCCTTCATTTACACCGAGCTTTCCATTGCTTCAACTGTGCCGACCCCTTGTCTAACCTACTATATCAAACCATCCATTTCCATCTATGCTGATCCTTGGAGTTCCACCAAGTCATGCTGACCCCTCATGTAACTATCCATGCCGATCCCTAGTGTACTACCAAGCTATGTTGATCCCTTACATATCCAAACTAATTTCCATATTTCTAGCATCCTACATCGTCTATCTAACAACTCCATCCAATCCTGGTTTCATATAGCCATCTGAACTCAACTTCCAGGTCCTGCAGCCATTGATCCATGATCATCGTTCTTAATAACAGTCGAATTTATCTTGCACAATCAGTTTAATATAGCCAGGTCAGGATACTGAGTAACAGGGTCAAAGTAAAATATGAATATTGCTGAAATGCTTGCATCTCACATTCCAACATAGTTTGGCACAATCAAAATAGTAATGGCTCATATTGGAGATTGGATTCCATACTATGACAAGGCATTGGGGTACCACCTACCACAGTGCATCTCTAGATAAAACACACCAATAGCCTCACATGGACTCCCTACGAGTGAAGACCGTCCCTACCCCTTACTGGATAGTGCCAAATATGGCATTACCTTGATTAGGATCAACAACCTAAATGGGCCTCGAGCATACATGATCAATAATACTGATCTAGATTGGGCAATGACCATACCCTAATGGTAGCGAACGACATAGCCTTAAAGCATACCCCCTAATTTTAGTCATTCCCGGGTTGATGAGGCTTGAGGCTACGATTACCTTTTATATAGCATATTTCACTTTGAATGCCACATTGCCATTCCCACAATCACCCAACTGATTTCTACAAACGTATAACTCCTGAGCTTGTATGTCTCAGGAAAGGGTTTTAAGCTAAGAGAAGTAACCTTCTCTGCCACCAAACATATGATACGTTCATAGAGATTAATTAATGTAATTAGAAATGCAACGTCATACATTCGTCCATACAAGTTGTCTAGGAACATGACAAATCAAGGTACTCTCCTAAGACATCCTGTCAGGAATTATCCCTAGGAATAGTAGCGAGAAGTCCTTGTATATCATAGATTTTCATAACGAAGCACTACTGCAATCATAAATATAATATGCATCATGGGTCTATGGCAAGTAGCCCTGCATTAGAAAGATCTCCATCTTTAAAATCATCATCTTAAACCTGCACTTTCGAACGTATACATTGGCCTGAAGTGGTGTCTCTTCGGACCAACAACGATAAAGAGGCCCTCAACCTCATACGGAAACCAAGTCTCGTAGACTTATCACGTTTCCAACTCTCAACTTGCTATCCTTTTGACAAGAAGGAAGCCCAGTAGATTGGAGTACGTCTCTCTGCACTGCTCAAATTAACATTCTTAATCCAAACTATAATCAAGCGTTCTCAATCGGCTCGTGCTTGGTGCGCAACAATCGGTTCCCACATCAAGTCAAGGAACCAAAAATGGCTAAGTTTGATAGTCGGTTATTTAACTATCAAAGCAACAAAAAATATCTAGGACATAAACAGTCACTAGGCCCATTTAATAAATCTCTTATTAATTAAATCATTTTCCATATATTTAATTCAAATTATCTTTAAAGGTATATTCTCAAAACCATTACGATCTTTCGATATTGAAAAACATTCCCAAAGAATTATATCGACAATACAAGTATATTCACAAATCATTTCATTTTCAGCACTTAGAGAAGATATTTCCATATACTTAAAACGGAAATAAGTATATAATACAAATCTTAAGGTCGAAACGCACTTTATTTGGGTAAAGACAAATTTTGCGTAAAACATCGTTACGATAACCCAAAAACACTAGTATTGGGATTTGATTAATTATATATATATATATATATATATATATATATATATAAATCCAAATACTATATAAAATATTTCCTTTTGGAAATCATTTACTATAACAACAGTGTTATAGTCCATGCCTTCTATACTTCCCCAAAAATGTCTATTGCAACAATAAATGTTGAAATCCATGTTTTGATACATATCACATTTTAAATCACTTTTAAAAATCATTTAAACTCCATTTGAAATTACTACTTTCAAAACATCACTTTTAAAGATTATCACTTTAAAAACCATTAACTTCATCAAAAATATTACTTCAAAAACATTCCTTTAAAGGATTATTTGACTCTTAAAACTTGAATGTATTTCCTTTATATAACATCCATATTTAAATCTCAACATAAATCGTTTCCATATTTATAAAACTATGTTTATAAATCTCCTTTCTATTTTATAAAACTTCTATTTTATAAAATTTCTTTATTTATAAAGGGACAGTTTGGTTAAAGTCCCTATTAAATTTCAAAATACACCAAACATCCTTGCCAAAAAAAGTATGTAAATTAGGTCCTTAGAATTAAATTATCGAATAATTGCATGCATTTATGCAATCATACAGTGAATAATTATAGACATTTATGTAATTATATCCAAAAACTGCAGACATTTCTGCAATTATTCACTTAAAAATTGCAGAAATTTCTGCAAATTTTTGAAACTATTGTGGAAATTTCCGCAATTATTCACTGAATAATTGTAGATATTTATGCAAATTTTAGATATAATTGCATAAATGTCTGTAATTATTCATTGAAAAATTGCATAAATGTATGTAATTATTCAGTAATTTAATTTTAGAGACCTAATTTACAATCTTTTTTTGGGAGGAGTTTTCATGTGTTAAATTTGATTTTAAGGACCTAAACCTAATATTCACTTTATAAAATTTTGTTTATAAATCATTCTTTTATACAAACTCATTTTGCTATCAAAATCTACTTATAAATCCATTTCTTTATCAAACCAAATTTATTTATAAATCCATTTACCAAATAAATTTCAAATCCATTTACAAAATATATATAAATTTTGATTATAAATCTATTTCATTATTTATAAGATATCACTTTTATAAATCCATTATATAAACTTATTCAAAAATCTCTTTTTAAAAATATTTCAGAGAATTATACTTTTATAACATCAAAAATCATACTTTTTATTTGTTTAAAAAAATTCATTCCTTTTTAATAATTTAAAAATTATTAAAACATATATACTTCAAAAATCACTTTAAAAATCAGTTTCAATTCAAAATCACTATTTTATAGTACTTCGAAATACTAAAATATGGCCAAGTGCTACTATAGCACTAAATAAGAAAAACAATCCATGTCATCAAATATGGCATCCAAACACATCATATATCAAAGTATATGAAAAGTAAAATCAACAGTGTGAGGAATCCTGTTGGATCCCTTCAATCTATCCCCCGCATCATATACATTATATAATCAAATAATATAAAAATCAACCGCTTCGAAGCGGGACTCGTATACAAAAGGTCATCCGCTCATACACGGGAACGTATTGGGGTCTCATCCACTTCAATAGGCGGGAATATATCCAAATCAACTAATAAATATAGTAAATCATCCAAAAAACAATAACAGTCAACAATAAAATATCCATACATCCAATAAATAATTTTATCGACCAATAATATTTCTGGTTAACAAAAAAGGTGAGATTAATGCACATTGATTTTAGTTTCATCAAAATGTTCTGTTTTGAATTAAAATTAAACAGACGTTCAATTTTAACCAAAATTCCCACTAGCTCCGAATACATCCAATCCAACTACATAGCGTAGTATTCGTCGATATGATCGCAACGCAACTTGCCGCGTTCAATTTGGACCTCGTATAAAGGAGTTACACACTTTATAAGATTTTAAATTAATTAATAAAATAAATTATAAATAAAATTTTGACCTAACTTTAAATTACCTCCACATGTGCGTCTTCCCCCTTCCAGTTCGTGAGCAACCGAACCCACCTTCATCGAAAATCTTCGATTGTGGCGCCTCCTTTGCTTTACTAGGGGTAAATCGAATGTCGCCATCACCTTCCCCATCACGTGCCGCACCTACAACAACCCCTAGGCCAAGCTCGGTCGAACAAAATGCCCTCCATGGCGTGCCCAAGTTTGATTGAACGCGGCTTGAATTTGCTTCCTTTCGTCGATGATTCGACGATCTATCCATACATAATGTAGAGCACGTCGAGCTCTACGACTTTCGTTCACGTGCCGTAGCATTTCATTGAGTTCATGAGGAGAAAGCGAGGGAGAATGATGGGCTATTTTTGCCATTAAAGCAAAACGGCAGTTGGAGAAGAACTAGGGTTTTGAGTTTTGCGAAAATGAAATTGTTTAAGTCCTTATATAGAAAATTTCAAAAAACTATTCACACGCTAAATTTTCTAACTCCAAATGAGACGTGTCGCTTGGCGTTTTATATGTTATACCCTTATTTCGAACACAATGGAATATATATCGAAAGCCAATTCCATCATATACAGAAATTAGCTTTTCAAAATCAAATTATATTAACGTAAATTTACTTAATTAGTTTCTACTCATTTTGAACTCGCACGACCAAACGATACGTCCGATCGCCATGAAATTCGATGGTATATAATAATTCACTATTACTAATACAATGAAATTGGTTTTGTCAAAATCCGAGATAGTGCCCCAAAAGGCAATTTTTTTACACGTTAATTAAAATGAGTTATTTCCAAAATCATTTTAATCACTTTTAGTTCCAATTTAAAACTTTACTATCTCCATTCTTATTCAAATAGAATTGAAATCAACTTTCGAAATCATTTTTTCCCATATTAAATTCAAGATTCAATTATTTAAACATTCCCAAATATTAAATTTAACAATTTAATTATCAAATAAATCACTATATTTAAAATTCAATTTATTTAACTTATAAAATTAACCTTTCGATATTTAAAATCAATTAAATATTTCAAATTCAAATGACCAAAATTCTAAGTCGTTATATTATTTCCCTTAAAATAATTTCATGCTCGAAATTTCCAAGGTAAGAAAAATGCCACCAAACCCATTAACTTTTCAAAACCAATTAGTTGTAATAGATTCTAAAATTTCTAAGTCTTTTAAATTCACCCACCTAAACCAACTAATTTTTTTCCATTCATTTATTTCAAGTTATAACTAAATCAAACTTTTATTATTAAAAATTTTCCAAAATTCTCAAAAACTTTCTAACGCCTTAAATTTACGAAATTTTTTGCCAGCGTCTCCTTCACACGACTCGATTGTAAAAATTCACAATATATATATGATCACAAATATACATCTCATCTTTAAGGATGAGGCATCCCATAGGGAAAAAATATATAAAAGTACGATATGTAATCCGAGATGTGTGTCTTTTATCATATTAGCAAGCATATACAATCAATATAATGCGAAAGCGAGCTCCAAATGTGAAGCATACGCCATCCGCACCTACTAAACACTCAGCAACAAATGAAAACAAGTATAGGAAATGTAATATCAATATATAACAAGAATATACAATAACTATATGCAAATGTTACAAGAGAAACCATAAAACAAATAATGTCCATTCAATTAATTCATAACCATATCAATTTATTAAAGCCCGTACGATGTACATATGCCATCCGTACGCAAAACCATACCTGATCGCTCGCTTGATCACAAAATTTCATTTTCAAACTAGTATCGTTCACACGATCACTCTAGTGCGGACTCAGATCTGGTTCCTTGATTAGAAACCACCATTCTTCTGGCATAGCCATATATTATGATAGAGAATATCAGAATCAATCAGAAACCCATATCCAATATTCATTGTCGAGAATCGAGTGAAAAATCCTAACTCAGATCGGTGTAAATAACCTCGAAATCGTATATTCGAATCTGGATCAAACAGTTATGCGAATAAAATAATATACATACAACTTACGTATTTATTTCAATTGGTTTCTTATTATATCCCATTCTTATTATTTACATTCATTTCATTTCCATTATTCACATTCATTTATTTACTTTCAATTGTCATAATCATTTCATTCATATTCATTTGATGTTTGACAACATTTCACTCCATACTAAATTCTATGAATCATTTCATAAAATTTCATTCATAAAAATTTTCTTTAATACTACTACCATTCATAAACCATTTCATAAAACCATTACTTAAGTTCATTATAAACATTTTATACAACCACTAATGCTTATTTTCACTTTACAACTTAAGTTTATATTTATTTCTAGCAACCAATATTCCAAAACATATTCAATTCATTTTACAACTTAAGTTGAATTTCATTTTATAATTCAAGTTCATATCCATTTCACTAATTTATTTCATTAGTTCATTTCATTAATTCATTACAAATCAAATTCAATTTCACTTAACTTTGCTTAAATCAAATCCCATCTCAAAATTCATTTTATTTTAATTTAAGTTAATTTCATTTCATATTTCACTTTTCTTAACATCTATATTCAATAAACTTTTAAAAATTTATTTTAACTCACTAATTCCCAAAACATATAAGTTACAAAACTTAGTTTCTTATGTTTCAACAAAATACTTAGATAGCAACTTCCAGAATTTAAACATCCATTTTTTTATTTTCAAATCATTTTGAAATCATATATATGCATAATTCCTTTGTATATCAAACCATACGTTGAATTTTAAAACAAACTTGTTTTACTAAAACAAAACCCCAATGGTAGCAATCCTTCACTTAGCAACGCGAAAATGAACGTCGATGATGCTACAGTCATCACCAAAATTATTTTCCAGCGACTGATGTGAGTTTAGTGCTTTCTATCTCTTTGAAATCCTATTTAAAATATTTCTAACTAAAATATTTTCAAAATAATGCTATTATTATTTTTCTAATACTTTTTGAAAAACAATTTTCAAAATCAATGGGTTTTAAATTCTCAAACTTCTTGTTTTAAACCCGTTTTTATTTACAACTCATATTATAAATATACTTAGGCAATTTCCTTTACGTTCCATTTATAAATCACCTTTATAAATCATATTTATATAATCTCACTTCTTATGTAATTCATTTCACAATTGTTGGTTATTTTAATCATAATCAATACTCTATAATTCATACTTTTAAATTTATTTTCGTATATAACTCAATTTACAAATATTTATCTTTGTTTAGATTATAATAATAACAACTTTTATTGGAACAATAACAAATGATAATAATCAAATATTATCATTCTCTAACAACCAATCACACCATATATAAATATAATAATTTCTATATAATTATTCCTTTATATGTAAAAATATATTTTAGGTAAAATTATTTCATTTTCCAATCCTCAAAACAATAATATGTCGGTTTGCCTTGCTTAAGTGTTTAGAAACCCCTATCGATACCGTGTCGTCTCACGTACCAACCAGAATTCATAAGCCACTCAATAGATATAAATTAACACAATATAAAACATTTTTATAATCACTAACAAATACACACTCATATATATACACTCAAACTCATCCTAGGGTCTCGCTTACCTTATCTAAAATGAGTAAATTCCCATCATATCCTAGGTGTTTGCTAAACCTAAGTTCTGATACCAAGTGAAACGACCTGCCAATCCATACAATCCAAGCCGACAATATACCACACATGTCCAACCTAAATCGAATGAATAGACGGACAGTTATGGGAAAGAAAGAGAAAAGAAGAAGAGAAGAAGAAAAGAAACTATCAACAACACATAATCTCATAATCATAGCAAAATAATATATAATATAATATCAAAAATCTTTACAAAAGAGAAACTATTATTTACACTCATCCATCTGAGTACCACAACCAATCACGATCATCAGCCTGGACATTTATAACAACATGTCATCACAAAATCTGATGATTTCAACAACAAACAGTGGAAAATAAACATATATGTGAATACGTCTTGAAGACCTCCAAATCATCTCCTGAGCTCCAATGCATACAAGCAATTTGTATATATGCTCGGTCTGACCCGGGCATTATAATAAAATAACATTCGAGTCAGTTTGGAAAACCAGTGTGAGAAAACACACCCAATTGGATTTTAAAGTTATAGAAAACCATTTGAAATCAAAAGTATCTCGTAAGACCACGCCGTACATAAACACGGATGGGTTTTTACCTTATGATAACCAAAACATTTTCTATAGAAAATCCATTTATATTATAATAATGTCTAGGGGTCAAAGTAAAATATGAATATAGCTAAAATGCTTGCATCTCACATTCTAACATAGGTGGGCGCAACCAAAATCATAATGGCTCGTATTGGAGATTGGATTACATACTATGACAAGGCACCGGGGTACCACCTACCACAGTCATCTCTAGATAAAACATACCGAGAGCCTCACATGGACTCCCTGCGAGTAAAGATCGGCCCTACCCCTTATAGGATAGCACCGAATATGTCATCACCTTGGCTGGGATCAACAACCTCAATGGGTCTCAAGCATACATGACCTATAATACGGATCTAGATTGGGTGATGAACCAACCCTAATGGTAGCAAACCACATATCCTTGAAGCTTATCCCCTGATTTTAGTCATTCCTGGGTTGATGAGGCTTGAGGCTATGATTACCATTTATATAGAACATTCCACTTTGAATGCCACATTGCCATTCCTACAATCACCCAACTAATTTCTATATACATATAACTCTTGAGCTTGTACGTCTCATGAAAGGGTGTTAACCTAAGAGAAGTTGCCTTCTCCGTCACCAAACAGATGATACGTTCATAGAGATCAATTAATGTAATTAGAAATGCAACGTCAAACATTCGTCCATACAAGTTGTCCAGGAATAGGACAAACCGAATGCACTCTCCTGCCACATTCTGTCGGGAATTACTCCTAGGATTAGTAGTGAGAAGTCCTTGCATATTGTAGATTTTCATAACAAAGCACTATTGCCACCATATATATATATATATATGCACCACGGGTCCAGTGGCAAGTAACCCTGCATCATGAAGATCTTCGTCTTCAAAATTATCATCTTAAACCTGCACTTTCGAACGCATATATTTCCCGAAGTGGTTCTCAGATAAATCCGACCCCAGTCTCTCCAACCAACAATGATAAAGTGGCCCTCAACCACATACGGAAACCAAGTCTCGTAGACTTATCATGTTTCCAACTCTCAACTTGCTATCCTTCGGCCAAGAAGGAAGCCCGGTAGATTGGAGTACCATAGTCACTCCGCACTACTCAAATCAAAATTCTTAATCCAAATGATAATCAAGCCTACTCAGTCGGCTTCGTGCTAAGTTCACGACAATCAGTTCCCACATCAAGTCAAAGATCCAAAAATGTCTAAGTTTGATAGTCGGTTATTTAACTATCAAAGAAATAAATGATATTTAGCACATAAACAGTAACTAGGCCCATTTAATAAATCTCTTATTAATTAAATCAATTTTCAAATATTTAATTCAAATAATCTTTAAAAAACCATTTCAATCTTTCGATATTGGAAAACATTCCCAGAGACTTATATCAATGGTACAAGTATATTCACAAATCATTTCATTTTCAACACTTAGAGAAAATATTTCCGTATACCTAAAACGGAAATAAGTATATATAAAAATCTTAACGTTTAAACGCACTTTATTTGGGTCAAAACAAATGTTGCATAAAACATCGTTACGATAACCCAAAAACACTAGTATTAGGATTTGATTAATTATATCTATATATATATATAAATCCAAAATGCTATGTAAAATATTTCCTTTTGGAAATCATTTACTATAACAACAGTGTTATAGTCAATGCCTTCCATACTTCCTCGAAAACTTCTATTGCAACAATAAATGTTGAAATCCATGTTTTTGATACATCACATTTTAAATCACTTTCCAAAACCATTTAAACTCCATTTGAAATTACAACTTTCAAAACTTCACTTTTAAAGATTATCACTTTAAAAACCATTAACTTCATCAAAAATATTACTTCCAAAACGTTCCTTTAAAGGATTATTTAACTCTAAAGACCTGAATGTATTTCCTTTATATAAAATCCATATTTATAACATATATCATTACCATATTTAAAAAACTATGTTTATAAATCTCCTTTATATTTTATAAACTTCTATTTTATAAAATCTCTTTATTTATATAATTCTATTTATAAATCATTCTTTTATACAAACTCATTTTGCTATCAAAATCCACTTATAAATCCATTTCTTTATAATTCAAATTTATTTATAAAATCCATTTATAAATCTATTTACCAAATAAATTTCAAATCCATTTACAAAATATTTATAAATTGCAATTATAAATCTATTTCATTATTAATAAGATATCACTTTATAAATCCTTGCTATAAACTTATTCAAAAATCTCAATTTAAAAATATTTCACAAAACTATACTTTGATAACATCAAAAATCATTGTAGCGACCCGCCGTCCCATACCCTTATAGTTGACAATAAACCACACTTGTCCAACCCAAATTGTACGAAAGAGCGAATAACTAGGAGTGAAGAAAAAAAGAGATAGAAACAAACAAAACAACAACATAGAATCTCACAGTCGCAGCAGAACAAAATATAATATATAATGACAGATTTTTATACAAAAGAAACTATAACTGTTAATATACATACAATTATCAGAGTACAACAATCAACAATCAATCGGGGGAGTTATAGTAACTTGTCCTCACAAATACTGAACATACAGTTTGATACAGCGTAATATAATCAAGTACGTAGAATACGCCTAAGTCTCCTCCAGCATGTCTCCTGTGCTCCATAGCATCCTAACCTGAATCTGTAATACTCGGTCTGACCCGAGCATTATAATAAATAACACTCGAGTCAGTCTGGAAACCTAGCATGTGAAAACATACTCAATTTGAATTATTTCCTTTTCAAAAATCCTTTGAAAACAAAGGTGCCTCGTAAGACCGCGTCACAAATAAACAAGACAGGTTTTTACCTTACGATAACCAAACCATTTTTATATCAAAATCATCTAATATTATAATAGTGTATATAGAAAATAAATTAGGAAATAGCTAAAATTCTTGCATCTCACGTTTCAGCATAGTTGGGCATAATCAAAACCATACAGGCTCGTAGTGGATATTGAATTCCATACAATGACTGGGCTACTGGGGTACTGCCCATCATATTACATCTCTAGAAAATGTACCAAGGACCTCGTTTGGATCCCCTGCCAACACAGGACCGGCCTACCGCTGACCTGGATAGTACCAAATATGTTATCACCTCGGGTGTTCCCTCCCTAATCGAGCACTCTCTTTCCCATGCACAACCATATCCATAATTATAATATAATATATCCGAGGGTATCTAGAAAAGTGGTAGCATACCTTACTTGGGTGCGACCCACTTTGCCCTGCTGCATCTCCCATGTTTTAGTCATTCCCGGATGATGAGGCTTGAGGCTACATTATTATCTTTAGACTAGCATTCATACTTTGAATGCTAACACTGCCTTCCAGGCAACGATGCAATGATAGCATTCACCCATACAAGTTGTTCTGGGTTTAAACAAACCGAATCTCCAAAATCACCGTCTTCCTTATCTTCACGATATCATAATTCGTAAAGCACAAATCGGATCGAAGTAGTTTTCGGATAACCAAATCTGATCCCGGTCTCTTCAAAACGATCAACGAATTTGGCCAAATTTGATAGCCGGTTATTTAACTATCAAATAACATCCGTAAGTAGTCACTACGCCTTATTTTATAAATCTTTAAACATTCATTTCAAATATCTTTACACAGATGTATATTCAAATTTCTTCCAGTATTTTAAAATTTGAAAACAATTTCAAATTCTTATATCCATAACAGGATATTTTTCCAACCATATCAATACTTAGAATTATTTGCAAATTACATTTTATAATTAATTACTTAGAAAAAATATTCCTATATAAATCATCCCATAGTTAAAATATTTCTATAACCTTCCATTCCAATATTTAGGAAAATATTATAAGTCTATTTTCCAAAGTCATTCCAATATCAACGCTTAAGAAATATTCCATAACTTATCCCATAAGTCTCTAGAATTTTCATTAATTCTTTTTCTACAATTTCCAAAAATCGGATTTTCTTATTTAAAATCTCATTCACCAATTTATAACTTCTTTTATGAATTCAAATTCATATTCGAAGTTCACTTACCTAACCATTTCGAAAATTCCTTAAGTTTCCAAAATTCCATTATAAGATTTCTCTTATAAAATCATATTCGTTAAATAAACAACTTTTACCAATCTCGAAAGGATTTATAAATAAATTATAATCATTCCAAATCTCTCTCTATATATTTAATAAGTGTTTTTAACGAATAATAATTTATTTTTAAAACAAGTTTAAGTAACTATTAAAATATCAAAACACTTTTAATAAAACATTAATAACTCATTTCCAACTCATTTTTAAATAAAACTAATTGATTTACAAAGTTAATTATAAAAATTAAAATTTTATTTCAATTAATATTACATATTTGAAAAATTCACTTCCGAAGTATTTCAATATTAACTAGCTTTAAATTACATAGTTTAATAAATAAAATTTTCCTTTTAAAACAAAACTTAACTTTTTAATAAAAATATTTTTTTAAAATTCCAATAACCAATTCAATTTATAAATTCCTCTCGATTCACCACACATCGATTTCATTCCGATTCCCTAACCTTTCTCACTTTTCAAAATAGAATCCACTATTTTTTTCAAAAACTCATTTCCATATCTCCTAATTTATCAACTAATATCATTTTCCTTTATTTATGAACATCATTTATAAATTTATAGATTCACTTGGATTTTTCTTATTTATAAAAATAATCTCATTGATAAAATTTCATTTTATAAATCCATTTCTTTTTAAATTCCATTTTTTTACAAATCTATTTAAAATATATATTTCAACCTCTTTTCCATAAATCCAGAAATATCACTTAAAAATCCATTGTTAAAAATCCTTTATATAATTTATTTTTTAATCTCTATTAAAATTTTTTTACGAATAGTTAAATACAAACCCAAAATTAAAATATTGTTTTATCCAAATCAATTTTCTTTAAAATAATCCAAATTTCGATATAAATATTTTTATATCCAAAATCTCCTTTGAATTTCTTTTAAAATTCAAAAAATATTATCTATGGTATTTAAAATACAAAAATTAAGGGAAGTGCTACCATAACATCCAATAATTCAATCACAACATAATCTATCTCAGAATATTCATACACATTATATATCACTATATATGAAATTAAAATCAACATTTTTAAGGAATCCAGTTGGATCCCTCCAACCTTTTTCCGTGCAACCGAAGATGTTATACAACATAAAATACCAATACCACTTTTAGGGGGGATATCGTGGTAATATAGGGACATCTGCTATTTTGCGGGGCGCATAGTGTCCTATCTGCTCTAATCGGCGGGAATATATCCAACTACTAATATATACTGATATATATAATATAACATTCAACTCATAATAATATATTAATTCAATCAATCATCCAATAATTAATTTTAATTATTATAAATTAAACAGTCAACCAAATTGAGTGAGATTTACTCACCTTGATTTTTCAATTGCCAAACATCCAGATTTGAATTAAATCGAACCACGTACGATTTGATCGAATATTCCGGCTGACTATGAAAATTCCCAAACCAAGTCCATGACATAGCTCTCGTTAATACAAACCTAACGCGATAGACCACGTTCAATTTGGACCTAAAACGAGTAAGTTATTAAATTTTTAGCTAAACGATTATTAGATTATAATCAATTCACTAATCCTTAATTAAAACTTAATTACACTGTCAAACCTTCTTCCTGATTCAAATTTCCGCTCCAAACTTTCACCATTGTCGATCTTCGCCTCCTCCATTCTCCCTCCCTCATCGATGATTTCCTAAACCGACAATGCCACCCGCTTCCTCTAATTCCCCTCTACGCACCCATACCCACCACGATGGACACGAGAGCCTCACCCAAAACGTGACACTAGCTCCTGCGCACTAAAACCCACCATGTCGCATTCAAACTCAGACCACCGCACACCTCCCAATCAGCCACCTAGGTGTTAAACTCCGCCACGAACCCGAATACCATACGTACTTCGACCATCGATGCTCCTCTCATCACAAAACCCAAACCCTAGTCATTTCTTCCTCTCAACATTCATTGTCGATCAACACAATAGAGGTTGGACCCTCAAATTCTTGCGAGTTGGCTTCTAACATTTCATAATCCATGTTTTATAATTTCTTAGAATTTATTTTTATTGTTTTTAATTTTAAAAGAAGAGAGAAGATATGTATTTTCCTTTTTTCGAACGACGTTTTAAAATGTGAGAAGGAAAAAAACAAGATGAATAACTGCGTGTAGGGTAGCGTGTTCAGGGGGTGGGGTAGCGAGTTATAGATATAGGGGTTAACTTCAAATTTGACTTTATTATTAGATATCCACAATATCTCGTTTGCATATCTCAAAATTTTGAACCCCTATTAAGTTGTGCCGCCTGGCGTTTCAAATGTTATACCCCTATTCCGAACCCAATGGAACAAGCCTTGAGCCCTAATTCAGTCGTATGTTGAAGATTTCTTTTTGAACCCAATTAAAATATTAAATTTTCAATATTTATTTCAACGCATTTCTCCTCCGTACGACCAAACAGTAACACCAATCGCTACGAAATTTGAAATCCGATAATAATACACTATTACGGATCCAATGGAACTGGTTTCTTTAAATTTCAAGACTGTGCCCCGGAAGGCTATTTTAACGCGTCGATCAAATCGACGATTTCACAAATTTATGAAATCATTTGGAATTCCAGTTTTAAAAACTTATTAACTAAATTCTAATTCAAATCGAATTTATATCAACATTAGAATTTTTTTTGATTCATATTCAACTCCAATTTAATTATTTAAACGATTCTCAATTATTAATTCAACAATTAAATTTATTCAATAAATCGCTATATTCGAAACTTAAGTTTTATTCCACTTATTTGATCGATAAACTTCATATTAAAATTCCATTTACATTTTAAATTCAATATTTAAAATAAATTAAATGTTTAAAATCAAACGACTGAAAATCCGGGTTGTTACATTCCTCCAGCCTTATTTCATCCCTGAAATTGCTAAGGTAGGAAAAATGCTCCAAACCCATATTTTTAAAAAAACCAACTTAGTGAAAATTCAATATTCATTTTCCCAAATCTTTTAGTTCCATTGAAAACAATTAGTTTTCATTTCTAATTCAAAACCCCTTATTTCAGTTACAATTCACAATCAAATTTTGGTTAACAAAATTTTTCTAACACCCTAAATTTTCGAAATTTTTTGGCAGTCTCCTTTGTACGGAGAGCCTTTTGCTATATGACAAAAATGACAAAAAGATATACATCGGCTCTCATGGCCGGAAATCACAGTATATATATTAATATTTATTTCATTCTTGCTTTTAATGCGTAAGCATACCTTATATTAGAGTTATTAAGCAAGTTTGCTCAATTTATATGCAATCGCACAACCAAAATATAGCCAAATAGTCTTCTTGTACCTGTACTTACTCAATTTAAACACGTAAGTACCAAAACATGAGAATTTTATAACATTTCATTTAATTAACTAGTGCAAACACATAGATTTCATAACCAAACATGTTACGTAGCATGAATTTATCAATAACTACAAGGTTCCAACATTCGATTATTTATTTCAACCGATTTATATACAATTTATTCAATTTCTAATAATCCACAAGCAATTTATTTGCATTTAATACATAATTGCACACATTATTTTCATATCCATTTCAAATTGATTTTAAATCAATTTATTCACTTTTCATTAATTCACAATTTTTTTTATTTCCGTTTATGACAAACGATAATTTTTCCATGCAAATTCGGTGATATTCATTTAATAAAATAGTCGTCTAAGCTTATAAGCCATTTTAGATTGATTCTAAATTGATTTATCAATTTCTATTGATTCACATTTAATTTATTCACAAAAATCTTATTCGCTCAATTTTATATTCAACAACAATCCAATCCATGCCAATTTATTTATGAACCATTTAAAAAATTTATTTGAGCCCAACTTCCATCCAAAAAATATTAACTTAAGTTAATTCATTTTACTTCCAATCATTTCAAGCATATAGCTTAAGTTCATTTCCACTGCAATCAAATTCCATTTCATTTTAAATTCCTTGTTATTCAATTTATTTACCTTAGATTGATTTGCATTTCCATTTACATGGTATATCTCAATTTGTACTATATTATTTGAGAATCATTTCATAAAATTAATATTATGGTTTATTATAACCTTTTATACAACACATATATTCATTTCCACTTTAAAACTTAATTCCAAACTCGAATTCATTTAAATAATATCCGAAAGCCATATTCAATTTATTTACACGGAAATTGAATTTTTTATAACTTAAGTCATCACCATTTCAATCCATTTCTATTTTATTCGACAACATTTCAAAATATATTTAATTCGCTTATATTTAAGTCAAATTTTCATTTATAACTCAAGTTCCATATTCAATTTCAATTTCAATCCACAATCCATTTTACTTAACCAAGTTAAGTTCCATTCCTATATTCAATTAACTAATTAATTTATCTACTAATTTATAGTTTAATATCTAATTTTTATTTCAAAAATCACATCATTTAATTTACTTGAGTTCAAATTCATCTTATAATTCAAGTTTGGATTTTATTCCATACATTTAACCCTTCATTTTGGTTTTACCATTTTATTTCTCCATTCAATAAGTTGTAAAACTTAGTTTTTATTTCACCAAATGCTTAGTAAATTTTTAACATCCATTCGGGGTTTTTCGATTATCCGAAATCGTCAAAATTCCTTTATATTTCCAAATTTACAAGTTACACCAACTTACCCATTTACCATTTATAAATTTTTCCCTTTACATTTATTCTATCCCATAATTTATAACTCATAGTTATATAACCCCTTCACATTTCTTATTTACATCCACTTAAATTTCATTCCATTCAAAATTTATAACCTATAGTTATATAGACACTTTACAATTTAACTTTTATACACAATTCCATTCGATATCATTTTTAATCTAATCCAATTTTATTTTAACTTATCTTAAGTTAAATTTTTATTTTCCTATCGAAATTCACATTTCCAGGTTATTAGTTCAAAAACTTATCTTCTTTCAGTTTCACTAATCATTTAAATGGAAATTCAAGAATTCAAACACCCGTTTTTAATTTCAAATCATTTTGAAATAATATATATATAACTCTTTGTTTTAACAAACCATTTCCTTGGAATTTTAAACCTAAACTTTGTTTTATCCAAAATAAATTCCCTTGAAATTTCTAAAACAAAATTTGTTTTTCGACAAAAATCTCCATATCAAATTACTACGGTAGCAATCCGTCACTTAGAAACTCGAAAATGAACACCGATGATGTCGCGATCATCATCAGAATTATTTTCCAACGACTGAAGTGAGTTCAGTGCTTTATCACCTCAAAAATCCATTTAAAACATTTTCTATTCAAACTTATCTCAAATTTAATACTCCATTATTCTTTCTACCACTTGGGAAAACATTTTCAAAACTTTCGAGATTTCAAAATTCCTAAATACTTAGTTCAAATCCATTTATACATTTCTCAAAGCTTCCGGTATTTAAATTTCCAATTCTGGCTTGAATTCATTTTTATTTAACTCATTTGTATAAATCATATTTACACCATTTTAATTTGGTTATATATAACCATTTCAAATTTTATAATCTGGTTTGGATTATGATAATAACAACCAAACACACCAATATACTAAAATAATTTCTAGAAAATTATTCCTTTCATATCAAATTATAGTTGGGTAAAATTATTTCATTTACCCGCTTCAAAACAATACTGTGTCGATTTACATGGTTCAATTGTTTAAAAATTCCTATTGATTTCATGGCATCCCACAACTCAACCAGAATTCTTAAGCCACTCAATAGATAAATCAACACAATATAAAACAATTTATATTCACTAACAAATACGCGCTCATATCTATTAATACACTCAAACTCATTCTAGGGTACTACTGACCCTATCTCTAATGAGTAATCCCCACCAAAGCCAAGGTTCTCGCTTAACCTTCAGCTCTGATACCAAGTGTAGCGACCCGCCGTTCTATACCCTTTGAGTTGACAATAAACCACACTTGTCCAACCCAAATTGTATGAAAGGGCGAATAACTAAGGGTGAAGAAAAAGAAGAGATAGAAACAAACAGAACAACAACACAGAATCTCACAATCGCAGCAAAGTAAAATATAATATATAATAACAGATTTTTATACAAAAGAAACTGTAACTGTTAATATACATACAATTATTAAAGTACAACAATATACAATCAATCTGGACAGTTATAGTAATTTGTCCTGACAAATACTGAACATACAGTTTGACACACACAGCGGAATATAATCAAGTACGTAGAATATGCTTGAGTCTCCTCCAGCACGTCTCCTGTGGTCCATAGCATCCAAACCTGAACCTGTAATACTCGGTCTGACCTGAGCATTATAATAAATAACACCCGAGTCAATTGGTAAACTAGCGTGAGAAAACACACTTAATTTGAATTATTTCTATTTCAAAAATCTTTTGAAAACAAATGTATCTCGTAAGACCGTGTCACACATAAACACGACGGGTTTCTACTTTACGGTAACCAAAACATTTTTACATCAAAATCACATGATATTATAATAGTGTCTATAGAAAATAAATTAGGAAATAACTGAAATTCTTGCATCTCACGTTTCAGCATAGTTGGGCACAAACAAAACCGTACAGGCTCGTAGTGGATATTAGATTCCATACAATGATTGGGCTACTAGGGTATCGCCCATCACAGTACGTCTCTAGAAAAATGTACATATGACCTCGCTTGGATCCCCTTCCAATACAGGACCGGCCTACCCCTGACCTGGATAGTACCGAATATGTTATCACCCCGGGTGTTCCCACCCTAACCGAGCGCTCTCTTTCCAATGCATAACCATATCCATAATTATTATATAATATATCCGAGGGTATCTAGAAAAGTGATAACATACTCTACTTAGGTGCGACCCACTTAGCCCTGCTGCATCTACACTGTTTTAGTCATTCCCGGTTGATGGGGCTTGAGGCTACGTTATTACCTTTAAAATAGCATTCATACTTGGAATGCTAACACTGCCTTTTAGGCAACGATGCAATGATAGCATTCACCCATACAAGTTGTTCTGGGTCTGTAGAACCAAAACTCCAAAATCACCGTCTTCCTTATCTTTACGATATCATAATTTATAACGCACAAATCGGATCAAAGTGGTTTTCGGATAATCAATTATGATCCCGGTCTCTTCAAGACGATCAACAAATTTGGCCAAATTTGATAGCCGGTTATTTAACTATCAAATTACATCCATAAGTAGTCACTAGGCCTTATTTTATAAATCTTCAAACATTCATTTCAAATGTTTACACAGATGTATATTCAAATTTCTTCCAGTATTTCAATATTTGAAAACAATTTCAAATTCTTATATCCATAACAGGATATTTTTCCAACCATATCAATACTCAGAAATGTTTTCAAATTCTGTTTTATAACTCATTACTTAGAAAAAATATTCCTACATAAATCATCCCGTAGTTAAAATATTTCTAAAACCTTCCATTCCGATATTTAGGAAGTTTATTTTCCAAAATCATTCCAATATCAACACTTAAGAAATATTTCGTAACTTATCCCATTAATCTCCGGAATTTTCATTAATTCTTTTTCTATAATTTCCAAAAATCAAATTTTCTTATTTAAAATCTCTTTCACGGATTTATAACTTCTTTTATGAATTCAAATTCATTTTCGAAGTTCACGTACCTAACCATTTCGAAAATTCCTTAAGTTTCCAAAGTTCCATTATAAGATTTCTCTTTTAAAAATCATATTCGTTAAATAAACCCCATTTACCAATCTCGAGAGGATTTATAAATAAATTATAATCATTCCAAATATATATATTTAAATATTTTTAAAAAATAATAATTTATTTTTAAAACAAGTTTAAGTAACTATTAAAATATCAAAACATTTTTAATAAAACATCAACAACTCATTTCCAACTCATTTTTAAATAAAACTAATTGATTTACAAAGTTGATTATAAAAACTAGAATTTTATTTCAATTAATAATAGATATTTGAAAAATTCACTTTCGAAGTATTTCAATGCTAACTAGATTTAAATTACAAAGTTTCATAAATAAAATTTTCCTTTTAAAACAAAACCTAACTTCTTAATAAAAATATATTTTTAAAATTCCAATAACCAATTCAATTTATATATTCCTCTTGATTCACCACACATCGATTTCATTCCAATTCCCTAACCATTCTCACTTTTCAAAATAGAATCCACTATTTTTTTTTCAAAAACCCATTTCCATATCTCGATATAAATTCACACCATGAATTTATATCCCAATTTATCAACTGATATCATTTTTCCTTATTTATAAACATCATTTATAAATTTATAGATTCACTTGGATTTTTCTTGTTTATAAAAATAATCTCATTTATAAATTTTTATTTTATAAATCCATTTCTTTATAAATTCCATATATTTTACTAACCTATTTAAGATATCGATTTCAACTTCTTTTCCATAAATCCAGAAGTATCACTTAAAAATCCATTGTTAAAAATCCTTTATATAATTTATTTTTTAATCTATATTAAAAATATTTTACGAATAGTTATATACAAACCCAAAATCAAAATATTGTTTTATCCAAATCAATTTCCTTTAAAATAATCCAAATTTCGATATAAATATTTTTATATCCAAAATCTCCTTTGAATTTCTTTTAAAATTCAAAAATATTATCTACGGTATTTAAAATACCAAAATTAAGGGCAGTGCTACCATAGCATCCAATAATTCAATCACAACACAATCTATCTCAGATTATTCATACACATCATATATTACTATATATAAAATTAAAATCAACATTTTTGAGGAATCTTGTTGGATCCTTCCTACCTGCTTCCCTGCAACCACAGATGTTATACAACATAAAAAACAAATCGCGCTTCGAGGCAGGATATTACGATAATATAGGGTCATCTGCTATTATGCGGGGTGCATAGTGTCTCATCCGCTCCAATCAGACGGAAAATATCCATCTACTAATATATACCGATATATATATTATAACATTCAACCGATAATAATATATTAATTCAACGAATCATCCAATAATTAATTTTAATTATTATAAATTAAACTAGTCAACCAAATTGAGTGAGATTTACTCACCTTGATTTTTAGATTTCCAAACATCCAGATTTGAATTAAATCGAACCACGTTCTATTTAATCAAAAATTCCAACTGACTCCGAAAAATCCCAAACCAAGTCCATGACACAGCTCTCGTCAATACAAACCTAACGCGATAGACTGCTTTCGATTTGGACCTAAAATGAGTAAGTTATTAAATTTTCAGCTAAACGATTATTAAATTATAATCAATTCACTAATCCTTAATTAAAACTTAATTACACTGTCAAACCTTCTTCCTCGATTTAAATTTCTGCTCTAGACTTTCAGCATTGCCGATCTTCGCCTCCTCCGTTCTCCCTCCCTCGTCGACGATTTCCTAAATCGACAACGTCACCCACTTCCTCTAATTCCCCCCTACGCACCCTTACCCACCACGATGGACACGAGAGCCCCACCCAAAACGCAATACTAGCTCCTGTGCATGAAAACCCATCATGTCGCGTTCGAACTCAGACCACCGCACGCCTCCCCTTCAGCCACCAAGGTGTTGAACTCCGCCACGAACCTAAATCCATACATACTTCGACTATCGATGCTCCTCTCATCACAAAACCCAAACCCTAGTCGTTTTTCCCTCTCGACATTCACTATCGATCAACACAACAGAGGTCGGACCCTCAAACTCTTGCGAGTTGGCTTCTAACATTTCAAAATCCATGTTTTATATTTTCTTAGTATATATTTCAATTGTTTTTAATTTTAAAAGAAGAGGGAAGATATGTATTTTCATTTTTCGAACGACGTTTTAAAATGTAAGAAGGAAAAAAACAAGATGAATAACTACGCATAGGGTGGCGTGTTCAGGAGGTAGGGTGGCGAGTTATAGATATAGGGGTTGACTTCTAATTTTATTTTATTATTAAATATCCACAATATCTCGTTTGCATATCTCGAAATTTCGAACCCCTATTGAGGTGTGCCGCCTGGCGTTTCTAATATTATACCCCTATTCCAAAACCAATGGATCAAACCTCGAACCCCAATTCGGTCGTATGTGGAAGATTGCTTTTTGAACCCAATTAAAATATTAAATTTTCAATACATAATTATTTCAATGCGTTTTCCCCGTACGACCAAACGGTAACTCTAATCGCTACGAAATTTGAAATCCAATAATAATACACTACTACGAATCCAATGGAACTGGTTTCTTCGAATTCCAAGACTGTGTCCCAAAAGGTTATTTTAACACATCGATTAAATCGACGATTTCACAAATCTACGAAATCACTTGGAATTTCAGTTTTAAAAACTTATTAACTAAATTCTAATTCAAATAGAATTTATATCGACATTAGAAATCATTTTCGATTCATATTCAACTCCAATTTAATTATTTAAATGATTCTCAATTATTAGTTCAATAATTAAATTTATTAAATAAATTGCTATATTTGGAACTTAAGTTTTATTCCACTTATTTGATCGATCAACTTCATATTAAATTCCATTTACATTTCAAATTCAATATTTAAAATAAATTAAATGTTCAAAATCAAACGACTGAAAATCCGGGTTGTTACATTCCTCCCCCCTTAAAAGAATTTTGTCCCCGAAATTGCTAAGGTAGGAAAAATGCTCCAAACCCATAATTTTTCAAAAACCCACTTACTAAAAATTCAATATTCCATTTTCTCAAATATTTTAGCTCCATTCAAAACAATTAGTTTTCATTTCTAAATCAAAACCCTTTATTTCACTTACAATTCGCAATCAAATTTGGGATAACAAAATTTTCCTAAAATTTTAAAAATTTTCTAACACCCTAAATTTTTTGAAATTTTCTGGCGGAGTCTCCTTTGTACGGAGAGCCTTTTGCAATATGACAAAAACAACAAAAAGATATAAATCAGTTGTCATGGCCGGAAATCACAATACACACACACACACACACATATAAATTTCTATTTCATTCTTGATTTTAATGTGTAAGCGTACCTTATATTAGCGTTATTAAGCAAGCTCGCTCAATTTATATGCAATCGCACAATTAAAATATAGCCAAATAGTCTTCGTGTACATGTACTTACTCAATTTAAGCACGTAAGTACCAAAACATTAAAATTTAATAACTTTTCATTTATTTAACTAGTGCAAACACATAGATTACATAACCAAACATGTTACAGCATAAATTTATCAATAATCACAAGGTTCTAACATTCGATTATTTATTTCACTCGATTTATATATAGTTTATTCGATTTTTAATGATCCACAAGCAATTTATTTGCATTTAATACATAATTGCACACATTATTTTCATATCCATTTCAAATTGATTTTAAATCAATTTATTCACTTTTCATTGATTCACAAAATTTTGTTTACTTCCGTTTATGACAAACGATAATATTTCCATGCAAATTCGGTGATATTCATTTAATAAAATAGTCATCTAAGCTTATAAGCCATTTTAGATTGATTCTAAATTGATTTATCAATTTCTATTGATTCACATTTAATTTATTCACAAAAATCTTATTCGCTCAATTTTATATTCAATAATAATCCAATTCATGCCAATTTATTTATGAACCATTTCATAAATTTATTTAAGCCCAGATTCCATCCAAAAAATATTAACTGAAGTTAATTCTTTTTACTTTCAATCATTTCAACCATATAACTTAAGTTCATTTCCATTTCAATCAAATTCCATTTCATTTTAAATTGATTGTTATTCAATTTATTTACCTTAGATTGATTCGCATTCATTTACTTGGTATATCTCAATTATACTATATTATTTGAGAATCATTTCATAAAAGTAATATTAAGGTTTATTATAACCTTTTATACAACACATATATTCATTTCCACTTCAAAACTTAATTGCATACTCTAATTCATTTAAATAATATCTCAAAGCCATATTCAATTTATTTACACTGAAATTGAATATATTTATAACTTAAGTCATCACCATTTCAATCCATTTCTATTTTATTCAACAACATTTCAAAATATATTTAATTCGCTTATATTTAAGTCGAATTTTCATTTATAACTCAAGTTCCATATTCAATTTCAATTTCAATTTAAATTTCAATCCACAATCCATTTTACTTAACCAAGTTAAGTTCCATTTCTATATTCAATTAACTAATTAATTTATCTAATTAGTTGACTTTCAATTTATAATTCAATACTGATTTTTATTTCAAATATTGCTTCATTTAATTTACTTGAGTTCAAATTCAACTTATAATTCAAGTTTGGATTTTATTCCAAATATTTAACCCTTCATTTTGGTTTTACCATTTTATTTCTCCATTCAATAAGTTGTAACACTTAGTTTTTATTTCACTAAGCGCTTGGTAAATTTTTAACATCCATTCGGGGTTTTCCAATTATCCAAAATCGTCAAAATTCCATTTTATTTCCAAATTTACAACATACACCAACTTACCCATTTACCATTTAATAAATTTTTCTCTTTACATTAATTCTATCCCATAATTTATAACTCATAGTTATATAACCCCTTCACAATTCTTATTTATATCCACTTAAATTTCATTCCATTCAAAATTTATAACCTATAGTTATATAGTCACTTTACAATTTAAGTTTTATATACAATTCCATTCGATATCATTTCTAATATAATCCAATTTTATTTTAACTTAGCTTAAGTTAAATTTTATTTTCATATCAAAATTCACATTTCCAGGTAATAAGTTCAAAAACTTATCTTCTTTTGGTTTCACTAATCATTTAAATGGAAATTAAAGAATTCAAACACCCATTTTTAATTTCAAATCATTTTGTAATAATATATATATATATATATTTAAATATATAACTCTTTATTTTAACATACCATTTCCTTGAAATTTTAAACCTAAACTTTGTTTTATCCAAAATAAATTCCCTTGGAATTTCTAAAACAACATTTGTTTTTCAACAAAAATCTCCATATCAACTTACTACGATAGCAATCCATCACTTAGAAACTCAAAAAAGGACACCGATGATGTCGCGATCATCATCGGAATTATTTTCCAGCGTCTGAAGTGAGTTTAGTGCTTAATCACCTCAAAAATCCATTTAAAACATTTTCTATTCAAACCTTTGCAGTTAAAGCGCTCGGTGGATTCAATGCGGTAGAGGTGCAAAAAGTCATAGCGGGGATGTAGCGAAGATATAGCGGGATATATCGGATTACTCTAAAATAGCATATAAATCCCATACTTGTTGTTTTTACAAATATATAGATAATAATTATGTGAAAAATTAACATTCAATTGAATTATAATTAATACAAAAATAATTTTAAATAAAAATATGTGCAAATGTATTGTAAATGAACGTAAAACTGTTATATAACTTAATTTAATTTAGTAGAATATTAGAGTATTATCATTTCTAAACATATATCAAAAATTCGATGAAATTAATTAATTTCATAATTTTTATAGTGTATAAATATCACTTTTCAATCCAATTTTTTATAGAAGATATAGCAGAAATAGCGGAATATAGCGGAAATAACGGGATATAGCTGAAATAGCGGGGATTAAAGCGGAAAGGCTATATGTTGGGGATATATGGAAAAATCGTAGCGGTAGGAATCCGCTATAAGATATATCAGAGTTATAGCGGGGATATAGCGGGGCATTAACTGCACAGATTCAAACATATCTCAAATTTAATACTCCATTATTCTTTCTACCACTTGGGAAAACATTTTCAAAACTTCCGAGATTTCAAAATTCCCAAATACTTTATTCAAATCCATTTAAACATTTCCTAAAGCTTCCAAGATTTAAATTTCCAGTTCTGGCTTGAATTCATTTTTATTTAACCGATTTGTATAAATCATATTTACACCATTTTAATTTGGTTATATATAACCATTTCAAATTTTATAATATGGTTTGGATTATAATAATAACAACCAAACACACCAATATACTATAATAATTTCTAGAAAATTATTCCTTTTATATTAATATATAGTTGGGTAAAATTATTTCATTTACCCGCTTCAAAACAATACTGTGTCGGTTTACCTGGTTCAAATGTTTAAAAATTCCTATCGATTTCGTGGCGTCCTACTACTCGACCAGCATTCATAAGCCACTCAACAGATAATCAACACAATATAAAACAATTTATATTCACTAACAAATATGCGCTCATATCTATTAATACACTCAAACTCATTCTAGGGTACTACTGACCCTATCTCTAATGAGTAATCCCCACCAAAGCCAAGGTTCTCGCATAACCTTCAACTCTGGTACCAAGTGTAGCGACCCATCATTCCGTACACTTTGAGTTGACAATAAACCATACTTGTCCAACCCAAACTATACGAAAGGGCGAATAACTAGGGGTGAATAAAAAGAAGAGATAGAAACAAACAGAACAACAACACAGAATCTCACAGTCGCAGCAGAACAAAATATAATATATATAATGACAGATTTTTATACAAAAGAAACTGTAACTGTTAATATACATACAATTATCAGAGTACAGTAATCAATAATCAATCTGGACAATTATAGTAACTTGTCCTCACAAATACTGAACATATAGTTTGACACACACAGCGTAATATAATCTAGTACCTAGAATACGCCTAAGTCTCCTCCAGCACGTCTCCTGTGCTATATAGCATCCTAACCTGAATCTGTAATACTCGGTCTGACCCGAGCGTTACAATAAATAACACCCGAGTCAGTCTGAAAAACCAACGTGAGAAAACATACTCAATTTGAATTATTTCTTTTTCAAAAATACTTTGAAAACAAAGGTATCTCGGAAGACCGCGTCACAAATAAACAAGACAGGTTTTTACCTTACAATAACCAAAACATTTTTATATCAAAATCATTTGATATTTTAATAGTGTCTATAGAAAATAAATTAGGAAATAACTAAAATGCATGCATCTCACGTTTCAGCATAGTTGGGCATAATCAAAACCGTACAGGCTCATAGTGGATATTGGATTCCATACAATGACTGGGCTACTGGAGTACTGCCCATCACAGTACATCTCTAGAAAAATATACCAAGGACCTCGCATGGATCCCCTGCCAACACAGGACCGGCCTACCGCTGACCTGGATAGTACCGAATATGTTATCACCCCGGGTGTTCCCTCCCTAATCGAGCGCTCTCTTTCCCATGCACAACCATATCCATAATTATAATATAATATATCCGAGGGTATCTAGAAAAGTGGTAACATACCCAACTTGGGTGCGACCCACTTAGCCCTGCTGCATCTCCCATGTTTTAGTCATTCCCGGTTGATGAGGCTTGAGGCTACATTATTACCTTTAGAATAGCATTCATACTTGGAATGCTAACACTGCCTTCCACGCAACGATGCAATGATAGCATTCACCCATACAAGTTGTTCTGGGTTTAAACAAACCGAATCTCCAAAATCACCATCTTCCTTATCTTCATGATATCACGATCGTAACGCACAAATCGGATCGAAGTAGTTTTTGGATAATCAAATTTGATTCTAGTCTCTTCGAATTGATCAATGAATAACCGGTTATTTAACTATCAAATAACATTCATAAGCAGTCACTAGGCCTTATTTTATTAATCTTCAAACATTCATTTCAAATATCTTTACACAGATGTACAAATTTCTTCCAGTATTTCAATATTTGAAAACAATTTCAAATTCTTATATCCATAACAGGATATTTTCCAAACCATATCAATACTTAGAAATATTTCCAAATTCCATTTTATAATTCATTACATAGAAAAAATATTCCTATATAAATCATCCGGTAGTTAAAATATTTCTAAAACCTTCCATTCCAATATTTAGGAAATTATTATAAGTCAATTTTCCAAAATCATTCCAATATCAACACTTAAGAAATATTCCATAACTTATCCTATAAATTTCCGGAATTTTCAGTAATTCTTTTTCTATAATTTCCAAAAATTAATTTTTCTTATTTAAAATCTCATTCATCAATGTTAGCACCAAAATTGGTCACTAACCTCGTAGAAGAAGATTGTGAAGAGATATAAGTGATGAAATCAAATTAAACAGAGAAGACAGCGCTAATCTAAATACAGAAAGTAAGAACACCAAATTTATAGTGGTTCGACGTAATTGCCTACGTCCACTTTGAGGTTAAACTTTATTGATCTTCTTTATAGTTGATTACAAATACAATTCGTGAATCAAATGTTTGAATGAAGTTGTTAAGTAGAGAAGATGAGTTTTGAAAATGGCAGAGTCTCCTCGGTGTTTTCTCTCCAAAAAAGGATCCATTTCACTGTGACCCTGCCCCTCTATTTATAGGCAAAGACGGGCTGGACTTCCCAAGCGGGCTCGTTAGCCGAACGTTCGAGCCCAGGCGCTGCATGCCGAACCAGGTACGCCGAACGCTTCCGTGCCGAACCGTCCTTCCCATGCCGAACGGTCCTTCCCATGCCGAACGGTGCTCCTGATGTATGGGAAGTGTAGGGTGATTGCAGTGAAGCCGAGCGTATCTCTATTTGAAGCTCTTGACCAACCAATGTATGTAGTTCGAACGCTCTTGTTGCCGAGTTATCCTATCGTCGAGTTCCACCGACGCCGAGTGCCTCTGGATGCCGAGTACCGTGGGATGCCGAACACTAGTTGACGCTGAGCATAGGTTGTTGCCGAGTGCTCTCCTTGACGCCGAATGCCCTTACGCCGAGTACCTTGTTATGCCGAGCAGTCTTGATGCCGAGTACTCTGGTATGCCGAGCAGCCTTGATGCCGAGTACTCTGGTATGCCGAGCAGCCTTGCTGCCGAGTACCCTGTTATGCCGAGCGGTCTCGATGCCGGACACTAATGGATGCCGAGCACTATGCCGAGCACACTTGTCGCCGAGCACTCATGGATGTCAGTTGCTTCGCCGAACACTTCCGGATGGCCAGTGCTTCGCCGAACACTCCTTGATGCCAATCGCTCTCTGATGCCGAACACTTATTGCCGAGTACTAGTTGCCTGATCAAATCCCCAGGAAACACTTGCCCCCCAAAGTGTATTACGTGGCCGAACGTGATGCGCTTTGAATCCGATTCAATCTATCTTAGAGGTACCTTCTCGAGAATGTTAGCGAAGGAGGTGCAAGACGAACGAGATGCAGACGCCGAACGATACGCTCGAAGCCGAACGTACCTCGTGTGCCGAACGTCACACTGCTACGATGCCGAACACTTCGGTGTTGACCGGTTCTACCGGGTATAGCCTCTTCAACTTCTACCTTCCTCTATATAACCAGGTCCTCACCGTCTCTCTTCCCTTTACGCCTTCTCTTCAGCCATTCCTTAGAGACTTTCAACTCTTCCCATCCTACCAGATATAAAGCCTTCATAACATTTTCAACTTCGATCGTCGAATTAGGTATCCTTCCTCTAACAATTGCACTACTTCCATTTTAGGTTCATTATGGTTTGCTCGTTTTGAGTTGTCTAAATAGCTCCTCCGTGCCGAACGATAGAAGGGTAGATGGGGTGTTGAACGGCGTAGTCTTTGCCGGGCGATCCGTCTCTGTCGTTCGGTGTGGATGGAGAAGGTGTAGGGTAGAATTGAAATCGTGGTGGAGCACCACTTTTAGCCGAACGATGACATTAGCCGATCAATACGATTGATACGCCGAACACTGACTTTAGCCGATCAACACATCTGACATGCCGAACGATGACTCTAGCCGAATAGCATATTTGACATGCCGAACGATGACTCTAGCCAAACAGCATATTGACATACCGAACAATGACTTTAGCCGAACAACATAACTGACATGCCGAACGATGACTCTAGCCGAACAGCATATTGACATGCCGAACACTGACTTCAGCCGAACAACCTAACTGACATGCCGAACGATGACTCTAGCCGAACAGCATATTGACATGCCGAACACTGACTTCAGCCGAACAACCCTTAGGTCGAACCATTACCTTAGTCAAACAAAGCACTTGCCGGACAATTCTTGGGCCGGATAATGTCTTTAGCCGGTCAATACAAATGCCGAACAACATTAAAAATGCCGAACATCATTAAAAATGCCGAACAGGATAGGTGTCTAACTACATTTTAAGCCGGTCACTCCAGAAATCATATGTCTTCTGAATCTGGGACTATAATCCCTTCAAGGCGAGCTTTCTGAGACGGTCAGCGATGACGGTCTTCGAAGGCGATGATTCGAAGCTAAATATTACATCTTTAGAACCTTTAGATTCTTATTGCCTGCACACAATCGCTTGCACTAGTTCACACACCACATGGGGGGGAAAAATCGTGTTGCTAATTCTAACGTTCAACGTTTTTTAAGTATAGCTCTCTCAAGCATTTAGCCAGGTTCATTATTTATTCGGGATGTCGGGAAAATCTAGTTCTGCCACCATATCTGACAGGCCTGGGCCGTCAGCAAGGCAAGGAGCCGCAGATGCTTCCAACCCGTCAATCTCTCCCGCTCATAACTTGGCGCCCGATGCTCTGGAGTCAACCATCTTACTGGACAATCCGGTCGATTCTCAAGCCTCGAAGATCAACGAGGCCGCTCTGCGACGGATATGTTCCATTCACGGGATTCCCTTTGCTGACGTGTTAGTTCCTTCGAGACACGACCGTCCTCATCTGCCCCCAGTCGGGTACACGGCCTGCAACAAGTTCATGTGTTGGATGGGCAGCGTGCCTCCATTTAACTTATTTCTCCGGGATGTGCTGCAGTATATAGACATTGCTCCGTCGCAGCTGCACCCGAATGGCCATGCGTTCCTATATGGGACTTATTTACTCTTCATGGCTGTCTTCTCCAGACCTCCAACCCCCGGTGATATCCGATACATTTATATGTTCAAGAGACGGAAAGATAGCCCTTCCTTCATATTCCTCGAGCCATATCACAAGTGCCAGATCTTGACAGGGGCCTGTAGCAAATTCGCCCTGTACAAACAGGAATGGTTCTACGTGCGATGCCCGTCTGGTTTTGCTAGGAGATGGGTTGAAGGCAGTAAGTCTCTCTGCTGAACCGTTATTCGTACTTAATGGGAGTCATGTTTTTCCTAACTCTTCATTTCATCTTTTCAGGTATTAACCCGCGTCCGGAAGGCCGAGGATATTCCGATGCTGTCGACGCGATTAGAACTCTTCCGACCGAGGATCGAGATATTCGAGCTATCATTTCAAATGAATCGCTGTCGGGGTTCGGCTTGCTAGCTCCTGATCGTCGGATCAGCCTTCCAGAAGGTGTTACAATTCCCAAACCTCCATCTGGTAAAGGGAAAAAACTTGCCGGCCCGTCGTCGCATCGCGCTCCCGACACGCACGAAGAAGGCGAGTGTAAAGAGGATGATGCACCCGAAACTCAGGGCGAGAACGTGGGTCCTGCTTGGAATCCGGCAATCGAAGTTCAGGATATTGAGACGTCATCCTCCCCTTCGAAGGGAAAGAAAAAGCTGAAATATATGGTTCAGAAAGAGAAAGTTGGTGGCACCTCAAAATCTACGCCTATCCCTCCTGAGAAAGAGGCTTCTTCGCAGCATCTGGAAAGTTCTCTGAGGGGTCTCTCGAACCTCTCTATTCCCGAAGACATACTTAATTACGGGTTCGATGATCCTGAAGCTCTCAAATTCTCCTCGCCCGCTAGAGGCAATGCAGGAGTTCAACTCCCGGCACAAAGAGACAATACTCCGATTAGCAAAGATAAACGAACGGGTCCGTCGCGGGGAACACTTAGGACACACACGCACATGCGCATTCCATAACATACTTCAAGTCTTTTTAATTCGTGAATTCTCCTTAATTCGTTGTTATCTTCCTTCTTTGCAGGTGATATGGGCCGCTCCCACGGACTTGATCGCCTTTAGGGGTCTTCTATATTCCATCACTCCGGACGGGATTCCGGTTCAGGCAGACGCCGGGACCGAGGTGATTATGAAGATAGGGACAATCGTCCGCGCGAGTCGTCTCATCGCAAGAAAGCACACTATCAATCTTCCCAGTCCCGTGATCTTCCTCCTACAACTGAGCCGGATAAAGAGAAGTCTTTGCAGAAGGGTTATCAGTCTGATTCTGCTCGAGAACAACATTCCAGTTCATCGAGTACGAGGCAAGTTCGAGAGCCGCGTAAAAGAACGGAATTCTCTAAGCCTTTTCCTCCTGCTCCTGCCGTGGACCCAACTGTTGCGGAAAAGATGGTCGACCTTAAGGCCAAGTTTCCGAAAATTTGTTTTGACGGTTTGAAATTCCTCCCGGCCATCCATCACATTCCTGGGCACGTGAAGCAAAGTGCCATTGCCTGCAAAAATGACGTCTATGTTCAACATGACGCATTCGTGCACTTGGTGGAGAAGATCTCAGAAGTATCTGTCGAGCGTCAACACGAGATTGACCGTTTGAATCTGGAGGCTGACAGCGATAAGAAAATCATCAAACTCCAAGACGAAGAACTCGCCTCTTATAAGTTAAAGCTAGAAGCCGCTGAACAAGGTGCAAAAGATACTGCCGAGGCAGTTACTTGTTTAGAGGTGGCTCATAAAAAGGAGCTTGACGAAGCAGTTCAGCGCAGCGGCGCCCTTGCCCTAGAAAAAGACTCTGTCCAAAAAGAAAGGGACGCGCTCGCTACTCAAGTCAAAGAGCTGAAAGAACAACTCTCCAAGGAGAAAGAAGACAAAATAGCCGCTCAGGAAGAATCACAGCGGTATTGTGATGAGATTGTTGCTACCCGGCTCCTGAAGGCAAAGCTCGACGGTGAACTTGCCGGGGTCGAGAAAATGAAGGATGAGGCCCGTGAGGAGGGCAAAAGAATGGCTGTGGAGGAGCTTGATTCTCGCCTTGAGGCGGCCGCAGAAGCCGGCAGGGAAGAGGTCAAAAGTATGTTTGACCCGTTGATCGCCGAGTACGGAGCCCGCGTCCTTATGCACCGCGACCTAACATTCTTGGGCGACGGCTACCATGAATCCCTGGCTGAGGCATGGGAAACTCTGATAAAGATCAAGAAAGTCGAGTCAGGCTCCGAAGAAATCGACGAGGATGCACTGGTGAAGGAGTTCCTGAGGGGGAATGAGCCATCGGATTTATCCGCAGCATTGGCTCTCTATGGCAAAGGCTCTTCCCTTTCGAAAGAGAAGAATGACGAGGCTGGCCCGTCAGAGGCCGACGCTACTACTCCTCACATCGTCGCTCCTTATGCTGCTCAATTGGCTGGTCGGTCGACGCTTGATCCATTCGAGCAGCATGCCAGTTACGATCCCGAAGATCCCGGGCTCGGCGTTCATGTGCTGTCACCTATCCTGGAGGGTGAAACCCCGCGCGCCACCGATAGCCAACCTGATCCTGGTAGGAAATTCTTCTTTCTCTAGAAGTCGAAGAGATCCCGTCATTTTTCAGCAGTGGTTATTCGTTCTAATGCCTACTTCTTATGTATTCGCGCAGGTTGTTCTGACGCTGAGCTAACTCCGAGGAGCGATGACGCCAAGGAGGAAGCGGGGAAAACAAGCGACGTTGCTCACGCAGGGGTAACTCCTGGCCCAGACGCTCAAGTGATCGGGGCGCTTGATGATGACAAACTTGATGCTTCGTCTCCTGCCGAAGGAAGCGACGAAGTTAAAATCACTGGCGCCTCTGAACATACTTCGGAGATGAGCATGAAGGACCGTCTCGCCGACGAGGAGAAGAAAAAGGTCAAAGTCAAAGTTGAATCTGAAGTCCTGGAAGTCACTGACCCGCGGAACAAACCTCTGAAAATCATTCTCCCGGGCAGGTCCAAACCACTAGATGTTCCGTCTCCTACTCCTGACTCCGTCTCTCTAGCAAGCAAAAAGTCCAAGAAAAAACGTGAGGGAGAGGAGTCGTCGGAAACACCAAAGGCAGACAAGAAGAAGAAGTCGAAGAAATGATCGATGCACTTGTTCAACAAGTTTCCTGCTTAAGTTTGTAATTGTTTCTATCTTCCATAACTTGTAGTTTGTATAGGTCCAAATTTTGTAGGAGTGATCTTGTATCCCCATTTTGGACTTATCGAATAAAATTTTAGTTTCTTCTTGTTTGAATGATTTCCTTGTCTTTATTTGGTTTGCTGACACTGCTCCGAGGACTTGGAGACTTGAGACTGTTCATACTCTAGTCCGCGCTCTGGGGACTTAGAGTACTCCGCTCCGCACTCTGGGGATTCGGAGATTGGAAGTCGTTTATACTCTAGTCCGCGCGCTGGGGACTTAGAGTACTCCGCTCCGTACTCTGGGGATTCGAAGATTGGAATCGTTTATACTCTAGTCCGCGCTCTGGGGACTTAGAGTACTCCGTTCCGCGCTCTGGGGATTCGGAGATTGGAATCGTTTATACTCTAGTCCGCGCTCTGGGGACTTAGAGCACTCCGTTCCGCGCTCTGGGGATTCGGAGATTGGAATCGTTTATACTCTAGTCCGCGCTCTGGGGACTTAGAGTACTCCGTTCCGCGCTCTGGGGATTCGGAGATTGGAATCGTTTATACTCTAGTCCGCGCTCTGGGGACTTAGAGTACTCCGTTCCGCGCTCTGGGGATTCGGAGATTGGAATCGTTTATACTCTAGTCCGCGCTCTGGGGACTTAGAGTACTCCGTTTCGCGCTCTGGGGATTCGGAGATTGGAATCGTTTATACTCTAGTCCGCGCTCTGGGGACTTAGAGTACTCCGTTCCGCACTCTGGGGATTCGGAGATTGGAATCGTTTATACTCTAGTCCGCGCTCTGGGGACTTAGAGTACTCCGTTCCGCGCTCTGGGGATTCGAAGATTGGAATCGTTTATACTCTAGTCCGCGCTCTGGGGACTTAGAGTACTCCGTTCCGCGCTCTGGGGATTCGGAGATTGGAATCGTTTATACTCTAGTCCGCGCTCTGGGGACTTAGAGTACTCCGTTCCGCGCTCTGGGGATTCGGAGATTGGAATCGTTTATACTCTAGTCCGCGCTCTGGGGACTTAGAGTACTCCGTTCCGCGCTCTGGGGATTCGGAGATTGGAAATCGTTCATACGAGCCGGTATGTCGCGCATAATAGTGTAATTTATCATCCATTTAAGAGATATAGAAACTTCATAGAAAATGTGGCTTCAAGCCTTTATTAATGAGAATCAACTAAATTGCTCGATTACAACTTTAAAAGGAAACTAAATCATTATTGAATGGAAACATGCAGGAAACAATAGTGCCTATAGCAAGAAAGGGAAACATGCTAAATGTAATAGTGCCGCAAATGTTCACTGTTCCATGCTCGGGGGAGTGTCGCGCCATCAACGGTCGCTAGCTTGAATGTTCCTTCTCCAAGCTTCCGTTCAATGGCGTATGGACCTTCCCAGCTGGGATTCATGCGTGATGGTACCGGGAAGACTCGTTTCAGAATGAGATCTCCCACATCAAAGATTCTTGGACGGACTCTGCCGTCATAGTAACGCTTGACTCGATGTCTGTGCGCCGCCGCCCTTAATTCAGCTTCTTCCCGTTTTTCATCGACGCAGTCCAGTGACTCCAGCAAGAGGTTTTGGTTCGCCTTGGGATCGTAGTACGTCACTCGGTGCGATGGAACTTCAAGTTCCACATGTATAACGGCTTCAGAGCCGTATGCCAAGGCAAACGGAGTGTGGCCGGTCGCGGACTTGTGGGTAGTTCTATACGCCCATAATGCTGTCGGGAGTTCATCTACCCATTTGCCTCCAACCTTCTCCAGACGCTTCTTTAGTATGGACTTGATTATCTTGTTAACGGCCTCGACTTGTCCGTTAGCCTTTGGGTGTGCAACGGCGGCGAACTTTTTCTCGATGCCGTACTTTAAACAGAACTCTTTGAACTCTCTACTTTCGAATTGCGTTCCGTTGTCTGTAATGATGGTGCGTGGAAGGCCAAAGCGGCATATAATGTTTCGTACAACGAAGTTAATGACTTTCTTAGAGGTGATAGTGGCCAAAGGTTCTGCCTCAGCCCATTTCGTGAAATAGTCGACTGCAACTATCGCGTATTTCGCACCACCTTTGGATAGAGGCAAAGAGCCGATTATGTCGATTCCCCAGATCGCGAATGGCCAAGGACTGATCATTTGTGTGAGTTCCGTTGACGGAGCCCTCGGGATTTTTGCATATCTTTGACACTTGTCGCATTTTCTTGCGTAGTCCGCGACATCCCGGTTTACGGTAGGCCAGTAATACCCATAGCGGAGGATCTTCTTTGCTAGCGTTTGCCCCCCAGTATGGTCGCCGCATTCCCCTTCGTGGACTTCCCTCAAGACTCGCTTTGTTTCATCATGAGCGATGCACCGTAACAATGGGACTGAGAATCCTTTCCGGTACATGGATCCATCCTGCATTACGTACCGTGCAGCCTTTCGAAGGACCTGTCGTCTTTCACTTCTTTTTTCTGGTAAAGCCCCGGTTGTCAGGTACAGTTTGAATGGGGTTATCCACGAGTCCTTCTCGATCTCTGTTTCCAACACAAGATCGATTTTCATCTCGTCCATACTCGGGGCATGCAAGACTTCCACGGGATACAATCCCATTTGTTGAACATCGTCGGTACTTGCGAACTTAGCCAACAAGTCGGCTTCTTTGTTTTGTTCTCGCGGGATATGTGAAATGTCATAACGCTCAAGATTTGATAGTAGTTCCTGGACCTGAACGAGGTACGGAGCAAGCTTTCGTCCTTTTGCTTGGTAGTCTCCTCGTACTTGGTAAACCACTAACTGCGAGTCACAAAAGATTTCGACTGATTCGATCCCGAGTTCTTTGATAAGCTTCAAGCCAGCGATCAATGCTTCATATTCAGCTTCGTTGTTTGTAGCCGGAAAATCGAGCTTCAGGGCATAACAGATTGATCGGTTTTCCGGAGTTATAAGAACTACGCCCGCGCCGGAGCAACGGTCGTTTGATGCACCGTCAGTGCATAATTTCCATCGAATGGGGGGAATGATGTCGTGATCGTCCGGTTTGATGGGTATGGTAAATTCAGCGATAAAGTCTGCTAACGCTTGCCCTCGGATGGCTCTCCGTGGTAAGTACGCGATATCGAATTGACTCAACTCGATGTTCCATTTTAGCAATCTTCCAGAAGTTTCCGGTCGTTGAAGTACCTGCCTCAGGGGTTGATCGGTATAAACGCCGATTGAATGCGCTTGAAAGTATGGGCGCAGCTTGCGTGATGCAATCACCAAGCAATAAGCCAATTTCTCAATTTTAGGGTAATTCTTCTCTGCCCCCGTTAAACGCTTGCTAACATAATATACCGGCTTCTGGACTCGATCCTCCTCACGGACCAAAGCTGCGCTTATCGCATGAGGGGATATAGCCAAGTAAACGTACAGCATCTCATGGTCAACTGGTTTAGATAGCATTGGTGGGCTCTCCAGATGCCTTACCAGGTTCTGGAAAGCTTCCTCGCAGCTAGACGTCCATTCAAAATTCCTCTTTCCTTTCTTTATTATGTCAAAGAACGGGATGCACTTGTCAGTTGCCTTGGATATAAATCGACTCAGCGCAGCCACTTTTCCGTTCAAGCTCTGTACCTGCTTTATAGTCCTGGGCGCTTGTACATCTCGAATGGCTTGGATCTTTTCTGGGTTGGCTTCAATTCCCCTAGCGTTGACGATGAATCCTAAAAACTTCCCTGATGCAACGCCGAAAGAACACTTCAGCGGGTTGATCTTCATTCCATAGAACCTGAGTATGTTAAACATTTCAGCTAAGTCTTGAATGTGGTCGTTTGACCGCCGTGACTTCACGAGCATGTCATCCACATAGACTTCCATGGTTTTGCCCAGCTGGTCCTTGAACATTCGATTCACCAGACGTTGGTAAGTTGCTCCAGCATTCTTTAATCCAAAGGGCATCACTACATAGCAATACAACCCGACATTTGTAACGAAGCTGGTGTGTTCTTGGTCCGGAATATGCATTGGGATTTGGTTGTATCCCGAGTACGCATCCATGAATGACAATAATTCGTGTCCTGCTGTGGAATCGACCAACTGATCGATCCTAGGCAACGGGAAACTGTCCTTAGGGCATGCTTTGTTCAAGTCGGAATAATCTATGCAAGTCCTCCATTTCCCGTTTGCCTTCTTTACTAGCACGGGGTTGGAGACCCACTCCAGGTAGAGGGCGTCGCGGACGAACCCATTTGCTTTGAGTTTGTCCACTTCCTCTCCAAGAGCGGCGGATCTCTCTGGATCCATTCCTCTCCTTTTTTGCTTGACTAGGACGTATTTCGGGTCTACGTTCAACATGTGACTTGTGATGGCGGGAGAAATCCCACACATATCAGAATGCGTCCAGGCAAAAACATCAAGGTTTGCCCGGAGGAAGTCGCTAAGGTCTTCTGTCATTGCGGGGCCTAACTGTGATCCGATCTTCAGTATTCACGAAGGGTCGTCACGGCTAACTGAAATGTCAATTGTTAATTCAACCGGTGCCGCCTTCTCTTCCCTGGGTTTCTCATCGTCGTCTCTCGGATCTATAAATCCGTAGATCCGAGAACTATGCCCGAGCCAGGGCTCGGGCACTACTTGTCAATTATTCGTATTGAGGATGCGGACAGGATTGTCCGCAACCTTTCCTTTCTCCCTCCGGTGGGCCTCTCGGAGCTCGGCCACATAACAAGAACGACCAGCTGCTTGGTCACCGTGAACAATGCCTACTCCTTTGTCAGTCGGAAACTTCAAAGTCAAGCACCACGGGGCTAGTGCCGCCCTAAATTCAGCCAGTGCCGGCCGACCCAAGAAAACATTATATGGAGAGTCCACATCCAAAACTACAAAGGGTAAAATTCGTACCCTCCGACGCTCGCCTTGTCCCAGTTCAACTGGTAACTCGACATATCCTACTGCATCAGTCGCAGCGCCGTTAAAGCCGTGGATACGAGCTTTGGATGGTTTCAAGTCTTTTGTCTCTAGCTTCATCTGATCATAGGCCTTCTTGAAGATGATGTTGACTGAACTTCCACAATCAATCAAAATTCTTTTTACATATGCTGGTCCGATTGTTGCAGATATGACCATGGGATCGATGGTCGGAGCCTCTACCCGATCAGCGTCTCTGTTTCTGAACACAATATCATCTGTCATCACGCGCTGCTGCTTAGCAGGGGCCCCGTCCTCTACGTTCGAACAGCACTCAAAATCTGCATGCTTCAAGGAGCTCGCATATCGTTCCATCTCTTGCCAGTTCTTATCTGCGGGATGAGGTCCGCCGATAATTGTATTTATAACCAGTCTTCCTCGTAGAAGAAGATTGTGAAGAGATATAAGTGATGAAATCAAATTAAACAGAGAAGACAGCGCTAATCTAAATACAGAAAGTAAGAACACCAAATTTATAGTGGTTCGGCGTAATTGCCTACGTCCACTTTGAGGTTAAACTTTATTGATCTTCTTTATAGTTGATTACAAATACAATTCGTGAATCAAATGTTTGAATGAAGTTGTTAAGTAGAGAAGATGAGTTTTGAAAATGGCAGAGTCTCCCCGGTGTTTTCTCTCCAAAAAAGGATCCATTTCACTGTGACCCTGCCCCTCTATTTATAGGCAAAGACGGGCTGGACTTCCCAAGCGGGCTTGTTAGCCGAACGTTCGAGCCCAGGCGCTGCATGCCGAACCAGGTACGCCGAACGCTTCCGTGCCGAACGGTCCTTCCCATGCCGAACGGTCCTTCCCATGCCGAACGGTGCTCCTGATGTATGGGAAGTGTAGGGTGATTGCAGTGAAGCCGAGCGTATCTCTATTTGAAGCTCTTGACCAACCAATGTATGTAGTTCGAACGCTCTTGTTGCCGAGTTATCCTATCGCCGAGTTCCACCGACGCCGAGTGCCTCTGGATGCCGAGTACCGTGGGATGCCGAACACTAGTTGACGCTGAGCATAGGTTGTTGCCGAGTGCTCTCCTTGACGCCGAATGCCCTTACGCCGAGTACCTTGTTATGCCGAGCAGTCTTGATGCCGAGTACTCTGGTATGCCGAGCAGCCTTGATGCCGAGTACTCTGGTATGCCGAGCAGCCTTGCTGCCGAGTACCCTGTTATGCCGAGCGGTCTCGATGCCGGACACTAATGGATGCCGAGCACTATGCCGAGCACACTTGTCGCCGAGCACTCATGGATGTCAGTTGCTTCGCCGAACACTTCCGGATGGCCAGTGCTTCGCCGAACCCTACACTTCCCATACATCAGGAGCACCGTTCGGCATGGGAAGGACCGTTCGGCATGGGAAGGACCGTTCGGCATGGAAGCGTTCGGCGTACCTGGTTCGGCATGCAGCGCCTGGGCTCGAACGTTCGGCTAACGAGCCCGCTTGGGAAGTCCAGCCCGTCTTTGCCTATAAATAGAGGGGCAGGGTCACAGTGAAATGGATCCTTTTTTGGAGAGAAAACACCGGGGAGACTCTGCCATTTTCAAAACTCATCTTCTCTACTTAACAACTTCATTCAAACATTTGATTCACGAATTGTATTTGTAATCAACTATAAAGAAGATCAATAAAGTTTAACCTCAAAGTGGACGTAGGCAATTACGTCGAACCACTATAAATTTGGTGTTCTTACTTTCTGTATTTAGATTAGCGCTGTCTTCTCTGTTTAATTTGATTTCATCACTTATATCTCTTCACAATCTTCTTCTACGAGGTTAGTGACCAATTTTGGTGCTAACAATCAATTTATAACTTCTTTTATGAATTCAGATTCATTTTCGAAGTTCACTTACCTAACCATTTCGAAAATTCCTTAAGTTTCCAAAATTCCATTATAAGATTTCTCTTATAAAAATCATATTTGTTAAACAAACCCCGTTTACCCATCTCAAGAGGATTTATAAATAAATTATAATCATTCCAAATCTCTCTATATATATAATAAGTATTTTTAAAGAATAATAATTTATTTTTAAAACAAGTTTAAGTAACTATTAAAATATCAAAACACTTTTAATAAAACATCAATAACTCATTTCCAACTCATTTTTAAATAAAACTAATCGATTTAAAAAGCTGAATATAAAAATTAGAATTTTATTTCAATTAATATTAGATATTTGAAAAATTCACTTCCGAAGTATTTCAATACTAACTAGCTTTAAATTACATAGTTTAATAAATAAAATTTTCCTTTTAAAACAAAACTTAACTTCTTAATAAAAATATATTTTTAAAATTCCAATAACCAATTCAATTTATAAATTCCTATCTATTCACCATACATCAATTTCATTCCGATTCCCTAACCATTCTCACTTTTCAGAATAGAATCCACTGTTTTTTTCAAAAACCCATTTTCATATCTCGATATCCTAATTTATCAACTGATATCATTTTTCCTTATTTATAAACATCATTTATAAATTTATAGATTCACTTGGATTTTTCTTGTTTATAAAAATAATCTCGTTTATAAATTTTTATTTTATAAATCCATTTCTTTATAAATTCCATATATTTTACAAACCTATTTAAGATATCGATTTCAACTTCTTTTCCATAAATCCAGAAGTATCACTTAAAAATCCATTGTTAAAAATCCTTTATATAATTTATTTTTTAATCTTTATTAAAAATATTTTACGAATAGTTATATACTAACCCAAAATCAAAATATTGTTTTATCCAAATCAATTTCCATTAAAATAATCCAAATTTCGATATAAATATTTTTATATCCAAAATCTCCTTTGAATTTCTTTTAAAATTCAAAAAATATTATCTATGGTATTTAAAATACTAAAATTAAGGGCAGTGCTACCATAACATCCAATAATTCAATCACAACATAATCTATCCCAGATTATCCATACACATCATATATCGCTATATATGAAATTAAAATCAACATTTTCAAGGAATCTAGTTGGATCCCTCCAACCTAGTTCCCTGCAAACACAGATGTTATACAACATAAAATACCAATCCCGCTTCGAGGTGAGATATCGCAGTAATATAGGGCCATCCGCTATTATACGGGGTGCAAAGTGTCTCATCTGCTCCAATCGGTGGGAATATATCCAACTACTAATATATACTGATATATAAAATATGACATTCAACTTATAATAATATACTAATTCAACTAATCATCGAATAATTAATTTTAATTATTATAAATTAAACTATTCAACCAAATTGAGTGAGATTTACTCACCTTGATTTTTAAATTGCCAAACATCCAGATTTGAATTTAATCAAACCATGTTCAATTTAATCAAAAATTCCGACTGACTCCGAAAAATCCCAAACCAAGTCCATGATATAGCTCTCGTCAATACAAACCTAACACGTCAGACCGCGTTCGATTTGAACCTAAAATGAGTAAGTTATCAAATTTTTAGCTAAACGATTATTAAATTATAATCGATTCACTACTCCTTAATTAAAACTTAATTGCACTGTTAAACCTTCTCCCTCGATTCAAATTTCTGCTCCAGACTTTCACCATTTCCGAACTTCGCCTCCTCCGTTCTCCCTCCCTCGTCGATGATTTCCTAAACCGACAACGCCACCCGCTTCCTCTAATTCCCCTTTAATCACCCATACCCACCACGATGGACATGAGAGCCTCACCCAAAACATGCCACTAGCTCCTACGCATGAAAACCCACCATGCTGCATTCGAAGTCATACCACCGCATGCCTCCCCATCGGCCACCTAGGTGCTAAACTCCGCCACAAACCCGAATACCATACGTACTTTGACCATTGATGCTCCTCTCATCACAAAACCCAAACCCTAGTCATTTTTCCCTCTCGACATTCACTGTCGATCAAACAACAAAGGTCGGACCCTCAAATTCTTACGCGAGTTAGAAATCTTGGCTTCTAACCTTTCAAAATCCATGTTTTATAATTTCTTAGAATTTATTTCAATTGTTTTTAATTTTAAAAGAAGAGGGAAGATATGTATTTTCCTTTTTTCGAAAAACGTTTTAAAATGAGAAAAGGACAAAAAAGCAAGATGAATAACTGCATGTAGGGTGGCGTGTTCAGGGGGTAGGATGGCGAGTTACAGTTATATGGGTTGACTTTTAATTTGATTTTATTATTAAATATCCACAATATCTCGTTTGAATATCTTTAAATTTCGAACTCCTATTGAGGCGTGCCGCTTGGCGTTTCTAATGTTATACCCCTATTCCGAACCCAATGGAACAAGCCTCGAGCCCCAATTCGGTTGTATGAGGAAGATAACTTTTTGAACCCAATTAATATATTAAATTTTCAATATTTATTGCAATGCATTTCTCCCCCGTACGACCAAATGGTAACTCCAATCGCTACGAAATTCGAAATCCGATAATAATACACTATTATGAATCTAATGGAATGAGTTTCATCGAATTTCGAGACTATGCACCGGAAGGCTATTTTAACGCGTCGATTAAATCGACGATTTCACAAATTTACGAAATCACTTGGAATTCCAGTTTAAAAAACTTATTAACTAGATTCTAATTCGAATAGAATTTATATCAACATTAGAAATTGTTTTCGATTCATATTCAACTCCAATTTAGTTATTTAAACGATTCTCAGTTTTTAATTCAACAATTAAATTTATTCAATAAATCACTATATTTGGAACTTAAATTTTATTCCACTTATTTGATCGATAAAGTTCATATTAGAATTCCATTTACATTTCAAATTCAATATTTAAAATAAATTAAATGTTCAAAATCAAACAATTGAAAATCCGGGTCGTTACAATCATACTTTTTATTTGTTTAAAAATAAATTCATTCATTTTTAATAACTTAAAAATTATTAAAACATATATACATCAAAAATCACTTTGAAAATAATTTTCAATTCAAAATCACTATTTTATAGTATTTTAAAATACTATAAATATGGTCCAGTGCTACTATAGCACTAAATAAGCAAAAGAATCCATGTCATCAAATATGGCATCCAACACATCATATATCAAAATATATGAAAAGTAAAATCAACAGTGTATGGAATCCTGTTGGATCCCTCCAACCTATCCCCCTGCATCACATACAGTATATAATCAAATAATATAAAGATCAACCGCTTCGAGGCGGGATTCGTATACAAAGAGTCATCCGCTCATATACAGGAACATAATAGGGTCTCATCCGCTCCAATAAGCGGGAATATATCCAAACCAAATAATAAATATAGTAAATCATCCAAACAAGCAATAGCAGTCAATAATAAAATATCCACACATCTAATCGATAATTTTGTCGACTAATAATATATCTGGTTAACCAAAAAGGCAAGATTAACTCACACTGATTTTAGTTTCGTCAAAACGTTCCATTTTGAATTAAAATTGAACGAACGTGTAATTTTAACCAATATTCCCACTAGCTCCCACTACAACAAAAAGACCCTATTACAACTGTATTTTTACAACTGCCACAATTTGTCAGTTGTAATAGAGGTTTTTTATAACTCTTTTTTTCAGAAAGTTGTAATAAACTTACTTTCAACAACTCTTCTTTTTTGCCAGTTGTAATAAATGTCTATTACAACCTTTCTTTTTTGCCAGTTGTAATAGATGTCTATTTTTAACGACTCTTCTTTTCTGCCAGTTGTAATAGATCCCTATTACAACATTTTTTGCTTGTTATAATAGATACCTATTTTTTATAACTCTTTTTTTTGTCAGTTGTAATAGATGCCTATTACCACCTATTTTGCTAGCTGTAATAGATGCATATTTTTAACAACTCTTTTTTTCAGTTGTAATGGGTGTCTATTACAACTTTTTGTTTACCGGTTGTAATAATTAGGTAATAATTATAATTAAATATAAATAATTAATAATTAATTAGAAAATTGATAATAAATAATAATTACTATTATATAATAATAATTAATTTAAAATATGAAGTAATCGATATTAATAATTAATATTTAATATAATTAATATAATAATTAATAATTAATTAATAAATAATAATTAATAAATTAGAATTAACTTTTAATAATTAATAATTAACATTAATAATTAATAATTAATAAATAACAATTGATATTAATTATTAATATTTAATAATTAATATTTAAAATATAATAATCAATAATTAATAATAAAATTGATTACTATTAAATAATAATAATTAATTTGAAATATGAAATAATTTGTATTAATAATTACTATTCAATATAATTAATAATTAATATAATAACTAGTAGTTAATAATTAGAATTAATTTTTGATAATTAATAATTAACGCTAATAATTAACAATTAAGAAATAAAAAATAAGAATAATAATTAATATTTAATAATCGATAATAATAATTAATAAGAAAATTAATAATAAATAATAAATACTATTAAATAACAGTAAGTAATTTGGAAATATGAAGTAATTATAACTAATAATTATATACATACTATTTAATTGATAATTTATAAATAATAATTACTACCGGATAATAGTAACTAATTATTAGTAATAATTTTTTTGTAATAAGAATAATTAACTAAATAAAAATTAAATCATAATAATAAAAGTTAAAAATCAATGTTAAATAATAATAATAATTAATAGTCAAATTAAATAATTAAGAAGCAATATCTAATATTTAGTAATTAATTTTTGATAATTAATAGTTATAATGTTTTTTAGGAAGTTTTAGAGACTTATTTTCAGCCACTCTTTTTTCACCAGTTGAAATAGAGACATACTAAATATCAGTATAACTAATATTTTATAATTAATATTTAACATTTAATTATTGATAATATTAATACTTAATAATAACCTTCCAAATTAACAATTAACATGTGATAATTAACTATTAAAAATAATATTCAATTATAACTAAGAAGTAATAAATTATAATTAATAACAATTAAGAAGTAATATTTAATATTTTAATAAAAATTAATTTCAAGAAATTCATATTATATTTAATATAAATTTTCACTTGTTGATATAACTTATAATATTCATTTTTATAAATTTTGATGAAATTTTGATAAAGACGCATGAAAAATTGGCGGTAAGCCACGAAATGTTAGCACAAAACCAAGAAATTTTAGGCGGAAAAAGTGAAAATTTGGCTCCAAAACCTTTCGCGTCTTATATTTCTACTCTCTTATGCAGGTCGGCCTCCTCCCTAAAGTCTTCTAAATCAAAATCAATCCCAAATTCTTCTTCTCTCAAACAAAGTTGCTTCTCAACAAAATCAAGCCGCCTACTGTCGAATATGGATCCACTTATTGTCGCGATGTTGATGACAATGGAGCTGATTCACGATTTGATTTGCGTCTGCCTGCTTTCGATTCAATGATAGAAGCATATGACCCCCTATCGGCTTTACAAATTACGTCTGCCTGCTTTCGATTCCACTTATTTCAATTCTACTGCTTTCGATTCCACTGATTTGCGTCTGCCTGCTTTGGATTCCATTGAAGCATAACAATCTGAATGAATATATTCAGAATAAAGAACTCATATGTACCAGGCAGTTATAAAAAATGCAGATGAACAAAAGGACGATCGCCTGTTAAATAGAATCAACTCGTCTAGAGTTTTCCTACAGAATAGAAAATAGGCAAGTATACATATCTTGGTGTTTTGTTCACATATGTTATGAATGTTTGATTTCACAATACTATTATTTTTCCAATCATGTAGAAATGCTGGGTGGATTAGACAACAGGACACAATTGTTTTATGTTGTTTGCGAGGAGCCTATCGATAACTTGGAGTGACGATGATTGATTTTAGCAGTGGGTACCTCTTAAAGAAAGTAGGTCACGTTTTTTACACTACAAGTTCTTGGTTATGTATGTTTTTTTTATCTATTTTTTAGTTCGAATTGATTTTTGCGCTTTAAATATACAAACATTTTTCTATTTGAGAATTTATACTTTTATTTATTATTTACCACTCTGAAAAATCATTTTATGCTAAAGTGTGAAATCATTCGACCTGCAAATGAATTATAAACATCCATGGAGTCCTGGTTCTAAATTGTATAAAACCTACCTGTTTGTTTTATGCAATTCACATGGATATTTGCAATGTTTTGGTTTGGGTTTGTTGATGCCCATTTGGTGCTTGGTGAAATGCTGCTTAACAATTTGATATCTAATATTTTCCAGCTTATTTCATCCTATTTTACTTAACAATTGTTTTATTTCATCCTATTTTAATAATAAATCCACATTTCTGCATCTTAGATAGAGTTAAAGCTTCTTTTTTTGAATCATTTAAGAACAACATTGTAAAAATGGCTAGGTAGTAGGCTTGGTTTATGGATTAATCGGTTAAGCGTAGATTAATTGCTACTAACATTTTTGATCAGATTAAGCAATTTTTTGTAATTTTGTTGATTCTGTTTATAGTTTTTAATGCTAAATCATAAAACGACAATATATAATAGTAGGCGTTATATCTTTTATGTCTCAATGTAAAGGAAAATGTGGTATTCCATTTGCAATTGGAGTTTTATAGTATTTAACATGTATTCTTCTACAGTTCATGAACATAGTGTAATAACATAATTAATCAGCACAGTAAAGTGTTTCAAGCAAACAAATTTGCTGGAAACAACACTTAAAATAAATTAAGCACAAAATATCACTGAAAATTGGAGGGAAAAAATTCACAATTAATGGTCGCCTTCGTAGAGTTTCCCTGATGGACAGTTAATTTAACCAGATTTAAATCTTACAGAGAATCTGAACAAGATATTGATGTTGCAATACTTTTAATCTATCATTTTACTTTCTTAAATTTATTCACACCTTGAAGCATAAAGCAGCGTCAAATACTACTGGATAATGCTCTAGATCACAATGCTTTATGCTTCAAGTTATATATAAATAGAACAAAAAGTAAACTCCTAACATTAATATTTTATTTGGATTATCATGAGAAGATTTAAAATGTAAGTAACTTAACAATACATTAGGACTTTTAGAAGGTAACCGCATATATTTATACCTTTTAGATATGATATTCCCAAAAATAACCAAGTCTGATGTGTAGTACTTAAGTTGGCAAGTCCCCTAATTTGCATCTTCAAGATCACGTGATGAGATAAAGTGATCAGTAGCTTGTTCTTATTATGTTAAAACTACATTTCTGCTTTGTAAATAAAGTTCTGAAACATGTTTTTTTAATGATTTAAGGGATAGACTTGGATTAGTAATTATTCGGGATTAATCAGCACTGATTGTTTTTTTATCAGACCAATATTGTGATAATTTTTTGGATATTATATCCAAAAATTTCTATACTAGAACCTAAAATGCCATACATTTAATGGTAGAAATAATTTTCACATCTCAAAGCAAAAGATGAATGCAGTATTTCATTTGCAGGTTTCATATTATTTAGCTTGCATTCATTCTTCTACAATTTATGAACACAATGAAATAACATAATTCATTAGTACAGTAAAATATCAAATCAAATTGAGAATGCTTTGAATATTGATCGGAACATGTACAAATTGAGAATGTGGATCAGGATTTAATGTGGTGTTGGATGTGATGGGCCAATGGTGACTGCCAAGAGTTCCTAACTTAGGTAATGCGATCTATTTAGTTATTTTGTATTTTACCGCAAGAGTATTTGATCTTATGTCCGTACTGTTTCAAAACTTAATCCTATAATTATGTTCTGCAAACATTTTGGCTTGTGACATTCATATGTTGTTTTGTTAATATTTGTTGTTGCAATTGCTAACCATGTGTAAGAAATTAATGAAGATATTCGATTTAAGCACATTCACATGCATTTTGTCACCAGGTTTGTACACATGGGAACTGTTGGAGCTACTCGACCTGAGAGACCAAGACCTAATTAGAGCAAACAACCTCCAACAATGCTGATATCTGTTACTTTGGTAATCAATGCATGCTTTTGTTTGGGAAGTACTGTTTAAAATTAAAACATACCTACTTTATTGTATCAAAATATGTTGGCCCATACAAATAAATGTAACCTATCATTGGTGTTAAAAAGAGTAGTATGCATAAGAGATTGAAAAAATTAATATATTGTTTTGGTTTGCTTTGATTCTGTTATTTGGTTTGTTTGATATATTAGTTTTGTATATAATAGTAATGTAATGTTTGAATTGTTTATAGTGTACTGTTACTTCTATTTTATTATTTATTATGCTTATTGATTGTTTGCTTTAGTTGCAAAGTGTGTTTAGAAATTAATTTTTTTATTTTGCATTTGTTTTATTACAATTGTCTAAAGCAGTTGTAAAAAAGATTTTACAGCTGTCAAAAGCAGTTGTAAAAAATAAAAGTATTTTAAAAAAAGTCTTTTACAACAGTTTAAAGTAGTTGTAAAAAAGCTTTTTACAACTGTCATAAGTAGTTGTAAAAAATTCTTTTGCAACTGCTAAAACTAGTAGTAAAAATATCTTTTACAACTGCTAAAAGCAGTTGTAAAATAATCCGTCTCTATTACAACTGTGGATATAACGACTGACGGACGCTCGTTGTAATAGACCTATTACAACTGCTTTTGGCAGTTGCGAAAGGGTATTTTTGTTGTAGTGTCCGAATCCATCCAATCCAACTTCATAGCGTAGCATTCGTCCATACGATCGCAACGCAACTCATCGTGTTCAATTTGGACCTCGTATGAAGAAGTTACACACTTTATAAGATTTTAAATTAATTAATAAAATAAATTATAGATAAATTTTTAACCTAACTTTAAATTACCCTCCACAGGCGCGTCTTCCCCCTCCAGTTCGAGAGCAACCGAACCCATCTTCGTCGAGAATCGTCGATTGTCGTGCCTCCTTTGCTTTGTGGGAGGTAAATCGAACGTCACCATCACCTTCTCCATCACGAGCCGCACCTACGACAACCCCTAAGCCAAGCTCGGTCGACCAAAATGCCCTCCATAGTGTGGCCAAGTTCGACCGAACATGGCTCGAATTTGCTTCCATTCGACGATCTATCCGTACATAACGTAGAGCTCGCCGAGCTCTACGACTTTATGTCATGCGCTGCAGCATTTCAATGAGTGGATAAGGAGAAATAGAGGGAGAAAGATGGGTTATTTTCGACTATTAAATCAAAATGCGGCTGAAGAAGAACTAGGTTTTTTAGTTTTGCAAAAATGAAAATATTTTAAGTCCTTATATAGAAAATTTCAAAACACTATTTACACGCTAAATTTCTGAACTCCAAACGAGACGTACTGTTTGGCGTTCAATATGTTATACCCCTATTCCAAACACAATGAAATATATATCGAAAGCCAATTCCGTTATATACAGAAGTTAGCTTTTCAAAATCAAACTATATTAATTTAAATTCCCTTAATTAATTTCTACGCATTTCGAACTCGCACGATCAAACAATACTTCTGATCGCCACGAAATTCGATGGTATATAATAATTTACTATTATAGATCCAATGAAAATAGTTTCATTGAATTCTGAGATAGTGCCCCAGAGGTTATATTTTTACACGTTAATTAAAATGATTTATTTCCAAAATCATTTTAATCACTTTTAATTCCAGTTTAAAATTTACTATCTCTATTCTTGTTCAAATAGAATTTAAATCAACTTTCAAAATCATTTTTGCCCACATTAAATTCAAGATTCTATTATTTAAACATTTCTAAATATTAAATTTAACAACTTAATTATCAAATAAATCACTATATTTAAAATTCAAGTTATTTAACTTATAAAATTAACTTTTCAATATTTAAAATCAATTAAATATTCCAAATTCAAATGACTGAAATTTTAGGTTGTTACATTAATAGTAAAGGTCTGCGGTTTTAGGACTAGCAATCCATCAAATCGAGAGGAAAGAATTCACATTCAATGTGGACTTGAGCGCATTAATTTTAGGTAACCTTTTAGTTGATATAAGATGTATGGGTATGTTGCTCCTATACATGTTTATATATTTTTCTGTATTGTTGGTTTGGTGAGATTTCTATAACTAACGATGTTGTCACAATATTGATTGGTTATGTGTATAAGATTATCAAATTAAAAATAATTTTTTATTATGAATCTGAAGTGCTTTATCAAATTATTGTGATTTTAAATATTAAAATTATTTTATCCATATATGTGTGTGCGCTGGAACATGTAAGCCAATTGACTTATATTAATTGTATTAATGTGTGTATGTATGTACTGCATAATTATTAGATCTAATTATTTTCAAATGAATAATTACAATAATTATGAATATTAGTATCTGAAAATAAATTTTTGAAAATTTTAGATATTTATTATTATTATTATTTAATCATTGTATGAACTAATAAATTGATATAAAATAAATTATGTTTTTAAACTTCAAATTTAAATTTTCTAAAATTAAATCATCATCATAGAAGCTTTCAGAAAAATTCATATTTTATAATAATTTTTTTAATATTTTTAAAAAGGCTAAAAAGTAATTAATTGTTAAAAATGTTATTTTAACTCGGAAAATTCTAAAAAAATTTCAAAGCTATAAAATATCGTCCTTGTTTTTTTGAAAATATAAAATTTGAAATATTTTATAATTAATTATTTTATATTAATTACTTATGATAGTTTGATTAATTAATTAATAACACATATATACAAATAAAATAAAATTATAGTAATTTTTAGATTTGGTATCAAACACGTCTATGGCATCTTCAAAAGAAAAAGACATACCCAAAGATGATCAATATTCAGACCTCAATGATGAGGATTTTGTAGAAATATTTTATTAGATTGAATGGAAGGCCCACAACCTGGGACAAGATAAAGGGATTAAACAGGTAATATTCTTGCCAGCAATTACAATAAGACACACTACTTTAATAAAGAAAGAAAATTTCTTTATAAGGGTTAAAAGATGGCCTAACCTACTTTTACTTTAATAAAGTTCTCAAATAATTCTCGAATTTGAAGGCTTTGGAATCTGAACAAAATAAAGTTGAATTCCAGACTCAAGTCCATTCTTAGCTATAAATAGAAGGGCTCTCTATTTAAAGAAGATAGACTTGAATCCATCCATTCTCTTCTCCATCTCAAACCTTCTGCCATTAAATAAATAAGCGTGTAATAAATTATATTGTAAAATAAGGAAGAAGACTACTACTTCTACTAATGCTCTTCATATTCAAAGACTACTTCTGATATCTTTTCTTCTAAGTTTTTATTCGTAAATTTTTAAATTTTGTAATATATTATGAATTATAGCTTGAATGGCAGGCTAAATTAATCATGTGTTGAATTATTTCTATTTTGTTTGTATGGATTCATGTGTTCATATTTTTAAGGAATATGTATTAAGTTGAAAATACCATTCTTGGGTTCAAAACAGCATCAGGTGACAGTGATTTTGGGCTATGTACTTATGCCCATTTCAAGCCACGGTAAGGCATTTCGTCGGGCTTTCTTTACATTGACTTATTTGCCAGAGATCATTGTTAGACCAATGCTTAACTTGTAAAATGTCCCAATATTTTTTTGGTATTTTCAATTCAATACGTAAGATCCTGAATGCACTGTAGCAAAGTTCATACTATAGCAGTACTGTAGAAATATGCTAAAGTAACCTTTTGCTTCACAAATTATTTTAGTGTATTATTGCGGAAAACCTGAATTTTGCCAGCGTTTTTAGATTTGGTATCGGAGCCATGGTTCATACATATAGATTAGAGTAATTCAACACGTATTTATTAAAAATAATATCATTAGAAAAGGAGATGTTGTTAAAAAGAGTATTAAGCAGGAATATGATATTCCTCAAAATTTTGATTTACTAAATAAATGGACATTTTCTAAAATTGAACGAAGGTAATATACCAATTGGGTACTATTGAAAAAGTGGATTAGAACAAGTGCTAATAACCATGGAAAATGATTTACAACCTTATAGGCATACGCATTGTTTTCCAGCCTTTTTACCAGATAGTATTTGAACAGATTTAAACAATTGACTCGGATGAGTGAACGACGGAGAAAAGATTCAAAGATTTTGGGAATATCATAAAAAGACAAGAAAAAGAAAAATATAAAAAAATGAGCCAAAAAAGTTCAAAATTTGGAAGGTCAAGTTTTTGGTAGGGTTAACCCAAAGCAAACCCACAAAATTCTCAGGTCAGACTCGAAGCAGGATGTCCTTGGAAAAAAATCCAAGCGTTACCCGAAGCAATCCATAAAAAACACCAAGCGCGACTCGATACCGACTCTCAGGCACGACTCAGTATCGACTCTTGATGACTCGGTCAAACACTCAAAAAACTAGGGTCTGAATCCTCGGTACCAACTCCAAGGCACGATTCGGTACCGACTTCTGGTGACTTGGAGCAAACAATCAAAAAACTCGAGTTTGACTCCAACCAGGCGAAGGGAGACTCAGAACATGAAAATCTCATAAAATCTTCAGGCGAACACCAAGCAAACACTCAAATTTCTCGGGTCGGACTCCAAGCAAGTTCAACCAAATCCAAAACAACCCAAATTAAGAAAAACACAGCAATGGGATTCCCCAAGTTGGTGATCGGTACCCACACTTTCCTAGAGATCGGTAACGACTCCCAAATATATCTTGGGTGGACCTCATCTCCTGCCTACATGTCTAACTTGATGCCAAAAGCTTATTTTCAAATTTGTTTTGTTGTTTCAATACAACTCCTAAAATGACGACTCCCAAATGACGACTCCTGGTTACTAATGACGTGGCACCTACTTTTTGGAGAGAACTGGTCTAAATCATGGCTAACGACTAGGAGATAGTTGATGCGAGATTTTAGGCTCCATACCTCTATAAATAGGAAGGTAAGGCTCATTTTTCAAGATCTTTTGGCTCTAACTTGTTTGATGTGATTTTTTGTTTGATGATAACAAACATATATCAATTTATATATGTGTTTGCAGATTGTACTATACACATATAGGAATAAATATTCATATTGAATAATAATACTATTGCACAGAATTTATATAATTCAATCAGTATTTTTATTCAACATAATATTTTATTTCAACACTTATACAGTACAAAGTTTTCAGCTCTCTCTATATACATACACCGATTTCATACATTTCACATTCACATATTTTTTCTCACTACAACGCTCAACACTTAGTTTTTTTTCACTTTGTCTGCACATCTGCATCTATCTGCATTGTCCAGCTTCGGTTCTTGTCCTGTCTCCTGTGTACCTATATAATTAGCAACTACAGCAGTAATCTGAAGATAAACAAATTTGAATTTGCAAAAATATAAATTTGTTTTTATTGGTGTCTTAGATCTATGGGTTATTGTCATCATTTTTTATTGTGTAATATCTGTGCATATCAGTATTCTTATCAGGGACAGGTAATCATGAGTGGCTGCAATACACACGTGTACATTTATACACGTGTGCACTGCCTCGCCAACTCGTGTGTGCAGTCAACAAAAGCAATACAAACTCAGTCTGCAATTCAAACAACCCAACTATCATGAACACAGCAGCCTCAACATCAAAGATCAGACCAGTAAAGACATAAATCAGAGAACAAGCTACATGAAGACTACTTGAAGTGTGTCGACCATCAATACACAATGACAACATCAAATATACATGGGGTAGTGACCTGTTTTTGACCAAGGCTATAATGTGCACAGATGAACAGCTAAGGATAAGAGCTCAATGCATATGAAAGCAAGAATGCAAATGCACAAGTATCAATATATTATGATCAAGATGCTTCACAGTACAACAACCTTATCAGACCAGAATGCTCAAATACAATATGAACTAATGAACACTACAGGTCAGTAGTGAACCCAGACAAAAGTCAGAGAGTGCAGACATGATTATCAAGGTACAACAGATCAAGTGACATGATGAAGCAGTGCAAACTCAAATGAGCAAGTGCAACAGAGAATAGCATCAATGCATAAATGACTACAGAACATCAAGATGAACCAGACAAGATATGACAACAATAGACCAGCAAAGCAATAACTTAAGTGTAACAAGTTCAATCCACCAGTATGCAGTGATACACAGTGATCAAGTGTCTGCAACAATACCAAAGTAATACATGATGAATCTGACTCAATATAACCAGATGAACAAGACAACAGTGTTTTACAAAAATAAAAATCAAGTCAAAGTCGAAGTCAACCAAAACAAGTTCGAACAATATCAAGAACCAAAGTCACCGTGAACAAAGCAAGGTCACAGTGAAATCAACATCATTAGAAAAGGTCAAAGCCGAAGACAGGGATGAACTCGAGATTATCTATATGCAATGTAGACTATACTTGAAGCCAGAAGAAATGTAAATGCAGACCAAAGAATCAACATCGTCAAATGAAATCAAGTGTGTGTACAATTTGAAAAAGTCAAAAATTAAAGTTAAAATAAAAGAGGAAAGTTTCTGCCGTATCGATCAAGGAAAGATCGAACGCTTCGAAATCAAAACCGTGTGAATCAAGTCAAAAATATACGTATTTGACTAAGTCACAAATATCACAATCATCAATATATTATCAAGCAACCTAGAAAGGAAAGTGTGGAAGTCAAGTAAATGAATACGAACGAATTCAAGGGTCTCGAAATCCATATATATATACACCCAAAATCATCATCGGCTGGGGTGCGAAAGAACAGTCGAAAATTCAAGTAATCGAATCCTTAAAAGCAAAAGGAACGAACAACGTACCAAAGTAGATTCGCAATCAATCATCTCGAGGCAAGCAGCCGATCATCAGAGAAGCAAAGAGCAACACATTCGATCAAGCAAGGCAACACGCAAACCAGAGAATCGATCAAATCTAATAGGCGATTTGAGAAAGCCCTAATTTTGTCTTCAGAGCAACAAAGAAAGAGCCGCCATTTTTTCTCAGAGAGATTAAAGAGGGAAGTGGTCGTGTTTTATTTTCTTTTGGGTCGGGTTGTTTATGGGCAAAAATTTGTACTCAAGTTTTTTATTTATTTTTGCTCTTATTTTTATTTTTGAAGTCTGTACTTTTCAAATCAAATCTTGGTAAATCACCACCTAGGTTTTAGGTTGTGTCAGATTGTCTAGTTAGGATTAGTTCAGTAAGCAGGGTTTGCGAGTTTGCAAAATTCTATAGGCGGTAGCAGGGTTTGCGAGTCTGTTAGAGTGTTTGTAAGCGGGAGACTGTTTAATTCTAATAGAAATCTGGGAATGCAGCAGTAGGCAGGGGTTGCCGATGCTGGGTAAATTTTGTGTGTGATTTACTTTTCAGCATATTTACTTCTCTGCAGTTTGTCTTTGTGTTTAATTTTATAAATTCGAGAAAATTTGCTATAACCCTATTCACCCCCCTAGGGTTAATCTAGATCCTACAAGTGGTATCAGAGCCCGGTATTTTTCTTTAACTCTAGAGTCATGAATCCACCAAATAATGCTTTTTCTGAGGGGCAATCTATTGCTAGGCCACCCATGTTTAATGGGAATGACTATGCTTATTGGAAAGCTAGGATGGGTATTTATCTTAGTTTTGTTGATTATGATGTTTGGGACATTATTGAAACTGCTATAAATCTCCCACTATAACTGTTGGTGATACTGAGATTCCTAAACCTAAGGAAAGGTGGGACGCTAACGATAAGAAATTAAAAACTACAAATGCTAAAGCCATGAATGCTTTGATCTGTGCTCTTGACAAGACTGAATTTAATAGAATTTCTCATTGTAAAACTGCGCAGGAAATTTGGCATACCTTGGAGGTGACACATGAAGGAACTTCTCAAGTCAAGGAGTCTCGTCTAGCCCTATTCAACAATGAATACGAGAACTTTGTGATGGACAAAGGCGAGAGCATAAAGGACCTGTTTGGACACTTTTCAACTTTGGTGTACAATGCTAGAGCGCTTGGGAAGGTATTCACTGAGGTAGAGCTTGTGAGGAAGGTGCTACGAGTCTTACCAATGAGCTTTGAGGCAAAAGTCATGGCAATACAAGAATCGAAAGATCTGAGTAAACTAAGCATGGAGGAGTTGATCGGCAACTTGATGACATATGAGCTTGAGCTAAAAGCAAAGGAGGAACGCAACAACTCCGAATCAAAGAAGAAGACGATTGCCTTAAAGAGTAAAGAAGAGAGCGATGAAGAAAAAGAAGATCCAATTGAAGAGCTTGCAATGGCTGTCAATAATCTTAGAAAATGGTCAAAATTCAGGCCACGCAAGAAGAAAACAAGTGGAAATAAGTCAAAAGATTCTGACAATTCTGATAATGAATTGACTTGCTTTAACTGCAAAAAGCCTGGCCACTTCAAACAAAAATGCCCACTTCTCAAAAACAACAAAGGAAAGAAAAAGAAGAAGAAGGCCTTTGCAGCGACTTGGGATGATGAAGAAGGAGAGGAAGTTTCGAATAATAACTCAGAGGAGGCTAACTTGTGTCTTATGGCAAAATCAGATTCTGAAGCAAGCTCAGAGGAATCTAGTGAGGTAGGTGACTATTCTTATAAAGAACTTGTTTTGATGTGTTGTGATCTTACTAAAACAATTGATACTCTTGAATCTAAAATTGAAAAATTGAAATCTGATAAGAGAGAACTTGTCCATGAAAATTCTAGGTTAGAAACTGAACTTGAAAATATTCAAAACCTAGACTGTAAAAAATGTAAAATTTTAGATTCAGAATTATCAAGACTTAAAAATAGCTTTGAGAATCTTGAAAAAGAAAACTTGAGTCTTAAGGAAACCATTGACACTAGGAAAAAGGATTTTATAAATAGATGCACCTCACTTGTGACTGAAAACACAACACTAAAAACCAAAGTCCAAAATCTTGAGAAATCTCTGAATAACTTTTCAAGAGGAGAAAAATCATTCAACATGTTATTGGGAAATCAATTTTTTGCTAACAACAGAAAAGGACTAGGCTTTGGGAAAACACAAGTTGATGATAATGCAAAAGGTAAGAGTGTCTTTACTAGATGTGAAATAATTGGACATCGTGTTGAAAATTGTAGTCATAGGAACAAGAACACAAAATTTATACAAGTTTGGGTTCCTAAGAATTCTACAAACAAATTTCATGTCTATTGGAACAAGAATGAAAGGACAAAACAAGTTTGGGTTCCAAAGGGATTGTTTATTCACAATGCTTCAGTCACTAATATCATTGGACCTAAGAGTTTCTCTAGGTCATCCTCCTCTCTCTTTATGTAGGTTTGTTGGCGGGCTAAGGAGCAACAAGAATGGTTTCTAGATTCAGGTTGTTCTAGAAATATGACAGGTGACAAATCGAAGTTCCTTACCCTAGAGAATTTTAAAGGTGAAAATGTGATCATGGGAGACAATAGAAAGTGTAAGATTATTGGTAAAGGTGAAGTAGGTAACGGTACTTTTTTCTTGACTAATGTGTTATACGTTGAAAATTTGCATCACAATCTCATTTCTATTAGCCAACTATGTGACAAAGGTATGAATGTGGTTTTTGATAGTGATACTTGCAAAATCATTGATAAATCTTCTAATAACATTGTTTTTATGGGCAAAAGAAAAGGAAATGTTTACACGCTTTCGTTTGATAATCTAAATCTTTCTAGATGTTTGGTAGCCACTGACGAAGAGGCATCTTTATGGCATAGGAGACTTGGACATGCTAGCATGGGCCTCTTGAAAAACCTTGAAACGAAAGAATTAGCCAGAGGGTTACCACATCAGAAATTTAAAAATAATAAAGTGTGTAAAGCATGTTCCTTGGGCAAGCTTAGTCGATCATCATTTCGCCCTAAAAACATTGTTAGCACAACAAGGGTCCTTGAATTAATTCGCATGGACTTATTTGGACCAAATGAAATTGCAAGCTGGAATGGAAAACGTTATTGTTATGTATTGGTTGATGATTATTCTAGATTTACATGGGTTTATTTCTTAGCCAAAAAGTCTGAATCTTTTGATTATTTTTCAAAATTTGCAAAACTTGTTCAAAATGAAAAAGGAATTTCAATTAAAACTTTGAGAAGTGATCATGGAGGCGAATTTGAAAATTTGGAATTTGAAAGCTTTTGTGAAGAAAATGGTTTAAAACATGAATTTTCTGCTCCACGAACACCTCAACAAAATGGGGTGGTTGAATGGAAAAATCGTACATTGCAAGAATTGGCTAGATCCATGTTGAGTGAGTATAAACTACCTCTAACCTTTTGGGCAGAGGCAGTGAATACTTCGTGCTATGTAATGAATAGAGTAATGATTAGACCAATACTTGGCAAAACGTCTTATGAATTGTGGCATGAAAGGAAACCTAACATTTCTTATTTTCGTGTATTTGGATGTCCTTGTTTCATTCTCAACACAGGTGATCAACTTGGAAAATTTGAATCAAAGGCTGATGAGGGAATTTTCATGGGCTATTCAACAAGGAGCAAGGCCTACAGGATATACAACAAACGAACAAAGACAATTGTTGAATCAATCAATGTGAAATTCGATGAATCTGACCTGGAAAGGACGACTGAAAAGGCGGTTGACGATGGGGTAGATCATGAAGGCATTGAAGAAGGGACATCTAGTGAGAAAGCTGAAAGTAGGACTGTTGATGCTAATAGATTGAAGTTCAAATCCAATCATCCTCCTGAATTGGTTATAGGTGATCCTACGGAAGGTATACGCACTCGCTCTTAATTTTAAAAAATTTGTGTGCATTTTGTTGTCACAGTGGTTTTATTTCTAAAATTGAACCTGATTTTGTTGAAATGGCTCTTAATGATGAAAGTTGGGTTTTAGCAATGCAAGATGAACTTAATCAATTTGAGAGAAATAAAGTTTGGAAATTAGTTCCTAGGCCTAATGACTATCCAATTGTTGGAACTAAATGGGTGTTCAAAAATAAACTTGATGAATCAGGAAATGTAATTAGAAACAAAGCTAGGTTGGTCGCAAAAGGATATAACCAAATATAAGGCATAGATTTTGATGAAACATTTGCTCCAGTTGCTAGGTTAGAAGCCATTAGGATTTTGCTAAGTTTTGCATGTTATAAGGGTTTCAAACTTAAACAAATGGATGTAAAAAGTGCCTTTCTAAATGGTGATTTGAAAGAAGAAGTTTTTGTTGAACAACCCCCCAGTTTTGAAAATCATGATTTTCCAAATCATGTGTATAAACTAGAAAAAGCATTATATGGTCTTAAGCAAGCTCCTAGAGCTTGGTATGACTGCCTTTGTACGTATCTTCTGGAAAACGGCTTTAAAAAGGGAAGTGCTGACACGACACTGTTTCTATTACATAAAGGAAGTGATTTTTTGATTGTTCAGATTTATGTGGATGATATCATTTATGGTGCTACTAATGAACTCTTGTGCGAGAAATTTGAACAAGTCATGCAGGCTAAATTCGAGATGAGCTTGGTTGGAGAATTGAAATATTTTCTTGGATTTCAAATCAAGCAAAGCAGTGATGGTATTTTCATTTCACAATCCAAGTATGTGTTGGAACCGTTAAAGAAATTTGGAGTTGAGAACTCCAAACCATTGAGAACTCCTATGAGCCCATCAACAAAGTTGGACAAAGACGAGAAAGGAATTGCTGTTGATCAGAAGAAATATCGAGGAATAATTGGTTCACTTCTCTATCTTACTGCTTCTAGACCTGATATTATGTTTTCTGTGTGTTTGTGTGCACGTTTTCAATCTAATCCTAAAGAATCTCATTTGAAAGCCACTAAACGAATTTTGAGATATCTTTCACACACACACAAATTTGGACTGTGGTACCCTTCTTGTGAAAATTTTGATTTAGTTGGTTATTCTGATGCTGATTATGCTGGTTCATTGGTTGACAGGAAAAGTAATAGTGGGACATGTTTCATGCTAGGACATTCATTAGTTTCATGGTCAAGTCGAAAACAAAATTGTGTTGCATTATCCACCACTGAAGCAGAATATATTTCTTTAGGAAGTTGTTGTGCTCAAATTTTATGGATGATGCAAACTCTTTCTGATTTTGGCTTAGTTTATAAACAAGTTCCATTAAAATGTGATAGTAAAAGTGCAATAGACTTGTCAAATAATCCTGTTCATCATTCACGCACAAAACACATTGACGTGAGACACCACTTTCTTAGAGATCACATTGCTAAGGAAAACATTTGCATTGAACATATTCCAACTGAGGCTCAACTTGCTGATATTTTCACAAAACCTCTCCCCGAAGACAGATTCTCCAGATTACATTTGGATTTGGGGATTATAGAAATTGACTAATCATTTTCCATTTTTTGGTTGAAATATTCTTGGATATTTATTTTCAACTTCAATTTCTAGGATTCAAACCAGTTTTGGATATTATTCAAAGATTGATTCGAATATGGTATTCAGTAAGTGGAAATATGTTTTGTTTTATTTCTTTTCAAAATTAAAAAAAAAATTGATAATATAATTAACTTGGTAACTTATTCCACGATCATTTCTATTTCTACCATCTTTCTATCATTCATAATGGTTTTCTAAAATGAGAAGAGTGATTTCTTTTAAAATTTTAAAAAAAAATCTCATGCATCCATTCTCATTTAAAAGTCCTTATGGTTATGCATGGATGGAGCATGTGCGTGAATTATTTTATCATCATTCCATTCTCATTTAAAAGTCCTTATGGTTATGCATGGATGGAGTATGGTAGCTAAGTATTTTTCTGGTCTCACTTAAAAGTCCGGATGCTTAGACTAATAAGTAACTGCTAATCCCATTTAAAAGTCCTTATGGTTATGTGTGGTTAGTAAGTGCTTATTTTTGTGCTTAAATGTCAAATTATTTTTAAAATATCTCTCTTCTCATTATATAAAACCGAATCATCGATCCATTCTCTACAATGTGGAAATTGTTACCTCATTATGATATATTATGATTTTTCTTTGTTTTGCATTTGTATTTTAAAAAAAAATATTCCACTACTGTTCCATTTGTTTTGTCGGTCTTTTGATGATAACAAAAGGGGGAGAAGAACAAGATTTTGATAAGGAAGTAAATATTTTTGGAATACTTCAACAAATTTGTTAAATGTTGTTAGTTAATTTTCTTTAGTCCTTTTATTCTTCTGTAATTTTCTAAATCTTCTAAATAGGGAGTGGTCTCAGTTGTAGGGGGAGCTAAATATTTCATGCTCAAACACATTTATTAGAATTTCAAAATCTTTAATATATATGTTTGTCATCATCAAAAGGGGGAGATTGTTTGATGTGATTTTTTTTTATGATAACAAACATATATCAATTTATATATGTGTTTGCAGATTGTACTATACACATATAGGAATAAATATTCATATTGAAAAATAATACTATTGCACAGAATTTATATAATTCAATCAGTATTTTTATTCAACATAATATTTTATTTCAACACTTATACAGTACAAAGTTTTCAGCTCTCTCTATATACATACATTGGTTTCATACATTTCACATTCACATATTTTTTCTCACTACAACGCTCAACACTTAGTTTTTTTTCACTCTGTCTGCACATCTACAACTATCTGCATTGTCCAGCTCCGGTTCTTGTCCTGTCTCCTGTGTACCTGTATAATTAGCAACTACAGCAGTAATATGAAGATAAACAAATTTGAATTTGCAAAAATATAAATTTGTTTTTATTGGTGTCTCAGATCTATGGGTTATTGTCATCATTTTTGATTGTGTAATATCTGTGCATATCAGTATTCTTATCAGGGACATGTAATCATGAGTGGCTGCAATACACACGTGTACATTTATACACGTGTGCACTGCCTCGCCAACTCGTGTGCGCAGTCAACAAAAGCAATACAAACTCAGTCTGCAATTCAAACAACCCAACTATCATGAACACAGCAGCCTTAACATCAAAGATCGGACCAATAAAGACATAAATCAGAGAACAAGCTACATGAAGACTACTTGAAGTGTGTCGACCATCAATACACAATGACAACATCAAATATACATGGGGTAGTGACCTGTTTTTGACCAAGGCTACAATGTGCACAGATGAACAGCTAAGGATAAGAGCTCAATGCATATGAAAGCAAGAATGCAAATGCACAAGTATCAATATATTATGATCAAGATGCTTCACAGTACAACAACCTTATCAGACCAGAATGCTCAAATACAATATGAACTAATGAACACTACAGGTCAGTAGTGAACCCAGACAAAAGTCAGAGAGTGCAGACATGATTATCAAGGTACAACAGATCAAGTGACATGATGAAGCAGTGCAAACTCAAATGAGCAAGTGCAACAGAGAATAGCATCAATGCATAAATGACTACAGAACATCAAGATGAACCAGACAAGATATGACAACAATAGACCAGCAAAGCAATAACTTAAGTGTAACAAGTTCAATCCACCAGTATGCAGTGATACACAGTGATCAAGTGTCTGCAACAATACCAAAGTAATACATGATGAATCTGACTCAATATAACCAGATGAACAAGACAACTGTGTTTTACAAAAATAAAAATCAAGTCAAAGTCGAAGTCAACCAAAACAAGTTCGAACAATATCAAGAACCAAAGTCACCGTGAACAAAGCAAGGTCACAGTGAAATCAACATCATTAGAAAAGGTCAAAGCCGAAGACAGGGATGAACTCGAGATTATCTCATGCTAATGGCCATTAAAGTTACATGCACACTTAATGGATGATTATCTCATGCTAGTGATAACTTGGTGGCCACACTTCCTAGAGGGGTAGTTCGGGTAGTTCCCAAAAAATGGATTAGGGTTTTAAAACATGTATAAATACCGCATATGTTCATGTAACTCTCTTCCTCTTAATCTCTTAGCCTCCATTTAGTTTGGGGGCTCATAAATAAATTAAAATTCTCTTTTCTTTTTCATGCCTACTTAGCCATTTTACTTTCATGTAATTCTCTTTTTTTATGCAATGTTAATTAATGCTCTTTTCTACTTACATGCTCTCTTTCTTCTTATGTTAGTAGCTTAGTTTCATTTGTTATGCAAGTAGAATAGCTTTTTTTATTTAGCTCCCTTTTCATTAGCTTGCATTTTCCTCTTCTTTTTGTTTCATGTTGCAATCTACATTTGTTGTTATGATAACAAATATGAGAGGCTAAACCCCTTAAATTTAGGGGTAATGAAGCTCTCTAATTATATAGATTCAACATAATTTGTTCATTTTGATCTCTTTTGTGCTTAATGGAAATAATATAATGTGGTAAATATTTTGTTGTTTAGCTTTGAATTTAATAGCCTATATTGTTGACACCAAATAGACTATACTTAAACAAACACAAACACAAATTACCTCTTCATCTACATATGATTATGGTAATGAAGTGAATGTTTAAATCAAACTTTGATGGTCTATATTTCTAATCAATAGTTAATAGGCCATGCTTAAAATATATTTTATTTTCAACTTCATTGTCATTTTTAAGAGAGTTAGCAAGTGGTTTAATGAGTGTGTTATAGTTTGATGGTTTATATTGGGCTAATTAATAGCATAAATATGCTATACTTATGATAAACACATCAATTAAATTCACTAATGACCAAAAAAGAAAGATCATAATTTCATGTCGTGTTTATTTATGTGATCTAAAGAGTGGATTTATCTCTAAATTGCCTTCTACACTCATATTTTTATCACTTTTAATTTTTGTTAGTTTCTAGAATTTTTTGTAGTTAACAACATTCTCAAATCTTGGTTTAATTTGATTGAATAGAAATTTTAAAATCTAAACAATTCCCTGCGGATTGGCCCATACTCGCTACGTACTATCATTGTACTCGCTACGTACTATCATTTGTTTTTTTTCACTCGTTTTGTTTTGTTTTTTTATTTAATTTCTTCTTCTATGTATAAATTTTTTTTGTATATATCTTGTTCGATTCCTTTTTTAGGTTGCCAAAGTAGATTAGAAGAAGAACGCTTGCCAAAAAAATATAACTGCTTGCTTGCTTTTAAAAAAAATTGTTGCTTTAAAATAAATTGCCAATGAATTCTGAATGCACTGGTATCGTGCCCTTAGCCCTTATTTTTATTTATATTACATTGTTGGTTGCTTGCATTTTAAAATTTTTTTTAAAAACAAAAATCCATTCCTAGTTACATTGTTAATGCACGTTTAATTTCTTCTTTGCATTTCATCTTAGATTTTTTTATTTGTAATAACGGTTAGACATCGATAACACTTAATTGTATATTGACAAGTTTTCTTTTTTGAACAATTTAATTTCTTGGTGTCTACGCTATGGCATAGCAATAACCATTTATAAATATTACGGTGATTCGTAAATATTATAGTGGTTGTTTCTCTGAAGGAACTTAAACCTTCGGTTGCATTACTACGATGATTCGTTGTGCACCGATAAATCCTGTATGTTACCTGTCTAAGAACTATCTTGTTGATTTAAGATAAAGTGTGATTATACAATTTTAGGTTAGGAGCTACTTAGGATAGATAATTTGTAATTATGCCCTTGCATTCATTTAGTTGCTTTAGTTCATGCATATTTCAAAAGAAAAAAAAACATTTCAAAATCAAAAACTTAAAAAATAATTGTAAATATTCCTTCACTCGGATTTTAAATCCTTTCTTTTGAATTTTTTTTAAAATCAAAATCAAAAATCCAAAAAAAAATTAAGTTGCTTTTTTTAGAAAATACAAAAAAATATTAAATCTTTTCAAAAACAAAAAATTTGAAAATCCAAAAACAAAATCAAATTTCCCTTTTGAAAAATAAATTCATTTTGGTAAATAGTTTTCCTTTATAAAAAAATTCCAAAAAAATCCAAATTTTTTTTTTTAAATGTCTCAATTTCCCTACTCACATGAATTTTACAATAGTTGTGAAAATCAATATAATCCATATAATTTCATTTTAAATTCTTATGGATATTTGTACAACAACTATTGCATAAACAATTCCGATTTAAATTTTCAAAATGATAACCAACCTTCAAATTTTGAAAAGAGCATTGAAATGACTTCGTCTTTATTTGAACTCTCTACACAACTGTAACGACCCGATATTTTCAACCATTCGCATCCATTATAAGTGTATAGGTAGACACTCATGCCGGAGTTGAATTGCTCAAAATACCGCGTTGTAATTAAAATTTGGCAAATCTTAGAATATACAGTAAATAAATATAATCACATATCACAGACACAGAGTAAAATAATGCAGCGGAAGTAAAAGAAATAGTAGTTCATGAAGCTACTATATAAATATATCAGAGTTACATAAGATATAACAGAAGAAATAGAATACAACAAAAGTCTCAGTATAATAACCAAGTACAAGCTGAGTAGAACAACGGAATTGAAATAGATAGGACAAGACAAGCAGATAATCTCCAGCGATTCAAATCTCCAGAAAGTGGAATCCAAATCTGTGAATAACTCAGGCTGACCCGAGCGTAAAGCAAAACACAAAACACTCGAGTCAGGACAATATATACTTAAATAATGTAAACCAACTCGAGCGAACTGTAATAAGGGTACAAGTAACTTAAAGAATGCTTGGGATCGCCCTTTCTTTAAGGATCCGTTAAACTATTTACTATGTAGTAATATACGCTATATAAAGTAGTGTCTAATTAGTAAAGTATAATCATATAGAAAATAGCGTTAAGGGGATGGAGAACCTTAACGCGGTCGGATCTTAAAATCATAATCGTAGTAAAGCTCGATATGGTAGGTGACACGGCACAACTAGGCAATGCCAGGGTAGATATACCAATTACGCACACGGACTGATGGAGCGCATAGCAGCCACTATCGTCCACCTCGAACAACACTCCCAAATCGGAGGATGGCCATCTAATCAATCACAAGTAAGAGTATAATATCGAAGAAATGTGTCCGAGAAGAGGTGCTACCTCACTGGTCCGAGATCGCTCCTGTTTTAGCCACTTTATGCCAACTCACGGGAGTTGGGTCCACGTAACATACCTTAAGAACGTCGCCACCATCCTACTTCATTCTGGAATCTCCACCGCGTACACGGTTGTCAAAGTGGTTTTCGGTATCGACAGAGAGTATGTCCATATCCGATCCCGGTCTCTTTGCCAACCAATCGTTATTATAACCCGTGGTTGTAACTTTTAAAAACAATACTTTACTTCAAAATAAAATATCATTTCAAACCATATCTTTATCAAAATAAAGATTAAATCAATTCCAAACCATTTCCATATATTTAAATTTTCATATCATTTCAAAACTTCATTTCAAATCATTTTAATATAATAAAATATCATATCCTTACAAAACTTCATTCCAAATCATTTTAATAAAATAAAATATCCTATCAGTTCAAATCCAAATATTCAACTTTAAATACCTTTTAAATTCAAAGATATCGTTCATTTACTATCATTTCAAATCACCTTTAAATAGTTTATATTCCAATCAAAATAATTCATTTAAACCTTTTAAAAGTGTAATTATTATATTTTCAAATCAAGTATTCAATTTCCAAAGTTTCAGACCATTCTGAGTTCGTTTACTAAGTCAAAAACCCTAATTATTAAAATTTCAGCATTTCATAGCATTTAAAAACAACTGCTATAAGTTATATTTGAAAACATTTTTAATTCAGCAAAGACAGCACTTAAAACTGCTGTTAAAACTCAGTTTTAGTTGAATTATAGTTTAAAACAGAAAAGGCAGCATTTCAGAAGTGCTGCGGTAGTTTAGATTTCAAAACAAGGTTTAAATTTGGTTTCAGCAAAGACGGCAGACCATTATAGCCTTTCCAGAGAATGCTATAATAGACCTGAGTTCAATATTAGCCTATAAGTTCAATTACAGCAACTACAGCATTTTAGAAATGCTGTAATAACTCTTTTTACACAATTTTAGTTCAAAACAGAATCTATAACATTTCTGAATGCTATTAAAAGTTAATTTCAGGTGTTAGTGTATTTCCAGCAATTAAATAACTTTAATTTAAAACACATAAACATTTTAAAAATCATATTTTAACGTTTAAAATGTTCATTTACATATCATTTAACATATATCTTTTTTTTTCACAATAAATTTCTTATAATTAAATCCAATTTTCAACAATTTACTTAATAAGTTTAAATGTAAAAGTTCCAATTCTTCACATTCCAACAAATAGACTTAACACTTCAAATTTAAATTACCATTTCACAATTTAACAAAATTTCCAATTTTATTTAATTTACTTAAACTTTAATTAAAACCAAATTTCACATTTCCTAGTCAAGTTCATATTTTTAACGTTTCTTTTAAACATTCATTTATTTAACCACTTAAATTCATAGAAAAATCAATAATACTTTAATAAATCACTTAAATTCAAATTTAATCAAATTATCATATTTACCATTTCCAAATAAAATTTAATATCCATTTTATTTATATAACTTAAAATATCATTTTTAACCAAATTCCAAATTTCCAACTTAAGTTATATTTCAAAAATCCAGTTAAACCATTCATTAATTACATTTTTAACACATAGAAAAATCATAATTTCTTTATTTTAAAACATTTCAAAATCTATTGAAATCAAATTTCATAAATTTATAATTTTTAAAATACTTAAAAATATCCAAAACACTTTATAAAATAACCACGGGCCTGTATATAATTTTCTAACTTAGGTCAAGTGATACGGATATGTATCATTTCAATCCGCAGTTAAAAAAGAAAAATCCGGGTTCTATCATTTCAAACCCGCAATCCCAAGTTAAAATAATTTAAATAAAAATCGTTCAGGCCTATCATTTCAGCCCATAACGATTTTTCCCTATTCTAAAGTCCGTTCGGGTATGTATCATTTCAACCCATAGTGATTCTAGTCTACAGGGAACTTGCAATGGTGATAACAGATATAAATAACAGAATAACATTAAATAACAGTAACATATGATATAACAGGTGTAATAACAGGTGTGAACATCATATGATAATAATATAAGCATATATAACATGATAATATATTTCTACAGATTCGCAGGGTGTCAATTTACTAGTTATATAGGTACATATTGTCTGGTGAGAATAACTCACCTGTTTGTGCTGGAGATATCATAACCAATGACACAATGGAAACAAAAGCACGATGACAAGACTACGGACTTGAGTGGAGAGCAAGATCCAAAGCTACAACTCTTGTATTACAACCCAAAAGATACATCAAAACAAACACAATTTCAACGCACTTGAAATGGAATAACTTTTAAACGAAAAGAGATTTGAATGTCAAATCTTTTGCCTTGTTTTCTACAATGCTTTGCATGGCCTAGGGGTTTATTTAGGTCAGGTTTGACATGACTTTGGCTCAGGTTTGATCATAGGAATGCATGGCATAAAGGCTAGAACATGTGGAGGAAGTTACAACACAAGAATATCAAGAGACTAGGCAACATAGTGGAGTTTTGGTGCACCACAAGGCTCGTCTACATGCATTGTTTGGCTCGGATCTTCATGTTTCAGATCTGGACAGAGGTGGGGAGGGGTGTGTTGAGGTCAGGTCAGGGGAGTAGTGGCGGCTAAGGGGGTGGCCAAAGCAAGATATGGAGGGTAGGTGATGATATGTGTGGTCTAGGCAATGTTTTGTGGAGTTTTGACATTGTTTTGTGGTGCTAGCTTCAAGGGGAGGTCATGGCCATGGATGGATCTGAAATGATGGCTGGAGATGATGCCAAGGAAGAGTGGTAGGGGATGGTGGTCGAGGCTATGGTGAGAAGGCCGTGCAAATAGAAGAGGAAACAAGGCAAAAAAAGTATGAAAAATTGAAGAAAAGTGAAAAGAGAGAAGGCCATTAACGAGGAACTTTGTAAGGCCGTGAAAAATGAATTGAGAAACAAAAAAAATTCGTGAAAAGTTAGTGATAACTCTTGGCCAAAACTAAAGGACTGGGCAGCAAAAATTAATTAAAGTGAAGGTTATGGAAATGAAGAGTTTCGGAGATGAAAAGGCTTCGGTTTCAAAAGCAGTTTCAAACTCTTCATATATTCACTATTTCTTTTTAAATTTTATATAACTGAAAAACATATATAAATTCAGTTAAAATACGAAAATATAATAAATAAATAAAAAATAAATAATTAAATAATAATTATAAATAATTAAATCAAGAAAATAGCAAAAATGGTCAACTAAGCTAGAAAATTTGAAAATAAATGGTATAAACTTTAGAAAATTCATATGAGCTTGTAATATATTTTTAAACATAAATAATAACATAAAATAAAAATACATTCACAAAATAAATATATAAAATTTAATTTAAATATAATTTTAATGAAGAAAATAGCAGAAAATAAGAAAACAGCCTTTAAAAATGAAAAATAAATACAGTAAATTTTGGAAAAATTCTATTATCATTTAAAAATATAAAAAGACAAAAATATACATAAAATAACATATTAATACATATTAAAACAAAATATAAGAAAGAAAATATGATTTATAAAATTTAAATAGGCAAAATTGCACAATAAAACAAATTATACTAAAAATTGAAATGTACATAACTTTTACATTTTAACTCCGTTTCCAATAAAACGAAAAGCATTATTCAAGTTATTAAATCTATTGTCATAATAAAAGATAAAAATTTATAATTTCAAACTATTAAAAATTTAAACTTAAAAGTCAAAGTTTGACTATTGACCAAAATTCACATTTTCAGGAAATATTAAATTTAGTCATATTTGGAATTCTAATCCACATCAAAGTCAAAGTTTATATTTAAAATAACAAGATTTATTTTTTTTTCATAAATAAAGCTTTTAAATCTGGAAATATCAATTTAAAAATAATTGAAAAATACAGGGTTGTTACACTCTCCCCCACTCAAAGCTTTTCGTCCTCGAAAAGGAATGAGGTACGGGAAAGCATAGAAAAGATAGAGTGAAATAAGATTAAAATAAGATGATAAGAAGATTGGAATTACACCTGATAACTATTGTTATAGGTAAATTTAACAAGATGGAGGTGATCAAATCAAGAATATAAGCACGAAAAAGATCCTCTAGAGTCTGAATCTCCCTTTTCACTTGACCGACGGTCTATGAATGGAAAAACAGTGTTCAGATCCAGATGAGTAACAAAGATTATCAAAGATTACAGAAAGATTTCTAAATAGACTGGTATAAGCAATAGCCTTCCCATTCTGTAACAAGATAAGGGAAATAAGGACAACCAAAAGATAGTTTGGAAAAAAAACAAAATAAGATAATAAATTTGAAACCATAACGCTTTGAAATCATAACAATTTAGAGATGTTTATCATTTGGAAATCATACTACTAAAATCATAACACTTTGGAAATGTTATTCTTAAAAAAAAACATAATACTTAGAAAATCATAACACCCTAAAAAAAATAATCTTCATTTAAACCATTTTAATCCAAGATCAAACAATATTCATTTTACAGTTGTAACATTTCTAAGTTCATTCAATTATAAAACTTCCAAAACATTGTATTTTCAAAATAGTAGCACTTATAAAATGCTACAGTAGGTATATTAGTATTTCAAATCAGTTCAATTTCAGAAATATTCATTTGGATATCATTTAACTTATGACTTATTAAAACAAACTTTTATGAATGGAATATCCAAATTAAACTATACTTCATTTATTAAGTTAAAAGTTCACTATTTTAGTTAGCTCTTAATTTAACACATAACCTAACACTTTATTTAAAATACCCATTTACCCAATAGATATTCCTTTAATAAGTTACACTTAAAATTCCATTTGAAAACCAAATTCTCAATTATCAAGTTTTAGTGATGTTAAAATACATTTTAACTATTTAAATCATAATTATTCATTTTTCAAGACATATCAATTTCATAAATAAAATATTTATCATAGCAAATATAACAATCAAATTTCTTTACACATTTATTCATTTAGACATCAATTAAACTATGAATTCAAGTTAAATAAACTTTATTACAAAATGTCCAATTCCAATGTATTTTATTTTATCTATTCAAAGATACATTATTTATTATACAACATATTCATTTTAGGAAATAACCTTTATTAAAATTCCTAGGTTAGATTTAAGGTTCCATATTAAATCAAATTTGATTATTAAGTTATTTAAATAAAATCTCTTTAAATTCCTTTTTCACTATTTACCTCTGTTAATCTTTTATAACTAAAATTTAAGTGTATAACATTTATCATAACCACTCAAATTTTATTTATAAAATCCTTTCTATATTGTATTATTATCCAATTACATTGTTAACTTCTAAAAAAAAAATTTAAGGTAAGTTATATTTGAATGCAATTGTATTATACAAATAAAACTTTCCAATCCAATTATCTCAAGTTTGAATCATTTATTCAAAAATTTTAATTTTTCTTTTTATAACTGAAATTATTCTTTAAGATGAAATTTAAGAATTAATTTTCCGGTTTCCTTCAAACCAGTTAGAGATAAATAAATATATGTACATAATATGTCAAATCAATTTAAATCATATATCTATATATATTATAATCCAGTCATATTTTAGAAATTCAAATCAATTAGATTTTCCAAAACAAAGCTGTAATAAGACTACAGAACGGTCTCTTCACTTCGAAACTCGAAAATGAACGTCGATGATGCTGCAGTCATCACCGAAATTATTTTCCAGCGACAAAGAGAAGAGCACTAAATTTTTAAACTTAAAAATCCTTTAGAAACAAATTTCTACTTGGAAATACTTTAAATAATATATCCTTTTAAAACTTTTAACATAAGGTTTGAATCCATCGGAAATTAAATTCTTAAATTTCTTGTTTTAAATTCATTTCAGTTCCCAAATAAATTTATAAACAACTATTTATAAATTCATTTGTAGAACAATAAATGATAAATCAAGTATTATCACTTCAGATTATCAATTTAAATCAATTTATTAAGTTCCATAAATTATATATCAAAATTTATTTCATTAACCAATTTTTTTTATAATATTGTGTCAGTTTGTTCAGTCAAAGTGTTTTAGAAATCCTATCGATAGCGTTGATCAGACGAATCGATCGGAAACCCAAATCAACATCAACAACTCAAACAACACCATATATAAAACAAAACATAGATTTACAAGTACAATTCAAAATGTTTGGAGATAGTTTAGAAACAAAAGACAAGATGGTTAAACAGAGTAGAGAGATGGGTAAGCTTAGATAAATCGCGGACAACCTTAACCGGGTCAACCGTGACTTAAAGAATAAGATCGATGTGGATTTTTCTGGGATAAATCTACGTTCGATCTCAAGAGATAGAGTTTGGAATAGTAAGCGATACTAGCATCTAAACCGAGGATATAAAATCTTTGGTGAATCGATGCTATTGTAAAGGAGTTTCACCCTTTTACAAGAAAATTAGAAAATTGGCGAGACCGCCAATTCACTATAAAGGTCATTCGAAGTGGAGTTATGTGATACTCCAAAATCAAAAGAAGATGAATAGTGAGGGACAAGAATGAATTTTGGAACTGCAGGGAACGTTCCAAAAATTCAAAGGAAATTCGAATCAAGAGGAAAAGATTCAAACTCGAACGAAAGTGATTCTGTAAATAAATCTACTCCATATGCTGAGTTTTGCCTCAAAGCCAAAGCTCTGATACCAACTGTAACGACCCGATATTTTCAACCATTCGCATCCATTATAAGTGTATAGGTAGACACTCATGCCGGAGTTGAATTGCTCAAAATACCGCGTTGTAATTAAAATTTGGCAAATTTCAGAATATACAGTAAATAAATATAATCACAGATCACAGAGTAAAATAATGCAGCGGAAGTAAAAGAAATAGTAGTTCATGAAGCTACTATATATATATCAGAGTTACATAAGATATAACAGAAGAAATAGAATACAACAAAAGTCTCAATATAATAACCAAGTACAAGCTGAGTAGAACAACGGAATTGAAATAGATAGGACAAGACAAGTAGATAATCTCCAGCGATTCAAATCTCCAGAAAGTGGAATCCAAATCTGTGAATAACTCAGGCTGACCCGAGCGCAAAGCAAAACACAAAACAATCGAGTCAGGACAATATATACTTATATAATGTAAACCAACTCAAGCGAACTGTAATAAGGGTACAAGTAACTTAAAGAATGCTTGGGATCGCCCATTCTTTAAGGATCCGTTAAACTATTTACTATGTAGTAATATACGCTATATAAAGTAGTGTCTAATTAGTAAAGTATAATCATATAGAAAATAGCGTTAAGGGGATGGAGAACCTTAACGCGGTCGGATCTTAAAATCATAATCGTAGTAAAGCTCGATATGGTAGGTGACACGGCACAACTAGGCAATGCCAGGGTAGATATACCAATTACGCACACGGACTGATGGAGCGCATAGCAGCCACTATCGTCCACCTCGAACAACACTCCCAAATCGGAGGATGGCCATCTAATCAATCACAAGTAAGAGTATAATATCGAGGAAATGTGTCCGAGAAGAGGTGCTACCTCACTGGTCTGAGATCGCTCCTGTTTTAGCCACCTTATGCCTACTCATGGGAGTTGGGTCCACGTAACATACCTTAAGAACGTCGCCACCATCCTACTTCATTCTGGAATCTCCACCGCGTACACGGTTGTCAAAGTGGTTTTCGGTATCGACAGAGAGTATGTCCATATCCGATCCCGGTCTCTTTGCCAACCAATCGTTATTATAACCCGTGGTTATAACTTTTAAAAACAATACTTTACTTCAAAATAAAATATCATTTCAAACCATATCTTTATCAAAATAAAGATTAAATCAATTCCAAACCATTTCCATATATTTAAATTTTCATATCATTTCAAAACTTCATTTCAAATCATTTTATATAATAAAATATCATATCCTTACAAAACTTCATTCCAAATCATTTTAATAAAATAAAATATCCTATCAGTTCAAATCCAAATATTCAACTTTAAATACCTTTTAAATTCAAAGATATCGTTCATTTACTATCATTTCAAATCACCTTTAAATAGTTTATATTCCAATCAAAATAATTCATTTAAACCTTTTAAAAGTGTAATTATTATATTTTCAAATCAAGTATTCAATTTCCAAAGTTTCAGACCATTCTGAGTTCGTTTACTAAGTCAAAAACCCTAATTATTAAAATTTCAGCATTTCACAGCATTTAAAAACAACTACTATAAGTTATATTTGAAAACATTTTTAATTCAGCAAAGACAGCACTTAAAACTGCTGTTAAAACTCAGTTTTAGTTGAATTATAGTTTAAAACAGAAAAGACAGCATTTCAGAAATGCTGCAGTAGTTTAGATTTCAAAACAAGGGTTAAATTTGGTTTCAGCAAAGACGGCAGACCATTATAGCATTTCCAGAGAATGCTATAATAGACCTGAGTTCAATATTAGCCTATAAGTTCAATTACAGCAACTACAGCATTTCAGAAATGCTGTAATAGCTCTTTTTACACAATTTTAGTTCAAAACAGAATCTATAACATTTCTGAATGCTATTAAAAGTTAATTTCAGGTGTTAGTGTATTTCCAGCAATTAAATAACTTTAATTTAAAACACATAAACATTTTAAAAATCATATTTTTAATGTTTAAAATGTTCATTTACATATCATTTAACATATATCTTTTTTTTTCACAATAAATTTCTTATAATTAAATCCAATTTTCAACAATTTACTTAATAAGTTTAAATGTAAAAGTTCCAATTCTTCACATTCCAACAAATAGACTTAACACTTCAACTTTAAATTACCATTTCACAATTTAACAAAATTTCCAATTTTATTTAATTTACTTAAACTTTAATTAAAACCAAATTTCACATTTCCTAGTCAAGTTCATATTTTTAACGTTTCTTTTAAACATTCATTTATTTAACCACTTAAATTCATAGAAAAATCAATAATACTTTAATAAATCACTTAAATTCAAATTTAATCAAATTATCATATTTACCATTTCCAAATAAAATTTAATATCCATTTTATTTATATAACTTAAAATATCATTTTTAACCAAATTCCAAATTTCCAACTTAAGTTATATTTCAAAAATCCAGTTAAACCATTCATTAATTACATTTTTAACACATAGAAAAATCATAATTTCTTTATTTTAAAACATTTCAAAATCTATTGAAATCAAATTTCATAAATTTATAATTTTTAAAATACTTAAAAATATCCAAAACACTTTATAAAATAACCACGGGCCTGTATATAATTTTCTAACTTAGGTCAAGTGATACGGATATGTATCATTTCAATCCGCAGTTAAAAAAGAAAAATCCGGGTTCTATCATTTCAAACCCGCAATCCCAAGTTAAAATAATTTAAATAAAAATCGTTCAGGCCTATCATTTCAGCCCATAACGATTTTTCCCTATTCTAAAGTCCGTTCGGGTATGTATCATTTCAACCCATAGTGATTCTAGTCTACAGGGAACTTGCAATGGTGATAACAGATATAAATAACAGAATAACATTAAATAACAGTAACATATGATATAACAGGTGTAATAACAGGTGTGAACATCATATGATAATAATATAAGCATATATAACATGATAATATATTTCTACAGATTCGCAGGGTGTCAATTTACTAGTTATATAGGTACATATTGTCTGGTGAGAATAACTCACCTGTTTGTGCTGGAGATATCATAACCAATGACACAATGGAAACAAAAGCACGATGACAAGACTACGGACTTGAGTGGAGAGCAAGATCCAAAGCTACAACTCTTGTATTACAACCCAAAAGATACATCAAAACAAACACAATTTCAACGCACTTGAAATGGAATAACTTTTAAACGAAAAGAGATTTGAATGTCAAATCTTTTGCCTTGTTTTCTACAATGCTTTGCATGGCCTAGGGGTTTATTTAGGTCAGGTTTGACATGACTTTGGCTCAGGTTTGATCATAGGAATGCATGGCATAAAGGCTAGAACATGTGGAGGAAGTTACAACACAAGAATATCAAGAGACTAGGCAACATAGTGGAGTTTTGGTGCACCACAAGGCTCGTCTACATGCATTGTTTGGCTCGGATCTTCTTGTTTCAGATCTGGACAGAGGTGGGGAGGGGTGTGTCGAGGTCAGGTCAGGGGAGTGGTGGCGGCTAAGGGGGTGGCCAAAGCAAGATATGGAGGGTAGGTGATGATATGTGTGGTCTAGGCAATGTTTTGTGGAGTTTTGACATTGTTTTATAGTGCTAGCTTCAAGGGGAGGTCATGGCCATGGATGGATCTGAAATGATGGCTGGAGATGATGCCAAGGAAGAGTGGTAGGGGATGGTGGTCGAGGCTATGGTGAGAAGGCCGTGCAAATAGAAGAGGAAATAAGGCAAAAAAAGTATGAAAAATTGAAGAAAAGTGAAAAGAGAGAAGGCCATTAACGAGGAACTTTGTAAGGCCGTGAAAAATGAATTGAGAAACAAAAAAATTCGTGAAAATTTAGTGATAACTCATGGCCAAAACTGAAGGAGTGGGCAGCAAAAATTAATTAAAGTGAAGGTTATGGAAATGAAGAGTTTCGGAGATGAAAAGGCTTCTGATTCAAAAGCAGTTTCAAACTCTTCATATATTCACTATTTCTTTTTAAATTTTATATAACTGAAAAACATATATAAATTCAGTTAAAATACGAAAATATAATAAATAAATAAAAAATAAATAAATAAATATTAATTATAAATAATTAAATCAAGAAAATAGCAAAAATGGTCAACTAAGCTAGAAAATTTGAAAATAAATGGTATAAACTTTAGAAAATTCATACGAGCTTGTAATATATTTTTAAACATAAATAATAAAATAAAATAAAAATACATTCACAAAATAAATATATAAAATTTAATTTAAATATAATTTTAATGAAGAAAATAGCAGAAAATAAGAAAATAGCCTTTAAAAATGAAAAATAAATACAGTAAATTTTGGAAAAATTCTATTATCATTTAAAAATATAAAAAGACAAAAATATACATAAAATAACATATTAATACATATTAAAACAAAATATAAGAAAGAAAATATGATTTATAAAATTTAAATAGGCAAAATTGCACAATAAAACAAATTATACTAAAAATTGATACATAACTTTTACATTTTAACTCCGTTTCCAACAAAACGAAAAGCATTATTCAAGTTATTAAATCTATTGTCATAATAAAAGATAAAAATTTATAATTTCAAACTATTAAAAATTTAAACTTAAAAGTCAAAGTTTGACTATTGACCAAAATTCACATTTTCAGGAAATATTAAATTTAGTCATATTTGGAATTCTAATCCACATCAAAGTCAAAGTTTATATTTAAAATAACAAGATTTTTTTTTCATAAATAAAGCTTTTAAATCTGGAAATGTCAATTTAAAAATAATTGAAAAATACAGGGTTCTTACAACAACAAAACCAAATGATAAATGAATTGTGTAATTCATATTTGTGCAATAACTCGAGTAAAAGATTTCAAAATTTGAATTTAATTCAAAATTCAAACGATTTTGAGTATAACTCATGTCGTTTCAATTTTGAACTTCAAAATGAATTGCAAAACCAAAACGAAAATGGAAACAACTTTTCAAATAATTTTGGCAATGGAAGTAATCTCGATTATGTTGTGATTGATAATTTTTGTTCTCAATAAATCCAAATCGAAAATTCTCAAGTTAATAATTATAAATTGGATTTTGTTGAGCAAATGAACGAGATTTACAATGATCACTCAGATTTATTATTTGAAACATATATGAAACAACGTGAGAAACAATACCAAATCCTAACTTTTGACGAGTCAAATAATAATCCATCTTTTACCAAAATTGACGATTTTCAAATAGCAACTTTTGAAATTGAAAACGAAAATCTTAATAAAGTTGTTGAAAATTCAGTAATTGAGTTGGATTTCAATTCTTTTGAAAGTGTGGAACCAAATTTAAAATTCGATCTCCCTTTTCCCAATTTCGAAAATTTGAATACAACAACTTTGGAATTTGAAATTGATACATGCAATGAAGTTGTTCATAATCCAACAAAGAAAGACGAATTTAATGAACACAATATTTTTGGACTTTTTGAAGATGAATTGTTCAATTCTGAAGGAGAAGATTCAAATCACCATTTTGATTTTGAAATCAATAATTTTGATTAAGTTTTCAATGATAAGTTTGAATTTCAATTTGGTGAAAATAAACTTGAATTTCAACAAATCGTTCTATCTACCCCAAAAACCATTGAAAATAAAACAACTCGTATGATTTTTAATAAAACGACATTCCTTTTCCTAAATCAACATTCAACTCCAAAATCTTTTATGATTTGTTTTTCCGGGCTTAAGTGTTTCTCGCATACTTGACGTGACAAATGAATCGGTTTTTGGAAGACCGTTTCATTTACTCTTTAACGGCATATTTTCTGATATCTTGTAAATAATAATCTTTTCATGCAAATATAGGTCATTTTTATTTTATTTTTCTCCTTTCATGGGTTGACCATGGGGACACAGTCAAAATCAAGTGTGGGGGGAGCCTCATCTTCTTTTTTGATTTTTCATGGTTTATTTTTTGCATTTTCTTTCCAAATCTAAAAAATTTATACACAAAACAAATTTAAAAAAAAATCTCAAAATAATTTTTTTTAAGCATTTTGATTTATTTTTAAAGAAACACTATAGGATAAATATATGGTTTTGGTTAATTAAATTGAAAATTTGAAAAGTTATTCATCTCAACAAAAATAAAAATAAAGTTTGATTACAAATAACTATGGTTTAACTAGTATATAGGAAGGCTCATGGTGATAATTATGAAATATATCCTAATTGAAATCTTGGTTTAAAAAAGTGGTGGATTCAAAGAAAAGGATATAACATTTTTTATCTTCTAAGTTAAATGGTGGTAAGATGATTTTGCAAAACTCTCTCTCTTCAAAAAAACAAAAATTTATGTAACAAAAAAAAAGAATTTTTTTGTATATAAGTATATATTTTTTATTAACACCTAGAGTCACGTGTTCACATGCAAGTGTGTACACTCGCCATGCTCTGTACCCTTCTCATGTAAGCCCGAAAGGCGGTGCACGACAAGTATATCTGGCCTTAGTTTATCTGAGTTAGGTGTATGTATATAAAAACTCTTTTATTAATAACGCCTACAGTCGATAGGTGTTCACACTTGTGTGTTCACTTGCCATGCTCTGTATTCCCCTTATGTAAGCCCACAAGGCAGTGCATGGGTAATATATCTGGCCTCAGTTTTCTGAGTTGGGCATATGTAAATATTGATAAAATTGATAAAATTTTCAAATAAGAGAGAGTAAGAAATTGAAATCCAAACACTATTTTAACTTTTGTGATTTGACTTGTTATTGAAAAGAAATAAAAATACCACTTTGATAAACTTTGAAAATCAACTAAGGATCCATTTCATAGTTACACACTGTATTATCAACCGAAACAACTAGTCAAATTGGAGTCTATTTCTTTTGATAACTTAATTTTTGTTGGAAGTTTTGACGAGTAAATGACTTAAAATTTCAAGATAATGACCAAAACTTATATTTAACTTATTCATGTCAATTTGAAAGTAAATCCTTCATCTATAAATATTTTCGAAAACTTGCATCCATGTCTTTGTAAATAAATCTTACATTTAGGATTATTCACTTTGCATTTGGATTTTGTGGATAGTATCCACTGAAACCCTTATGAGACAACACTCATCTTGCTAGGGACACCTAAAGGTTTTACGGCTTGTTGCATACGCTTAATGCAATCATCTCCCTACAAAAACGGATTTATCTTAGTTTTTCTTTATTCGAGGACGAATAAAAAGATAAGTGTGGGGGTATTTGATGTGCACGTAAATGTGCATATTTTTACTTCTATATTTTATTGAATTAAATTAAATAAATGATCATATTGGGTGTTTTAACATGTTTAAACCAAAATTCAAATCATTTTCAAATCGTCAAATATTCATCTTCATATAGAGGCAAAATGTTCATTTTTGTGCATATATTAATTTGAGGAAATTTACTTGGAAATTTCTAATTATTTTGTAGGAATTTGGCTTCAAATGGAAGAGATTTTCATGAAAAATATGCATGCACAAGAGAATACAAAGGAATGAAGATGGAAATAATTCATTTCATGAAACATGGAGGACCCCACCTACCCACTTACCATGATGTACAAATTAGGAGCTAATGCACATGCTAATGGCCATTAAAGTTACATGCACACTTAATGGATGATTATGTCATGCTAATGATAACTTTGTGGCCAAACTTCCTAGAGGGATAGTTTGGGTAATTCCAAAAAAATGGATTAGGGTTTTAAAACATGTATAAATACCCCATATGTTCATGTAACTCTCTTCCTCTTAGTCTCTTAGCCTCCATTTAGTTTAGAGGCTCACAATTAATTAAAATTCTCTTTTCTTTTTCATGGCCACTTAGCCATTTTACTTTCTTGTAATTCTCTTTTTTATGCAATGTTAATTAATGCACTTTTCTACTTACATGCTCTCTTTCTTCTTATGTTAGTAGCTTAGTTTCATTTCTTATGTAAGTAGAATAGCTTTTATTTCTTTTTATTTAGCTCCCTTTTCATTAGCTTGCATTTTCCTCTTCTTTTTGTTTCATGTTGCAATCTACATTTGTTGTTATGATAACAAATATGAGAGGCTAAACCCCTTAAATTTAGGGGTAAAGAAGCTCTCTAATTATATAGATTCAACATAATTTGTTCATTTTGATCTCTTTTGTGCTTAATGGAAATAATATAATGTGGTAAATATTTTGTTGTTTAGCTTTGAATTTAATAGCCTATATTGTTGACACCAAATAGACTATACTTAAACAAACACAAACACAAATTACCTCTTCATCTACATATGATTATGGTAATGAAGTGAATGTTTAAATCAAACTTTGATGGTCTATATTTCTAATCAATAGTTAATAGGCCATGCTTAAAATATATTTTATTTTCAACTTCATTGTCATTTTTAAGAGAGTTAGCAAGTGGTTTAATGGGTGTGTTATAGTTTGATGGTTTATATTGGGCTAATTAATAGCACAAATATGTCATACTTATGATAAACACATCAATTAAACTCATTAATGATCAAAAAAGAGAGATCATAATTTCATGTTGTGTTGATTTATGTGATCTAGAGAGTGGATTTATCTCTAAATTACCTTCTACTCTCATATTTTTATCACTTTTAATTTTATAAGTTTCTAGACATTTTTGCAGTTAACAAAATTCTCAAATCTTGGTTTAATTTGATTGAATAGAAATTTTAAACTAAACAATTCTCTACGAATCGATCCGTACTCGCCACGTACTATCATTGTACGCCGTGTGCTTGCAGTTATTTTTAATATAAATTCGATCGGCTAATTTTCTAATCCGATAGAATTTAGCCGTACGAACACAAGTACCAGATCTAACTACAATAGTACGACGGCTTGTGAGAGAAAGCTAGGACCAAACTAATGATGATTGGGGCACTTCCCCTAGTCGGAATCCTTTCATGGAAGCTTTTTTACATGAAGAATACCCATGTAGATCCAATATGCCGATGATGCCCTTATACTCGGGAACGACATATCCTAGACAACACATCATGAAATATTAGAATGGCATGGACTCTGCTAGGACCACGTATGTCGTCAAATGTAAATGCTTTCCCATTTCCCTAGAATGATTGGCGACTACATGGTTTACTCGACAACCACCAAGGTCTATTTCATCATTTGACCAATTGGCAAGAAAATTTATCAAGCAACTCAGGATGCACATGGCTCACCCCAAGGATGTCATGTCATTATCTAACTTATTCCAAGGACCAAGGGAGTCACTAAAGGATTTTTTACAGAGATTGAATACCGCAATGACTGAGGCGAGTAACCCTCAGGAGAATATCATATTGATGGCTTTGATTAGGGGGATCCACCCCGATATGGATTTTGGAGAATGGTTATCAAGGAAGCCACCCTCCACTCTGGATCGCTATTACAACAAGGCGGCTTAGTACTTGCGCAAGGAGGAGGCTCTACAGACTAGAAAAGGAGACTAAACAAGTCACCAGGCCAAAGGAATTCAAAGCAACATTACCGTGAAACAATCTGGAGTGAATTCCGGGAACATTGGCGTGAATGTACAGAACAGGAATGGGAATCAAAGCAAAGGTCGCAACAGGGCCCCAGATGAGAAATCGGATTCTAGAAGATGACCGAGAGTCCCGAGATTTGACATATATAACTCTTAAATGATTCGACTGAAAATATCTACTTAGCCATTCATGACTTAGAGCAATACAGGAAACCAGCTCCGAGAGAATCGACTGAAAGCCAGAGGAAGTCTGGAAAGTTCTGTATATTTCATGAGACCCATGGTCATGGTACAAAAGAATGCAGCCACCTTCGAGATATGATCGGAGAGCTGATCCAGAACAAAAGGCACCAATAATTTGTGAAAGCCCGCAGGATGGCGGGCAGAGGACATTCGACCCCCAGCGAGGACAGACCACTTCTGGTGTTAACGGAACTAGGTAGCCTGAGGAAAGGCTAGTTATAAACTAGACTATAGACGGCCATCATTCAGCTGAGAAGAGCTGGAGAAAAATGGAATCGCAAGCATGATGATGTCATTTCATCCTAGAATAATTTTTTTTCTTATTTTCTTTGAACTTTTTCATAAGACAGACTCTGTAATTTTCTATTTTCAATGAATTTTCTTTTCAATCTTGCAACCTTGTCTTTGCATGCCATATGAGTCGTGAAATGTGATCAACTCGAATGAAACTTCATATAACAAGCAAGTGTTAGGTACCTAGAGTCAAGTGCCTACCAAATCTCCACGGCCCATGGCTCGACCTTTAGAGCTCTATCGTGATGAGCATGATTCAACTTCTCCTCAGCCAACTCTTGACCCTGACTTGGGGGCAAGCCAGTGATCCATGGTGGATATGACTCGACCATCCACTCTCAAGTTCATGGCCGGAAGTTTTGCCAAAACACTTATGCCTTGCCTAAGGCTCAGCAGGCTCAAAATCCAATCTAACATAGATGTGACAAGACCATCCATGCACTACCTCTTGCCCTCCATGCGAGGTTCAAAGAATAATCCGAGATGGATGTGATCGACCATCCATCTCCTAACCCTTTCCCTTGACCCGACAAGGGGGCACAACATATAATCTAAGGTGGATGTGACTGACCATCCATCTCCTATCCCTTTCCTTTGACCCAATAGGGGGGCACAAACATAATCCAAGACGGATGTGACAGACTCTCCATATCCTAGCCCTTTCCCTTCATCCGATAAGGGGGCACGAAAGATAATTCGAGATGGATGCGACTGACTGTCCATCTCCTAACTCTTACCCTCGACCCGACAGGGGGATTTCAAACCAAAATGGATGTGACTGACCATCCATCAACTTAGCTCTTTCCCTTGACCCAACAAAGGGAGCATAATAAACAAATGAGCGGATGTGACTGACCATCCATCTCCAAACTCTTTCCCCTGAATTGATAGGTAGAGTTCAAACCAAAATGGATATGATTGACCATCCATCAACTTATCTCTTTCCCTTGACTAAACAGAAGGAGTATGAAAGTCAAGATGCGCGTAACCCGATCGTCCATTGCCAACCATGGAGTGGATGTGACCTGACCGTTCGTCTCCTAACTCCTACCCTTGATTCGACAAGAGGAAGTTCAGATCCAAAACGGACGCAACATGACCATCAAACTAGGACGGATGTGATTCGACCATTCATCCATCAGCGCTATTTTTCATGGCTTTACCAAAATACAAACATGGAATGAATGTGACTTGACCATTCATTCACCTACTCCTACCTTTGATCTGTCAAAGGGAGCATAAACTCATGATGGATGTAACCCACTGCCCATTCACCAACTCAAACCTTATGTCCGATAGAGAAGCGTATCATTACATAAGGGCGAGACTTGACCATCCGTGTACTAATCCCGTTGACTTCAGACTGAGGGCAGAGGAATATCATCATCTTATAGCCGAACACGATAGCTCAACAATATGGCTCGTGCCTAGTGTTCAATACAACTTAAGGCTATGACCGAATGGATGCCTTAGAATGGAATGATTAGAGTCGTTTGATCACAGACCCATGACTTGAACCCATGACATCAGGGCTAGCCTCATTATAAGCACTTACCATTTAATCTTCCTCAACATCATCCTGAGTTTCCACTCTTGACTAAGGACTGAGGGCATGATTAGAACCAAACATCCTGGAATAGGATGTCAAACTAATAACTCAAGCAGGCATTGCTATGATCAGCAACCAGAATTAGTCGCTCTGACGACTACCCTTCATCACATTAGCCCAAGAATAAATTCTGATTACATTCCAGCAGAATTTGGCAACAACCCATAGGCATACGAACATGCTTGGGAGCTAATAACATACCCGACATATAATTTCTAGAATCGACGAAAATAAAATTCTTAATTGAGATATTCAAAAAAGAAACAGTTTAGATAACTAAGATCTACTATTTCAATCAACCAGCTCAATGGAATCAATCATAGATAATTACCAAGAGAATACATTCTAATTTTACAATGTCAAATATCGACCAAGCATCATAGCGGACAGTTAGAGATACGACTCTTCATCAAATCCACTAGATTGAAGGATAATGACAATTAGAGGTACTAAGTGAAATCCATTCCAATAAGCCTAATTCATCTTGACTCAAAGCATATCATGTTTGCAACAAGATGTACTTTGGGGGGGCAAATGTTATCTAGTCTTTTGACCGGGCAGTATTTGAACAGATTTAAACAATCGACTCGGACGAGCGAACAACGGAGAAATGACCTAAAGACTTTGGGAATATCATTAAAAGGCAAGAAAAAGAGAAATATCAAAAAATGAGCGAAAAAAGTTAAAAATTTGGAAGTCCATTTATATGTTTGTTATATTTCTTCACTTTTGTTCTCTACATAATCTTTAGGTGTTTGGCCAACTTTTGGTTCAAACACGCATAAATTTATTCATATAGGTTTAATACAAATTGCATTTAAACCTTTAATCCTTGAAGGCCTACCAGAGTTTTATAGCTGCCTTAATGGATGGTAGAAATTTAGATTGCAAAAATCATTAATGGGACTAATACAGTATAGTTTGGCTCATGGCCCAGTTTATTTCAATGTTTACCCGAATTGACAGCTTTCTTTGTTTGATATTAATATTTTAGAAGCTATTACTTTAAATGTTAAGACCCATAGATATAATTATATTCCAAGATCTGAAGTAATGTGTATTTTCTATAGAATTTATTATAAGCCTTTATATACATTAAATCCATAACGTAAATATGTTGATAAGCCCTTAAATGAGATAATTTTAATTGAACTTTTTTTAGTCAATCTAATATAACAACAAAAAGATCAATAAAATGGAAAGAAATTCATCTTCCAAAAAGTTGGAAAATAGAAAGAGTCGTTCCTTCCCAACCAGTAATAAACAATAATATTGCTAATATTATACAAACTTCTAAAGGAACTATATAAATACAAATGGATAATAATCCCCTTAGACCTAGTTCTAGAAAATCATATTTATCCAGAACAAAATCTTTTCACTCTCATATTTCACCTCTTGATTATAGTGTTGAATCCACATCAAGGATGTCAACCTCTCAAATAATAGAAAATGAAAAAAGGTCATCTGATGATGAATCTTTAAAAAATACTCCTGTTGAAAAATTATATGTAAACAAAAATAATATTGTAAAGGGTATTTACAATAATCCAGAAGTGTATATAACCGAATTTGAAATGAGATTTTCTATTAAATGGATTGTACAACTAAAATAGATTTTAGTCCTGGCTCCCGGGCTAGACAAAGAATTAAATTTGAATTCAATCTTCCAAAATGGGAAATACTTAGAAAATGGTTTTTAAAAGTCTTTCAAAAGAGGAATAAAAATATTTTTAGGATGAATTTTATAAATTTACATCTGAAAAAAATATAATGTTTCCTTTCGTTCCTTTGGTTTATAGCAAATTATATTGGACAATATATTTCTGTACTAGAAATTGATTATAAACTTTCAAACGGAAATATTTTAAAATCAACTTACCCTCCTCAAGCATCATTTCAAATAGAAAAGTATGGAAAATATTTAAATTTTAATGTCTTTTATAAAATTTTAGAAAATGATACATTACAAATTACTATAAGACAGATAAATCAAATAATTGAACAACATGTATACAAATCTCCATCTAACTATTATTGGAGAACAAATTAATTCTTTACATAATAAAATAGAAAAAATATTTCTGCTGTTAAGAATATAAAACCTACTATTTTTATTAGAACTGAAGAAATAACTGTAGTAATTGCAACTTTAAATATTCAACCGCCTTCTGAAATTACAGGATTTAAGTTAAAAAAAAGAATCGGAATTTGAAAAGGCTTTCAAATTAAAAATAGAATCTAACTTAGAAATTTTTTAAAAAGAAAGAATGGATAATTTAAGATTAAATACCCTTGAAGAAGAATTTTCTTAAGAAAATGATAATAACCAAACTGTTTAAGACGAAATTAATAAACTTGAAAAATACGCATATAAGCCGTCTTAAAAATTATTCTATCACAAAAGACCTTCTCCAATGGATACTTTACCTGAAGAGAATTTATTATTAATAATAGTTACAATGAAAAAAGTATTTATGAATGGAATATTGATGCATTTATTGAAAAATAAATTTATAATTTAGCTCATCGTATGCTAATGTATAGCACACTATTTGCAAAATAACAATGGTGATAATGATGTTACTATTGCAAAAATGATAGTTGTTGGCTTCACCGGCCAATTTAAAGGTTGGTGAGATAATTATCTTTCTCCAGCAAATAAAAGTGAAATTTACAATACTGTTAAACAAGAAGATGGACAAATGGTCCAAAATGATGTGTATACTTTTATAGTTACCATCTTAGAACATTTCACGGGTAGGCTGTCTAATAATATTGAAAATATTCGAATACTATTACAGAATTTAAGATGTAAAATGTTAATAGATTTTAGATGGCATAAAGACACTTTCTTAAATAGAGTAATGGAATTACCAAAGAGTAATAGCTCCTATCGGAAATCAAAGTTTATTGATGGACTCTCCTCCAAAAGATAAAATAAATATTCCTTGTGAAATTTATACTATGGTAAACTTATTGGAACATGTATTCAAGAAGGTTTATCATTATGCAATTAAATAAAATTAAATCAACAAATTAAACATCAAAATTTGACAGAAAGAAATCAATTACGACAATTTTGTAGCCAATTTGGAATAGATGTTCCAACTATTAAAAAATCTCATGGAAATGATAATAAATTTACTGAACTTTTGCATAGAAGAAAAGTAAATTTTATTCTCATAAAAAATTAGATCAAAGAGCTCAAAGAAGAGAAGAAAGATTAAATAAAAAGAAAAATGAAATTATCCATTGTTATAAATGTGGAAAAATTGGTCATGATGCCAATAGATGTAAATTAAAAAAGAAAATAAATAATTTACAAATAGATAATGAATTAAAAGAAACATTATCAAAACCTTTATTAAATTCGAGCTCTGAAAATAATTGAAAAAATTGAATCTAAAAATGATTCAGAGTATTCAAACTGTAACGACATAGAATTTCTGTCAATTAAAATTTGAATATTTAATCAATTTTAAATATTAATAAGTGAAATTTATAAGTTGAATAATTTATTTTTCGAATATCTGGATTTAATTGGATAATTAAATCGATTATTTAATAGTTGAAATTACAGAAATAATTGAAAATTGGGTTATAATGTGATTAAAAATGATTTATAAAGTTATATTAAATCATATTGGAGTTATAATGATGTTATAGAACTTTTAAAATTGAATTTAGAGTTAATCTGTGAAAATTGAATATTTTAATATTAAATCGACTAGTGAAATTAGCCGTTTTTCGAACAGTCTCAGAATTGGACGAAACTAGTTCCATTGGATCCGTAATAGTTTGTTATTATTGGATTTCAATTTTCGTACCAATCGGAGTTGTCGTTTGACCGTGGCAGCTCCAAACGCATCGAAATTGTTTTAATTTTAATTTGGCGAGTTAAAATAGCCATTTTTCAAAAAGTCTCGGATTTTGACGAAACCAGTTTCATCGGATTTGTAATGTTATATTATTGTATGGTTTCGAATTTCGTGTCAATTGGATTTACCGTTTGTCCGGGGCAAGCCAAAACGCATCGAAATCGGTTTAAATCGGTTTTATTTAATTTTGATCGTTTAATTCCGTAACTCGCACATATGATCGAATTAGCTCCCGAAACCTATTCCATTGTGTTCGGAACGCGGGGTAAACCTTCTAAACGCCAGCCGGCACGCTTCGTTTGGAGTACGGAAAATTTTGACTGAATAGTGTTTTTTGTTTATTTTCTATATAAGGACCCCCCCCCTTCTTCATTGCTCAAAACCCTAACTCCTTTTGCCTAGCCGCCAGAAACAAAACCAAGGGCTGAAAACATTCAAAATTCTTTCCTAAATCCTTCTCAATCCACTAGCAATTTGAAGAAATGATCAACTACAAACTTAAAGAGCGAAGTGAGAGCTTTAAATCTATACGGGTATGATGGGAAATGGTGGAGAGAATCGTCGGCAAAATGGCCTTGAAGGCAGTCGTTTGTCTCACATTTTTAGGGTAGCAGGTGGGGCCGAGCTTCATGGCTTTCAAGGTGAAGGTGGTGCTCAACGGTGGCTTCGTGGTGGTGGTTGTTGGTCAACGTGAAGATGCTCGTATTGGGGTGCGAAATTGAAGATAAATTGGCGGCTATGGGTTGTGATGGTCACGTATTGACCTAGGGTAGATGATAGGAAGGGGCGGCCAGATCTGGAGTAAAAGAAACGTGCGGCCCAGATTTAAGTGAGGGTTTGAAAAAGAAAATTAAAGCTGAAATTGTTTTATATAAATTCGTGTAACTTTAAAATGATGTAACTTCTTCATACGAGGTCCGTTTCGCACGAAACGAATTGCGTTGGCTTTATTTGGTCGAGCACTACGCAATGGAGCTAGATTGGAGTCATTTGGAGTTAGAGGAAATTTCGGGTAAAATTAAACGTCCGTTTAATTTTATTCGAAATAAAACGCTACAAACTGAATTGGAAACAAGGTGAGAATTTCTCACTCAATCGAAATTGTTCGATGTAAATTTTAAATAGTTAGATTTAAAATTGCTTGTTTGTGTGATTGGATGATAAATTATTATCTGTTGTTGATTGAAATAGACATTATACGCCGTTATTAAGCGGAGGTTATTTATTAAAAACATATACCGCGAATATTTCACCGTAAAGTGAAATTGGTATTATTATTGTACTTGGAGTTGATTTTTCCACATTATATAGTGGATGAGACCCTATTGCACCATATAATAGCGGATAATATTTTATGAACCCATATACCGCGATATTCCGTACTGGAGCGGAATTGGTATTGTGCTAACATCTATGGATGCAGGGAAACAGGTTGGAGGGATCCAACTGGATTCCTCAACTGAATTGATTTATTTACGGATATTGTTATATATTCTGTTGTCATATCGATATATGATGTTTGGATGCCGTGATTGATTATTTGGTGCTGTTGCATCATTTGACCTATTTTGAAGTTTTAAAAATGTTAAAAAGAACGATTTCTAATTTAAAAGGATTTTTAAAGTGAATTTTTGAAAGTATATGTTTTATTAAATTTTGGAATTGATTCATTTTAAATAAATAAACATTTTAAATTTTAATATTATAAAATTATGATTTTTGAGAAATATAGTTTAAATGGTGATTTTTGAAATTATTAAAAATAGTTTTATATATAAGATTTATAAAATTTATATTTTATAAATCAAAATAAAGGGATTGTAAAGAAGCTTTATAAATGTTAAAATGGAGTAATAAATGTATTTTATAAAGGAATAGAATTTGTGAATTTGTGAAGTTATAGAATAAATGATTTGGTAAATAAAGATGAATTATAAGTAATTAACTTATAATTTGGGTTTTTGGTATATAAATGAGATTTATATGGGATTATTAAATAAAGTGATTTTATAAATAGAAGTTTTTAAAATATAGAAAAATGAATTTATAAACATTGTTTTATAAATCCGAAATCAATTGAATTTGATAAATTTAATATAGAAGGTTATTAAAGGAGATATATTCGCGATTTCGGATAGCGAATTATCCTTAAAATAAAATGTGTAGAAATTATTGAAATTTGGTTAGTAAAGTATATTCACGATTTTGGACAGTGAATATATTATTAAATAAAATGGATATGTTTTGGGAAAATGAATATTATCAAATGAAGTAATTGTTTTAAAAGATGTTTTAAAACGTGTTAAGTATCGAAACATAGATTTCAACATTCATTGTTGAAATAGACGTTTTCGAGAAATAAGGAAATGGTGGACTATAACACTGTTGTTATAGTAAATGATTTTCGAAAGGAAATGTTTTATATAGTATTGGGATTTATATATCTATCTTAATTCTGAATCCATATACTAGTGATTTTGGGTCGTCGTAACGATGTTTTACGCAACATTCGTTTTGACTCAAATAGATGTGTTTAAGAAAATGATTTCCTTAAAGAATGAAATATATACTTAATTTTGATTTAAGTATATTGAATATTTTCAAATGTTGAAAATAAATAAGATTTGTGAATTACTTATTATTAAATAAGTATGGAAATGCTTTTCCAATATGAAATGAAACGTTTTTGAGAATTTATCTTTGTAAAGATAAATTGAAAGTGAATATTTGAAATCGATTGAAAATCGTATATCAATGGATATTTTGAAATATAAATCCATTATGGAATTTATAACCGAAAAGGGAAATTGTTAATAAAAATAAACATTGATTTATTTTTGAAGTGTGGAAATTATATATCTTGTAAAGATATTTTTGGAAAATAAATTATTTGGAAAATTATTTGGAATCTGATGATGCTGTGCAGACCTATTGATAGTTAAATAACCGACTATCAATAATTACCTTGAATGGGTATGTGTTGTGATTTGCTTGAATTTGAAAGCCACGCTTATTTTTGAATAAGCGCTCACTATTCGGGTTAGCCGGGAGAGGACCTTTGGGTCGTATAACCCATTCCGAATATGTGGTACGTCGTAATGGATAGCATTTGATGACCGGTGTTGAAGACCGGGTATTTTTGAAAACGGAAGGATTACCATCGAGTTACTCTGCATCGGCTAATCTCCGATACAGAGGTTTTATCACCCTTAGTGATGGGAAGTCCGGACGTGATTAGAAATTATCCGGATTGCAAGGACTTCTTTTGAAGTGCCTTCGGTTCTGTTCGATCCCGGAACAGACTTGTAAGGTTATGTGTCTGACGTTACAAATTGAGATATAAAGCTGGTTTCTTTCAAATACATATCTATTGGTGGCGGAGAATTTATTCTCTTAGCTTAACACCCTTCTCTGAGACGTACGAGCTCAGAGGTTATGTAGTTGATGGTTATTAGTGATATATTCCCAATTTGGTAACGTGGCATGCTGAGTGTTGCTGTGTAATGATCATTGTTTGATCATTTGTGATATGATCATTTGTTTGATCATTTATCTTTGCGATCATTACTTTTATCATTTGTTTGACCCAAAGCATGGCTTTGTACCAAAGCGTAGCTTTGTGGATGAGACTTCGTCGGACCTCACACCCCGAAAATGGTCAAAACAGGAAGGATGCAGCAAGGTTATTAGAGGATAGCGCCCCCTTAGTGTATGTCATTTCCTTCTAGATAGAGGTTGTATCATGGTATGGAGCCCAGATATTTAACCTATGTTGTTGCTGCAAATTTATTTCTTTGTGGTTGTTGGAATCGAGGATCCTCAGGAAGATCGGTTACGATCGGGGGATGACATATTCGTGTCAGTAGTTACCCAGTTAGGGGTAACCCGGCCTTGTGTTGGCAGAGATCTAACCGTAATGTTAGGTTATTTCTCGAGGTCGTCTTTCCAGAGGCGTACTTATGTGGCAATGGGAAGTTCCTTGGCCTGACCATTTGTTGGAAATCCAAACTCCAATACGAACTTTGTACGATATTAGTTGTAGAACCTTCCATTTACTTATGGTTGCGCCCCACCGTTTAGATGGTAGCTATAGTAGGCATAAGTGCGAAATGCCTATGCTGGCTAAGATTTATATTATACTTTCGAAATGATTTTTCTACACTATGCACTAATAATAATATCAAAGGTGATTTGTTTTACGTAGTAAGCATCTTTGACTATCATAAGGAGAAATCTCCTCCGATTCTGCGTTTGCATTGTGTGTGTGTGCGGGAGGCCTTATGGTAGTCTCATTTTCCAAAAGCATTGCGAATTGACTTTAAAATTATCTTGTTGTTGTTTTAAAGATAAATAACTGTTTTAGTTCTCACATCAGTCCCATGACTGACCTGGAGTTTATTGTTTCCTTCCTAAACTCTGGGTGCCCACTAATTTCCACACGGGCAGTCTAGAGTCAGGTTATCAGGTCATTCTGGATTCGGGATGCTGTGGAGCTTAGTGGCAAGCTGGATGATGAGACGTACCACTTGTATATGATATTATTTATTCCGCTGTGTATTCTGTATGAGGACAAGTTTATATAACTGTCCAATGTTGAGTTGTGCTGTATTTGTTGTTGTAAACTCTGATGATGATGTAATGTATAAAATGATATAGTTCTTTGTTTAAAGATTATTCATTTATTTATTATATGTTGTTCCGCTGCGAATGTGAGATTCTGATATTGTTTCTGTTTCTGTGTTTTCTGTTGTTTCTTCTTTCTTTTTCTTCTGTTTTCTTCTACCTCTTCTTTTTCTTCATAACAATTCGGTTTTCCGACATTCGATTGCTCGGCAGTTGATACAGTGGACGTATTAATGTCGATTTTCGAGCGACGAAAAGTCTAAAACGTTACAGTTGGTATCAGAGCATATGGTTAAGCGACAACCCTGCTCTGTTGGGTGTTACTCATTAGAGATAGAGTCAGTAGTGCTCTAGAATGAGTTGAGTGTAATAATAGATACGAGCGCGTATTTGTTAGTGAATATAAAATTGTTTTATATTGTGATGATTGGTTTGTTGAGTGGTATATGGATTCTGGTCGGTATTGTCAGTACAACTCTATCGATAGGGATCTCTAAACACTTGTTCAGAAAAATTCGGCACGATATTGTTTTAAATTGGGTAAAGTAAATAGTTTTACCTCGATTATATTTTGTATATACAGAAATAATTTTTCAGAAATTATTAAAGGGTATATGATTGATTGTTTGGTTATGGAAAATGTGCATATATATAAGTTAATTAAAGTTGTTTGAATGATCCAAATAAAACAACAATTGTGAAAGAGTAAATTGTGTAAACAAATGAATTATAATTTATGGAATTATAATTAAAATGATTTACAATGGTAAAATAATCTTATATATAAGAAGTGAAATTTTATAAGTAAAAGATTTATAAATGTGATTTATAATCTAAAATAAAATTCCAGAGAAGTGTTTTGAAAGGATTTGATATTTTGGAAAATTATTTTGGAGAGATGAAAGCTCTAAACTCTTTTCGGTCGTTGGAAAATAATTCCGATGATGATCGCAACATCATTGGTGTTCATTTTAGGGTTTCCAAAAAAGGATTATTTTAAATGAGAGTTGGTTGGAAAAATTTGATTTTTGTTTTGGAAAATTCAAAGGATAATTTGAATTGATTTCAAAAATGGTTTTGAAAGGTTGAAAAGACTCTGGAATCCTATTTAAAATATTTATGGGAATGATAAATGAGTTGATAACTTATACAATTTGAAATTTTGATAGAATAAATTTAACTTAAAGGATGGAGTTAAATTAAGGTAAGTATAAGTGAATCAATAAAATCCAAGTGGTAATTGTTGAATATAAGTTGTATAACTTATAAAATGAGAAAATGTAAGTGAAACAAATGCTGTTTGAAATGGAAAATAACTTAAGTAATGTTGAATGAAGTTGATTTTGGTATCGAAGTAAAATAATTAAGTGAATTAAATGAATTAAATGAATATAAACTTGAGTTATATAAATGAAATTCAATTTGAAATGTGAAATGAATTAGCAGTTGAATGAATGAATGGACTGAATGTTAATCAATCTAATGTAAATGAATTGATATAGAATAATGAATATAAGTGTTAATTCATTAAAGCTAGTTGAATAAATTGAATATCAGTCAATTGAATATTAAACCAATTGGAATTAAAAGGGTTGAACCAAATTGAATGTAAAATTACATAATAATGGTTATGTTGAATATACATTGGTTGTTATATGATTGTTAATTGATTGTATATAAATTCATTAAGAGTTAATGAAGTTGAATTGATAAATTGGAAGCTAAGTAATTGAATTCAAATTGAAAGTGAAGTAAATGAATTTAAATAGAATTGAATTTGATTCAAATTGAAAGTGAACGAATGTAAATTAGTGAATGTAACTAATTAAATAAATGAATGTTGATAAAATCCAATGTAAATGAATCAAATATGATTTAAAATTTAAAACCAAATCAATGAATATTAATGAGAAGTGAATCAATATTGATTTGGTATGGATTTGTTGGATGTTAGTTGGATGATAGTTGTTTGATGGTTGCATTTGTTGCTATTGTTGCAATTGCTATATTAGCACATGTAGTTATTATGTTGCTATATGATGTATATTAATATTATTATCTATATACATGTTCTCAATTGTTTGATTGAGTGTTTAGTAGGTGCGGATGGCGTTTGCTTCGCATTTGGAGCTCGCTTTCGCGCTATATTAGCCGTATACGCTCGCTAAAAATATATAAGGTACATATCTCGGATTAAATATCGTACTTTTACACTTTTTTCCCTACGGGATGCCTCATCACTTGATGAGATGTATATTTGTGATATATATACACTGTCATTTTTTTTCGGATCGAGCCGCGCAAAGGAGGCTATGGCGAAATTTTCCGAAAATTTAAGGCATTAGAATATTTTTGAGAAATTTGAAAATTTTGAAAACTTAGTAAAGTTCTTGTAAAAAGTTTAACTAATGTATTTTTGGAAAATTTAAACACTTAAGAGATTTGTTAATCTAATTTGAATGATTTGTTTTGGAAAGTTAATGGATTTTGTGAATTTTTCTTACTTGGTAATTTCGAGGACGAAATTCTTTTAAGGGGAGAAGTTTGTAACGACCCATAATTCCTGTCAATTAAAATTTGAATATTTAATCAATTTTAAATATTAATAAGTGAAATTTATAAGTCGAATAATTTATTTTTCGAATATCTGGATTTAATTGGATAATTAAATCGATTATTTAATAGTTGAAATTACAGAAATAATTGAAAATTGGGTTTTAATGTGATTAAAAATGATTTATAAAGTTATATTAAATCATATTGGAGTTATAATGATGTTATAGAACTTTTAAAATTGAATTTAGAGTTTATCTGTGAAAATTGAATATTTTAATATTAAATCGATTAGTGAAATTAGCCGTTTTTCGAACAGTCTCAGAATTGGACGATAACAGTTCCATTGGATCCGTAATAGTTTGTTATTATCAGATTTCAATTTTCATAGCAATCAGAGTTGTCGTTTGACCGTGGCAGCTCCAAACGCATCGAAATTGTTTTAATTTTAATTTGGCGAGTTAAAATAGTCATTTTTCAAAAAGTCTCGGATTCCGACGAAACTAGTTTCATCGGATCCGTAATGTGATATTATTGTAAGATTTCAAATTTTGTGTCAATTGGATTTACCGTTTGTCCGGGGCAAGCCAAAACGATTCGAAATCGGTTTAAATCGGTTTTATTTAATTTTGATCGTTTAATTCCGTAACTCGCACATATGATCGAATTAGCTCCTGAAACCTATTCCATTGTGTTCGGAACGCGGGGTAAACCTTAGAAACGCTAGCCGGCACGCTTCGTTTGGAGTTCGGAAAATTTTGAGTGAATAGTGTTTTTCGTTTATTTTCTATATAAGGACCCCCCCTTCTTCATTGCTCAAAACCCTAACTCCTTTTGCCTAGCCGCCAGAAACAAAACCAAGGGCTGAAAACATTCGAAATTCTTTCCTCAATCCTTCTTAATCCACTAGCAATTTGAAGAAATGATCAACTACAAACTTAAAGAGCGAAGTGAGAGCTTTAAATCTATACGGGTATGATGGGAAATGGTGGAGAGAATCGTCGGCAAAATGGCCTTAAAGGCAGCCGTTTGTCTCACGTTTTTAGGGTAGCAGGTGGGGCCGAGCTTCATGGCTTTCAAGGTGAAGGTGGTGCTCGACGGTGGCTTCGTGGTGGTGGTGGTTGATCAACGTAAAGATGCTCGTATTGGGGTGCGAAATTGAAGATAAATTGGCGGCTATGGGTTGTGATGGTCACGTATTGACCTAGGGAAGATGATAGGAAGGGGCGGCCAGATCTGGAGTAAAAGAAACGTGCGGCCCAGATTTAAGTGAGGGTTTGAAAACGAAAATTAAAGCTGAAATTGTTTTATATAAATTCGTGTAACTTTAAAATGATGTAACTTCTTCATACGAGGTCCGTTTCGCACAAAACGAATTGTGTTGGCTTCGTTTGGTCGACCACTACGCAATGGAACTGGATTGGAGTCATTTGGAGTTAGAGGAAATTTCGGGTAAAATTAAACGTCCGTTTAATTTTATTCGAAATAAAACGCTACAAACTGAATTGGAAACAAGGTGAGAATTTCTCACTCAATCGAAATTGTTCGATGTAATTTTAAATAGTTAGATTTAAAATTACTTGATTGTGTGATTGGATGATAAATTATTATCTGTTGTTGATTGAAATAGACATTATACGCCGTTATTAAGCGGAGGTTATTTATTAAAAACATATACCGCGAATATTTCACCGTAAAGTGAAATTGGTATTATTATTGTACTTGGAGTTGATTTTCCCACATTATATAGTGGATGAGACCCTATTGCGCCGTATAATAGCGGATAATATTTTATGAACCCGTATACCGCAATATTCCGTACTGGAGCGGAATTGGTATTGTGCTAACATCTATGGATGCAGGGAAACAGGTTGGAGGGATCCAACTGGATTCCTCAACTGAATTGATTTATTTACGGATATTGTTATATATTCTGTTGTCATATCGATATATGATGTTTGGATGCCGTGATTGATTATTTGGTGCTGTTGCATCATTTGACCTATTTTGAAGTTTTAAAAATGTTAAAAAGAACGATTTCTAATTTAAAAGGATTTTTAAAGTGAATTTTTGAAAGTATACGTTTTATTAAATTTTGGAATTGATTCATTTTAAATAAATAAACATTTTAAATTTTAATATTATAAAATTATGTTTTTTGAGAAATATAGTTTAAATGGTGATTTTTGAAATTATTAAAAACAGGCTTTTAAATCTCCCCGAGATGGCCGAGATGAAAAATCCGAGATATCAGCCAAAATCCGAGATTTGGCAGCCTATTTAGTTATAAGTGTTTTAAATATCGCCCGAGATAGCCGAGATATTTTCCCGAGATATTGGCCAAAATCCGAGATTTAAAACACTGATTAAAAATAGTTTTATATATAAGATTTATAAAATTGATATTTTATAAATCAAAATAAAGGGATTGTAAAGAAGCTTTATAAATGTTAAAATGGAGTAATAAATGTATTTTATAAAGGAATAGAATTTTGAATTTGTGAAGTTATAGAATAAATGATTTGGTAAATAAAGATGAATTATAAGTAATTAACTTATAATTTGGGTTTTTGGTATATAAATGAGATTTATATGGGATTATTAAATAAAGTGATTTTATAAATAGAAGTTTTTAAAATATAGAAAAATGAATTTATAAACATTGTTTTATAAATCCGAAATCAATTGAATTTGATAAATTTAATATAGAAGGTTATTAAAGGAGATATATTCGCGATTTCGGATAGCGAATTATCCTTAAAATAAAATGTGTAGAAATTATTGAAATTTGGTTAGTAAAGTATATTCATGATTTTGGACAGTGAATATATTATTAAATAAAATGGATATGTTTTGGGAAAATGAATATTATCAAATGAAGTAATTGTTTTAAAAGATGTTTTAAAACGTGTTAAGTATCGAAACATAGATTTCAACATTCATTGTTGAAATAGACGTTTTCGAGAAATAAGAAAATGGTGGACTATAACACTGTTGTTATAGTAAATGATTTTCGAAAGGAAATGTTTTATATAGTATTGGGATTTATATATCTATCTTAATTCCGAATCCCTATACTAGTGATTTTGGGTCGTCGTAACGATGTTTTACGCAACATTCGTTTTGACTCAAATAGATGTGTTTAAGAAAATGATTTCCTTAAAGAATGAAATATATACTTAATTTTGATTTAAGTATATTGAATATTTTCAAATGTTGAAAATAAATAAGATTTGTGAATTACTTATTATTAAATAAGTATGGAAATGCTTTTCCAATATGAAATGAAACGTTTTTGAGAATTTATCTTTGTAAAGATAAATTGAAAGTGAATATTTGAAATCGATTGAAAATCGTATATCAGTGGATATTTTGAAATATAAATCCATTATGGAATTTATAACCGAAAAGGGAAATTGTTAATAAAAATAAACGTTGATTTATTTTTGAAGTGTGGAAATTATATATCTTGTAAAGATATTTTTGGAAAATAAATTATTTGGAAAATTATTTGGAATCTGATGATGCTGTGCAGACCTATTGATAGTTAAATAACCGACTATCAATAATTACCTTGAATGGGTATTTGTTGTGATTTGCTTGAATTTGAATGCCACGCTTATTTTTGAATAAGCGCTCACTATTCGGGTTAGCCGGGAGAGGACCTTTGGGTCGTATAACCCATTCTGAATATGTGATACGTCGTAATGGATAGCATTTGATGACCGGTGTTGAAGACCGGATATTTTTGAAAACGGAAGGATTACCGTCGAGTTACTCTGCATCGGCTAATCTCCGATACAGAGGTTTTATCACCCTTAGTGATGGAAAGTCCGGACGTGATTAGAAATTATCCGGATTGCAAGGACTTCTTTTGAAGTGCCTTCGGTTCTGTTCGATCCCGGAACAGACTTGTATGGTTGTGTGTCTGACGTTACAAATTGAGATATAAAGCTGGTTTCTTTCAAATACATATCTGTTGGTGGCGGAGAATTTATTCTCTTAGCTTAACACCCTTCTCTGAGACGTACGAGCTCAGAGGTTATGTAGTTGATGGTTATTAGTGATATACTCCCAATTTGGTAACGTGGCATGCTGAGTGTTGCTGTGTAATGATCATTGTTTGATCATTTGTGATATGATCATTTGTTTGATCATTTATCTTTGTGATCATTACTTTGATCATTTGTTTGCCCCAAAGCATGGCTTTGTACCAAAGCGTAGCTTTGTGGACGAGACTTCGTCGGACCTCACACCCCGGAAATGGTCAAAACAGGAAGGATGCAGCAAGGTTATTAGGGGATAGAGCCCCCTTAGTGTATGTCATTTCCTTCTGGATAGAGGTTGTATCATGGTATGGAGCCCAGATATTTAACCTATGTTGTTGCTGCAAATTTATTTCTTTGTGGTTGTTGGAATCAAGGATCCTCAGGAAGATCGGTTACGATCGGGGGATGACATATTCGTGTCAGTAGTTACCTAGTTAGGGGTAACCCGGCCTTGTGTTGGCAGAGATCTAACCGTAATGTTAGGTTATTTCTCGGGGTCGTCTTTCCAGAGGCGTACCTATGTGGCAATGGGAAGTTCCTTGGCCTGACCATTTGTTGGAAATCCAAACTCCAATACGAACTTTGTACGATATTAGTTGTAGAACCTGCCATTTACTTATGGTGGCGCCCCACCGTTTAGATGGTAGCTATAGTAGGCATAAATGTGAAATGCCTATGCTAGCTAAGATTTATATTATACTTTCGAAATGATTTTTCTACACTATGCACTAATAATAATATCAAAGGTGATTTGTTTTACATAGTAAGCATCTTTGACTATCATAAGGAGAAATCTCCTCCGATTCTGCGTTTGCATTGTGTGTGTGTGCGGGAGGCCTTATGGTAGTCTCATTTTCCAAAAGCATTGCGAATTGACTTTAAAATTATCTTGTTGTTGTTTTAAAGATAAATAACTGTTTTAGTTCTCACACCAGTCCCATGACTGACTTGGAGTTTATTGTTTCCTTCCTAAACTCTGGGTGCCCACCAATTTCCATACGGGCAGTCTAGAGTCAGGTTATCAGGTCATTTTGGATTCGGGATGCTGTGGAGCTTAGTGGCAAGCTGGTTGACGAGACGTACCACTTGCATATGATATTATTTATTCCGCTGTGTATTCTGTATGAGGACAAGTTTATATAACTGTCCAATGTTGAGCTGTGATGTATTTGTTGTTGTAAACTCTGATGATGATGTAATGTATAAAATGATATAGTTCTTTGTTTAAAGATTATTCATTTATTTATTATATGTTGTTCCGCTGCGAATGTGAGATCTGATATTGTTTCTGTTTCTGTGTTTTCTGTTGTTTCTTCCTTCTTTTTCTTCTGTTTTCTTCTACCTCTTCTTTTTCTTCATAACAATTCGGTTTTCCGGCATTCGATTGCTCGGCAGTTGATACAGTGGACGTATTAATATCAATTTTCGAGCGACGAAAAGTCTAAAACGTTACACAAACACTTCTTAAAAACATAAAATTTTAGATGATTAATCTGATGAATGTTGTGAACCTTGTAGTAGAGGAAAACCTTGTCTAAATCCAATAATAAGCAGTGAAGATGAAAAGTATGGTTTTTATAAAATATTTTCACAATTTCAAGATTTAAACATTAATGTATTGACCCATAATAATATTACAGAATTTTTAAAATTAGTCAAAGACCCATAATTAAGATCCAAAATGATAGATCAAATGGAAGATATTCCAAAAACTAGCAAAAATAATGAAACGGTTACCGAAACATTTCAAAGTATTGGTAGTCCTAAATATTCATATTCTATGAATGAAGTCCGTAAACTTCTAGAAGAAAGAAAATTTGAATATCCTACAACTATTCGAGATCTTAATAATGAATTCTAAAATTTTAAAAAGGAAATTCAAACTTAAAAGATGAAAATAGAAATCTTGATTATAGACTTTCTTTCTTAGAACAATCTAACAAATCATCCCTATTGAAAATAATCAAATAAATTGTTCCAAAATAAAATTTCCAAAACAAGAAGAAGGTTTTTCATAATTAGATATTGTCATATATCAAAAATGGTTTATCAAAATAACTCTTTTAATTGATAATCATTTTCAAATGGAATTAACTGCACTTGTAGATAGTGGTGCAGATATGAATGTAATTCAAGAAGGAATAATTCCAACCAGATATTTTCATAAAACCACTAATTCATTAAGTCGTGCACGTGGAGAAAAACTAGATATTATGTTTAAATTACCACATGCGTATATATGTAAAAATAGAACTTGTATTACTATAGTTTTTTTATTAGTAAAAAATATTACTAACCACGTTATACCTGGAACATCATTTATAGATAAAATTTATCCTATAACTTACTTTTCGATTAATAACTAAACCCTCTATAAAGGTTTTACATGAAATAAAAGATTTTAATACAAAAGACTTTTCACTAAAATTTCCTAAAACAAGAAATAAGTTCTCTTAATATAGAGGAAAAACTTTGAAATCCTAAATTACAAGAGAAAATTAAAATGATATACAAAAAAATTTCTATGGAAATTTTAATGATCATTCAAATGGTTTTGGGATAGAAAGAAACATATTGTTAGCCTTCTATATGAAGAAGATTTTGATGAAAAGAAAATTTCTACTAAAGCAAGACCATGCCAAATGAATTTGGAATATTTAGAATTACGCAAAAAAGAAATTGAAACATTATTACAAAAAGGTTCAGTAAAACCATCATAGTCACCTTGGACATGCATCACTTCCTATGTAAACAAACATAATGCATAAGAAAGAAGAGTACCTAGATTGGTAATAAATTATAAACCCCTAAATAAAGTTCGGAAATAGATTAGACATCTAGTTCCTAATAAAAAAGATCCACTTGATAGATTATATGATTCTATCATATTTTCTAAATTTGATTTAAAATCTGGTTATTAACAGATCCAAATTTCAAAATCTGATCAATACAAAAGTGCTTTTAATGTTCCAATTAGACATTATGAATGGACAGTAATGCCTTTTGTTTTGAAAAATGCTCCTTCAGAAATTTAGAAAATAATGAATGACATTTTTTTTCCATATAGTGAATTTATTATAATTTATATTAATGATATTCTAGTATTTTCTAAAGATATTGAAATGCATTTCAAATTCTTAGATATTCTTAGAAAAATCATTTGTAACGACCCGACTTTCCAGACCCGGAAAATCGAACCATTTTAGTTAAGAAGAAGAGGTAGAAGAAGAAAATAGAAAAACAACATCAGAACCTAACCATCGCAGCGGAATAAAATATAATATATATTAATAGATCTTTACACAAATCAAAACTATATCAGTTTTATATAATATAGCATCAGAGTATACACCAGAGAACACATAACATACAACTGGACAATAACCATATCATGTCCTCAATACAACAGAGTACAACAATCAACACAGCGGAATATATATATATAAACAAGTACGGGAGATACGTCTCGCCATCCAGCTCATCTCCTGAGCCCTACAGCATCATATCCTGTAACCTATAATACTCGGTCTGACCCGAGCATCATATAAAACAATACCCGAGTCAGTCTGGAAAACCAGCGTGAGAAAATCACACTCAAATTGATTATTAAAGTTTCAAATCCTTTGAAAACAAAAGCATCTCGTAAGACCACGCCACAAATAAACATGTCGGGTTTTTACCTTACGATAGCTAAAACACTTTATATCAAAATCCTCTGATATTATAATAGTGTCTACAGAAAGTAAAATAGAATCTAGCTGAAATGCTTACATCTCACATTTCAACAATAGTTGGGCACAATCAAAACCGTACAGGCACGTAGGGAGAATGGATTTCCAACGAATGACTAGGCACTGGGGTACCACCTGTCACAGTACGTGGCCTAGATCACAGTACCGAGGAGTACGCCCGCTCCCCTGCAACACAAGGCCGGAATCATCCCTTACTGGATAATTCCAAATAAAATCACCCCACGGTTGGGATCAGCAACCGCACCACTAAGCCGAAATAAAAGGGACATCTAGACATGGATGACCTTACTCTCAAGTGGGGGCTACCCACGAAGCCTTGCTGCATAACCCCTGATTTTCAGTCATTCCCGGTTGATGAGGCTTGAGGCTAAACGATACCTTTATAGCACATATCCCTTAGAATGCCCATCGTCCGCCTGACGATGTTTCGCAAGCATTCGTCCATACAAGTCCGTCCCGGGTTCGAACGGAACCGAAGGCACTACTCCTACTACATCCATTTTGGAAATATCCTCAGGATTAGTAGCGACTAGCCCTTGCACTTCACAGCTCCAATCTTCGACTCCGAACACGTTACACGAAACGTACAAACCGGATCGAAGTGGTATTCGAGTCTCCAGACCTAGAATCCCGGTATATGGAAACTCGATCCCGGTCTCTTCGAAACGATCAGCGCATTTGGCCAATATTGATAGTCGGTTATTTAACTATCAATTAACATACACAAGCAACCATCACACAATAAATAATTTCCCACATTATTTATTTGCCCAAATATCTTTCCAAGATATATTTCCAAATTTTCAAAGCTCATTTGAAAACAATTTCCGCTTACGGAATACATTTCCCAAATGATTATTTCTCTGAAACACCAAGTACAAAATACTTTAGATTTAAAAATAATTTAAAAGCACTTTACTATAAATATACTTTATAATATTGAAATTTAAAAACTACTTTAATACCTTAACAAAATATATACTTAAGGAATATTTAAAATGAAACCAGTTTACAAATATAAACTAACTTCCTCTTTAAAACATAATACCAAATCACTTCTATATAATTACTACAATAATACTTACTTTGGAAATTAACCTTTAGAAATAATCAATTTCCTAAAACATGCTTTTTAAACAAATTAGAACTTTTAACTTATATTAAAAATTGCTTTGAAAACGTACTTGGCTATCCAGAGAAATACACTTCTCTTCACATCCTTTTAAAAAAATAAATCAACACTTATTTTTAAACCAATTCATATCCCTTTATAAATTCCCTCCTTGAATTTATATTTTTCTAATATCCACTGATATTCCATTTCACTTTATAAACCCAGTTTATCTCTCCAAAATCTCATTTCTCTTTAAATTTCAAATTCCAAAGTATTTAAATCAATTAACAATTGATTCTCCAATTTAATTTACTTTGAAATAAATTTCCTTACTTAATCCATTTATTTCCAAATTCATTAACTTCCAGATTTTATTTCTCATTATGATTTAAAATCTTTAAACCGAAACACAAGTTTCAGATTTCCCAAATTCCTTCTTTCTTTTTAATTACATTTAAACATTGGATTAAAATAAATTATTTATTCCTTTAAATAACATCACATAAGTTTTCTTTAAATTCAATATTTCTCTATTTATTCAAAATTCCTCTTTTCCATATTTATTTGAATTTTGGAAATCACTTTTATTCTTAATCAGATTTATTCTCAAATTTATTCCAAACTCTTTATAATTATTTTACTTAAAAATTTACTCTTTTATTTCTTTTCAAAAATTCCATTCTAGAGATTTTGATAATTCAGCACATCCAAATCGATCCAACCAAACCATAACATCCAATTATCAATATAATTCATCACAGGATATCAAAAATCATATCACAGAATATTTAACAAAATTAAATATTTTGAGGAATCCAGTTGGATCCCTCCAACCTGTTTCCCTGCATCCACAGATGTTAGCACAATACCAATTTCACTTCAAAGTGGAATATCGTGGTATATGGGTTTTATAAAATATCATCCGCTATTATGCGGCGCATAAGGTCTCATCCGCTATACAATGCGGGAATATCAACAACTCCAATATATACATATGCCAATATGTATATATTGCTATATACTACTATATATATAGCATCACATCAAACCAAATCAACCATTCAACCAATTATTTAAATTTAACCAATTGAATTTAAATTAAAATTTAACTGAGTGAGATTAACTCACCTTTGCTTTTAATATGAAATCCAATCCCATCTCGACTTGTTCACTTCAGATTTTGACCTTGAATAAACAATTCACAATTTATTATTATTTGGACTTACCAAACAATTTATTACCGCTTAATTATTTTCCATTTTAAAATTTGAATTGACCAATAAATCATGCTACACAAATAAGTTGGGTTTAAACCAATAATTTATTTCGTTGAATAATTTAATTTAGACTAACTTTTCCTTAAAATCCTTTCTGTAACTAAAATAGTTAAATCTTCAACCCATTTATTTTAAAATTAAACTAGTAGAATAAAAATATTCACTTTTATTTCCTGCTTAAAATCACTTATACCTAAAAATCAAATCTTTATAAACCCTACAATATTTTTTCTTCTGTTAACTTATAAAATTTAAGTAAAAGTGTAAATCCTTAAATTGAAAAACAATAAGCATAAATACCTTACTGTAATTTTTTTCTTTTCTAATATATATATTTATAATTGAGTGTTATTAAATTTTAAATTTAAAAATATACCTCGCTGACGCACTAGAGCCAGTCCCTTCTCTAAGTCGCGATCTCTCCCTTGAGCATCCACTGAACATCGCGAGCCGCCGAAGCCTCAATCGCCACCGCGTCGCCTCGAATCCCACCTCATCGCCACGATCTGCTGCCTCACGACCCTGCCCTTCGAATCACGGTCACCGTAACGACCTCGAACCCAGTCGCATCGCTCGCCCTACTTTGAGATTCCAATCGCGATGTCGATCCACTAGCCTGAAGCGGCTCCACAAAGGGTCTTGACCTGCCTCCCCCATCGCGATCGACGAACCCCAAGATGCGAACGAATCTCGCGGCCTTTATTCGATCGCGCTACACTCCCTATTTTCTATTACGAATGATTTCGTTTCGGCCATTAAACTGGATTTGAACGGAAGGGAACGCGTTTTGATAATGAGGAGAGGGAAAGATTTCATTAGGATTTGCTTCCGAAAGAAGGCGACCATTATAAAATAAGAGGAACGACGTGCTTGAAATGAAAGAAAGAACTGGTAACGTGGAGTTAATTAACTCGTACATCAGTAGGCAGGTCGGCTGAGAAATATAGGGTAATGTTTGAGTTGATTTTTTTCCCTCTGCCCTTTATAAATTTTATTAAGGTATAAAATTTCTAGTTATAACAACTCAAATTTCCGATATAAATTCAGCACGTTTATATATCGTACGATCACACGATAGCTCCGAAAGCTACGAAATTTGAAATCAGGTAATAATACAATATTACGGATCCAATGGCACTGGTTTCGTCGAATTCCGAGACTGTGCCTCGGACGACTATCTTTAAATTCAATTTAAACAATAAAATTTCAAAACTGAACAAATCACTTCCAAATTCAAATTTAAAAGTTTCATCACCTTCAATATTAACAATACAAGTTTTCTGAACCTTTAAATTATTTTTAACCGGCTTAAAAATCCAGATTCAACAATTTTCCCAACCTTTAATTGTTTAATTCAATAATAAATTATCCAATAAATACTGTATATTTGAAATTAAAGTTAAAATTCAACTTTTGAATATTTAAAACAAATTAAATATTCCAATTTCAAATGCTCAAAATTCCGGGTCGTCACATTCCTCCCCCCTTAAAAGAATTTCGTCCCCGAAATTACCAGTTAAGAGGAATGATCTATAACCCATTAACGATTTCCTCAACCCAATAGTTTTAACAACTTGCCCAAAACAAATCCTTTTTACTAAAGACACACCATCCCACTTATTACATTCCAAGCCTATCCATAAGTTCCAAACCAAATCGCTTCTTATCAATTCAAATTTATATTTGAATTTAAATTTGAAATTATCAAAATTTCTCAAAATTTTTCTAACTCTCTAAATTTCTGAAAAATTTCGCCAGCGTCTCCTTTGCGCGGCTAGCTCGGTACTACTACAAAATGGCTCTACGGCCTCCCAATCTCAAAAAGGAAACAAAAAGCCAAGTGGCTGGATCAAAAACCCAATCAAATTTCATACAGAAATTCAAATACATACCTTTTGTCGGGCCATTAAATTTTATCTTCTAAAATCAAAAATCTCAATTTATCCATTGCTTTTATACACCTGTATATCCTACTAAGCAATAATATTCAATCACAATTCCAAAGTCATTATATACTTTCCTTTACAAATTTTCAATATTTGCTTTATTTAAGCCCGTACGATGCACATATATCATCCGTACGCAATATCACATTCGATCGCTCACTCGATCACACAATTTCACTTCCGAACTAGTATTGTCCACCCGACTTCCTAGTGCGGACTCAGATCTGGTTTCTCGATCAGAAACCGTCATTCTCCTTGCATAGTCACAAACTATGATAGAGAATATCCAGAATCAATCAACAATCCATATCCAGGTTCGCCGTCGAAAATTGAGTGAAAAATCCTAATTCGGATCGATAAAACTATCTCGAAATTCTGTGTTCGACACCTGGACCAAATAGCTATGCGAATAAAATAATATACGTACATCTTACGTATAAATTCCAATTGATTATCAGTTATATCAATTCTCTTTTATTCACATTCCTTTTTGATTGTTATTCCCTTATTCACAACTATCCCATTTCACAACTTCAGTTTTAGTCTTCATTCAACTATTCACTTAGTATATATATTTTTCCATTCCAAAATTACTAAGTATATTTCCAATACCAGTTTTCCCAAGAATTTCATTCTTCAATTCTTAAGTTCAATATAAATTTTTCTTATATTTATTTACTACTTCACCACTGAAGTGTATATATTCAAATTGAACTCCCATTTCACATGAATTTCAACTTACTTCAATTTACTACTTCATTTCCAAATTTTTTTCTTAAATTCAATTCATCTCCAACTTCCAAAATTTGAATTTTATTTAGCTCGAAAACAATCCAAGTTAATTCATTCAATAACTATTTCTCAACTTATTTAAACCACTCTTCTGTTTGAGTTCAGTTTCCATTCAACATTTACTTAAGTCAATAACTTAAGCTTATTTTCCATTTAACCAACCCTTTAAAGTTTTATTTCCATCTTTCATTTGATTCTTATTTAATCAAATTCCATCCATTTATTTATTTAATATAATTGGTTCATTCACTCAATCATTATGAATTTTATTTTCCCTACTCAATTCATATGGAATTATTTTATTAATAACCAGGCCATTTCCAATTTATTTTCACTTATTTGGATTTCATTCGCAATTCAAACCATCACTATTTTAATCCAATTCCATTAACTCACAAATTCAATTTCATTAACTAATTTATTATCAAATTAGTTCCTCCGCTGGTTAAAATTAAATACTTGCTTTTTAAATCCAAATATCACTTCACTTAATTATCTTAAGTTCAATTTATTTTATAATTCAAGTTTGGATTTATTTAAAAATTAAGATTGCTCATCTTAGTCGTTTCCATTTGATAATTACAATTTCAAATTATAACTCTTAATGGTTCAAAGAAATGGATTCCCATTTATGACTTACAATTTCATTTCTATTCATAAGTTTTAACTTACTTATTTAAGATCTGGGACTATTCATTTAAGTCCATTTTCATCTTTAAAATCAAATCTCAAATTATTACACTTAAGAACTTAAGAATATGAATTTCTTTACACAATTATGAGCATTTTACATTACCTTTATATCCAATTCAATTCGACTTCAACTTATTTACATTTAATTCAATTCCAATTCTCAATTCTTATTTAACTTATCTTAAGTTAAATTCAAATATATTTTATTCACCTTCATATACTCAAATTAGATTTTAATTCTAGGATACAATTTTATACAAGTTTAACAATTCGTTCACCTTCAAGTTCTCTAACTCTTTTATCTACCAACTTATATTACTCATTGAGTTATTTTCATCTCATAATTATAATCCAAGAATTTAACTTTCATTCCCTTCTTATTTCAATCAACTTCATTCTATATTTTATATTGTTGATTCATTTAAATTTCCACATTTATATTTTAAATAGAATTCCCAGAATTCAATTGCCCGGTTTTATTTCAAAACCATTTTGAATCCATAAACAACTCATACATATCTGATATATCACCTCAAATCCCAATTTCCAAAACAATCTGCTTTTACCAAACAAATTTTTTCCTTTGAATTTCAAAACCAACCCAGTTCACAATCATTTCCAATTTAAAACAGTTTGGTAGCAATTTCTCTTTGGAAACTCGAAAATAGACATCGATGATGCTGCAGTCATCACCGAAAATATTTTCCAGCGATCGAAAGAGAATTTAATGCTTTTATCACTTTGAAACATTTCAAACATTTTTAAATCCCAAATCCCACCAGATTTCAATTCAATTTCAAAAATATCCATGAAATAATATCACCATTATTTCCCCAAAACTTTTTAAAAACTATTTTTAAATCCAAAGGAATTTAAACCTTTCCCAAAACTTCAAATTCAAAATCCATTAAATTTTATATCCAAACATTACTCTGGAATTTTATCACATTTTATCTCAAGTTATAAATCACTTTTACAATTTACATTTACAAATTTCATTTGCTTATGAATTTATCTCATTTGATTATAAATCACATTTGTAATTCACATTTGTATATAAAGTTTATCTCAATTTATAAATTTCATTTATAGTCTATATTTCAAATTCGATTTTGTTATATAAATTTATTCTTCAACTTAGGTTATAAGTTTTCAATTTCTACTCAATAATGAGACTAACTCATTATGGTCATTTTCTAACAACCAAGCATCCAAATATAACTATAATAAATTTCGAATAATTATTTCCTTTATATACAAAATAATTTGGGCAAAATTATTTCATTCACCCTATTTAAAACAATATTGTGTCGAACTGTTCTATTCAAGTGTTTAGAAACCCCTTCGATACAGTTGTACAGACTGTGCCGACGAAGGTTCATATGCCACTTAATAAATCAACCAACACAATATAAAACCATTATTATATCCACTAACAAATACGCGCTCATATCTATTAATACTCTCAAAATTCCCACCAGAGCCAAGGTTATCGCTAGCCTAAGCTCTGATACCACTGTAACGACCCGACTTTCCAGACCCGGAAAATCGAACCATTTTAGTTAAGAAGAAGAGGTAGAAGAAGAAAATAGAAAAACAACATCAGAATCTAACCATCGCAGTGGAATAAAATATAATATATATTAACAGATCTTTACACAAATCAAAACTATATCAGTTTTATATAATATAGCATCAGAGTATACACCAGAGAACACATAACATACAACTGGACAATAACCATATCATGTCCTCAATACAACAGAGTACAACAATCAACACAGCGGAATATATATATATAAACAAGTACGGGAGATACGTCTCGCCATCCAGCTCATCTCCTGAGCCCTACAGCATCATATCCTGTAACCTATAATACTCGGTCTGACCCGAGCATCATATAAAACAATACCCGAGTCAGTCTGGAAAACCAGCGTGAGAAAATCACACTCAAATTGATTATTAAAGTTTCAAATCCTTTGAAAACAAAAGCATCTCGTAAGACCACGCCACAAATAAACATGTCGGGTTTTTACCTTACGATAGCTAAAACACTTTATATCAAAATCCTCTGATATTATAATAGTGTCTACAGAAAGTAAAATAGAATCTAGCTGAAATGCTTACATCTCACATTTCAACAATAGTTGGGCACAATCAAAACCGTACAGGCACGTAGGGAGAATGGATTTCCAACGAATGACTAGGCACTGGGGTACCACCTGTCACAGTACGTGGCCTAGATCACAGTACCGAGGAGTACGCCCGCTCCCCTGCAACACAAGGCCGGAATCATCCCTTACTGGATAATTCCAAATAAAATCACCCCACGGTTGGGATCAGCAACCGCACCACTAAGCCGAAATAAAAGGGACATCTAGACAGGGATGACCTTACTCTCAAGTGGGGGCTACCCACGAAGCCTTGCTGCATAACCCCTGATTTTCAGTCATTCCCGGTTGATGAGGCTTGAGGCTAAACGATACCTTTATAGCACATATCCCTTAGAATGCCCATCGTCCGCCTGACGATGTTTCGCAAGCATTCGTCCATACAAGTCCGTCCCGGGTTCGAACGGAACCGAAGGCACTACTCCTACTACATCCATTTTGGAAATATCCTCAGGATTAGTAGCGACTAGCCCTTGCACTTCACAGCTCCAATCTTCGACTCCGAACACGTTACACGAAACGTACAAACCGGATCGAAGTGGTATTCGAGTCTCCAGACCTAGAATCCCGGTATATGGAAACTCGATCTCGGTCTCTTCGAAACGATCAGCGCATTTGGCCAATATTGATAGTCGGTTATTTAACTATCAATTAACATCCACAAGCAACCATCACACAATAAATAATTTCCCACATTATTTATTTGCCCAAATATCTTTCCAAGATATATTTCCAAATTTTCAAAGCTCATTTGAAAACAATTTCCGCTTACGGAATACATTTCCCAAATGATTATTTCTCTGAAACACCAAGTACAAAATACTTTAGATTTAAAAATAATTTAAAAGCACTTTACTATAAATATACTTTATAATATTGAAATTTAAAAACTACTTTAATACCTTAACAAAATATATACTTAAGGAATATTTAAAATGAAACCAGTTTACAAATATAAACTAACTTCCTCTTTAAAACATAATACCAAATCACTTCTATATAATTACTACAATAATACTTACTTTGGAAATTAACCTTTAGAAATAATCAATTTCCTAAAACATGCTTTTTAAACAAATTAGAACTTTTAACTTATATTAAAAATTGCTTTGAAAACGTACTTGGCTATCCAGAGAAATACACTTCTCTTCACATCCTTTTAAAAAAATAAATCAACACTTATTTTTAAACCAATTCATATCCCTTTATAAATTCCCTCCTTGAATTTATATTTTTCTAATATCCACTGATATTCCATTTCACTTTATAAACCCAGTTTATCTCTCCAAAATCTCATTTCTCTTTAAATTTCAAATTCCAAAGTATTTAAATCAATTAACAATTGATTCTCCAATTTAATTTACTTTGAAATAAATTTCCTTACTTAATCCATTTATTTCCAAATTCATTAACTTCCAGATTTTATTTCTCATTATGATTTAAAATCTTTAAACCGAAACACAAGTTTCAGATTTCCCAAATTCCTTCTTTCTTTTTAATTACATTTAAACATTGGATTAAAATAAATTATTTATTCCTTTAAATAACATCACATAAGTTTTCTTTAAATTCAATATTTCTCTATTTATTCAAAATTCCTCTTTTCCATATTTATTTGAATTTTGGAAATCACTTTTATTCTTAATCAGATTTATTCTCAAATTTATTCCAAACTCTTTATAATTATTTTACTTAAAAATTTACTCTTTTATTTCTTTTCAAAAATTCCATTCTAGAGATTTTGATAATTCAGCACATCCAAATCGATCCAACCAAACCATAACATCCAATTATCCATATAATTCATCACAGGATATCAAAAATCATATCACAGAATATTTAACAAAATTAAATATTTTGAGGAATCCAGTTGGATCCCTCCAACCTGTTTCCCTGCATCCACAGATGTTAGCACAATACCAATTTCACTTCAAAGTGGAATATCGTGGTATATGGGTTTTATAAAATATCATCCGCTATTATGCGGCGCATAAGGTCTCATCCGCTATACAATGCGGGAATATCAACAACTCCAATATATACATATGCCAATATGTATATATTGCTATATACTACTATATATATAGCATCACATCAAACCAAATCAACCATTCAACCAATTATTTAAATTTAACCAATTGAATTTAAATTAAAATTTAACTGAGTGAGATTAACTCACCTTTGCTTTTAATATGAAATCCAATCCCATCTCGACTTGTTCACTTCAGATTTTGACCTTGAATAAACAATTCACAATTTATTATTATTTGGACTTACCAAACAATTTATTACCGCTTAATTATTTTCCATTTTAAAATTTGAATTGACCAATAAATCATTCTACACAAATAAGTTGGGTTTAAACCAATAATTTATTTCGTTGAATAATTTAATTTAGACTAACTTTTCCTTAAAATCCTTTCTGTAACTAAAATAGTTAAATCTTCAACCCATTTATTTTAAAATTAAACTAGTAGAATAAAAATATTCACTTTTATTTCCTGCTTAAAATCACTTATACCTAAAAATCAAATCTTTATAAACCCTACAATATTTTTTCTTCTGTTAACTTATAAAATTTAAGTAAAAGTGTAAATCCTTAAATTGAAAAACAATAAGCATAAATACCTTACTGTAATTTTTTTCTTTTCTAATATATATATTTATAATTGAGTGTTATTAAATTTTAAATTTAAAAATATACCTCGCTGACTCACTAGAGCCAGTCCCTTCTCTAAGTCGCGATCTCTCCCTTGAGCATCCACTGAACATCGCGAGCCGCCGAAGCCTCAATCGCCACCGCGTCGCCTCGAATTCCACCTCGTCGCCACGATCTGCTGCCTCACGACCCTGCCCTTCGAATCACGGTCACCGTAAAGACCTCGAACCCAGTCGCATCGCTCGCCCTACTTTGAGATTCCAATCGCGATGTCGATCCACTAGCCTGAAGCGGCTCCACAAAGGATCTTGACCTGCCTCCCCCATCGTGATCGACGAACCCCAAGATGCGAACGAATCTCGCGGCCTTTATTCGATCGCGCTACACTCCCTATTTTCTATTACGAATGATTTCGTTTCGGCCATTAAACTGGATTTGAACGGAAGGGAACGCGTTTTGATAATGAGGAGAGGGAAAGATTTCATTAGGATTTGCTTCCGAAAGAAGGCGACCATTATAAAATAAGAGGAACGACGTGCTTGAAATGAAAGAAAGAACTGGTAACGTGGAGTTAATTAACTCGTACATCAGTAGGCAGGTCGGCTGAGAAATATAGGGTAATGGTTGAGTTGATTTTTTTCCCTCTGCCCTTTATAAATTTTATTAAGGTATAAAATTTCTAGTTATAACAACTCAAATTTCCGATATAAATTCAGCACGTTTATATATCGTACGATCACACGATAGCTCCGAAAGCTACGAAATTTGAAATCAGGTAATAATACAATATTACGGATCCAATGGCACTGGTTTCGTCGAATTCCGAGACTGTGCCTCGGACGACTATCTTTAAATTCAATTTAAACAATAAAATTTCAAAACTGAACAAATCACTTCCAAATTCAAATTTAAAAGTTTCATCACCTTCAATATTAACAATACAAGTTTTCTGAACCTTTAAATTATTTTTAACCGGCTTAAAAATCCAGATTCAACAATTTTCCCAACCTTTAATTGTTTAATTCAATAATAAATTATCCAATAAATACTGTATATTTGAAATTAAAGTTAAAATTCAACTTTTGAATATTTAAAACAAATTAAATATTCCAATTTCAAATGCTCAAAATTCCGGGTCGTCACATCATTATTCAAAATGTTTTAGTAATATTAAGGACAAAGTTTCACACAAATATAAGATATTTTGGGTTATAATATTGAAAAAGGAAAAATAATTCTGATAAATAGAAGTATAGAATTTGCTTTAAAATTTCCAGATATGACAACTGATAAAACACATTTATAAAGATTTTTAGGCAGTTTAAATTATATATCTTCTTATTATGTCAACCTAGCAACAATTGCTGCTATCTTATATGACAGATTAAAAAAGAATCCAGCTCCACGGATAGAACATACTCAAGCTGTTAAAATAATAAAAGAGGAGGATTATGATTCCATAGGAAAGGGTGATTTTCCCTACAAAGAAAACATTCATGGTTTATTAAAGTTTGCGGAGAAGTTTATAAACGCCCGATACCAAATTGGTTTATAGAATGGTGGACGAATTATGGACCACCAATGGATATTCTGCTTGAAAAACTAAAAGAATTATATTCTGAATGTGTTGTTATTTCACCCAAAATAAATGATCTTTATCAATATCTAATGGTATAGATCTGGTTCGATATATTTTTTCGTTGAATTCTCCATTCCTTGGATTTGGAAATGGAAACCCAAATTATATTATACCGAAAAAGAAATTTCTTGTTTGTATAGATGTTTCTTTACTAAATTTTAGGACAAATTAACCAGAATTGATAACAGCATAGGTCAAATATGTAGCCATGAAATGGTAACAGAAATAGGTAACAAAAAAAAACTAAAACGCTGGCAAAATTCAGGTTTTTCGCAACAATACACTAAAATAATTTGTGAAGTAAAAGGTTGTTTTAACATACTACTACAATACGAACTTTGCTACAGTGTGTTTAGGATCTTACATATTGAACTGAAAATACCCAAAAAAAAATATTGGGACATTTTACAAGTTAAGCATTGGTCTAACAGTGATCTTTGGCAAACAAGTCTGTGTAAAGAAAGCTCGAAGAAATGCCTTACTATGGCTCGAAATGGGCATAAGTACACGACTTAGATGTTAGCCAGAAATCACTATTACCTGATGTTGTTCTTAACCCATGAATGGTATTTTCAACTTAATACATATTCCCCAAAAATATGAACACATGAATTCATACATATAGAACAGAAATAATTTGGCACATTATTAATTTAGCCTGCTATTCAGGCTATAATTCACAAAATATTTTACAAAATTTAAAAACTTACAAATAAAAACTTAGAAGAAAAGATATTAGAAGCAATCTTCGAATATCAGGAGCACTACTAGAAGTAGTAGTCTTCTTCCTTATTTTACAATACAATTTATTACACACTTATTTATTTAATGGCAGAAGATTTGAGATGAAGAAGAGAATGAATGGATTCAAGTCTGCATTCTTCAAGTGAAGGGCCCCTCTATTTATAGCTCAGGATGGACTTGAGTCTGGAATTCAAATCTATTTTCTTCGTATTCAAAAGCCTTCAAATCCAACAATTACTTTGTAACTTTATTAAAGTAAAAGTAGGTTGGGCTACCTATTAACCCTTATAAAGAATCTTTTCTTTCTTTATTAAAGTAGTTTGTTTACTTTATTAAAGTAACGTGTCTTCTTGTAATTGCTAGCAAGAATATTAAATATTTAATGCAGTACCATCTTTCCTTTATCTTGCCTCATATTGTGGGCCTTCCTTTCAATCTTATTAAATATTTCTGGAAAATCCTCATCATTAAGGTCTGGATATTGATCATCTTTGGTATTTCCTTGCTTTTGAAGATGTCATTGACATGTCCGATTTTGCATCTTCTTTTCCAAGATTCTTTATTAAATCTTTCTTTATTTCTTTAATGTAGCTATAAATAATATCTCCTTTAGTGAGTATTCCTTTTTGCACCTTTAATTTTCAGGCAATATGCTGAAATGGGCTTGGAGCTTCTTTTTGTTGTTTCAAATTCTTCTACTCTTGATAGACTTTGATTTTGTTATCTATTTTTGTTATCATTTCATGGCCAAATATTTGACATGTGCTATTGTCAATTCTAATTAATTCATCCTAGAATTTAATAAAGAACCATTTATATAAACAAGGAATTTCTTTTTATGTATAACCTAATTCTTATTTCCATTTCTAATCAAAGGAATGGAGAATTCAATGAAAAAATATATCGGATCAGATCCCGATATCATTAGATATTGATGAAGATAATTTATTTTGGATGTAATAACCACCCATTCAGAATATAATTCTTTTAATTTTTTAGGCAGAATATCCATTGGTGGTCCATAATTCGTCCAACATTCTATAAACTAATTTGGTATTAGGCGTTTATAAACTTCCTCGCAAACTTAAATAAACCATGAATGTTTTCTTTTATTGTTTTCATAAAGGGGCACTTTTTTTAGTATATCGACATAATCCCAATAATTATACCTAATAGTACTCCTTTTGTCAGCCAAAAACATTTCTTTTCTTTAAGGGTGGATAATCCCCATTCTTCTGTCAATATTAGTCTTTTAATGATTATTTTGCTGAAGCTATAAACATTTGGATCTTCTACATTAAAATTTGTTATTTCACATGTTTTAAAGGCGTTTTATTATTGCCTCATAATATCCTTTTTGCTTATAAGCTATAACAGCAAATGACGTCGTATCGAAATACCTTTGCATTTAGTTTCACGGATCATTTTCCCTTTTCAGGACATCAAATTCTAAAGGAAGTATAACTCCTTTATGAAGACTTTGTGCATATGTAGTTATATTTTCTTCATTTTATTAATTGCCAATTATGCTAGCATATGAAGATGATGTTTTCTGGCTATTAGCTGTTTGGATATTGGTCGCTTGTCTTTTCTTAAATTCTAGAAATTCCTTATATAAAGGATCATTGGAACTATGATTTCTAGAACTGGTTAGATTTTCAGCTATTAACTTCTTGCTGCCATGCTGGACCATGATATTTCCTCTACCCATCCCTTTGTAGTGAAAATTACCCTTTCCTCTAGGGATCATAATCTTGTAAAAATTTATGTGTTAAAAAATTAGGATGACTATTTTCTTTACTTTTTTATAAAGGATTTCAAAGTCAAAAGTTGTTGATGAGCTTGCCATCTGGCAAACATTTGCTTGAACACATCATGTTTAAAATTTTTACTAAACGTATATTTAGTGGATTTGCAATCAGTTTTTATGATAAACTTTTGATTATATAAATCATATTGAAATTTGAAAACGCATTTAACTATAGCAAGAATTTCCTTGGCTCTGGTTGCATAATCCTTTTGACTATAGTCCATTTACCTGAATGTATTTTTAGATCTATGATGTAATTTGATATATTATGTTTAGAAATATTACTATATATATTTATTCTTATTATACATGTATACATGTGTACATATAATCCTGTTACTTTCATATATATACATATATATATATTAATGGTTTCATAATATATAAATATATGTATAGTTATTTGGTTACTATATATATAGTTTTCATAATATATATGAGTCAATTATGGGATATAAATTAATGCTTGATTGATTGATTGGTTGGTCGGTTGGTTGATTGTTTGGTTGATTGATTGATTGGTTAGTTGGTTGGTTGATTAAAGGAATATCTAAATAAATAACTATAAGAATATGCACATTTTGGATAACATACGATATATAGGATATGCTAATGTGTCTGTTGTGATGTATATCCCAACATTTAAATACAGGCATGTTATACCTTCATAGAATATCATGTTACATATGCATATACATATACGTATGCATTTGATGCATATGTATGCTTATATATAAAGTAAAACAAATCAATAAATTTCAACTAACAATTCACAAATTTAAATGAAATATATTATTTTATTTAAATTAACTTTAGAAATGTTCTAAATGAATTAGACTTCACAGGCTTAATAAAGATTTAAAGGGAAATTCTTTGAAATTCACTCATATATTCCACTACGGGCTGCCCAGATCCAACAATGATCATGGTTGGACATTCGTTGAACCGCTTGAAGTGAAACACTACTCAAGGAAGGATTTATCTTCTTCATTGTAGAAGGTCAATATCACCATAATTGGTGGTCAACTTAAAGTCAAATCTCTGAGTAGAGTAAAATAGTTAATTGTAGTGACCCGCTATTCCATACCCTTTGAGTTGTTAATAAACCACATTTGTCCAACCCAAATTGTACAAAAGGCGAATAACTAAGAGAAAGAAGAGGATAAAAGAGGAACAAAAAAAACAATACAGAATCTCACAATCGCAATGGAACAAAATATAATATATAATAACAGATCTTTACACAAAGAGAACTGTAACTGTAATATACACCAATCACCAGAGTACAACAATCAACAAATCAAACTGAACAGTTATAATAACTTGTCCTCACAAGTGTTGAATATACAGCATGACTCACACAGCGGAAATACCAAGTACGTATAATATGCCTGAGAATCCTCCATCTCATCTCCTGAGCTCCATATCTCCCTAACTTGAATCTGTAATACTTGGTCTGACCCGAGTATTATAATAAAATAACATCCGAGTAGTCTGAAAAACCAACGTGCGAAACACACCCAATTTGAATTAATACTGTTATCAAAATTCCTTTGAAAACAAAGGTATCTCGTAAGACCACGCCACACATAAATATGTCGAGTTTTTACCTTACGATAACCAAAACATTTTATATCAAAATCATCTAATATTATATTAGTGTATATAGAAAATAAATTAGAAAATAGCTGAAATGCTTGCATCTCACGTTTCAGAAAATTTGGTATACAACTAAAACTGTACAGGCTCGTAGTGGATATTGGATTACATACAATAACGGGGCTATTGGGGTACCGCCTGTCACAGTACACCTCTAAAAAAATGTACCGAGATCGTACCTAACGATCCCTGCCAACATAGGACCGGCCTGCCCCTTACTGGATAGTACTGAATATGTTATCATCCCGAGTGTTCCCACCCTAATCGAGCGCTCTCTTTTTAATGCACAACCATATCCACAATTATAATATATATATATATATATATATCTTAGGGTATCTATAAAGGTGATAACATACCCTACTTGGGTGCAACCCACTTTGCCTTGTTGCATCTCCCATGTTTTAGTCATTCCCGGTTGATGAGGCTTGAGGCTATGTATTACCTTAAGAATAGCATTCATACTTGGAATGCTAACATCGCCTTCCAGGCAACAATGCAATGATAGCATTCATCTATTCAAGTTGTTTTGGGTCTGAACAAACCGAATCTCCAAAATCACCATCTTTATTATCTTCACGATATCACAATTTAGAACGCACAAATCGGATCAAAGTGGTTTTTAGTTAATTAAATCTGATCCCGGTCTCTTCAAAACGATTAACGAATTTGGCCAGATTTGATAGTCGGTTATTTACCTATCAAATTTCACACATGAGCAGTCACTAGGCCCAATTTTATAATCTTTCAAAAGCACTAATTTCAAAATATTCTTACCAAGATATATATTCAAATCTCTTCCATTATATTCAATAATTGAGAACAATTTCAAATACTTATATCCATAATAGGATATTTCTGAATCATATTAATACTTTGAATTAATTTCCAAATTCAACTTAGTATTTCATTACTTAGAAAAATATTCCTTTAAAAATCATTTCATCGCTTAAATATCTCCAAACCTTTAATTTCAATACTTACAAAAATATTATAAGTTTATTTCCCAAAATCATTTCTAATATCCTGTAACAACCCGCATATTTTACGATTCGTATATTTAAATGTTTAATTTAAATATAGCATCGTTAGTCAGATTTTAGTCCGAAAAAGTCAATATTCGTAGAAGAACAGTCGAATTAGTGAAAAGTCTATGTGGATCGTGCTATTTGGAAGTGCCTATTTGAAAACACATTCAAACAGAAATTCAGATGTCTGAAATGGGTCGTTCAGACGTTTGAAATTGCTCGAGTCAAACCGGAAAGGAAATAGGCTAAAATTGCCATTTTCAAACGTCTGAAATAAACGATTCAAACGTCTGAATATTGTTCTAGACAACTTCTATTTTTCCAAATTCAGACGTCTGAATCGTTCATTTCACACGTCTAAATGAAGTTAGAAAACTCATATTTTTCCAGATTCAGAGGTCTGGTTTGGAAATTTCAGACGTCCGAATGAAGATTGAAACTGAGATTCAACAATTTGGACTCGAGACCAATTCCATTGAGTTCAAAATGGTGTTTGCGACTTTTTTGAGTATAAACATCGATATGTTTTGAGTTGGGAAAAATTTCGAGATTTTCAATTAGGGCTTTGGGTTTAGGTTTCAGCCCATCAACCTTCTAATAACTTAACCCTTCATCCAACTCCTCTTCATTCATTCTAATATTTCCTAACACTTCAAGCTTTAGAAAAATGGGGGAAGAGAAGAGGAATTAGAAATTCCTAAGCCCTAGATTCATTTGCAAACTCAAGTTCTAGCTCCAACATCTAAGAGAAGCTTAGGTAAGCATCCTCCTCATCTTCTCCATCTCTTCTCCTCTTCAATTTCAGAAATTTCCTAAACCCTAACTTAGGAAATGTTTTTCTTTTGAGCTTAGATTGAAGCTTCTTGGATTAACATTGAAGAGTGATTGTTCTTGCCTTGCTCTATAGCTTCTCTCTTGTGTTTTTGGGTTTAAATGTGAGTTTTTGGGACTCACATCTATGTCTATATCTTTGATAGTCGTTGGGTATGAATTCCTAACATCTATTTCTTCTCCATTTCCTTTGAATTGAATTGGTTTGATGAATATTCCAATTTTGGGGTTTTGAAATCAAAATCTATGAAAATCCTTATATGGATGTTTGGACATGTTGGTCGGAGAGTATTGGTGAGTCTTTAGGGTTGGGTAGTCATTTGGCGTCAACCCCTAGCAATTGTCACTCATTCGATCACTTCCGATATGATTTGGCCATCATTGGCCTAGGGAAAATATTGCTCAGAGCTTCAGGTTCAGACGTCTGAATTATTCATTTCAGACGTCTGAATCTGCTTGTCCCGGCCCAATTTACTTATTTTATGTGGGTTTCAAATTTTAATCGATTCGTGTTGATCCGATTTGTTGTTATCTTTTATATCAACTTTGATGACTTCTTTTTTGTGATTTTTTGAGAATATCCATTTTGATGGATTCGGTATCGATTTCTTTTGATTTGATTCACGTCTTCGTATGTGGATTTTGGTGATTGATTGTTTCTACAATCATTTCTATGCTTTGTCACTTTAAAATACAAAGGTTTCTATACTAGTAGTAAATATTCAAACTCTTTTACAAAGATGATTTCAACTCTATTTTTAATACAAAGCTCATTTATAAAACCGTTTTCTAATCTATTAGTATATACAAACCTTTACCTCATTCGTATGAGAAAATCTAATTAAACGGCTTGACAAAACAAGTGGTATGAAACGCTTGTGTTTACTTCGTCGGTTAATTCTTTGACTTGTTCGATTGAAACTCTTGTGACAATTTTCGAGTGGAAATCTACAATTTGTTCGTAAATATTTAAGTTAAGCTAGTGGTTATGGGACATGAAGCTAAACTCATTTATTTACTAGCTTAGTGTAATCGACACTTCTTATTGATCAATGGTGATCATTTTATGGTTTAGACTAGTGATGTGCGATGTCTCTTTGTCCACGTGGGGGACTATACCCCGTTCTGTTGAGCTTCGTCTCATTTTTATACGCTAGCGACCTATGCTTTTATTGGAGTTCGGTTCATCGGGCGTTCGCTGTACTACGTCGTTGTTCCGGATTATTTATGTTCAGGTTCATCGGGCGTAACGCTGTACTACGTCGATGTTCTGGATTATTTGAGTTTAGTTATTCGGGCATTCGCTGTACTACGTCGTGGCACCAGCTTTATGGTTAGCGACCATGGAATAGCGTTCCGTTTGAGATACACATGTTGGTGAGTTTTCATGCTCCCGTTTGAGATAGGCCTTTCCTTTTTTTGTGATTTTCTGGATTTCTAGTTGATGATTTCTAGTATTTACATTTCACCGATTTTGCGATTGGCATCGATATGTTTGACAATATTTATGTTTGGTGATTAATTTAAAGAATGTGCCATTCTATTTGGATGTTTGAGAATATTTGAGATATTGTATGATTTTTGATGTTGACTTATGTATACTTGTTATAGTATGGCATTTTTGTTATCACACGTTTTTGTTATATCTCTTATCCTATCTCATTTTATATTATATTTATAGCTAGACTGATCCGTTTATTATTTTCTTCTTAAATAATACTCGGGTCAGACCGAGATATTTCAAGTGCTCCCGCTTGACTTCTTATCAGGGTTCGTCACCTGACTTTTGGGCTAACTACTTTAGCGTAGTAGTTTTTTTTAGTATACATTTGAGATAGAGACTTCTTGATGTATACATATTCTTTTGTCTAGCACTTGTATCTATTCTTTTGTGATATTGTGGATCTTATTTGACCACTACTCTGATTTACACTTCTATGTGTTATATTCATATCTGTTTCCACCTTTGAGATATGAACATCTTTGACTGATTTGTGTTATGTTTATTTCTATATTTGTTTCCGAGGTCCACTTAGCCACAGTGTGGTAGCTTTGAGTTTGTATTGGTATGTCGGATTTTCTCTTGAAATGAAATGTAAGTTATACTATCTGACATATCGGTGCTCGCATAAAGCAATGACACAGATGGTCGCTCCTCAACAGCCTTATTCTTCGCGCTAGTTGATGGCATTACTCCGTAGTGTCCTTGGCTAGCGTGAGTATAGAGGTGGGGCATCACAGCTTGGTATCAAAGCCAAACTTCGGAACAATGTAGAATAATCTAGCAAGGATCATTGTCCTAAGTCTTTCTTAGGAATCATGCCATAGGATTTAATTCGAGTCTTCGTACCGTTTTATCCTATTTTCTTTTGTGATGCCTTGTTTTATCAATCAAGTTTGTTTGATATTCATTCTGAGAATAACCTTTTTTCTCTTCTTTCTTCCTTTCTTAGAGAAGAGAAATGGTTAGACCAGGCCGTCCCAGCGCCGGTCAATCTAGTGCTACTCCTCAAGATGGAGTATTTATGTCAGCTCAATAACTTTTAGATCTTGTGAACAATGCCCAAGCTGCCGAACCCATTCCAGCGCCTACTGACCCTAAATCCGGGTTTGCACGCTTGTGCAGAGATTATACCGCTTTGGGTGGAAGGCCATTCAAGGGATCCGAAAACGTTATAGAAATCCAAGCTTGGCTTAGATCATGCGATCACATCTTTTCTTGCATGAATCTTATTGATCCTCATCGAGTCCAAGTGGCTTCTAGCATGCTCCAAGAAAGAGCATTAGATTGGTATGAGCTTTTGGTTTCAGAGATTATCGAAGTGGATCTTACTTGGGATAAATTCTGGGAAAGATTTAAATTGAAGTTTGTGCCGGAGGCTGAAAAAGTAACTTTAGCCCGACGCTTTATTGACCTTGTTCAAGGTGAATCTTCTGTGGCAGATTATGTCGCATCTTTTGAATCTCTCTCTAAATATGGGGTCGAATATATTAATACTCCATTGAAGAAAAATCAGAGGTTCGTCTATGGTTTGAATAAGAACCTCAAAAATCCTTTACTTCTAAAACTGGAGGTTTCTTTCGATCAGCTTGTAGATATCGCTCTTTGACTTAAAGAGACCGATAGAGAAAGTGTTGTTGAAGTTGTGCGTGCCAAACAGAACTTCAAAAATAACATGAAGAGGCCTATTAATTTCAAAGGCCCCAATCCCAATAAGAAAGGGAAGCAAGAAACTTCGGTAGCAAAGAATCCCACCACTAGTCGTGGACGATGCTACAATTGTGGTTCTACGGACCACTATGCGAAAGAGTGCCCAAAACCATTTTTTTGTCGTTATTGCAAAAGTTCGGGCCATCTTATATCTACATGTCCCATACTCCAAAGTAGGAGAGAGGGAGAGTTGAATGTCGTGTAGGCTCCTAATGACAATTCTCTTGGTCAAGGTATTTTCTATCCTTGATGGCACTATTTTATTTTGTGATCTTACTATTTGATTTCTTTTGATATGGGTGCATCCCACTCTTTTATATTAAAAGAACTTGTTGATTCTTTTTTTTTTCTTTTACTATTATGGGTTTGATGACTTCACTAAGAATTGCGAATCCGGGTAGTGGATCCGCCACGCTCAGTTTACTTCATAAAGATGTCGAGGTTATTTTATGTGATTATTCTTTCCGAGCTGATTTACTTAGGCTTCAGAATTGATTTTTGAGAAAGGATTGGCTTAATTATTATAAAGCCCACATCCTATGTCCTGAGCGGACTATATATCTTCAACATTCTCAATCTGTTAAGAAGATTTCTTTTGTTCTTAATGATTTTGATTTCCAGATTTGGTGATATCATTTTATTCTTTAAACCTACATGATGTGGAGAATGTTGTTTCTCTCATTCATGTAGTTTGTGAATTTTCCGGTATTTTTGAGTTTGTCCTAGGAATATCACCTAAGCAATCTATTATGTGGTGCTAAGGTCTTTTCAGCTCGACCTTGCCACCGGTTTTCATCAGCTACGAGTTGCAGAAGGTAGCATTCCACTTACCGCATTCCGCACTCGTTATGATTCTTGTGAGTGGTTCGTTATGTCATTCGGTTTGACGAACCTTCTACCTTATTTCATCCATCTTATGAGTCGAGTATTCTACGAATATCTCAATGAGTTTATCCTTGTATTTATTGATTATGGATGAAAACAACAATTTAAAATTTGCAAATCTTTTTAATAAGATACTTTTAAGTATGATTAGATTTTGTTCTTAAAACGAGCAAAGAATATTTGTAAACTTTTTAAGAGACTTGTTTATCATATCGAAGATGATTTTGTGTTGTTTTGCCCAGTAAGTGCTTTAAGAATTCTGGTCGATGCGCTCGATCAACGTTATCAATAGGAATTTCCTAAACGCTATGATGAGACAGACAGACACAGTAAATAGACTTGTAATAAGTAATTTTTTCTTAAAAGATGATTACATAAAGTTAATTATAATTTTGAATGTCTTAGCTTTTCGGGAAAGAGGATCGATTATAAGAACTCTTTTCCGATATTTTTATTCTTGCGATTCCCGAAGGGAACCAAGACTTTATTGTTTGTACCGGTGCTAATCGTATTGGTTTGGGTGTCATTCTTTTGCTAAGGAAATGTGTTATCACATATGCTTCTTGACAATTAAAGCTTGTCGAGACTAGATATGCCATTCATGATCTAGTGCTCGCGGCCATTGTTTTCGCTCTTAGAATTTGGCGCCATTACCTTTCGGGAGAGAAAATTTGTTCTCTATACCGATCATAAATCTCTGAAATAGTTATTTTCTCAAAAGGAACTTAATTTGAGTCAACAACGTTGGCTTGAGTTCCTTACATCTTATGATCTTGATATTCTTTGTACTCCGGAAAAGGGTAATCGTGTTGTCGATGCCCTTAGCCGAAAGCAACAAGCAGTTGTTTCAAGGATGATATCCGAATGGAATGATCTCGAGACTTTATCCACTTGTGAGATTCGAGATCGTGAATCCAATTCATGTTCATCTCTTGTTTTATGTAGCCTTGAGGCTCATCCTTCTCTTTTAGACCGCATTCTTGAAGCTCAAAAGCATGTTCCTGAATTGGTTCTTTTTAGCCAAACTTGTAGGGATAAAATTGATATTGAAGGTTTGAAAGACTTTGATATTGATGCTCGTGGTGGTATTCGAAAATTTAGTAGACTTATGGTGCCAAATATTAGTGATCTTCATAAAGACATTTTAGAAGATTCTCATCGTTCTAAATTTACCATTCATCCCGGTAGTAGCAAAATGTACGCGGATATGAAGCGACTTTATTATTGGGATGGAATGAAATCCGATATTGTTAACTTTATTAAGCGTTGCATGACTTGCCAACTCGTAAAGGCCGAGCATAAAAGGCCCGGTGGGTTATTGCAACCTTTGGAAATTCCAATATGGAAGTGGGATTAAATTTCCATGGACTTTATTGACGGTCTTCCCCGTTCTTGTTCGGGCCATGATTGCCTATGGGTGATAGTAGATAGACTTACAAAATCCGCTCATTTTCTTCCCGTTCGGTCCAATCAGACCATACCTATTTTGGCTAAACTCTTTGTCAAGGAAATTGTTAGATTGCATGGAGTTCCTACTTCTATTGTTAGCGATCTTGATCCATTGTTTACTAGTGGGTTTTTGGAAAGGTCTTCAAAAAGCTTTGGGAACAAAGCTTAATTTTAGCACCACTTATCATCCTCAGTCCGATGGACAAACCGAGCGTGTGAATCAAACTCTTGAAGATCTTCTTCGTGCATGTGTTCTTGATTTTGGTGGAAGTTGGGAAGATCATATTTCTCTTGTTGAATTTTCCTATAATAATAGCTTCCAATCTAGTATTGGTATGGCACCTTTCAAGGCACTTTATGGAAGGCCTTGTCGATCTCCTTCGTGTTGGCTTGAAGCTGGTTTTAGGTCCAGATTTTATTCGAGAGGCCACAGAAAAGATTGACCTTATTCGTCATAGGATGAAAGAAGCTCAAAGTAGACAAAAATCCTATGCCGATAATCGAAGAGGGAAATTAGAATTTTCTGTGGGAGATTTTGTGTTAATTCGTGTTTCACCTATGAAGGGTGTTGTGCGTTTCCGTCGATCGGGAAAATTAGCACCTCGATATATTGGCCCGTTTTCCATCACCGAACGCATTGGTTCCGTGGCTTATCGCCTTTTATTACCAGCTCAATTTTCCGCTATTCATGACGTATTCCACGTCTCTCAATTACGGAAATGCCTTCGAGATTCCGATTCTGTTCTTGAGCCCGGTGTTATTGAAGAAATTGAAGTTTCGCCTAATTTCACTTATGAACAACATCCTATCCGTATCATTGCTTCGGAGGTTAAACGCCTTCGAAATAAAGATGTTCCTCTTGTGAAAGTTCAATGGTCCTCAAATCCTAAGGATTGCTCTTGGGAATCTAGAGAATTCATCGAGCGAACACATCTGGACTTACTCTCTCGTGCTCATTAAGGTGAACTTCTTATTTCAAATTTTCTTCTCTTTGTATTGATATGCTTTTATAGTTGTTACTCTTTAATTTCTTCTTAATTATTGGGAGAACGCAATTTCTTCAAGGAGGGGAGTCTGTAACAGCCCGCATATTTTACGATTCGTATATTTAAATGTTTAATTTGAATATAGCATCGTTAGTCGGATTTTAGTCCGAAAAAGTCACTATTCATAGAAGAACAGTCGAATTAGTGAAAAGTCTATGTGGATCGTGCTATTTGGAAGTGCCTATTTGAAAACACATTCAAACAGAAATTCAGGCTAAAATTGCCATTTTTAGACGTCTGAAATAAACGATTCAGACGTCTGAATATTGTTCTAGACAACTTCTGTTTTTCCAGATTCAGACGTCTGAATTGTTCATTTCACACGTCTGAATGAAGTTAGAAAACTCATATTTTTCCAGATTCAGAGGTCTGGTTTGGAAATTTCAGACGTTCGAATGAAGATTGAAATTGAGAATCAACAATTTGGACTCGAGACCAATTCCATTGAGTTCAAAATGGTGTTTGCGACTTTTTTGAGTATAAACATCGATATGTTTTGAGTTGGGAAAATTTTTGAGATTTTCAATTAGGGCTTTGGGTTTGGGTTTCAGCCCATCAACCTTCTAATAACTTAACCCTTCAGCCAACTCCTCTTCATTCATTCTAATATTTCCTAACACTTCAAGCTTTAGAAAAATGGGGGAAGAGAAGAGGAATTAGAAATTCCTAAGCCCTAGATTCATTTGCAAACTCAAGTTCTAGCTCCAACATCTAAGAGAAGCTTAGGTAAGCATCCTCCTCATCTTCTCCATCTCTTCTCCTCTTCAATTTCAGAAATTTCCTAAACCCTAACTTAGGAAATGTTTTTCTTTTGAGCTTAGATTGAAGCTTCTTGGGTTAACAATGAAGAGTGATTGTTCTTTTCTTGCTCTATAGCTTCTCTCTTGTGTTTTTGGGTTTAAAGGTGAGTTTTTAGGACTCACATCTATGTCTATATCTTTGATAGTCGTTGGGTATGAATTCCTAACATCTATTTCTTCTCCATTTCCTTTGAATTGAATTGGTTTGATGAATATTCCAATTTTGGTGTTTTGAAATCAAAATCTATGAAAATCCTTATATGGATGTTTGGACATGTTGGCCGGAGAGTATTGGTGAGTCTTTAGGGTTGGGTAGTCATTTGGCATCAACCCCTAGCAATTGTCACTCATCTGATCGCTTCCGATATGATTTGGCCATCATTGGCCTAGGGAAAATATTGCTCAGAGCTTCAGGTTCAGACGTCTGAATTATTCATTCAGACGTCTGAATCTGCTTGTCCCGGCCCAATTTACCTATTTTATGTGGGTTTCAAATTTTAATCGATTCGTGTTGATCCGATTTGTTGTTATCTTTTATATCAACTTTGATGACTTCTTTTTCGGGATTTTTTGAGAATATCCATTTTGATGGATTCGGTATCGATTTCTTTGGATTTGATTCACGTCTTTGTATATGGATTTTGGTGATTGATTGTTTCTACAATCATTTCTATGCTTTGTCACTTTAAAATATATACAAAGGTTTCTATACTAGTAGTAAATATTCAAACTCTTTTACAAAGATGATTTCAACTCTATTTTTAATACAAAGCTCGTTTATAAAACCGTTTTCTAATCTATTAGTATATACAAACCTTTACCTCATTCGTATGAGAAAATCTAATTAAACGGCTTGGCAAAACAAGTGGTATGAAACGCTTGCGTTTACTTCGTCGGTTAATTCTTTGACTTGTTCGATTGAAACTCTTGTGACAATTTTCGAGTGGAAATCTACAATTTCTTCGTAAATATTTAAGTTAAGCCAGTGGTTATGGGACATGAAGCTAAACTCATTTATTTACTCGCTTAGTGTAATCGACACTTCTTATTGATCAATGGTGATCATTTTATGGTTTAGACTAGCGATGTGCGATGTCTCTTTGTCCACGTGGGGGACTATACCCCGTTATGTTGAGCTTCGTCTCATTTTTATAGGCTAGCGACCTATGCTTTTATTGGAGTTCGGTTCATCGGGCATTCGCTGTACTACGTCGTTGTTCCGGATTATTTGTGTTCAGATTCATCGGGCGTAACGCTGTACTATGTCGATGTTCTGGATTATTTGAGTTTGGTTCCTCGGGCGTTCGCTGTACTACATCGTGGCACCGGCTTTATGGTTAGCGACCATGGAATAGCGTTCCATTTGAGATACACGTGTTGGTGAGTTTTCATGCTCCCGTTTGAGATAGGCCTTCCCCCTTTTTGTGATTTTCTGGATTTCTAGTTGATGATTTCTAGTATTTACGTTTCACCGATTTTGCGATTGGCATCGATATGTTTGCCAATATTTATGTTTGGTGATTAATTTAAAGAATGTGCCATTCTATTTGGATGTTTGAGAATATTTGAGATATTGTATGATTTTTGATGTGGACTTATGTATACTTGTTATAGTATGGCATTTTTGTTATCACACGTTTTTGTTATATCTCTTATCCTATCTCATTTTATATGATATTTATAGCTAGACTGATCCGTTTAATATTTTCTTCTTAAATAATACTCGGGTCAGACCGAGATATTTCAGGTGCTCTCGCTTGACTTCTTTTCAGGGTTCGTCACCTGACTTTTGGGCTAACTACTTTAGCGTAGTAGTTTTTGTTAGTATACATTTGAGATAGAGACTCCTTGATGTATACATATTCTTTTGTCTAGCACTTGTATCTATTCTTTTGTGATATTGTGGATCTTGTTTGACCACTACTCTGATTTACACTTCTATTTGTTATATTCATATCTGTTTCCGCCTTTGAGATATGAACATCTGTGACTGATTTGTATTATGTTTATTTCTATATTTGTTTCCGAGGTCCATTTAGCCATTGTATGGTAGCTATTAGTTTTTATTGGTATGTCGGATTTCCTCTTGAAATGAAATGTAAGTTATACTATTTGACATATCGGTGCTCGCACAAAGCAATGACACAGATGGTCGCTCCTCAATAGCCTTATTCTTCGCACTAGTTGACGGCATTACTCCGTAGTGTCCTTGGCTAGCGTGAGTATAGAGGTGGGGCGTCACATATCCGTACTTAGGAAATATTCCATACTTATCTCATAAATCTTCGGAATTCCTATTAAGTTCGTTTTACAATTCCCAAAAATTATCGATTATACTTATTTATAATCCAACTAACTATTTATAACTCCTTTAATGAATTCAGATTCATTTTAAGTCCGTGAGTCCAACTATTTTGGGAATTCCCCTAAATTTCCAGAAATCCCATTATAACATTTCAGTTATACAATCATATCCATTTAATAAAATCCGATTTACAATCTCGAGAGCATTTATAAATGAATTCCAATTACTTACTTTTAAACTCTATGTATATATAATAATAATAAATTTCAAGATCATGGTTAACTAATTATTTAAAAATATTAAGAACTTTTAAAAATAACGTTAATTACAAATTCCAATCCATTTATAAAATTTCTAATCGATTTATAATACTTGTTTAAAATCTTGGAATTCATTTTAACCAATTTAAATATTTAAATAACCAACTTTCTGAAATATTTCAAAGCTAAAATAGTTTTAAATTGCATAGTTTAATAACTAAAAATCCTCTTCTTTTTTTTAAAAACAAACTTAACTTCTCGATAAAAACATATTTTTAAAATTCCAATATAAGCAATTTCAATTTATAAATCTCTTGATTCATAACACATCGACCACTTCTCCAATTTCATAACCTTTCTCACATTCCAAATATAGAATCTACCATTTCTTTTTAAACTTATTACCCCATCTTATTATAAATTCTCACCGTGAATTTATATCTCCAATTTATCAAATGATAACCATCTCAGTTTATTTATAAATCTTGTTTATAAATTTCATAATCTCACTCCCCAGCTTATACGGGTTTACATTACAAAAATCTATTTATAAATCGATTTCTAATTAAAATCCCATTTAAAAATCAATTTCTTAAATAACCCAACTATATTTCAAAACCAATCAAATCTCGATTTCTACTTCCATTTCATGTTTTAAAAATCTTATTTAAAATCTATTGTTTTAAAATTCTCTAGTTGAAACCATTTTATAAAATAGCTAATTAAATATCCAAAATCCAATCATTATTTTATCCAATTCAATTCCCTTTTTAATTAATCCCAAAATTCAATAAAATATTTGTTTCCAAAATCACCTTTGAATTACCTATTTAAATTCACCAACTTAGGCCAGTGCTACTATAGCATCCAATAAAACAAATCACACAACAATCCATAACCGATTATTCAATCACATCATATATCATTATATATGAAAAACAATCAATATATTTGAGGAATTCAATTGGATCTCTCCAACCTGTTTTCCCTATATCTACAGATGTTATATAACATAAAATATCAATCCCGCTTCGAGGTGGGATATCGCGGTAATATAGGATCATCCGCTATTATGCGGGGCGCATAGTGTCACATCCGCTCCAATCGGTGGGAAATGTATCCAACTACTAATATATATATTAATATATATAATATAACATTTGACTGGTAATAATATATCAATTCAACCAATCATCCAATAATTAATTTTAATTATTATAAATTAAAAAAGTCAACCAAATTAAGTGAGATTTACTCATCTTGATTTTTAATTCGCCAAATGCTCATTTTAGATTAAATCGAACTGACATACGATTTAACCAAAAAAATTAGTTATCTCTAATCGACTCCAATCTAATCCATATATGTAGTATTCGATGCCATGAGTGCAACGCAACTTGTTTCGTTCAAATTGGACCTTGTATGAATTAAATATTACATTTATAAGATTTTCCAATTGATAAATAAACAAATTAGTCTCTAACCCATCATTAATTAAAATAATTACTTATTAATAGCTAAACCTTTCTCCCCTAAAACAAGCTTCTCCTTCCTCTGTAAACACAGTGCACGATGCCGTGCATCACCACCAACGACACGGAGCTCCGGACCTCAATTTCCAATTCCGATGACGCCACACGTCTCCTCCACGAGCCATTCTCGATCCCCACCATAACCGCCTGCACGAACCATCCTTCCATGTCGCAACATAGTAGCAGCGCTCCTCCTCTCCCCTATCAGGTTGCGACTTCCAGAACTTCACCGCACACCCCCAAAATTTGCCCATGCGAGCGCATCGCCACCACAAACACGAATCCGAGCCCCATTTCGCCAATCGACGATCCAAAGCACCAAAATCCCAAACCCTAACTTCTTCGTTTGCCAAACGTCACTATCGGTCGTCAAAAAGAGAAGCCGCAACCCTCAAGAAGCACATCAATTCGAAGCCTTCTCCGAAACATGATTTATGATGCTTGTACCTTTTTTTTCTCTAGTAGAGTTTGAGAATTTTTTTTTGAAATTCAACATTTTTTTAACTCTGTGAACATCTACATTTAAAAAGCAGGGGAGGGAAAAGACAGCGTATAGGGTGGCTAAAAGGAATGGGAAAAAGGCTATAGGGGTTGACTTCAAATTTTAAAATATTATATAATTCCAAAATATCCCGTTCCCATAACTCGAAATCCTGAACCCCTATCAAGATGTGCCGCATGGCATTCCTAATGTTATACCACTATTCTGAACGTAACAGAACAAGTTTCAAGCCCTAATTCAATCGTATGTGGAAGATAGTGTTTTGAACCCAATTAAAATATTATTTTTTCAATATTTATTTTAACGCATTTCTATCACGTACGACTAAACGGAAAATCCAAACGCTACAGAAATTGAATTCGATAATAATACACTATAACGGATCCAATGGAACTGGTTTCGTCGAATTGCGAGACTGTGCCCTGGATCGCTATTTTAACGTGTCGATTAAATTGACGATTTCAAGAATTTGCGAAATCTCTTGAAATTCCATTTTTAAAAATGTAACAACCCGGAAATTTTAACGGTTTAAATAACATTATTTACTGAATTTTTCTTAAAAATTTAACAAATAAACTTTTGCAAAAAAGAAGAAGCGATATTTGGTATGCGTCTATTTAAACATAGCGAATGTCAAATTTTCATTGGAAAATATGGAAGTTGGTTCTGTTGTGTAATTTTCAATTTTCAATTTAAATCAGTTAATTTGGTGAAAATAAACTATTTTTGAAATCTAAATATTTTATATAATAAAAATGTAAATCATTTCCTGAGTGAGACGTCGTATTTCGTTTCATCAAATTTCGACTATTCTAGCCCAGTTTATCTTATTTTCAGCGTTTTAGCAGCATTTTGGCAGCGAATATCGAGTTTTGATAAGTTGGACGTATCACTGATATTTGTGTACCATTCTGTTCGTCACATCGTGCTGATCTCCCTAGTATATTCGTTTGTGCATTTCGACGTCCGTTACGCGGCGAAATCGACAAAATGATTTATCGTAACGGTATCTATTTTGAGCCTTTTTGGATTCCCTATATCCTTCCATTATTCACCGTGCAATCAAACAGTCATCAGCCTTTATTATTTTCAGCTTTTGACCTTTTCTATTCCCAGAGTTTAATATTGGTCTTTTGTTATTCCAACATTTCAAATATTAGCTGGTTCCAATATAATTCTGGTTTCAATATACCTTAGTGGTTCGTCATTTTCTATCTGAAAATATAATATAATATATAGTTTGTATATTATAAAATCTATTTGTGAGAACTGTTCATCTCCTACCTACTCACGTCTCCTTTCTGACATGCTCGGCTCCTTTTATATTTGCAACTCAAGCCTTTCATAAGTCTTTCATTTGCATATATATATTTTGAACCTTGCATTTTCTTTTCGAAATCTGCTCGCTGTCGAACCATGCTTGCCTCCGCCTTCTTCATAACGATCGCCATCTCCCTTCAAACTCACCGCAACAATGATTGCCGACCATCTCGAGCACTTCTCATCGCACACCGGCCATCTCTCACCATAGCACCACTCTCCGCCATAGCCAGAGCCGCAACGACTATCACATTCCACTACCGCAACCTCTGACCCGAATGCTCAACATGACAGCCTGTACGACTCTCGCTACCACAGATCCACATCACCTTCCTCAGCCCTTGTCCCTTCCTCGACGTCCAGCGATTGATATGACCAGCCACCTTCCTCCCTTTCCTCGGACCTCACCGCCCATTTTTTTTCTAGCGCCAACACCAGCCTATGCCACAGCTCGCTCCGATCTGCCACGAACCCGCCTCCTGAACCATAAACAACTAGATCCACCCCTTGCTCCTCTACGACTAGCACCACAAAGCCTTCCATCAACCTCCTCACCAAACTCTATATCACAGTCGAGAAAAAAAAATGAACGTGCAGCCTCCATTGGCCACCCTCTGCTCTTCCACCATGGTTTTTTCCAAGCTCGCCTATACCCAAGCAGCGCCTCATACCCTTGCCGATCTACCAGCTCCCCCGCCCACCGTCAGCCGAAGATCCTCCACCCAAAGCCACCTGTGCCGCATAACCTAGCCTGCTTCCATTTTTGGTCCGAGCTACTTTTCCAAGTCCTTTCCCTCTCACCGCTCACCGCTCCTTTGCCGACCACTGTGCTTCACCCTCTCACCGCTCCATTTTCCCATCATACAACAGTCACACCTAGATCCAACCTCCTTCCAATCCTCCTCAAGCCACCCTGCAGTCTACTATTCATTTTGTTCTAGAGGTATATATATATATAATATTTATGTTTGTATTTTTTAAAACATATTTTTTTGTAACAATATATTATGTTTCTATATCTATTTGAAATTTTGAAAGGAATGTGTTTTAAATTAAATAATGGTTTTGCAATATAATTATACAGATTTTATTTTTATATGTGTTTTGAAATTTAATATTGATTTTAAAATATATATATATATGGAGATTTTATTATGTTATGTGTTCAAATTGAATATTGATGTTAAAATGTAACATATAAAGGTTTATTTTAAACATATGAGTAAACTTTGGATTTTAAAAATAATATTTTGTTTTAATCGAATGCAGTTCATCGTGCTTTGCTCTTGTTTCGCCGCTGTCCAGAATTGGTCGCATCAGCATTTGCTTTCCTTCGTGTGTGTGTCCGTGTTCGTATCTGTGTAGGCGTTGTGTTCATTTCCTGTTGTTTTATAGCCTCGAAAGGTGAGCAATCACTCACGATTAATATTTTTATATTTAGTAAATTTAATTCACATGAAATGACGATTGAATATGCTGTTAAATTTAAATTGATTAGTGATTAAAATTGTTGAATATGATATGTTACTATTTGAATTATGACTGATATATGACACCATAACCTGTTGAATATATATATATATATATTATATTTGAATTGTGGTTTATGATGTATGCTTGTCATTGATATGTATACCATTTATATTATTTTTCTATTATTCTCACTCTGTAAGTTCCTTGATAGTTAGAAATTCCCTATGGGTTGAAATGATACATACCCGAACGATATTATATATTAGGAGAAAATCGTTATGGGTTGAAATGATAAACCCAAGCGATTTTATTGAATTGAATTTTGGGATTGCGGGTTGAAATGATATATACCCGTAAATATTAAATTTAAATTGCGGATTGAAATGATAAATATCCTTATCACTTGACCATAGGATAGAAAACTATATACGGACACCGTTGGTCTATTTTTAAAAAATGATTTCCAAAGTTTGAAAGGAAATATATGGGTTTTTATGTATATTGATTTTTAAATATAATATAAAGATTTTAATTTTAATATATGTGTAAAAGTTAGATTTTTAAAATTATAAGTTAAGTTTTAAAATGAAAATTATTAAATTTTACTTATAACTTTATTATTTTTAAATATGTAAAATATGATTTAAAATAGATTTAATAATAATAAGATTTAATTTAATAATGACTAATATAATAAAATTCATTAATAATTTAATTTAACTAATAATATGTATATAATATGTTAAGTATTTATTTAAATTTATATTAATATTTCAAAATAGATTTTTGTAATCACTTTATGTAAATGGAAGTTGGAAAGATAAATTAAATAAGAATTGATGTGTAATTTAATTTGTTAAGAATTGAATTTAAATAAGAATTGATTTATAATTAAATTTATTTAGATTTGAATTTAAATAAGGGTTGATTTGAACTTATTGATTTTGAATTTTGAAAGGTATTATTCTATAACTTGATTTGACAATAGCGGTTGAACGAATATTTTCAACTTTAAATAAAATTGAAATTGAATATTTAATATTAAATTAAATTGTAATATGAGATTTTATTTAAATGTCATTAAAGACGATTAACTGAATATTTTGAAATTTTAAATGGGATTAAAGTTGAATTTTGAAATGTAAATGAAATTTATCAAATTGAGTTATTGTAAATTGTTTGAATATTGAAACCTATTGAATTTGAAGTGGTTTAAATTTGTAGTTCAAACCTGGAATTGAAATCGATTAAAAATGGTTTTAGTGAGAATTTGAATTGGGATTGATTTAAATTGAATTTTGGAACTAAAGTTGATGTGAATTGATGTGTGAAATTGGAAGAAACAATTCTAACTTGAAACTATTTTCGATTTATATATATAGAAACTATTTTAATATATAAAATATTTTAATCTATATTCTATTTTTAAATATATAAATGATTTTTATTTATAAACTATTTCAATATATATAAACTATTTTCAATATATAAACTGTTTAAGTTGGAACCGTTATAATTTAGACTTAATGGATTTAAATTCGATTACTTTGATATGATGGTTTAAACTATTTTATGGTTATGATTTTGAAAGTGACTATGATTTCGAAAGTGATATGATTTTTGAAATGAATATGATATTTTGGTATGAAATATAAAATGTTTGAAAGGAAAACGACCACGGTGTGAAATAAGCATTTGGTTTATAAAGAGACCGGGATCGGATATTGTCATACTCTCTGCCAATATCGAAAACCACTTTAACAACTGTACATGTGGTGGAGATTCCAGAACGAAGTAGGATGGTTTGGAGAACGTCTGTACAAGGTATGAACGTAGTCCTGACTCCCTCGAGTCAGCTTAATGTGGCTAAAACAGGAGCTATACCTTTGATTTGGGAGTGTGTCTTGAGGTGGGCGGTAGTAGCTGCTATATGTTACCAACAGTCCGGGAGTACAAACGGTAAAATCCTACCCTGGCATTGCCTCACGTGCCTTGTCACTTGCCTTATCGCACCTTCTACGAGTTTGGTTTGTACCGTACCTATGTAGTGCTCTTTGATAGCCCTCTTGCTTATGAAGGAATTACAGTTTTGTATAGACTACCGGAATATATAAAAATGTGTTAAGGGGGATATGGGTAACGCCTTAACGCTATTTTAATATTTTACTTTACTGTAGACATTATCTATGTAGCGTATTTTATTATGTATATAAATAGTTCCATGAATCCTTAGAGGATGGGAATCCCAAACATCCTTTATGTTATTTGTATTTCATTTGGACATTTCACTTGAGTTGATTTACTAGCATAAGAATGTTAATCCCGACTCGAGTGTTTTGTGTTTTGCTTTATACTCGGGTCAGACTGAGTGTCATAGCATTTGAGACTCACCTTTGGAGCTTGGAGCTTTGATTGAAGATCTGTCCTTTTATCTATTCAGCTTTGCAGTTATTTCAATTTATTCCCAGTTATTTCTGTTCAGACTGTCTGTTGCTTTTGTATTAGTGACTTTTATGTATTCGGGATTTCTGTTGTATTTTATTCAAACTCTAATGTTTATATAGTAGCTTCATGAACTACTATTTATCTATTCTGTTGCTTATTGTTGTATTACTCTGTGTTTGTGATTCGATGATTTATTTATTTACTACATATGCTAAGTTTTACCAAATATAAATTAATAATATATTATTTTGAGAAATTCAAGTCTGACATAGGTGGATGATTGTCGATTTGAATGGTTCAAAATTCCAGGTCATTGCATGTGGTATCAGAGCTTTGGTTTAGGCAAAACTTAGCATATAAAGTAAAAATTAATCATAGATTCATCCTCGTTTGAGCTTGAAATTTTTCGTTAGGATCCTCATGGATTAGAATTTCTTTTGAATTTTGGAACTTTCCCCTTTGTTCTGAAATCCATTCTTATCTCTTCCTGTTCGTGTTCTTCTGGATACTGGAGCATCCCATAGCTCTATTTTTGTTGACCTCTATAATAACTCTAAGCACATCCTGCCACCTCAATTGGCAACTTCATCCTTATGTGTGACTAATTCCATCGCGTCCTGCCAACCTCTGTATTATTTGTAAAGGGGTGAAACTCCTTTACAAACAGGCATTGATTCACCGGAGATTTCTATGTCCTCGGTTTACGATACTGTTATTTCTTGCAAAGCCTGAACCGTTTCTTAGTAAACGACCCGGGTAATTCTCTTGTGATCAAAGGTCGATTGCCTCAGGATTATGTAGGCAGTTTTATCTTTTCGCTTGATTCTCAGCCTAGTGATCTGGACTCCACCCTATATTCAAGGATTATCTTGATGTTTGGTGAAGTCACTTCTCTTCCTCTCAGTCGGAAAATTTAAATTCCACATCGAACTTGTTCCTGGAGCTCGACCTGTTGTCTTTCCTTAGACAAATGGTTTCTATGAATGGTTAGTCATGCCCTTTGAATTAACCAATGCTCCAGCCTTCTTCGTCGATCTCATGAATCTCATTTTCCATGATGTTCTCATAAAGTTTGTCCTGGTTTTCGTTGATGATATTCTAGTCTTTTCTAAGTCTCGGTTGACCCCGTTAAGGTCGCCGCGATTAATATAAGTCTATCCATCTTTCGTCTCTTGTAATTTAATTATCTTATCTTCCTTTTGAGCCTATCTTCTTAGTTAGAATTCTCTTTGATTAAGGTCCCTCTAAATTTGAATCTCTATCCTTGGTCTTGAATCCACTCTTGAATCATCCTATGAGCGAACGTATTTGTAATTAATATAAAAATGTTTTATATTGTGTTGTTTGAGTTGTTAAGTTTGATTTGGGTTTCGATCGATTCATCTGACCAACGCTATTGATAGAAATTCAAAAAACACTTGAACAGAGCAAACTGACACAATATTGTTTACGAAATTGGTAAATGAGATATTTTATGTACGATTATATTTTATAAGTATAATTTTATAAAAAAATTAGCTAGTTAAATGAATTAGTTGTTAGAAATGATAATACTAGATTATCATTTATTGTTTTGCCAACATTCCTAAACCATTAACTATTTTTGTATGTTATAAACATGGTTTGTAAATTTAATTTGCTAATAAAATGGGTTTAAATTAAGGATTTGATAGCCCTCCAGTTTTATGAAGCATCATTCCAAAATCATCTTCATTTATTCACACTTGGGTTGAATTTTTATTTTGTAATCCAAGTTCGTATTCGATTTATTCAAATTCAACACAAATTATATCCAATTTTATTTTTAACAAGTCATTGTAAATAAAATTCCATTCTCATTCACTAATTAATTTAATTAGTTCATTCACTTAATCTAATTCAATATTCAGTCTAAAAATTAACTTATCTAATTAGTTTTCTTTTATTTTACAATTCTACATCTGATTTTTATTCCAAAAATCACTTTATTTAGTTCGACTTGAGTTCAACTTTATTTTATAATCCAGGTTGGATTTCCATTTCTTTACCAAAATATCAATTCATTTTGGTTTTCCATTCCATTTCTCAATTTAATAAGTTGTACCACTTATTATTCCCAATTTCATAAATTCGATATTCGAGTTTATTCCATCCAAAATTTATAACTTATAGTTATATAATCATTTGACAATCCAAATTTTATATTCAATTCGATACGGTTTCAAATCTAATCCAATTCTATTTAACTTAGCTTAAGTTAAGTTTTAATCCATTCCATTCATTTACTAGCTCAATCCATTTAACTAGCTTAAGTTAAATTTTTAATTTCATATCGAAATTCACCAGGTTATAAGTTCAAAAACTTATCTTCTTCCGGTTTCACTAATCATTTAAATGGAAATTCCAGCAATCAAACACCCGGTTTCATTTCAAATCATTTTGAAATCATAAATATATATACATACACTCTCTTTGTATATTAAACCTCACTTTAAAACTTAAAACGAACTTGGTTTTGCCCAAAGCAATTCCCTCTGGAATTTTAAATCAACTTGGCTTTACCCAGAACAAATTTCATTTTGGAATTTCTAACCAAACTTGTTTTTCTCAAAATAATCCATAAACAACGACCACAGTAGCATTCTGGATCAAAGTGGTTTTCGGATAATTAAATCCGATCTCAGTCTCTTCGTAATGATTAACGAATTTGGTCAGATTTATATATGACCACATTAAATTTCCAAATCCTAGTTTGAATCCATTTTTATATTTTACTTATAAGCATAATTCCATACTTATACAAACTTAATTTGATTGGATAAACCATTTCCAATTTTTATAATTTTATTTGGATTATAATAATAACAACCAAACACACCAATATACTATAATAATTTCTAGAAAATTATTTTCTTTTATATCAAAATATAGTTTGGGCAAAATTACTTTATTTACCAACTTCAAAAGTATACCGTGTCGAATTGCTCTATTCAAGTGTGTAGAAACCCTTATCGATATAGTTGTACGGACTGTACCGACTAGAATTCATAAGCCACTCAATAAATCAACCAACACAATATAAAACAATTTATACCACTAATAAATACGTGCTCATATCTGTTAACACACTCAAACTCATTCTAGGGTACTACTGACTCTATCTCTAATGAGTAATCCCAACCAAAGCCAAGGTTCTCGCTTAACCTTGCACTCTGATACCACATGTAGCGACTCGCTGTTCCGTACTCTTTGAGTTGTCAATAAACCACATTTGTCCAACCCAAATTGTACGAAAGGCGGATAACTAAGAGAAAGAAGAGGACAGAAGAGGAACAGAAACGACAATAAAAAATCTCACAATTGCAGCGGAACAAAATATAATATATAATAAAAAATCTTTATGCAAAGAGAACTGTACCTGTAATATACATACAATCATCAAAGTACAACAATCAACAAATCAAACTGGACAGTCATAATAACTTGTCCTTACAAGTGCTGAATATATAACATGACTCACACAGTGGAAATACCACGTACGTATAATACGCCTAAGAATCCTCCAGCTCGTCTCCTGAGCTCCATAGCACCCAAACCTGAATCTTTAATACTCGGTCTGACCAGAGTATTATAATAAAATACACCCGAGTCAGTCTGGAAAACCAGCGTGAGAAACACACCCAATTTGAATCGAATCCCGGTTTCTTCGAAACAATTAACGAATTTGGCCAGATTTGATAGTCAGTTATTTAACTTTCAAATTTCACAGATAAGCAGTCACTGGGCCCAATTTTATAAATCTTTCAATAGCACTCATTTCAAAATATCCTTACCAAGATATATAATTAAATCTCTTCCATTATATTCAATAATTGAGAACAATTTCATACTTATATCCATAACAAGATATGTCTGAATCATATTAATACTTAGAAATAATTTCCACGTCCAACTTAGTATTTCATTACTTAGAAAAATATTCCTATAAAAATCATTTCATCGCTTAAATATCTCCAAACCTTTAATTTCAATACTTAGGAAAATATTATAAGTTTATTTCCCAAAATCATTTCGAATATCTATACTTAGGAAATATTTCATACTTATCTCATAAATCTCCGGAATTCCTATTAATTTCTCTTTATAATTCCCAAAAACTATCGATTATACTTATTTATAATCCAACTAACAATTTATAACTCCTTTAATGAATTTAGATTCATTTTACGTTCCCAAGTCCAACTATTTTTGGAATTCCGCTAAATTTTCAGAAATCCCATTATAACATTTCACTTATACAATCACATCCGTTTAACAAAATCCGGTTTACAATCTTGAGAGCATTTATAAATAAATTCCAATTGCTTACTTCTAAATTCTACGTATATATAATAATAATAAATTTCAAGATCAAGGTTAAATAATTATTTAAAAATATCAAGCACTTTTAAAAATAACATTAATAACTAATTCCAATTCATGTATAAAATTTCTAATCGATTTATAAAACTTGTTTAAAATCTTAGAATTCATTTCAACCAATTTAAATATTTAAATAACTAACTTTCTGAAATATTTCAATGCTAAAACAGTTTTAAATTGCATAGTTTAATAATTAAATATCTTCTTTTTTTAAAACAAACTTAATTTCTCGATAAAAACATATTTTTAAAATTCCAATATAACCAGTTTCAATTTATAAATCTGTCTCTCGATTCATAACACATCGACCACTTTCCCAATTTCATAACCTTTTTCACATTCCAAAAAATAGACTCTACCATTTCTTTTTAAACCGATTACCCTATCTCATTATAAATTCTCACCGTGAATTTATATCTCCAATTTATCAAATGATAATCATCTCACTTTATTTATAAACCTTGTTTATAAATTTCATAATCTCATTCCCCAGCTTATACGGGTTTACATTACAAAAATCTATTTATAAATCGATTTCTAATTAAAATCCCATTTAAAAATCAATTTATTAAATAACCCAACTATATTCCAAAACCAATCAAATTTTGATTTCTACTTCCATTTCGTGTTTTAAAAATCTTATTTAAAATCCATTGTTTTAAAATTCTTAATTTAAAATTCTCTAGTTGAAACCATTTTACAAAATAGCTAATTAAATGTCCAAAATCCAATCATTTATTTTATCCAATTCAATTCCCTTTTTAAATAATCCCAAAATTCAATATAAATATTTTTTTTCAAAATCACCTTTGAATTACCTATTTAAATTCAAAATATATTTTTTAAAACACCAAATTTAGGCCAGTGCTACTATAGCATCCAATAAAACAAATCACACAACAATCCATAACCGATTATTCAATCACATCATATATCACTATATGTGAAAAACAATCAATATATTTGAGGAATCCAGGTGGATCTCTCCAACTTGTTTTCCCTGCATTCGCAGATGTTATATAACATAAAATACCAATCCCGCTTCGAGGCGAGATATCACGATAATATAGGGTCATTCGCTATTATGCAGGACGCATAGTGTCTCATCCGCTCTAATCGACGGGAAATGTATCCAACTACTAATATATATACTAATATATATAATATAACATTCGACTGGTAATAATATATCAATTCAACCAAACATCCAATAATTAATTTTAATTATTATAAATTAAAACAGTAAACCAAATTGAGTGAGATTTACTCACCTTGATTTTTAATTCGTCAAATGCTCATTCTAGATTAAATCGAACTAACGTTCGATTTAACTAAAAATTCAAGTTATCTCTAATCGACTCCAATCCAATCACTATGCGTAATTTTCGACACCACGAGTGCAACGCAACTTGTTTTGTTCATTTTGGACCTTGTATGAATTAAATATTGCATTTATAAGATTTTCCTATTAATAAATAAATAAATTAGTCTCTAACCCATCATTAATTAAAATAATTACCTATTAACAGTTAAACTTTTCTCCCCCAAAACGAGCTTCTCCTTCCCCTGTACACGCAATGCACATTGCCGTGCATCACCACTAATGACACAAAGCTCCGGACCTCAATTTCCAATTCCTACGACGCCACACAACATCTCTCCACAAGCAATTCTCAATCCCTAACACAACTGCCTGCATGAACCATCCTTCCATGTCACAACATAGTAGTAGTGCTCCCCCTCTCCTCTGTCAGGTCGCAACTTCCAGAACTTCGCCGCACACCGCCAAAATTCGCCCACGCGAGCGCCTCGCCACCACAAACACGAATACGAGCCCCATTTTTCCAATCGACGATCCAAAGCACCAAAATTCCGAACCCTAGCTTATTCGTTTGCCAAATGTCACTATCGATTATCAAAAAGAGAAGCCGCAACCCTCAAGAAGCACATTAATTCGAAGCCCTCTCCGAAACAGGATTTATGATGCTTGTACCATATTTTTTTCTCGAGTAGAGTTTGAGACTTTTTTTTGAAATTCAACATTTTTTAACTTTGTAAACATCTGCATTTAAAAAGAAGGGGAGGGAAAAGACAGCGTATAGGGTGGCTGAAAGGAATGGGAAAACGGCTATAGGGGTTGACTTTAAATTTTAAAATATTATTTAATTCAAAAATATCTCGTTCCCGTAACTCGAAATCCTAAATCCTTATCGAGGCGTGCCGTCTGGCCTTCCTAATGTTATACCCCTATTCTGAACGCAATGGAACAAGTTTCAAGCCCCAATTCGATCCTATGTGGAAGATAGCTTTTTGAACCCAATTAAAATATTAAATTTTCAATATTTAATTTAACATGTTTCTACCACGTACGACCAAACAGTAAATCCAAACGCTACAAAATTGAAATCTGATAATAATACACCATAATGGATCTAATGGAACTGGTTTCATCGAATTTCGAGACTGTGCCCTGGATCGCTATTTTAACGCGTCGATTAAATCGACGATTTCAAAAATTTGCAAAATCTCTTGAAATTCCAATTTTAAAAATTATTAACTCAATTCTAATTCAAATGGAATTTATATTAACATTTGAAATTGTTTTGATCCATATTAAGTTAAAATTTCAATGATCCACACTATTCTAATATTAAATTCACTATTCTCGAATTACGATGAATCGGTATATTTGAAATTTAAATTCATTCGATAATTTCAACCAAAATCTTCATATTCAAAAATCAATTTATATTCAAAATATAATATTTAAAACCATGAAATATTTAAAATCAAACGACGAAAATTCCGGGTCATTACATTCCTCTCCCCTTAAAAGAATTTCGTCCCCGAAATTGCTAAGGTAGGAAAAATGCTCCAAAACCATTAACTTTTCAAAACTCACTTGTTAAACTCGATATTTCACTTTTATAAATCCTTTAGTTCCATACAAAATATTTAGTTTCCATTTCTAAACCAAAACCCCTTATTTCAATTATAATTCGAAATTAATTTTTAGTTAACAAAAATTTTCCAAAAATTTTCAAAACTTTCCTAACACCCCAAATTTCCAAAATAATTTGGCAGAGTCTCCCTTGTACGGAGAGCCTTTTGCAGTATGACAAATATGATAAAAGGATATACATCGGCCTCATGTTCGAAAAACACAAATATATATATATATCAATATTTTTATTTTTCACGCTAAATTCATAAGCATACCTTATTTTAGCGTTCTTGTTTGTACCAAAATATGGCACAACACTCTTCGGAAGTTTTTGAAGAGATAAAGTGAAGAAATTAAATGGAAAAAGAGGATTATCTAACAAAAACTCCAAATTTCAGATATGGAAATAATTAAAATGCAAGGAGACACAAGAATTTAGAGTGGTTCAGCGTATCGCCTACATCCACTATGAAGTTGATAGCTTTATTGAACTTTCTTTGAAGATTACAAGTGAATTCGACGAATTACAGTAGATAATGATGATTTACAGCAGTGAATTTCGTTATTGGCAGCAGCTATGGAGTTTAGATCCGGATCCGGCAGAGTCTGGGCGTTGGAGAATTCAAAGAAGAAGAAGAACCCCTTTTCTGTCGACTTTGGGGGTCTATTTATAGGTGTAGGAGGCTGATATTTCGCTCAGATCTCGGGAGACCCTCTCTAGCACATGACCAGGCCGGCGCGCCGAAGCCCGTGAAGTTTCGGTCTGATCCGTGATCGATACAAACAGATTTCGTATCGATCAAGATTTCATCCAATGGAGTTGAAATTTGGCGTGGACATTCTTTAGCATGCACGTAGTCTTCTGTGAAAATTTCATAGTATTTGGACTTGTAGATTAGGAGATATGATCGATACGAATTGGGATCTTCGGTTGGCTGTTTCGTTCGACTCGCTCTTCGACTCGACCACTTCGAATGGGTTCAGCAGCAGTCCCCTTCGTATCGAGGCATTTGTGCTGTTTTGTTCGAATCGATAGGAGGTGGCCTTATTCGTATCGATGGTATTGTTTTGTTTGCATCGATGAAAGATATGCAGTTCGCATCGATGGAGGTAGAAGTCTTCGGATGGATACGAAGTGGAGCGAGTCGAAATGTGGCTCTCTGATGGAGTCGAACTAGATGGAGTCGAATAGTGTTCCTGCAAAGGAGTCGAACTAGATGGAGTCGAACTGTTTTTTTCTGAAGGATGCGGAGCGAGTCGAAGTAGGCACTTCTGATGGATGCGAAGCGGAGCGAGTCGAAGTGGAGCGAGTCGAACAGAGGTTGGTTTTCAACCAAATTTGCATCGATCGTAACTTGAGCATACGAACTCGGATTGACTTGAAATTTGGAACGTTGACTCTCATAGCTTAGCTTGTCGTGTCAAACCAGTTTTAGCTCGATCCGGACTCGGACAAAATTCGTCGATTTCCATAGTGATCCTGTGTATAACCGATCTCTAGGACGGACCATCATTGGTTACTAGTTAGTTCCTTGGTGTTACGGCCTTGCCAAAAGGCGGGATAACATTTTCCCCCCAAAGTAAGTCTTGTGGAAACATGATGTGCTTTGAAGTGCTGCAGTCTTCATTCTAAATTGTTATCGTCTTTTCGATGAAAGATGTAACCTTCGACTGTTTTTCTTGATAATGTAAACTGTTGACTGTCAACTGCGGTGCCCCGTATTATTGAAATTAATTGATGTATGCTAGTGATTAACCGTTTGTTGTTGTAATTGTTATCAGATGAGTTTTCAACTCCTGTAAATCTGGAATATCTGATATTACTCTGACATACATGCATATATGTTAATCTGACTCTCGTTGACGTCTGTACGTTCACGAGTCGTTGTTAGTTTATTTTATGTTGAATTCCGTATCGATCCTCTCCTGAACCGACGTGAAACTCATTGCAACAATGCTCGATGGTTGTTTTTGAATGCTCCTTCGTATCGATCCTCTCCTGAATCGATGTAGAAGGTTAAAACATTGTTTATTGCATCAGTATTCGTTGCATTGATGGATACGAACTGGTCGTTTGTATCGATAGAGTTCAATGCCTTTTGAACAACCCCTGCTGCGCACTTCGAATCAATTGATTTGGAGTCATTGGATACGAACAGTCAATTCGTATCGATGGAGTTGGCTTCTGAGAGCCGTGATTTGATGGAGTCGAGCTACACAGGAGACGGAGTCGAACTACATAGGAGACAGAGTCGAAACGCGCAGGAGACGGATTCAAAGGTGATCGATACGAAGTGTGGTTTCATATCGATGGAGTCGAACTGATTGCTTGTATTGCTGCACCGGAGATGGAGTCGAAGATGAACGATATGAAGAGAAGCTTCACATCGATGCACTGGAGACAGAGTCGAAAAGCTTGTTTGAATCGATCCCGGGATGATGTCTCGTAACCGATCGAATCCACCGGGATGCAAATCGTTTATTCCTTTTGCTTTTGAGTCCATATAAATACTCTGTACTTAGCCATTTTTTCACTTTTTACCTTTTTCTTTCCTGCCTTGCCCTCGTATCGTTCAGAGACTCGAGAAAAGAAAAGAAAACATTCTTGCCTTCGAACCGATTCAGATCCTTAATCACTCGAACTAACTGCCAGTTTTAGGTAATCCACTAAGCAAATCCAACGCGTAAACGATGAGACTCGATCTTTAACACCAAATCAACTGGAGTCGTGATCAATCGAGAATTCCTTGGCCTCAGCTTCACGTCGATCTGGAGTAGGGGCTTCGAGATGATGAGACGGAGGCCTTTGTATCGATCGATGGTTGAGCTTTGCATCGAATCGAGTGCTTTGAATACGTAGATTGATACGAAGGGGTTGCATCTGATCAATTCAAAGTGATGGCCTTCGATCGAGTCGAAGTGGATGGCTTTGGATCGAGTCGAAGCGGCGGGTTTGGATCAAGTCGAAGTGGAGGCCTTGGACCGATTCGAACTGCGTAGCCCTTGGGTCGAGTCGAATTGGGTGGCTTTGGATTGAGTCGAACTGGAGGCTTTGAATCGAGTTGAACTGTGCAGCCCTGGGACCGATACGAACGTGTCCCTGAGCGATCGATTCAAACTTGAAACTTAGCAAGCGATTCGAACTTGAACCTGAGCGATCGACTCGAACTTGAATCTTTGATGATTGACAACGAACCTAACTTCTATGATATTGAAAAAACCTTGTGCATCTGAACATCTAACTCCGACGAGCTTCATTTTTGGCATAATTAGACTTGGCCTTCGGACTGCATATTTGATTTCCCTTCGAAGCTCGTCGATGGAACTGCAACTCTGACAAAATTTCAACAAACTTTAACTTGGACTGATTGCTAATAACTGGATGGCATGGTTGTGACGGTCAGCGATGACGGTCCTTCCGACCGAATTCCGAAGTCTCGTCGTTTACATGCTTCTTCCAATTCTGCAGAACTTCTTAAATGATATACAGTACCGCACTGCACAACACACTCACACACTTTACATTGGGGGATGCACGAGCGTTATTGTCTGTTTAACAATGATTTTTCATAAGCTAGCTAGTCATGGAACCTTCAATTTCTCTACAGCAGGAACTCCCGAGTTCAATTCCTCCAACCATCGAGATACCGGTTATTGAAGCCGAAGTTATAGACCCAGCTCCGGATGAGCGTCCGGGTGCCCAGTTCATTTGTCATCCACAAGATTCTATGCCGTTCGATATCTCCGAAGATATGCTGGGACGGATTTGTTTAAGACACGGCTTGTCGCTCGACGACGTGCTACTTCCTGGGCCAAATGATAGGCTGCATGATCCCCTGGAGGGGTTTACTACTTTTAACCGTCATGCCTGTACGGCGGGAACTCTTACTCCTTTCAACCAATATATAAGGGATATGTAATCATTCCTTGGAATAGCTCCATCCCAGCTAAATCCCAACGGGTATGCTTTGTTGAACAGCACCTTCATTATGTTTATGGAGATCCTCTTTCGACCACCAAAGCCGATCGAGATCAGATATTTATTCAACGTCAAGAGCCGTGGAGACAGCCCCTCTTTCACCTTCTTGAAACCGGTCAGAAACTGTCACATTGTAATGGGCTCCTGGGGAAGGCTAAGTTACTTTAAAACCGAATGGATCTACGTTCGGTGCCCCCCTGGATTTGCTAGGCGGTGGTTGGATAGACGTAAGCGTTGCCATTTTTCTCTTGAATCGTCGAGATATTAGTAACTGACTTCAAAACTGACATACTTTTCCTCTTTTATAGCTGCAATCTCTCGACCTGACGGTGCATACTTCAGAGAGCTAGTTCGGATTCTCCAAGCGTTTCCGAGCGAAGAGAGGCATATTGACTTGGTTCTGACCGACAGAAATTTGAGGATCGTCGGGCTGATAGAACGGAGGCAGAGCATACGGCTGGAAGGGACACTTAGAGTGGTCCCGAAGAAACGGGTGAACCATAAAGCGCCCGCGGTCGTGATAACCGAAGAAGTTGATCCGGAGAGAACGCCTACCGATACCGAGCCCTCAGCTGGGCCTTCTTCCGATGTCCAAGATTTAGGAGGAAAGAGAAAAGGCAAGGCTGTTGCTCACAAGCGTTCTAAATCCGAGAGATTTAAATCTGTGGTTGTGTCCTTGCCCATCCCGGGGATTAGAATTTCGGAGGCTCCTCCCCCGCAAGCAGAGAATCCTTTTGAAGGGCTTGCTGATATTCCGATTCCGGATTTTGTGTCATCTCAACACGACGCCGGGATGGAGAAGCTTGATAGTGCTCTTGAACTGAGCGGGTCGCTTGCTATGAGTGCGGCCGACATTTCCGGTTGGTCGGGGGGTTGCACATGCATACACTTCACTACGCTACATGATTCACAACTGTAAATCGTCCAACTTAGGAAATCACTAACTCTTTCTTCGTTTTTCACTTTCAGGTACTATGTCAGGAAAAGGATCGATGCTCGGGAATCTTCGCTCGGCCCGAAAGGCCTCTTCTTATTACGATTCCCGCAGGAGGGACTCGGACAGAGATCGCGATCGCGAGTACTCTAACCAGGATAGGTACGTGCGTGATAGGGACAGGGAATACAAACATCGGTCTAGATCACGCTCTCCTCCTCTTATACTTCCGTCTCCACCTCCCGTTCTTGTTCCACATCCACCAGAGCCTCCTCGTCATAGGCTAACTTCTCATACTTCTAGATTTGAGACTCATCTTCAGAGAGTTGAGACCACCACCTCCATATTGCAGAGCAGGTCCCCATTGAGCCCACAGGAGAAGGGGCCATTAAATTGGCTCAGATGAGGAAGGACTTTCCGAACATTTGCTTCGATGGCTATGTCTTCCCACCACACTTAAAAAGAATTCCGTCTGGAGTGGAAGGCACGATGCATGATTACATTCATGACATCTATACCCAGTACAGAGAGTGGGTAAAGGCTGTAGAGAAAGCTTCTAAGGTGGCCTTTGAGCGAGCCAAAGCACTTGAGAAAATGGAGACCGATCTTGCTCAAAGGGACCGGATCATTCAGGTGCTCACTGCTGAGGCCGAGTCTTCTCGGAAATCTGAAATTGCGGCCACCAAAAAAGCTGACGAAGCGAATGTGGCCATGGAGAGGTTGAGGCAGACACATGTTGCCTTGGTGGAGGAGATGGGCCATCGGAATACTACAGTTACCGCCGAACGGGATGCGGCGGTCAAGGAACTCAAAGAGCTTAAAGCTAAATTCTCCGACATGGCCAAGGAAAAGGATGACTCGAATAACGCAGCCCAGGAGGCGTGCGAGTAGGCTATTCTGCTTAGGGGTGAACGGGATGGGGCCGTGGCTAAAGTCCACAAGGTGGAGACTGAGGTCGAGGAGAAAGTGAAGTCGGCCGAGTCCAGGCTAGAGGCTGACATCGAAGACCTTCTCATTGTTTACAACGCTAATGTGCTAAGGCACAGGGGTCAAGCCTGGCTCGGTGATTATCCCACGCATATGTACAATGCCTGGGGCCGACTGGTTGAAGAAGAGAGGGAGGCGCACCTAGGCGAGTCTGTAGATGAATTCGAACTCGAGAATCGCATTCTGACTGAAGATGAAAAGAAGATTCTTCACGAGTCAATGATTCTACACGAAAATGAAAAACTCGGCGGCGCCCAGCACTTTGAAGTAGGAGAGGGTTCAGGGGTTGAACATCATAAGGCGAGTCTTGAAATTCCAGTGTCAACCCAGCCCGAATCCTCGTCTACGGTCGATCCCCAAGCCATTCCTGCTTACGATCCGGATCAACCGCAGATGCCTCTGGCTACAGCGCAAGTGACTGAAGCCGTTCCGCCGTCGTCAAGTCAAACTGAGGAAGGTTTTATGAACATTCCACATATCTGCCTTAGGTTGAAATCTTTATCTGAATTAGATTCTAACAGTTCTCCTATTTTGTCCAGTGATCGATGCTGCACATGTCGGACCTCCTGTTACTCAAGAATCACATCAGACACATGAGGCTATCGTTACCGAAGCGATCACCACGACTACAACTGCCCCGCTTGACGATATGCAGGGGAGTACGATTATGTTTGATGAGAATCTGATGGAAGAACTCTTTCGCCGTTATGGTGATCCTTTAGCTGACTTACCATTTGTCATGGGTGGAGGCGCTCCTGCTACAAGTTCTTCAATGTCGACTACCGATGCCTCCATCGGGGCTCGAGCAGTTACTGAAGAGGAGATGTTCACCCAAATCGACGCTGAAATGGCAGCAGCAGCTCATGGTGGCAGTTCTGGAGGTGGTATGGCAGCACCAGGACCATCTCCTCTTAGAATGATATCTCCTGGTGGCACCGTTTCATCACTAGCACGCCCATTCCACCTTCTGTACTTGATCATGTTCCTCCGACTCCGCCCGTAGGAAGCATCCCTATTCACTCAAGCTCGGAGGAGGATGTCGATATTATGCCATCACCCGGAGACCGACCACCGAAAGGCAAAGGCTCAAAGAAGAAGGATAGTGGCGGCTCCAGTGGGCCTGCACCGAAAAGGAAGCCGTGGAAGAAGAAAGATTATACATGCTTCCTTGGTGTAATTCTGACTTTCATTTTGTTGGCTGTGTATAGATGCGGGTTCGGCCCCTGCTAGTAGGAATTTTTTGGAACAAACTTGTACACGAACTTCTTTTACAAACAATAGAAATGAAACTTCTCTTTTTTGACTTCTTTTCCGTCATTGTGTGTTTGTCTAAGTGTTTCAATATCTGAAGTGCACTTGTGAAGTTTCAGCTTCCGAATCAAGTTTGTTTTTGTTCGCCAAGTTCGGAAACTATGGACATTTTTTGCGACCGAGAAGCGAGTTGGATTTTGACGTTGCATCACTTCAGTCAATGGTTGATGCTTAAGTCCTGCCCCCCAGTCTCGGGAATGAGTTGTGGAACATCAGTCGGCGATTGATTCTCGCTTATAACATGTTGAGTCTAGTGCCACCGAACGGATGTTTGGGACAAGTGGAGATTGAGCGGTTTATTCATGCTTGCCCAGTTGTTGACGATCATATCCGCACTCCGGGGATTCTCATTCGTTTGATGGCGGTTGGTCATGCCGGCTTAAGTTTAAATCATACGTCCACGCTCTGGGGACTTGGAATCGACATTTATACTCCGACTTGCACTCTGAGAGTTTGGAGTTGATATTTGTACTTCAATTCATGCCTTGGGAACTTGAAGTTGCTGTTTATACTCCGTTTCGCACTCTAGGAATCCGGAGTTGGCGTTTATACTCCGACTCGCACTCTGGGAGTTCGGACTTGTTGTTTATACTCCGTCTCGCACTCTAGGAATTCAGAGTTGTTGTTTATACTCCAATTCGCGCTCTAGGAATTTGGAGTTGATGTTTATACTCCGACTCGCACTATGGGAGTTCGGAGTTGGTGTTTATACTCCAATCCGCGCTCTGGGAATTTGGAGTTGATGTTTATACTCCGACTCGCACTCTGGGAGTTCAGAGTTGGTGTTTATACCCCAATTCGCGCTCTAGGAATTTGGAGTTGATGTTTATACTCCGACTCGCACTCTGTGAGTTCAGAGTTGGTGTTTATACTCTGTTTCGCACTCTGGAAATCCGGAGTTGTTGTTTATACTCCGACTCGCACTCTGGGAGTTCGGAGTTATATCAGGATCATGGGTGGTCGGGTCATATCAACCCTGAGTTAACAAGTGAGGTCGTTAGATGGATAGGTCCACCCTCCTCAAACTTGGTTCAGATACGGACGAAGTCGTTAGGCGGACGGATCCACCCTCTTCGTAGGCGTATTTTTAATACTCCAGTTTGCACTCTGGGAACCGGGAGTTAAGTGAGGGATTGTCGTGTATCAATCCGTTTTTGCCTTTGATGTGATGGCTTGTTCCCGAGCTCGGGTTTCGCTTAGTGAGTGACCGGTTGCATCACAGTCACTCTCTATTTGAATAAATTCCACCGTATGGTGAAACTTAGCTCTCCGTGCATAGTGATGATCATATGAAGCATTTCAAGTAAATCATAGCTCTGGCTCGAAGAGATTGCATTTTATTGCTGAAATAAGAAAATATGGCAAAGTCAGTTGCCTTATTACAAATTCTAATTTCGAAATGCAGAAACAAATTGCGAAATGGAAAATAAACAAAATGGATAAACATGGCCTGTTATGTGTAGTAGCGGCGAAGGCTCTCGCTATTCCATGCTCTTGGCAAAGTAAGACCGTCAACGGTCGATAATTTGAATGTGCCATCTCCGAGCCTTTGTTCAATAACATACGGTCCTTCCCATGTCGGCTTCATATGCGAAGGAACCGGATAAATTCTTTTCAGGACGAGATCGCCTAGTTCAAAGGTTCGCGGGCGGACCTTGGCGTTATACAATCGGGCGACTCGACTTCGATGCGCGGCTGCCCTCAAATCAGCCTCTTCACGCTTCTCATCTAATAGATCAAGAGATTCAGCAAGTAATATAGCATTTGTCCTTGGATCATAGTATGTCACATAATGAGAAGGTACTTCTAGCTCGACTGGAATAACGGCTTCTGAACCATAAGAGAGAGAGAATGGAGTGTGACTGGTCGCGGTCTTGTGGGTTGTTTGGTAAGCCCATAAAGCCATAGGAAGTTCATCGACCCACTTGCCCCCGACCTTTTCCAGTCATTTTTTCAGAATGGATTTTATAACTTTATTAACTGCTTCGACCTGTCTGTTTGCCTGAGGGTGCGCAACTGTAGAGAATTTCTTTTGGATGTGAAATCGTTTGCAGAAATCTTTAAATTCGGCACTGTCGAATTGGGTTCCGTTGTCCGTGATAATGGTGTGTGGGAGACCGAATCGACAGATGTTGTTGCGAACTACAAAGTTGATTACTTTCTTCGTTGTTATGGTAGCAAGAGCTTCTTCTTCAGCCCACTTTGTAAAGTAATCAACTACGACGATGGCGTATTTCGCACCACCTTTTGCCAGGGGTAGAGCACCAATGATATCGATGCCCCACATTGCAAATGGCCATGGGCTGACCATTTGCGTTATCTCGGTAGGAGGGGCTCTAGGAATTTGGGCATATTTCTGGCACTTATCACATTTCTTTGCATAATCCGATGCATCGCGATTCACGGTCGGCTAGTAATATCCGTATCGAAGTATTTTCTTGGCAATTGCTTGCCCCCACGATGTGATCGCCACATTCTCCCTTGTGCACATCGTGCAATACTCGTTTAATTTCATCATGAGCGATACACCGGAGTAGAGGGACTGAGTACCCTCTTTTGTACATGATTCCATTCTGGATGGTAAATCATGAGGCCTTCCGAAGGACTTGTCTCTTTTCACTCCTGCGCTCCGGCAGGGTTCCGTGCTCAATGTAATTCCTGAGTGGAGTCATCCATGAATCCTTTTCGAGGACGGTTTCGCATACCCGGTCTATTTCTGCCCGGTCAATGCTCGGGGAGGATAACGCTTCTACGGGAACTAGTCCCATTTACTGAGCTTCACCTGTGCTAGCCAGCTTCGCCAATGAATCGGCTTTTTGGTTGCGTTCTCGAGGTATACAATAAACTGCATAGTAATCAAACTGATTTAGTACTTCCTGAACTCGAGCTAAGTAAGCAGCCAGCCTTCGATCTCTTGCTTGATACTCTCCCCGTACTTGACACACAACTAATTGTGAATTACAATAAATTTCTACTGCGATAATTCTCAAATCTCTAGCAAGTTTCAAGCCAGCTAAAAGGGCTTCCTATTCAGCTTCATTATTGGTCGCGTGAAAATCGAACTTCAAATCATAACATATGGATCAGCCTTCGGGAGTTTCAAGTACAACACCAGCGCCCGAACACCGATCGTTTGATGCACCGTCGGTATAAAGCTTACAGACGTATTCGGGGGATTCACTGGTTTCGGGCAAGTCCTCTGGAATGGTAAATTCAGCTATGAAATCGGCTAGGAATTGTCCTTGTATGGCCCGTCTTGGAGTGTAAGTAATGTCAAACTGGCTCAATTCGATGTTCCACTTGAGTAACCTACCAGACGTCTCAGGCTGCGAAAGGACCTGTCGTAACGGCTGGTCGGTATAAACAGTAATGGGATGTGCCTGGAAATACGGTCGGAGTTTTCTTGATGCAATAACAAGGCAATAAGCCAACTTCTCAAATTTCGGATAATTCCTTTCGGCCCAGTCAATCGCTTGCTGACGTAGTATACTGGCTTCTGTATCTTGTCTTCTTCTCGAATTAATGCAGCGCTGATAGTGTTTTCCGATATCACCAAATATACGAACAACTTCTCATGATCAATGGGCTTCGACAGGATAAGTGGTGTGGATAGATGTTGGACTAGTGCTTGGAAAGCGCCCTCACACTCCATGGTCCATTCAAAGTTTCGTTTCCCTTTTCGGATCAGATCGAAGAAGGGAATACATTTGTCAGTGGACTTTGAAATGAACCTGCTCAATGCTGCTACTTTTCCATTGAGACTCTGAACTTGTTTTATGGTTTTCGGAGTTTCAAGATTTCTGATAGCCCAGAATTTTTCAGGATTAGCTTCGATCCCTCGAGCGTTGACGATGAATCCAAGGAATTTTCTGGATGCAACTCCAAAATGACATTTCAATGGATTTAGCTTCATTTTTTATTCTCGAAGTATGTTGAACATGGTTTCCAGGTCTTTAACATGGTCGGTGGAGAGTCGTGACTTCACAAGCATGTCGTCTACATATACTTCCATTGTTTTCCCGATTTGGTTGGCGAACATCCGATTGACCAATCGTTGATAAGTAGCCACGGCATTCTTGAGTCCGAATGGCATAACTTTGTAACAGTAAAGTCCCAGATTGGTTACGAAGCTGGTATGTTCTTGATCGGGTAAATGCATCGGTATCTGATTGTAGCCAGAATACGCGTCCATGAAAGATAAGAGTTCATGCCCAACTGTCGAATCTACTAGCTGATCAATTCTGGGAAGCGGGAAACTGTCTTTGGGACACGATTTATTCAGATCGGAATAATCGACACATGTTCTCCACTTTCCGTTCGGCTTTCGGACGAGCATGGGATTCGACACCCATTCAGGATATAGTGCATCTCGAATGAACCTGTTCGCTTTAAGCTTTTCTACTTCATCTTTAAGGGCGGCAGATCTCTCTGGATCCATACCATGCCATTTCTGTTTGACAGGGACATGCCGCGGGTCAATATTCAGAGTGTGGCTCGCGATGTCCGGCGAGATCCCACACATGTCGGAATGCTTCCAGGCGAGCACATCAAGATTTGCCCATAGAAATTCAACCAATTCCTCTTGAGTTTGTTGGCTTAGCTGAGATCCAATCTTTATCATCTTCGAATCATCATCATTGTCAATTGGGACATCGATTGTCAGTTCGGTCGGGGATGCTTGACTTTCTTTAGATTCTCCTTCGTCTTCAGTTTCTCTTAGGAAAAGATCCTTGAGGAATTGGTTGGGGTGCCCGGGCCTAGGCCCGGGCGTTAATTGTCAATTATCAGTAAAGCGGACGCAGAAAGATTCCTCCACGCCCTTTCCTTTCTCCTTTCGCTGCGCCTCTCGCAACTCAGCAACATAACAGGCTCTGGCAGTAGCCTGATCTCCCTGAATGATTCCCACTCCATGATCAGTGGGAAACTTTAAAGTCAAACACCACGGGGCGATGGCTGCCCTGAATTCGGCGAGGGCCGGTCGGCCCAAGAAAGCATTGTCAGGGGAGTCTATGTCCAAAACAATGAACTGTAACATCCGTACTCTCCGACGTTCTCCAACTCCCAATTCTACTGGCAGTTCCACCATTCCAGTGGGTATAGTAGCACTTCCGTTGAAACCATGGATTCGGGATTGACAAGGCTTCAAGTCCGTGGCTTCCATTCTCATTTGATCATAGGCTCGTTTAAACAAAATATTCACAGAGCTTCCACTATCAACTAAGATCCTCTTCATCCAAGCGGGACCTACTTGAGCTGAGATGACTAGTGGATCGATAGTGGGGGCTTCGACTTTATCAACGTCTCTGTTCCTGAATACGATGTCATCTGTCATCGTCTTCTGTTGTTTGGCCGGAGCCCCTTCATCAAAACTACTATAACACTCGAAGTCCGCATGCCTGATAGAGCTGGCATATGACTCCATTTCCTTCCAGCTCCGGTCTGCTGGATGAGGACCACTACTTATTGTATTAATAACCAACCTCCCGCTAGTTTGAGCGGGTTCCTCCTGTCTTTCCTGATTCGGCGCACGATTCTGATTTGATGGGCCCGCACCACCAGACTGCGGCGCCCGCACATACTGATCCAACTTCCGTTCACGTATCAATTTTTCAATGAGGTCTTGTAAGTGACGACACTCATTGGTGTTGTGGCCATATCTTTCGTGGAACCTGCAAAACTTTCATGTCTGGATTTGTCTTTCAGTTGGTGGCTTTGGAGCAGGTTTCTTGTATTGCATGGTATTGCAGGTTTGCAAATACACATTTTCCAGCGACGTATTCAATGGAGTGTAATTATCGTACATGGAAGCTCTACGCCGTGGACCACGATTCTGGTCGCATTTTTTGTTTTGATTTCCATTATTCCTCTGTTGATTCTGTTTATTTTGTACGTTCGATTGTACTTTTCCAGAACTATCTCTGGACTGTTTGACAGCGATGTTACTCTGGATTCCTTCGATGTTGGGTCCTGCGTCATCCTGCTTCCTAGACTGTTTCGCATCCTCCCTTCTCAAGAATTGGGCTGCCTTGGAGTAGAAACGGTCCAATGACGCAGGTGGTTTTCCAGCTAACCAATTTTTGAACTCGAAATCAGCATCAATCCCCTTAGTCAACGCCATCAGGATAGAGTTATCATTGGGATTGCTTATTTCTGCACACGCAGCATGGAATCGCTCCAAGTAACGTCTAAGTGTTTCTATGGGGGCTTGTGTAACACTAGACAGGGTGTTAACGTCTTTAGGCCTTGCCACGTGCATACGGAATTGTTCAACAAACTTGGTAGCCATCTGGTCAAAGCTAGAGATAGATCGTGGTGGCAAACGAGTAAACCACATTAGCGATGCCCCTAGGGAAATAGGGAAACTACGGCACTTTACTGCATCATCAGCTCTCGCAGCATTCATCAGCCATTCGTACTTCAGGATGTGTTGATTGGGGTTGGAACTCCCTTCGTAGACCGGCAAAGTTGGCATCCTGAAGCGCCGAGGTGGTTCAGCATATAGTATGTCATCGGTGAAAGGGGTATGACTCTGGGAGATTCCCCAGTCGTCATTAGAGAGACCCTGACTTTCACGGATCATTTGGCGAATCATTGTTGGTACATCCGGCATTCAGATATTAGGAGAACGTTGTGCCAAGGTGTGGTCGGGTTCCACAGCGTAAGTCTGGACTGGACGCGGTCGACGGTCCGTGCCTCGCCTTCCTGGTTCAACATTCTCAGGGACATAAGGCTATGGAGTATGCTCTCGCTGGCTTCGATGAGGATCAGTTCGGTTTCCAGCATCAACCCCTTGTTCGGTAGTGGTGTTGGTAGCAATGTTGCCTGTGACATGATAAGGGGTAGCACCTCCTCGGGATGACGGTCCTGTATGATGACTAGCGGATGGTCCAGTTCTGGGTTGCCCAAGATTTGAAGTAGGTTGGTATCCTGTGGCTTGGGTGTAGCTTACATCCAGCCGTGGGCGTGTGGATCTGTGATGACCGTCAGATGAGGCTGAACTCTCTGTGGAAGAATAAGAACCTTGGTCTCTTCTGGATCTTCTTCGCCTTTGGCGATTTAGCTGATTAGGAGATGGAGGCAATTGCGTGGGATTCTGCCTGTTCCGTCCTCCCTGATCAATAGCTGTAGAGGTAGTCCGTGTACTTACCATGGTGAATTGGTGAAAATCCTTTCCTAGACCTGATGCAGATCTGAATAGAATGGAAGGGCTTCAAAGTTCTAGATCTGGATCTTCTTCTTGGATTTATGCAATCCGATATAGATAGGAGATCCAAAGAGCAGAAGAAAAAATGGGTTTTTCTCAGCGAAAGAACCAAAGTGTTTGTACAAAAATTAGGCACAACACTCTTCGGAATTTTTTGAAGAGATAAAATGAAGAAATTAAATGGAAAAAGAGGATTATCTAACAAAAACTCCAAATTTCAGATATGAAAATAATTGAAATGCAAGGAGACACAAGAATTTAGAGTGGTTCGGCGTATCGCCTACATCCACTATGAAGTTGATAGCTTTATTGAACTTTCTTTGAAGATTACAAGTGAATTCGATGAATTACAGCAGATAATGATGATTTACAGCAGTGAATTTCGTTATTGGCAGCAACTATGGAGTTTAGATCTGGATCCGGCAGAGTCTGGGCGTTGGAGAATTCAAAAAAGAAGAAGAACCCCTTTTCTGTCAGCTTTGGGGGTCTATTTATAGGTGTAGGAGGTTGATATTTCGCTCAGATCTCAGAAGACCCTCTCTGGCACGTGACCAGGCCCGCGCGCCCAAGCCCGTGAAGTTTCGGTCCGATCCGTGATCGATACGAACAGATTTCGTATCGATCAAGATTTCATCCAATGGAGTCGAAATTTGGCGTGGAAATTCTTTAGCATGCACGTAGTCTTCTGTGAAAATTTCATAGTATTTGGACTTGTAGATTAGGAGATATGATCGATACGAATTGGGATCTTCGGTTGGCTGTTTTGTTCGACTCGCTCTTATTCGACTCGCTCTTCGACTCGACCACTTCGAATGGGTTCAGCAGCAGTCCCCTTCGTATCGAGGCATTTGTGTTGTTTTGTTCGAATCGATAGGAGGTGGCCTTATTCGTATCGATGATATTGTTTTGTTTGCATCGATGGAGGTAGAAGTCTTCGGATGGATACGAAGTGGAGCGAGTCGAAATGTGGCTCTCTGATGGAGTCGAACTAGATGGAGTCGAACAGTGGTCCTGCGAAGGAGTCAAACTAGATGGAGTCGAATTGTTGTTTTCTGAAGGATGCGGAGCGAGTCGAAGTAGGCACTTCTGATGGATGCGAAGCGGAGCGAGTCGAAGTGGAGTGAGTCGAACAGAGGTTGGTTTTCACCCAAATTTGCATCGATCGTAACTTGAGCATACGAACTCGGATAGACTTGAAATTTGGAACTTTGACTCTTATAGCTTATCTTGTCATTTCAAACCAGTTTTAGCTCGATCCGGACTCGGACAAAATTCGTCGATTTCCATAGTGAGCCTGTGTATAACCGATCTCTAGGACGGACCGTCATTGGTTACTAGTCAGTTCCTTGGTGTTACGGCCTTACCAAAAGGCGGGATAACAGTTATTAAGCGAGCTCGCTCAATTTATATGCAATTTCAGAACCAAAATCTAGCCAAATGGTCTTCTTGTACCTGTACTTACTCAATTTAAACACATAAGTACCAAAAACATGAAATTAAATAACATTTCATCCATTTAAATAGTTAAACAAATACTTTGTATAACTAAACATGTAAAACATGTATTTTTTTGAATGTATACACAAATACAAGGTTCAAACATTCAATTATTAACTCCCAATCAACTTATATATCATTAATTCCATTTCAAATGACCTACATACTATTAACCCGCCTTTTGGCAAGGCCGTAGACAGGCGTATTTAACTAAATCGATTGCTCGGATATCGAGGCTGAAATACAACAGGTTTGACTCGACTTCATGGATACATGATCAATTGCGGACGATAAACATGATTATGAAGCCGGGATTTGGCATAGTCGATGGACAATAGGCGTGGGATACTTGGAAACGAGTTTCGACAAAAGTCGAGTCGTTTCGGATTGCTTGGAGTTTTCGAGTCACAATTCGATTTACTTCAAATTTTCATGGTGTTTGATTCAATTCAGAGTGGCCTTTACTTCGGGTCAATCGAATTGGCGTGTTTTAGAGGGATCGATGCTTTAGTGCTTCGGGTCATCATCCTCCAAACTTCGGGTCGGTGGAATAAAAGGAGCGACATGCTTCTTAGAGGGATCGGCTATTACAAAGGGGTCGGCATTCATGGAACTTCGGGTCGGTAGCCATGAATATTGGGATCGACATTCGTACTTCTTCGGGTCGGCAAAGAAAGGGGTCGGCGTATCGAGTTGAGGTCGGAATAGTTGGAATACTTTGGGTCGGTGTTGGTAACTCCCCGAGTCGGCATCAGGTCGGGTCGACATTTCATGGGTTTGGCATTTATGCTATCTCCAGGTCGGCTTGCTCGATACTTCGGGCCGGCAACTTGGAAAGGGGTGGCATGTTGGAGTCTTAGAATCAGCATATGGAATAGGGTCGGCGTTGAGGAAGGACTCGGGTCGGCATCTGTTTCTACTTCGGGTCGGTGAGCCACATGTTTTGGGTCGAATGTAGTATCTCCTCGGGTCGGCGATAGGAAACTAGGTCGGTGCAAAAGCAAGGGGTCGGCAATCATCTTGCTTCGAGTCGAATGGCGTTTTACTTCGAGTCATATATATGTTTACTTCGAGTCATTCCCGGGGAAACATTTGATCGACATGTTATGAACTCGGGGTCGGCGGTGGTGATAAATTTGGGTTCAGCTATGGTCTTGGTGGGCCCGGATCACTTGGGAAGCGTAGTAACTCGGGTTTAGCATATAAATACAGCACGCGGGGCTTCAGAAAAAGGGATCTTCATTCTATTTCAATTCATCTTCTCCACTAAGGATACCCTGCCATTATTGTTTTAAAAACTCCGGATTTTAACTGTAATTAATTCTGATATTAATAAAAAGGAAATTTCTGGAGTGGACGTAGGCCAGAGTCAGCAGAACCACTATAAATCCTCTGTTATTACTACTTTCTTTCTAATTTTGATTGTTCTTCATATTTATACTCTATATACACTCTATCCGTTACCTGTGAATTGGTGCTTTCAACGGTGTTTGGGTGTTACTGACCAATTTTGGCGCCAACATTTTGGTGCTTTCATTGAGAAAGCTAGCACTCAGGGATTCTAAAGCTTGGATTTTGGATTTGAAGACTTAGAGACTCAGATTCTAGAGATTATTGCAAAGCAAACGACAAGGAGACAGAGGGCGGAAAAGTGTTAGCAAGAAGGAAGTCAGGAGGCTTCCTTTGGAGCAAACCAAGCCTCAATCTATATTACTAGAGATGAGATGGAAAAAATGCTGAAAAGGCGGGAGGACATGATACAGAACCTACTCCAACAGATTGGACAGGTTGGAACACAAAGTCAAGGGAATGGACCAACCGCAGCTGCTGGTAATGCAAAACAAGGAACCAGAGCTGCAGAAGTCTCCGGAGGCCAAAACAAGAACCAGAATGGGGAGATTGAAGGAAATCATAAAGGCATGGGGCAGAGCCCCGGGATTGGATACTTGAAGAGCTATGAATGAAGTTCAACGAGCTGGGACCAACGTGAATGTGAATGACCAACATGAAGAGTACTACCCAGAGTACCTCCAGGACATGGGGGCAGGGTGGAGATGCAAATAGGGGACCACCCCCATATGGAGACGAGCGGATGGCTGGATTATTAAGAAGGATTATGAGAGAGGGGCTACCAAACAGAGGCTTGGAGGAAGTCAGTCGGATTCTGTTCACTCCAAATATCAGAAACGCAAGGAACCCTCCAGAATTCAAATTTCCAACACTGGAGGCTTATGATGGGAAGTCAGACCCAACGATGCATGTGACTAGATACATCAGACATATGGAAGTGCTGGGGGCATCTGAAGAGGTGATGGCAAGATATTTCCCTCTATACTTGATAGATTTGGCTGCACTCTGGTTCAAGCAGCTAGAGAATGGATCAATCAAGACGTGGGGTGAGCTAGTGGAATGCTTCATGAGACAGTTCAAGGTTCATGTGATGCGATCCAAGAATGTGATGACGTTGGCATCAATGAAGCAGAGGACCGGAGAGTCCGTGAGTGGTTTTCTGATGCGGTTCAATGCAGCCGTAGCTTCGGTAGATCGCCCGGATCCATCAATGATTATTGATGGCGGCGATAGTAGGGATTGCAGAAGGCACTGAGTTTAAGGATTCATTATCAAGGGATCCACCACAGGATCTTGGAGAGTTCTATCATGAAGCGGAAAGATTCATTCAGTTAGAGGTTTCACGCGTCGAGAGGCAGGAGATAAACACCATGCAAGGCGAAGGAACATCTGATGAAAGACGAGGAATGGATAAAGGAAAGCGCAAGCAGGATGATGGGATAGTGGTTCTGACAAATGGAGGAGAGGTCGGGAACCCAAATTCGTGACGTATGCGGACTTGACAAATAATCTAGAACAGATTTACTTGGACACTCGGGGACAGCTCCCCTATCGGAAACCACCCAGGAGGGATCCCACAGAACGGGAACGCAGGAGTGGGAAGTGCTGCCTATTCCATGAGCTGGAAGGGCATACCATGGATGAATGCTGCCACTTGAAGGACATGGTGGAGGAGCATGTTAGAAGTGGCAGATTGCCACAGTATGTGAGGGACCGGATGAGAGCGGTAGAACACGAGCAACTACCGCTTGGATCAAACAGGAATGACCCTGGATTGGGGTCACAACTCGTCATCCATGGATCGTGTTGCAAGGGCCGAGTTCAGGATTTGGACTCTGGTCATCAAATAATATTTTCTGATTTTGTTTTAAAAAATAAATAGCAACTATGCCACTTACACATGTAAGGGAACCAGAGCGATTCCCAGGCATGCTCTGAGATGGTAATAGGCTGCTTTGCCCGGAGAGGCAGCACTTTTTTTTTCTGTTTTTCTTATTGGACATTTGGAACTTGGATTTAATAAATGAATTTGTACTTTATGAAACAAATCCCTAATCAGAGAGTTATGGGACGAACATTGGAAGTCGGTTGGAAATTAATCGCTTTATGTTCAGGGACACTGAACCAGAGTGCAGGGAGCGACACCACTTTGCCGTAGAGCAACGGGATCGGCTCGCTCGTCGTTGTTTCCCCTTTGCCAAAGAGTGATAGGATGGGATCCAGCAAGAGCCCGGAGAGGCTATAATCGATCTAGGACTTAGGCCATGGATTATTGGACCCGACGAGGCCACGGTTTTCGATTTGGACCCGGCGAGGTCCCGAATTTGGATTACGAGACCCGAAAAAGTCTTGGGCTTGGATAAAAGCAATCTGGAGAGGTCATGGATTATATTAATGGATTTGGAATGAATTCGGAATTGGATAAGGAATCGGAACAGTCGTGGAGTTGACTATCGGATTTGGATGGAATGCTTGATAATGGATGTAACATGGACTTTGGATATCGGATTTAAGGATATTCAAAACACACCTTCCAATAGCAAAGCATGTTTTGGGAGGCAAATGTTAACTCGCCTTTTGGCAAGGCTGTAGATAGGTGGATTTAACTAAATCGATTGCCCGGTTATTGAGGCTGAAATACAACAGGTTTGACTCAACTTGAAGGATACACGATCAATCACGGACGATAAACATGATTATGAAGCTTGGATTCGGCATAGTCGATGGACAAAAGGTGTGGGATACTTGAAAAACAAGTTTCGACATAAGTCGAGTCGTTTCGGATTGCTTGGAGTTTGCTTCGAGTCACACTTCGATTTACTTCGAGTTTTCATGGTGTTTGCTTCGAGTCAGATTGACCTTTACTTCGGGTCAATCGGGTTGGCGTGTTTCCGAGGGATCGGTGCTTTGTGCTTCGGGTCAGCATCCTCCAAACTTCGGGTCGATGGAGTAAAAGGAGTGGCATGCATCTTGAAGGGATCGGTTATTGCAAAGAGGTCGGTATTCATGTAACTTCAGGTCAGCAGCCATGAATCTTGGGATCGGCATTCGTACTTCTTCAGGTCGGCAAAGAAAGGGGTCGGCGTATCGAGTTGAGGTCGGAATAGTTGGAATACTTCGGGTCAGTGTTGGTAACTCCCCAGATCGGCATCGGGTTAGCTCGGCAGTTCATGGGTTCGGCATTTATGCTATCTCTGGGTCGGCTTGCTCGATACTCTAGGTCGGCGGCTTAGAAAGGGGTCGGCATGTTAGAGTCTTGGGATCGGCATATGGAATGGGGTCGGCGTTGAGGAAGGACTCGGGTCCGCATCTGTTTCTACTTCGGGCCGGCGAGCCATATGTTTCGCGTCGAATGTAGTATCTCCTCGGGTCGACGATAGGAAACTAGGTCGGTGCAAAAGCAAGGGGTCAGTAATCATCTTGCTTCGAGTTGAATGGCGTTTTACTTCAAGTCATATATATGTTTACTTCGAGTCATTCCCGCGGAAACATCGAATAAGCATGTTATGAACTCGGGGTCGTTAGTGGTGATAAATTTGGGTTTAGTTATGGTCTTGATGGGCTTGGATTACTTAGAAAGCCCAGTAACTCGGGTTTTGCGTATAAATACAGCAGGCAGGGCTTCAGAAAAAGTGATCTTCATTCGATTTCCCTTCATCTTCTCCACTAAGGCTACTCTGCCGTTATTGTTTTAAAAACTCCGGATTGTAACTGTAATTGATTCTGATACTGGTGAAAAGAAAATTTATGGAGTGGACGTAGGCCAGAGTCAGCCGAACCATTATAAATCCTCTGTTATTACTACTTTCTTTTTAATTTTGATTGTTCTTCATATTTATACTCTCTACATACACTATATCTGTTACCTGTGACTATGAATTGGTGCTTTCAACGGCGTGTGGGTGTTAGTGACCAATTTTGGTGCCAACACATACCATTCGTTTGCTTTATTTATATCTATCACTTCCAATCAATTCACAAAACAATACATTGCATTAGCTTTATATTCACATTCTCATTATACTTCGGAATCATTCCATTTTAAATTGATACGCAATCAATCTATCTTAGTTTCATTCACTTGTATTCATTCTAAATTCACGTCCAATCTATATTATGTGACATTTCATTTGCACGCCAATTCATTTACGTGCCATTCCATAAACATTTCTTAAGTTTATAAATTAATGCCATACAACCATTTATTTTAAATATTATTCCATACTTAAGTTCAAGTTTTATGAAGCATCATTCCAAAATCATCTTTCATTTATTCACACTTGGGTTGAATTTTTATTTTGTAATCAAGTTCGTATTCGATTTATTCAAATTCAACACAACTTATATCCAATTTTATTCAAATCAAATTCCATTCTCATTCACTAATTAATTTAATTAGTTCATTCACTTAATCTACTTCAATATTCAATCCAAAAATTAACTTACCTAATTAGTTTTTTTTTATTTTACAATTCTACATCTGATTTTTATACCAAAAATCACTTTACTTGGTTCGACTTGAGTTCAAATTTATTTTCTAATCCAAGTTGGATTTCCATTTCTTTACAAAATATCAAATCATTTTGGTTTTCCATTCCATTTCTTACTTTAATAAGTTGTACCACTTATTATTCCCGATTTTATAAATTCGATATTCAAGTTTATTCCATCCAAATTTTATAACTTATAGTTATATAATCATTTGACAATCCAAATTTTATATTCAATTCAATTCGATACGGTTTCAAATCCAATCCAATTTTATTTTACTTAGCTTAAGTTAAATTTTAATTCATTCCATTCATTTACCAGCTCAATCCATTTAACTAGCTTAAGTTAAATTTTTAATTTCATATTGAAAATCACTAGGTTATAAGTTATCAAAACTGAATTTATAAAGTTATCAAAACTTTTTCTTTATCAAAACAAAAGGTATCTCGTAAGACTGAGTCGCAAATAAATACCGACAAGGTTTTTACCTTACGATAACCAAAACATTTCATATCAAATTCTCTTGTATTATAATAGTGTCAATCACACAAATAATATTAAAATAGCTGAAATTGTTATATTTTAAATTCCAGCATACACCTTGTAATACAAGGCTTTCTACAATAGAAAATGGTAGGCACGTATTGGATTTTGGATTTCCATACAAATGACTAGGTAAAGGGACTACTTTTCCGAAACTCGGTACACCTCTAGAGGGATGTACCTAGGGTCCAAATACTAGGCGCCTAAACCAACACAAGATCGGCCTACCCATACCTGGATAGTACCGAATATGTCATCACTCCGGTCGTTACCGACCTAAAATTCGTCGCCATAAGCATACACAAAATTAATCAGATACACGATTCATAGCGTGTAAAGATATATCTAGAAGAGTGATGACATCTCCTAATGGGAGCGACCCATTTTAGCCTTGCTGCTTCTATCCCTATTTTAGTCATTTTTCGGAGAGTGAGGCCAAAAAGGTATCGATTACCTTTCACATATCATATCATCTTTTAATGCCACATTGCCATTTCCATTGACTACTAATTTCCTTCCACAAAAATACAACCCTTGAGCTCGTACGTCTCAAGGAAGGGTGTTAAGCTAAGAGAAGTTTCCTTCTCCACCACCAAACAGATGTACGTTTGTAAAAACCAATGTTCGTAATCATAGAAATGCAATGTCAGGCACTCGTCCATACATGTTGTCCAGGAATAGGACAAACCGAATGTACTTTCCTACCACATCCTGTTGGAAAATTCCTAGGATTAGTAGTGAATAGTCCTTGCATTAGATATTTATTAACGAAGAGACTACTACTACTGGATGTAAATTGGGATTTTACCCCCAAATGATCAACAAGCAGTCCTTCACTATAAAAATCCTAAATATCAATATCACCGACCAACCTGCATAATCGTCGTATAAATGTTGGTCCAAAGTGGTTTTCAGATAAATCTGATCCCGTTCTCTTCGCACCAACAATGCAAAAGCGTTTCTCAACCTCACGCAGAAACTAAGTCTCATATTCTTATCACGTCTCCAACTTTCAACTTGCTATCCTTCGGCCAAGAAGGAAGCTCGATAGATTGGAGTAATCACTCTGCACTACACGAATCAACATTCTCAACACAAACGATAATCAAGCCTACACAGTCAGTTACGTACTAAGTGTACGACTAATTAGTTCCCACATCAAGTCGAGAAATTAAAATGGCCAAATTTGATAGTCGGTTATTTAACAATCAAAGCAACAAACAAAATCTAGCACTTGAGTAATCACTAGGCCTGATTTCATTAATCGTTTATAATTCAAAACACTTCCCAATTATTCACTTCAAAATATCTTTAAAAAGATACTATTCACAACCATTTCACTTATTGGATATTTGGAAAACATTTTCCTATATTTATTTAATTTTCAAACCATTTAAATTCCTTTTATATACTATCACTTTCCAAAATATCCATTTTATTTAAAGGATTATTCACTGTCCAAAATCGTGAATATAATTCCTTTAATAAACTCATTGATTCTAAATATTTAATTTAAAGAATTATTCACTGTCCAAAATCATGAATATAATTCCTTTACCAAATTCATACTTCTACACATTTAATTTAAAGGATTATTCACTATCCAAAATCGTGAATATAATTCCTTTAATTAATTTGAATATTTAACTTATCAAATTAAATTGATTTCGGATTTATAAAACAATGTTTATAAATTCCAATTATATTTTATGAACTTCCATATACAAAATTCCTTTACTAACAAATTCCATTTCTATCTCATTTATAAGTCAAAATCCAATTATAAGTAAATTTACTTATAAATCTCTTTATTTACAAGTTCATTCTTTTGTAATCTATTTATAAAGCCCATTCTAAATTCATTTCTAAATTTCAATTGCAAATCCATTTACAAATTTGATTACAAATCCATTTCTTATATTTATAAACACCGTTTATAATTCCATTACTTTTATTTATAAAATATCAATTTTATAAATCTTAAATATAAACCATTTATAATAAGTTCAAAATTCCCAATTTAACTTATTTCACAAAAAAGCTAACTTCATATTTCAAAAATCATATTTTGCTTATATTTCACAAAATTATAATTTTTATAACGTAAAAATTATAACTTTTTATTTATTAAAATAAATCCATTTCTTTAATCATTCAAGAATTTATTAAAACATAAATATTTTCAAAATCACTTTGAAAACCTTTTCAATATGAAATCATTATTTTAAAATTTGAAATATACAAAATATGGCCCAATGCTGTAGAAGTACTAAATAAGTGAATTCACATCAATCATATCAATCATAGCATCCAAACGTCATATATCCCATGATAACAGCATATATAACAATATCTGTAAATAAAATCAATACAAGCGAGGAATCCAGTTGGATCCCTCCAACCTGTCACCTATAACAAATATACATATGAGAAAATATGTACAATGTCCGCTTCGAGGCAGACGCGCGTACAAAGGGTCATCCGCTCATACACGGGAACGTATAGGGTCGCATCCGCTAAAATATGCAGGAATATATCCAAACCAACCTATATATATATATATAAATATATATATATATCATATATCATCCAAACAATCATCAATCATGCTAAATAAATTTATTCTCACTTATATAAAAATATAAGCGAGTCAAAAAGAGTGAGTTGTACTCACTTTGCTTTCCAGTCGTTGTTGCAGCGATTTATTTCGATTAAAATTAAACGAGCGTTTAATTTTAACCAAAATTTTCACTAGTTCAAATAAATCCCAATCTAGCTCTAACATGTAATGCTCGTCAATACGAACCCAACGCAACTTGTTTCGTCCAATTTTGACCTCGTATGAAGAAGTTACACGATTTATAAGATTAAATGAATTTTAAATAATATAAATTACAACTTTCATTTTTATTTTTTAACCTTTGCAAATCTTGGCCGTTCGTTTTCAACAATCAGATCTCGGCCGCATTTTTCCTCCTTCTTCATTGCGTTCAACTTTGTTCGCAAACAAACCTAACATCACGTTCGTCTTGCCATCGCCGCTCCACCTACGTTCATCTCCACGTTGATCAGACACCACCATGACGTGCGCCATTCTCCGCTCTCCCTCTGGCCTTCGATCGCACCCCCAGATCGCCACCATTGGCTAGAAAATGGCCCACAAACGCAACATGGACGGAGCCAAAATTCCGTCCATCCACTTTGTTTCAGTCGATCATAGCCGTTGAGATTATAGAGCTTGGCGAGCTTTACAATATTGTAGTTGAAAGATTTCGATGGATTGATCAGAAATCGAGGAAGAAAATAGGCTATTTTTGGCCATTAATAAGGAGGTGGCGGCTGAAATAAACCCTAGAGTTTTGTGAACCAATGAAAAACATCGAGAGTCTTTTATAGAAAATTTTCGCGCACTATTCATCTGAAATTTTTTGAACTCTAAACGAAGAGTGCCGCCTGGCGTTTATAATGTTTTACTCCTATTCCGAACACAATGGAATATATATCGGAGGCCAATTCCATCGTATTTGGAAGATATGTTTTCAAATTGACTAATTTTAAATTGAAATTACTTCAATAAATTTTTACGTGTTTCAGCTTCCCACGATCAAATCGTAAGCCCGATTGACACGAAATTTGAAATCCTATAATAATTCACTATTACAGATCCAATGAAACTGATTTTGTCGAAATCCGAGATAGTGTCAAAAATGACTATTTTTACGCGTTAATTAAATATTAAAATTTCCACTTCTGTAAATTAACTTTTAATTCAATTTTAAAAGTTTACTAATTATATTCTAACTCAAATATAATTTAAAACGACTTTATTATTCATTTTCATTCTTATAAAATAAAATTTCCAATTATTTACACAATTTTAAATATTAAATTAACAATTTAATTATCCAAATAAATCACTATATTTGAAATATAAGTTATTCAACTTACAAAATTTATTTTTGAACATTTAAAATCAATTAAATATTCTAAACTCAAACGACTGAAAAACTGGATCGTTACATTCTTCCCCTCTTAAAAGAATTTCGTCCCCGAAATTACTAAGTAAGAAAAGATGCTACAACTCCATTTACCTTCAAAACAATTTAGTTGAAATAGATTATCAATTCTTTTAAGTGTTTAACATTCCAAAATCAATTAGCCACAACTTCGTTATTACACGTTTATAAAAACTTTTCTTAAGTTTCGAATTTCATATGTAGTTATTTACTAATATCATTCCATAAATCAACTAACATCATTTCAATTTATAACTAAAAACTTAACTTTTACTTATCAAAAAAAATTCCCAATTTTCCCAAAAATTTTCTAACGCCTTAAATTTTCAAAGAAATTCGCCATAGCCTCCTTTGCGCGGTTCGATCCAAAAATCACAATATATATATATATATATATCACAAATATGCATCTCATCTTCGAGGATGAGACATCCCGTAGCGAAAAATATAAAAGTACGATATGTAATCCGATATATGTACCTTATATATTATTAGCGAGCATATACGGCTAATATAGCACGAAAGCGAGCTCCAAATGCGAAGCAAACGCCATCCGCACCTACTAAACACTCAACAATCAAATGAGAACACATATATGGAAAGCAATATCAATATACAACATATACAACACATACTATACAACAATTATGTGGAAGGGAAATACATGCAAAGAAAGAAGCCATCAATAACTAACATCCATCCAATATAACAAAATCAATTATACATTCAATTCTTATTACACTACTTGAATTAGTTTTCAATTTATTCTCATTCAATTATATTCGATTGATTTACGCATTCAATTAGCTTACATTCACTTATTTACATTCAAGTTAGTTTACTTCCCATTCATGTTCAACAGCATCTCAATATTTACTTAGTTTATCTTCATTTAAATACTAATATCATTTAGAAACCATTTCATAAGTTTATAAACATCTTATTCCACTCTTCTTAAGTTTATTTTACTTTGAAACTTAAGTTAATTTCCATTTCCGAGTTCCATTACCAAATTTAGTTAAGCTTGCTTAACATTTTATACACACCTATTTGTTTTTTTTTCACTTCCTTAAGTTCATTTCTAAATTTATTTTTCTTATTTAGATTTATAATAATAACAACCTTTATTATTTAAACACAACAAATAACAAATGATAATAATCAACTATTACCATTTATTAACAATCAATTAATATATATACTACTATATAAAATATAATCAAGGTAAAATTATTTCATTTACCCAATTTCAAAAACAATATTGTGTCTAATCACCATGTTCAAGTGTTTAGAGATCCCTATCGATAACGTTAGCAAGACACAACGATCAGAAGCCATAAGCCACTCAACAGCTCAATCAACACAATATAAAATATTTTTATATCACTAGCAAATATGCGCTCATATATACAATACAGTCAAACTCAATCTAGGGCTCTACTGACCCTATCTATACTGAGTACACATCAAAGCCTAGGAAATTACTAAACCTAAGCTCTGTACCATGCTGTGACGACCAGCAATCGGCACCTTCTGAATCCGACAATAAATCATACATGTCCGACTTAGAACACACCGATTGCAGATGATCATGAGGAAGAAAAGAGAGGTGAGAAGAAAGAGAGAAGAAAGAAGAAGAGAAGAGAAGAAGAAGAGAGAGAAACAAAACCAAAATAATACAGAATCTCACATTGCAGCGGAATAAAGTATAATATAGATCAATAATCTTTCAAAGAGAAACTGTAATCTACATAAATCAATATCAGAGTACAAAATAGGTAATCATTAGCTTGGACGGTTATAATAGCCTGTCCTCACAGATGGTGTAAATTTACAACAACAACAATGTAATGCAGTGGAAAAATAAACAAGTACGTGTATACGACATGAAGATCTCCAGCTCGCTTGTGGAAGCTCCAAAAGCAACAAATCTGAACCTGCAAATATACTCGGTCTGACCCGATCATTGAAAGGAAAGAACTCCCAGATCAGTCTGGTAAACCAGCGTGAGAAAAACACATCTCAACTGAATTTATAAAGTTATCAAAACTTTTACTTTATCAAAACAAAAGGTATCTCGTAAGACCGAGTCACAAATAAATACCGACAAGGTTTTTACCTTACGATAACCAAAACACTTCATATCAAATTCTCTTATGTTAAAATGGTGTCTATTATACAAATAATATTAAAATAGCTGAAATTGTTACATTATTAAATTCTAACATACACCTTGTAATACAAGGCTTTCTAAAATAGAAAATGGATTTTGGATTTCCATACAAATGACTAGGTAAAGGGACTACTTTTCCGAAACTCGGTACACCTCTAGAGGGATGTACCTAGGGTCCAGATACTGGGCGCCTAAACCAAAACAAGATCGGCCTACCCATACCTGGATAGTACCGAATATGTCATCACTCCGATCGTTACCGACCTAAAATCCATGGCCACAAGCATACACAACAATAATCAGATACATGACGTCATAGCGTGTAAAGATATATCTAGAAGAGTGATGACATCTCCTAATAGGAGCGACCCATTTTAGCCTTGCTGCTTCTATCCCTATTTTAGTCATTTTCCGGGGAGTGAGGCCAAAAAGGTATCGATTACCTTTCACATATCACGTCATCTTTTAATGCCACATTGCCATTTCCGTTGACTGCTAATTGCCTTCCACAAAATACAACCTTTGAGCTCGTACATCCCAAGGAAGGGTGTTAAGCTAAGAGAAATTTCCTTCTCCGCCACCAAACAGATGTACGTTTGTAAAAAACAATGTACGTAATCATAGAAATGCAATGTCAGGCACTCGTCCATACAAGTTGTCCAAGAACAGGACAAACCGAAGGTACTTTCCTACCACATCCTGTCGGGAAATCCCTAGGATTAGTAGCGAATAGTCCTTGCATTGGATATTTCATAACGAAGAGACTACTGCTACTGGATGTATATTAGGATTTTAACCCCAAATGATAACAAGCAGTTCTTCACTATGAAAATCCTAAATATCAATATCACCGACCAACCTGCACAATCATCGTATAAATGTTGGTCCGAAGTGATTTTCAGATAAGTTTGATCCCGGTCTCTTCGCACCAACAACGCAAAAGCGTTTCTCAACCTCACACAGAAACTAAGTCTCATAGACTTATCACGTTTCCAACTTTCAACTTGCTATCCTTTGGCCAAGAAGGAAGCTCAATAGATTGGAGTAATCACTCCGCACTATACGAATCAACATTCTCAACACAAACGATAATCAAGCCTACACAGTCAGTTACGTACTAAGTGTACGACTAATTAGTTCTCACATCAAGTCGAGAAACTAAAATGGCCAAATTTGATAGTCGGTTATTTAACAATCAAAGCAACAAACAAAATCTAGCACTTGAGTAATCACTAGGCCTGATTTCATTAATCGTTTATAATTCAAAACACTTCCCAATTATTCACTTCAAAATATCTTTAAAAAGATACTATTCACAACCATTTCACTTATTGGATATTTGGAAAACATTTTCCCCTACTTATTTTATTTTCAAACCATTTAAATTCCCTTTTTATAATACCACTTTCCAAAATATCCATTTTATTTAAAGGATTATTCATTGTCCAAAATTGTGAATATAATTCTTTTAATAAATTCATTGCTTCTAAATATTTAATTTAAAGGATTATTCACTGTCCAAAATCATGAATATAATTCCTTTACCAAATTCATACTTCTGCACATTTAATTTAAAGGATTATTCAATGTCCAAATCGTAAATATAATTCCTTTAATTAATTTGCATATTTAATTTATCAAATTAAATTGATTTCGGATTTATAAAACAATGTTTATAAATTCCAACTGTATTTTATGAACTTCCATATACAAAATTCCTTTACTAACAAATTCCATTTCTATCTCATTTATAAGTCAAAATCCAATTACAAGTTAATTTACTTATAAATCTCTTTATTTACAAGTTCATTCTTTTATAATCTATTTATATAGCCGATTATAAATTCATTTCTAAATTTCAATTGCAAATCCATTTACAAATTTGATTACAAATCAGTTTCTTATATTTATAAGCACCGTTTATAATTCCACTACTTTTATTTATAAAATATCAATTTTATAAATCTTAAATATAAACCATTTATAATAAGTTCAAAATTCCCAATTTAACTTATTTCACAAAAAAGCTAACTTCATATTTCAAAAATCATATTTTGCTTATATTTCACAAAACTATAACTTTTATAATGTACAAATTATAACTTTTTATTTATTAAAATGAATCCATTTCTTTAATCATTCAAGAATTTATTAAAACATATATATTTTCAAAATCACTTTGAAAACCTTTTTAATTTGAAATCATCGTTTTAATATTTTAAATTTACAAAATATATTCGACTGGTAATAATATATCTATTCAACCAATCATCCAATAATTAATTTTAATTATTATAAAATAAAAAAGTCAACCAAATTGAGTAAGATTTACTCACCTTGATTTTTAAATCGCCAAATGCTCATTTTAGATTGACGTTCGATTTAACCAAAAATTCCAATTATCTCTAATCGACTCCAATCCAATCCCTATGTATAGTATTCGACGCCACAAGTGCAATGCAACTTGTTTCGTTCATTTTGGACCTCGTAAGAATTAAATATTGCATTTATAAGATTTTCCAATTAATAAATAAATAAATAAATTAGTCTCTAACCCATCATTAATTAAAATAATTATCTATTAAGCTAAACCTTTTTCCCCTAAAATGAGCTTCTCCTTCCCCTGTGCACGCAGTGCACATCGCCGTGCAGACACGGAGCTTCGGACCTCAATTTCCAATTCCGACGACGTCACACAACGTCTCTTTGCTAGTCATTCTCGATCCCCACCACGACCGCCTGCACGAACCATCCTTCCATGTCGCGACATAGTAGCACCCCTCTCTTTTGTCAGGTCACGACTTCTAGAATTTCGCCACACACCCCCAAAATTCGCCCACGCGAGCGCCTCTCCACCACAAACACGAATCCAAGCCCCATTTCGCCAATCGATGATCCAAAGCGCCAAAATCCCAAACCCTATCTTATTCATTTGCCAAATGTCACTGTCGATCGTGAAAAAGAGAAGCCATAACCCTCAAGAAGCACATCAATTTGAAGCCCTCTTCGAAACAGGATTTATGATGCTTGTACCATATATTTTTTCTCGAGTGGAGTTTGAGAATTTATTTTTTTGAAATTCAACATTTTTTTTAACTCTGCGAACATTTTCATTTAAAAAGAAGGGGAAGGAAAAGACAGCGTATAGGGTGGCTGAAAGGAATGGGAAAAACGGCTATAGGGGTTGACTTTAAATTTTAAAATATTATTTAATTCCAAAATATCTCGTTCCTGTAACTCGAAATCCTGAACCCCTATCGAGGCATGCCGTCTGGCATTTCTAATGCTATACCCCTATTCTGAACGCAATAGAACAAGTTTTGATCCCAATTCGATCGTATGTGAAAGATAGCTTTTTGAACCTAATTAAAATATTAAATTTTCAATATTTATTTTAACGCATTTTTTTCACATACTACCAAACGGAAAATCCAAATGCTACGGAAATTGAAACCCGATAATAATACACTATAACGGATCCAATGGAACTGGTTTTGTCGAATTCTGATATTGTGCCCTGGATCGCTATTTTAACGCGTCGATTAAATGATTTCAAAAATTTATGAAATCTCTTGAAATCTAGTTTTAAAAACTTACTAACTCAATCTAATTCAAATAGAATTTATATCAACATTTTAAATCGTTTCGATTCATATTAAGTCAAAATTTCAATTATTCACACTATTTCAATATTAAATTCACTATTCTTGAATTACGATGAATCTCTATATTTGAAATTTAAATTCATTCTATAATTTCAACCAAACTCTTCATATTCAAAAATCAATTTATATTCCAAATATAATATTTAAAACCATTTAAATGTTCAAAATCAAACGACGAAAAATCTGGGTTGTTACATTAATTGATAAAGGTATCGAATATAGTTAAAGACTTTGAAGTTGTACTATGCAATCAACTATAAATATTATTTGAATTTTGACCATTGACTAAATTCTAGATATCTCAATGGTCGACGAAGAAAGGAAATATGCAAAAATATCATTATTTCTGCATCTTTAATAGATTGGAAACTGGATTTCACCTAAATAATTTATGAGCAACCGAACTCGTGTTCAATACTATGTGTCAAGGAACTCGGTATAAAATTTAATATTCAAATTGTTTGTTATCCGGCATTTTGATCCGGCTATATTGAACTAATTGGACAAGTTAGATTCAACTGTCATCAAGGCCAAAACGTCCAGAACGAGGATTATGTGGTCTAAATATCAAGTACGGATTATAATATGAAGTCATGATCGAACGGAATTGAGAGATATGCAATGCAGAATGTTCGAATTATGGATTAAAGTTCAACGTTGAGGAGGGATCAGCTATAACCATTCTTCAACATAGGGATCGACATATTTCAGGAAGCAAGTGCAATTCATTAGAAAGCAATAAATTTCTCAAGATCCATAAGTCCAATGTATTTGAAATTTTGTGAGCAAAATATGGGGACTCTAGGGAGCCTACCCGAGGGATCGCACCTCAAAAGGATGAAATAAGAGGGATCGACCCTCTTCCCTCAATAAGGATCGGCTAAAATCAAAAGGAAGCTCACATTAAAGCAAAGATCGAGCAATAACTCAAGTTCTACTAATCCAATTGGCATGAAACTTTGAGGCTAAGCACATTACAACATGGGAAAGCTACTATAGGGATAGCACCCCTAAATTCCTTCAAAATAGAGATCGGCACTGATCCCTATTCCTTGGGATTTGGGCCATGCGATCCCTCTAATGGGTCCATATGGTTTGGAGATCTTTTTGCCAAATTTTCAGGAAGATATTTCGCCATCTTCGTCTATAAATACAGGCTTGGTTGTTCATTTTTGAGACTTTTACACTGGTAGTTGCTGTGTATTCTGTTGTAACTAAGGATTTTCATCTGATCCCTACTGTACTCAGTTTACAAAGTAATTAATAAAGCAATCTATTCAAAGTGGATGTAGGCAAACAACATCGAACCGCTATAAATCGTTGTGTTCGTGTTATTGCTTTGATTTACTGCTATTCTATTACTATTTTCCTCTGTTTTCATTTTGGATTCTTCATTTATGTCTCTTCAAAACTTCTATTAGGTGTTTGTACCAATTTTTGGTGCAAACATTGTTTAAATAGCACTAAGAGCTAAGCCCAAACCAAAGAGTCGGACTATAGTATTTGCCTACATATTTATGAATTCAACTTAATAGAATTAATTTATGAATGTTAAAGTAATATGAATGCAATATTAATTTTTATGTTTTTATTTACTTATTTATGGCTTCAAAATTAATTAAAATATTATATAAATGTTTTCTGTTGATTTAACTAAACATATGTGCTAAAATAAATATACGAATAATTTACATTTGGCATTAATTAGACTTGAATTTTGTTTGTATGAAAAGGGGGACGGTCATATGCGGATAGGATGGGGTTTGAATTATTCCTTTGATTAGATATTAGATATAGAGCAAGTGAGGAGAAAAAGTGGGCAATATACTAGATGTCTATAGTCGTTTTATGGTTATAATAGAACCATCTTCTTTCATTCTTTTCATACGTTTTTATCATATAATCTCAGCCTTCATTTAAGAGAAGTTGGAGCCTAGAACTTTACTTTGCAAACCAAGCTAGAAAGAGAAATGAGGCATAATCCGATGAAAATGTTTGCAAAAATACAGTGCATAATCAACCAATTAGATCGAAGAGGTAAATATTCCATTTAATTTATTTTGTATAAGTGTTGCTTTTGGCTCAATAAAAGAATCATGTATATAAATATAATATATATATATATCAACATATAAATAAATTTTTAATGTGCATTTTACATATATACATATATAAATTAGAAAAAAATTCAACACACATAAGTATGCATTGAATTATTTATGAAATTGTGTTAAGAATGCGCTTAAAAAAATTTAATGGGCAATACACTTAAATGCTATATATGCATGTATGCGTGTGGCTGAGATTTAATTTTTTGTGTATATATCAACCGGCTTGCATGTCTCCACCTCATCCTGAGTATGCTTATTATATTCCCACGATCTTTCCACTTTCTTTGTCATGATCTATTTCATTCAACCTTTCCATCATTATTCATTACACCTCTTCCCCACGCAATATTTTTTCATTTGCTTCAAAAAGTATCAAATCTTTCTCATTCTTCATTTCACTGTCTTCCACTAAAATCCTTTATCCTTCTTACTTATTTGTTTTCTCACTTTGTTATATTTCGATCCTAAAATAGATGGACGAAACAACTAGAAATGGGCAAAGAAGGCGACATTGTTGTGTATTCAACCCTGTCCTCCAACTCTTTTAGGTATTATTTTTACTCAAAGTCCTTTACAAAAAGTAAACAAAAGTTATATGAGGTGATTCTCCTTAGTCCTTGGTGATTTTTATTTCCCTCAAAACAACTTAAACTATGGCATATGACTGCAGCTGCATCAAATGGAAATATGTTATTTATGAATGAGTATTATGCATTGATTATACATAGCTAATGTTTATAAACGCATTCCAAATCTTCTGAAAACTTTGATTTACTCCATGGTAAATCCAGTTATCAACCATATTGTCATGTTCCTATGTCTTACACAATCTTCCCACCACCCCTATCCACTTGCCACCCACTTCTATATTAGCTGTTGGTTTTATACAAGGATTTCTATAAGTGAATATAGTGCTCCACTCTCAGCTTTACTATCAATTAATTTTATGTTCTTTTTGTATAATTCAATAATTTATGTGTGCCCAATTATTTAATGATAACCGTAGTCATACTTCAACTTCTTATATTGTACCTCTCTTGGTTATTGACAAAAAGCTACTTTGATTACTAACTATTCTTACTTCCATTACGAGTGGTAAACATGCTCTTCAAAATTTGATTCTCGATTAAATTCCTTTTATATTACCCAAGATTAACTTTCTGCTTAGTTTCTAATTATTAACTTACGCACATCATATGTTTTGGGAAATGCTTTGATTCCCAGTAACTATGATTTGCGTGGTGTTTAAATCTATGGATGTAAAACTAAACAAACATGTAATTATTATTTTTTATGGCTATTGTTCTCATCCAAATATTTCAACTTACCAAAAATATTTACATAACAAACCTCCTTTGGCTTAACGGTGGAGACAATGAGTATTCGGGAATTAATTTTGAGTTAAGAAGTTGATTTCAACTAATTCTTAAAGCTTTTTATATAGATGATTTTTTTGAGCTATTAGAATTAACGATAATAATGAACGCTTGGTCTTATTGTCTAGAGTGTTGAATCAACTTAGTTTTGAATTATTTTTACCTTTTAGAATAACTGGGTCGTTTCAGGGATTCATTAGTAACTAAAAGTTCTTTCTACTAGACCAAAACGTATATGCTTCATGTGCATCCACTTGGATGGATTTAAACTCAGTGGTCTAAATAAAATGTAGTTCATAAATCTCTCTACTAGATCAAATGATGAGATCACATTAAAAATTTGTCACTAAATTTCTGTTTTGGTTCAAAGTATAATGGTTAAATTTAATGAGTGAATATCCTTATATATTTTATTACATTTTTTCCTAAAACCTCAATATGTATGCTTTTGTAACTTTTAACTATCATAATATTTTGTGTCATGGAAGAAAAGCGTCATGAGCCTAAAGCACAATGTGAATGCATTTTGTCCCCTATGAATTTGAAAGACTAGATAAATTAGTTTCACTGCAATGGGCCGTTGATGTTCATATAAATTAAATGGATTTTTTTATTGTGTCATTACTGCTTAATTTCTTCACCGCTGCTTGGATATGTGTAAAAAGTTTGTTACATATCAATTTCATACCTCATGTAATTACTTCCCATAGTCACATCTCATTTTATCGCTTATTCCAGTACACACTAATATAAATTATATCAAATAAGCTGAACTATACAAGGGCTAAGAGGTTCAAGCATGTCGTATTTGTTTGCACTCAATTCAATATAGAATTCACGTGCTTTTTGTTAGCTCTTATCTGATTTACAATTTCACCATGGTTGTAGCTTAACCAAATTTAGTATTGTTAGTTTTGAAATGATTTATAGATTCACCATAGTCATAGCTAAACCAAAGTTAGCAAGCATACTCAATTATTATTCGGTTTTTTCTTTCTTTGGAACAAAATTTATTCCACTTCCGTTTAATATTGATGGATAAAGTACTCTACTATACATTGTATGCTTAGTATCATGTCTATCCAGAGAAGTCCATGCCTGAATATGGATTTTTGTCTGGAATTGCAACCTTAAGATACTCCCAGCAAAGATATCAGCCTACCAGAAGATGATTGAAGGTGAAGTTGCACCAGTAATTTTACATACGCATATCATTTTGCTTTGTTAGTGTATTTATTATAGGTATTCATTATAGTTTTGTGACCTGCAAGTATTTTTACTTGCCCTAAACTGTTCATGCATATGTACTATTAAATTTGTAAATGAAAATTCATATTGACATTTTTTAATACCGTGTAATTTGGTTAATAGATAATTAGTTTAGTTATTCACCAATTACTATACCATAAAATATATTGAGGTTTAAGGAGAGTATAACGCATTGTAGCTTCTATTCTTAAATTATCATAATACCTTCAGGTTGCATAATTTATGCAAGGCATAGATTTTACGATAAAATATACCATGTCCTTTTTTTACCACACGTGTGTTTTCTGCAATTAATTCTCTTTTTTTTAGTGGATGAAGTTAGCTTCTTTAGCTTTGCTGCTTTTGTCCACATTTGAGTGTATTTTATGTGTAATTTTGGTATAGATGATTCTATGTTTATTTTGGTTTAAACTTTAATGTTTAGGCATAGATACTTGGATATTTATCATGTTTGGAATGTTAGTCATGTAATTTGATACTAAATTTAGGCAGAAACTTTGATACTAAATTTAGGCAGAAACTTTGATGGTTGTCGGTCCTACAGCTTAATAATAAAATTGGAACACATACTTTGTTTATCCATTATCTAATGCAACATATAGGTCTATCGATGAGTACTCGAAATATCCAATATACATTTACATTCATATCCAAAAATATGATAAATATCTAATATTCAAAAAGTGGATGGGATATTCGGTATTTAAAAAACAATTTGAATACATGTATGGGTATAATGGTAACCGTATAATTTTGTATGTTTGTGTTTGTATTAATAGATACACATGTGTAACGACCCGCCATTTTGGACCATTCGCGTCCATTATAAGTGTATAGGAAGACACTCATGCCGGAGTTGAATTGCTCAAAATACCGCGTTGTTAATTTAAATTTGGCAAAACTGAACATATACGGTAAATAAATAATCACAGATCACAGACATAGAGTAATAAGTGCAGCGGAAATAAAAGAGATAGTAGTTCATGAAGCTACTATATAAATGTATAAGTTACATCAGAGTTAAACCAGATACAACGGAAGAGTAATATGATACATCAGATACAAATCAGAATACATCACTGGAATCATCGAATACTGGAAGCAGAATAGATGGCTGGATCTTCAAGCAAAGCTCCAACTTCAAAGGTGAGTCTCGAATACTGGTACACTCAGTCTGACCCGAGCGTAAAGCAAAATACAAAACACTCGAGTCAGGATTAACATTCTTATATTAATAAATCCAACTCAAGTGAAATAGCAATTAAAATACAAGTAACTCAAAGGATGTTTGGAATAACCATCCTTTAAGGATCCGTTAAACTATCTACTATGTAGTAATGTACGATAAGTAGATAATGTCTATCAGTAATAATAAGATATCAAAATAGCGTTAAGTCATGGCCCATTCCACCCTTAACACATTTTTATTCCCAAAAGCATATACAAGACCGTAGTTTCCCCAAAACCGGAAGTCACTAGAGGGCAATCCATATACTAAAGGTACAAATCAAAATCGTAGTGGTCGCGCATAAATGGAATACAAGTATGACAAGGCACATGAGGCAATACCCAAGGTAGTGATACTACCGTTCGCCTGATCCGGACTGGTGAGAACGCAACGCCGCAGCGCCCGCAACACCGTGAGACAACACTCCCAAAATCAAGGGTGCACCAATCGACAACAAGTATAAGTAGTTCGAAGAAGTGTGTCCACTTGAGGTAGCTAATCCTCCATTGGCCCGGCACAGCTCCTGTTTTAGTCATTTACAATTTGACACAAGTGTCAAGGCTATCCATTATCGTTCTCTTTCTTCAGTCATCACGTACATCATTCCAACCACTTCATTCTGGATCATCACTCCGCGTACAGTTATTAAAGTGGTTTTCGGTTTAGATAGAGAGTATATCCATAACCGAATTCCGGTCTCTTTAATAACTTCCGTAATTATTTCACCGATTGGTCATTTATTTATTTCAAAACCAAATCAATTTCAATTCAATTAGAATTCGTAAATCAACATTTCATTTGTCTTTCAAAACCAATTTCCAATAATTTACGTTTCAAAACTTCAAATTACCATTTCAAAATCTTATAATTCAATTTCAATATCTAATTAAAACCATTCAAATATTGATTCAAGTTCGTATATAAGTTTCATTTCGAAATCATTTAAATTAATTTGATTTAACATTTAAATCAATTTAAACTCATTTATCGATTTTATTCAATATTCGTTAAGTTACCTTATCATTCAAAACAATTTCTATTAAATTTCCAATTCATTAAATCAATTTCTTAAGTTCAACTTCATTAAATCAAAACTTACAATCTTGAATTAAATTAAATTCATCAAATCAAATCCTTTAAATTTCAAATCTTACATTAATTTCAATAAATCACAATTTTATTTCTTGTTAAAGAAATTCAATTTCACTTATTTACTTCCTTAAATAATTTTCCAAAACTTAATTAATAAAGGAAACTCAATTTCAATTATTTACGAAGTAAATTCACTTATTCAAAAGTTCAATTTTCTTAATTAAAAATCCAATTCAATTTAATCATTAAATAATTCAATCTTATTTAATTATTAAATAATTCAAACTTAATTATTAAATAATTTCAAAGTTTAATAATTTCAAACTTAATTATAATTTCAAACTTAATTATAATTTCAAACTTAATTATTAAATCATTTCAAAGTTTAATAATTTCAAACTTAATTATAATTTCAAACTTAATTCAATAATTTCTCAAATTAAACAACATTCTTTCATCAATTACATTGTTAATATTTTGTTTCAGATTATTTTATATTAACATTTTCCTTTCATTAAAAATCAATTTCAACTTCATTTCAAAACCATATTATTTATTCAAATAAAATCTTCAATTTTATTTTCAAATCAAATTATTTGACCAATCGGGTTTTATTTAATTCTCTATATCCAAGGTCAAAGTTCAATTTGGGTATTTATCATTTCAACCCGATTCCAATTCAATTCAAAATCAAAACATAGCAAAGGGAACTTGCAGTGTGATAACTGGGATGGTGTCAAAGTAAATAAACAAGCAATAACAACCATCAATATCAATCCAATAATCAATTCAAATAATCCCGAAATAACCATATTAATTCGCATTGTTATTTGTGCAAATTAATATAATTATTTCTAGAATCTACACTATCATTTCATGTAGATTAAAGATTATTATATTATGGTTTTCACTTGTCATCTATTACAATTTCATCCATCATAAATTTAACAACATACATTCAGTGGTTCACAGTGTAATTAAACAAATCATACGTGTCAATAAATTCAACAGTTAAAGGGGTCATATTATACAAATGTCATTTAATCAAATTTAACACATATATCAAATCTAACTATCCTACGTCAATTTCAATTTCAAATTATTTATCACTTACATCATTAACAATTTAACGTCCAATATAAACATCAAACAATCAATCATTTAACAACCAAACTGGATTATCATTGCATATATAACAGATAATGGTGTCAGATGTCACAGGTGAACTGATACAGGTAATAACAGTGTAAATATCTAACAGCAGCATATTTCAATTGTCGTTTCAATTGAAATCAAATTTAATAAATAAAAGAACGTTAATCGTGAGTGAGTGCTCACCTTTTGAGGTTAGAGCGATTTGACAAAGCCCTGAGCTACGAATTTCAAAGCGACTCTGGATGGACATGATTCGACGGAGAGAACAGGCACGACAGAACAAAGCTAATAAATGGAAATAGGCGAAATCAAATCAGAACTGGATCGATGCAGATAATTGATACATGTGAACTTACATATACAACTATATATAACCAATCATATTCTAAATTTAAACACATATTAAATTAAATTATCTGCGTATATTTTTCTTCAAAATCATTGTTTAACTTAAAACAAAATAAACATAACTACCCGGTATATTTTGAAATAAATCCATATGTACTTATCAAAATGCAACTTACTTAAATATCTTATGAATGTTCAATTGGAAAAAGTATATATATATATTTTCTTCAAAATCAATTTAACATATATGGAAGTTTCAAATAAATAACATGCATTCAACACACGTGACACTTATTTTTATGAACTTTAAAATAAAATATGTTGTAAGACTATTACAGCAAACATGGGTATTATATAAATGTATATGACTATGCTATCAGCCGAAACTGCAATGTATACAAAAACGTTTTATAAACAAATATATATTATACAAACCCACAGTGTAATATCTACACATACACACATGATGTATATACACATCACTTTGCATTGTTTATCGACTTCTTAACCTATATTATATGTTGTATTAAGGAGATATAAAGAAATGCAAATAATCACTTGATCGGCTTACCAACGTTTTGCATAAAATTTCAGTTGCTTGACGTCAAATGGTCTGATCTACATCCTAAATTTAGTTTTCATTTTAATTCGTTATATTATCAAGCTGCAAATTTTTTTTTACAAACAATATATAAACATACGTATAAATTACTGTAAACACGAGATATGAACAATAGAATGCAAACTCTTATAACAATATATATATTTACAAATGTGCAGACACTATCCATATATGCAACTCAATGAAAAATATAACTAACATATGTTTAAAACTAATATACACATAACAATAAAACCAGGACTGCATATGAGCAAAGGTGTAAACGTATGTAAGTTGTGAAAGTCCATGTATAATATATATCCATAAAATAGTCTGATCCAATATATTTTGGAATGCAAAAGGGAAAACTATTTGAAGACTTGCAACCCAGCTTAATAACTCATATAGGATAAAACTTAGACTTATATACTTTATATAATTAAAATGCAGAACTGTATAACTTGAAATCAATAACTCAATATATATATATATATACATGCTACATAAATGAACGAAACCGCTTACTTGCTGTGGTTAGACAAAACAAGGCAGCGGCTACAGAGGAGAGGCTCGGATCGAAAGACGTGACTGACGAGCTACCGGCGAGGGAAGTCGGTGCTGCTCGGCGTTCGGTCAGAGGAGTTCTAGGCTGATCTGGGGTATGGTTGCGTGGAATGCGGAGGGATTGGAGGTGCGGTTGCAGGCGAAGGTCAAAGTGGATCAGGAGGTGGATGATAGGGCAGAGGTTGGTGGAGTGAGGCTGTAGGATGTGGGTGGTAGTTGCATTCGGTGATGGGAAGGTGGGTGTTGCAGTGGGAAAGGGAGCTGAACTGATGGAGGCGGCTACCAGGCTGGGTCGGAGGGGAATGACTTTGGCTGCATGGGCTGTCGTGGGTTGTGAAGGAGGGGCTATCACGAGGCGGGTCTGTTGGAGGAGAAGACGTGAAGGAGGGTAGTGCCCAGACCTGGGCGCCAGGTAGGAGGAAGGTGCGGAGGTTACTGGGTGGGCGAAGTGGAACGGTGAGGTGTTGAGGAGTGGCGGAGGCCGAGTGAAGCTGCGACGTGGAAGAAGGCAAGGCCGCAATGGTGGTTCGACGTGTGAAGGGAAAGAGTCTTGTGGGCAAACGTGCTTGGTGGAGGAAGGAAAGGAAGAGGACGTACAGGGAAAAATAATGTTTTGATTCTTTTCTTCATTTCAAAGATGAATATTACTTACGTTACAGTGAACAAAGTAAATGAACTAGTTAACTAAATGTCACGTAATATTGAACGAAGAGAAAAACGCCTTGAATTCCACAAATACTAAATGCACATAGCCGTTGGTTTTGGACAAGTATGGAGATGAAAGGATAGATAGCAACCAAAAGGTTTTAAAATGGGTATCGATACGGTTACCGATTGCACAGATTTCATCGGGTACCGAACTTCAAAACACAGAAACGAATATACTACGGAGATCAGCACAACGAGACGGTCAAAACAGTATACAGATATCAGTGGTACGATCATCCGATAAAAATCGATATCGGTACCAGAATACTGCTATTTTGCGGAAAATAAGAACGACGGAGCAATAGATGTCCAAATTTTGAAAAACGACAAACTGACATTTTGCTCAGAAGATGGTTTAGAATTTTTCTATGTAAAAATTTTTTGGTTTTGAAAATGTTTTATTTTCATCGCTTTTTAACTGATTAAATTGAAGTGAATTTACGCGCGAAATAAACTTTTGTATTTTCGGACGAAAATTTACCAGTTGCTATGTTTAACTAAACACATTCCAAATATTAAATTTTTATTTCAAATTTTTATCGTTTAAAATTTCACAAAATTTTAACTAATTACGTTATTAAAACAGTTGAAATTTACGGGTCGTTACACTCTCCCCCACTCAAAACTTTTCGTCCCCGAAAAGGAACGAGGTAGGAGAATAGAAACAACCAGAAAGAAAAACAGATTTGAAATACAAAATAACAATTAATTTAAACCATATAAATTCAAATTTAAATTAATTGATATTCAATAATTGATTTAATCCATTTGATTTCACTAAAATCAATCCCAACTATTTCTAAATTCATTATCTTATTATCTAATTATCTTAAATTTACAATTCCTAAAACCATAAATTTGAATAGTCTTTTATTATAATCATATTTTTTTTTCAACAGATTTAATTCTTTAATTCCAAATTATTATAAATTTTATTTCACTTAATATATCTTATTACATATTTTAAACCATATAAATTAATTTAAACCATAAAAGTTTCGATTTAAATTAATTTATATTTATTAATTTCTTTTAAATTCAAGGTATTCTCATAAATTGATCAAATTTCAATTTATTAATTCTTCCAAAACAAATTTATTAATTATTAACAGGGTTTTACTAATTATCCTATCTAACTCTATTAACATCTTTATAATCAAAATTTAGTGTATAACATTTATTATAACACTCAAATTTTATTTATAAATTCAATTTATATTATATATTATCCAATTACATATTCAACTTCTCATATTAGAATGCAGTTGAACAATATACAAATAAAATTTCCCAATTCAATTATTCAAGTTTAAATAGTTATTCCAAATTTTGGTTTTATTTATAATTAAAATCATCCTTTAACAAAATTTAAGAATTAGATTTCCGATTAACTTCAAACAATTTAAAGACATATATAATATATTTATATCAAATTAAATTTTAAAATAAGATGCCTATATATATATAAATCAAATTATACTGAAGAAATTCAAATCAAAATATTTTTTTCTCAAAACAAAACCGTAGCAAAGCTACAGAATAGTTTCTCCACTTCGAAACTCGAAAATGAATGTCGATGATGCGGCCGCCATCACCGAGATTATTTTCCAGCGACAAAGAGAAGAGCACTGATTTCGACATTTTAAAAATTCTTTGAAAACGATTTCTATTCGAAAATACTTAAATACTAGATGCTTTAAAACTTTTAAAATCAAAGTTTGAAATCACCGGAAATTAAATTCTCAATTTCTTTAATTAAATTCCTTTCAAATTCCAAATCAAATTATAACCAAGTTTCATAAATTCATTTATTTATTATGCAATAGTCAATGGTTTACAAAACAATAAATAAAAATCAAATATTATTATTTCAGACAACAAATTCATTAACAATTTAATTTCAGAAAACTTATAATTATATATAAGATAATCATACAAACTTCTATTTTATTTATCAAATTTGAAACAACATTTTTAATATAAATTTAGAAATACATTTCTTTGCTCGACGATACAGGAATGGATTTTCAAAATAAGGATAGGGATTCAAATTTTTTTGTTGACTCAAATCAAAGAGAATTTTGATTCGAAAATAAGTTTGAAACAGAAGATAAGATAATTCAATTAACAGAATCGGGAGATGGACAACTTATTTAATTCACGGGCAACCTTAACCGGGTCGTCCGTAACTTCAAGAATAAGATCGATGCTGAATTCCGAGGTAAATCAGCACTCGATTTCAAGAGATGGGATTCAGGTATAGCAGGGAATAGATAGCATCGTAAACCGAGGATATAGAAATCTCCGGTAAATCGATGCCTATTATAAAGGAGTTTCACCCCTTTACAAATCATTCGAAGATTGGCGAGACCGCCGATCTATTATAGATGACATTCAGAATGGAGTTATGGGGTGCTCCAGAATTTTGAAAGAAGTCGAATAGTGAGGGACACGAATGAAATTTGGAACCGCAGGGAACGTTCCAAAATTCAAGGGATCGAATCAAAAGGAAGAGATTGAAACTTGAATGAGAGTGATTCTGTAAATACATTTACTTTATATGTCAAGTTTTGCCTAGAGCTACCAAAGCTCTGATACCAACTGTAACGACCCGCCATTTTGGACCATTCGCATCCATTATAAGTGTATAGGAAGACACTCATGCCGGAGTTGAATTGCTCAAAATACCGCGTTGTTAATTTAAATTTGGAAAAACTGAACATATACAGTAAATAAATAATCACAGATCACAGACATAGAGTAATAAGTGCAGCGGAAATAAAAGAGATAGTAGTTCATGAAGCTACTATATAAATGTATAAGTTACATCAGAGTTAAACCAGATACAACAGAAGAGTAATATGATACATCAGATACAAATCAGAATACATCACTGGAATCATCGAATACTGGAAGCAGAATAGATGGCTGGATCTTCAAGCAAAGCTCCAACTTCAAAGGTGAGTCTCGAATACTGGTACACTCAGTCTGACCCGAGCGTAAAGCAAAATACAAAACACTCGAGTCAGGATTAACATTCTTATATTAATAAATCCAACTCAAGTGAAATAGCAATTAAAATACAAGTAACTCAAAGGATGTTTGGAATAACCATCCTTTAAGGATCCGTTAAACTATCTACTATGTAGTAATGCACGATAAGTAGATAATGTCTATCAGTAATAATAAGATATCAAAATAGCGTTAAGTCATGGCCCATTCCACCCTTAACACATTTTTATTCCCAAAAGCATATACAAGACCGTAGTTTCCCCAAAACCGGAAGTCACCAGAGGGCAATCCATATACTAAAGGTACAAATCAAAATCGTAGTGGTCGCGCATAAATGGAATACAAGTATGACAAGGCACATGAGGCAATACCCAAGGTAGTGATACTACCGTTCGCCTGATCCGGACTGGTGAGAACGCAACGCCGCAGCGCCCGCAACACCGTCAGACAACACTCCCAAAATCAAGGGTGCACCAATCGACAACAAGTATAAGTAGTTCGAAGAAGTGTGTCCACTTGAGGTAGCTAATCCTCCATTGGCCCGGCACAACTCCTGTTTTAGTCATTTCCAATTTGACACAAGTGTCAAGGCTATCCATTATCGTTCTCTTTCTTCAGTCATCACGTACATCATTCCAACCACTTCATTCTGGATCATCACTCCGCGTATAGTTATTAAAGTGGTTTTCGGTTTAGATAGAGAGTATATCCATAACCGAATTCCGGTCTCTTTAATAACTTCCGTAATTATTTCACCGATTGGTCATTTATTTATTTCAAAACCAAATCAATTTCAATTCAATTAGAATTCGTAAATCAACATTTCATTTGTCTTTCAAAACCAATTTCCAATAATTTACGTTTCAAAACTTCAAATTACCATTTCAAAATCTTATAATTCAATTTCAATATCTAATTAAAACCATTCAAATATTGATTCAAGTTCGTATATAAGTTTCATTTCGAAATCATTTAAATTAATTTGATTTAACATTTAAATCAATTTAAACTCATTTATCGATTTTATTCAATATTCGTTAAGTTACCTTATCATTCAAAACAATTTCTATTAAATTTCCAATTCATTAAATCAATTTCTTAAGTTCAACTTCATTAAATCAAAACTTACAATCTTGAATTAAATTAAATTCATCAAATCAAATCCTTTAAATTTCAAATCTTACATTAATTTCAATAAATCACAATTTTATTTCTTGTTAAAGAAATTCAATTTCACTTATTTACTTCCTTAAATAATTTTCCAAAACTTAATTAATAAAGGAAACTCAATTTCAATTATTTACGAAGTAAATTCACTTATTCAAAAGTTCAATTTTCTTAATTAAAAATCCAATTCAATTTAATCATTAAATAATTCAATCTTATTTAATTATTAAATAATTCAAACTTAATTATTAAATAATTTCAAAGTTTAATAATTTCAAACTTAATTATAATTTCAAACTTAATTATAATTTCAAACTTAATTATTAAATCATTTCAAAGTTTAATAATTTCAAACTTAATTATAATTTCAAACTTAATTCAATAATTTCTCAAATTAAACAACATTCTTTCATCAATTACATTGTTAATATTTTGTTTCAGATTATTTTATATTAACATTTTCCTTTCATTAAAAATCAATTTCAACTTCATTTCAAAACCATATTATTTATTCAAATAAAATCTTCAATTTTATTTTCAAATCAAATTATTTGACCAATCGGGTTTTATTTAATTCTCTATATCCAAGGTCAAAGTTCAATTTGGGTATTTATCATTTCAACCCGATTCCAATTCAATTCAAAATCAAAACATAGCAAAGGGAACTTGCAGTGTGATAACTGGGATGGTGTCAAAGTAAATAAACAAGCAATAACAACCATCAATATCAATCCAATAATCAATTCAAATAATCCCGAAATAACCATATTAATTCGCATTGTTATTTGTGCAAATTAATATAATTATTTCTAGAATCTACACTATCATTTCATGTAGATTAAAGATTATTATATTATGGTTTTCACTTGTCATCTATTACAATTTCATCCATCATAAATTTAACAACATACATTCAGTGGTTCACAGTGTAATTAAACAAATCATACGTGTCAATAAATTCAACAGTTAAAGGGGTCATATTATACAAATGTCATTTAATCAAATTTAACACATATATCAAATCTAACTATCCTACGTCAATTTCAATTTCAAATTATTTATCACTTACATCATTAACAATTTAACGTCCAATATAAACATCAAACAATCAATCATTTAACAACCAAACTGGATTATCATTGCATATATAACAGATAATGGTGTCAGATGTCACAGGTGAACTGATACAGGTAATAACAGTGTAAATATCTAACAGCAGCATATTTCAATTGTCGTTTCAATTGAAATCAAATTTAATAAATAAAAGAACGTTAATCGTGAGTGAGTGCTCACCTTTCGAGGTTAGAGCGATTTGACAAAGCCCTGAGCTACGAATTTCAAAGCGACTCTGGATGGACATGATTCGACGGAGAGAACAGGCACGACAGAACAAAGCTAATAAATGGAAATAGGCGAAATCAAATCAGAACTGGATCGATGCAGATAATTGATACATGTGAACTTACATATACAACTATATATAACCAATCATATTCTAAATTTAAACACATATTAAATTAAATTATCTGCGTATATTTTTCTTCAAAATCATTGTTTAACTTAAAACAAAATAAACATAACTACCCGGTATATTTTGAAATAAATCCATATGTACTTATCAAAATGCAACTTACTTAAATATCTTATGAATGTTCAATTGGAAAAAGTATATATATATATTTTCTTCAAAATCAATTTAACATATATGGAAGTTTCAAATAAATAACATGCATTCAACACACGTGACACTTATTTTTATGAACTTTAAAATAAAATATGTTGTAAGACTATTACAGCAAACATGGGTATTATATAAATGTATATGACTATGCTATCAGCCGAAACTGCAATGTATACAAAAACGTTTTATAAACAAATATATATTATACAAACCCACAGTGTAATATCTACACATACACACATGATGTATATACACATCACTTTGCATTGTTTATCGACTTCTTAACCTATATTATATGTTGTATTAAGGAGATATAAAGAAATGCAAATAATCACTTGATCGGCTTACCAACGTTTTGCATAAAATTTCAGTTGCTTGACGTCAAATGGTCTGATCTACATCCTAAATTTAGTTTTCATTTTAATTCGTTATATTATCAAGCTGCAAATTTTTTTTTACAAACAATATATAAACATACGTATAAATTACTGTAAACACGAGATATGAACAATAGAATGCAAACTCTTATAACAATATATATATTGACAAATGTGCAGACACTATCCATATATGCAACTCAATGAAAAATATAACTAACATATGTTTAAAACTAATATACACATAACAATAAAACCAGGACTGCATATGAGCAACGGTGTAAACGTATGTAAGTTGTGAAAGTGCATGTATAATATATATCCATAAAATAGTCTGATCCAATATATTTTGGAATGCAAAAGGGAAAACTGTTTGAAGACTTGCAACCCAGCTTAATAACTCATATAGGATAAAACTTAGACTTATATACTTTATATAATTAAAATGCAGAACTGTATAACTTGAAATCAATAACTCAATATATATATACATGCTACATAAATGAACGAAACCGCTTACTTGCTGTGGTTAGACAAAACAAGGCAGCGGCTATAGAGGAGAGGCTCGGATCGAAGGACGTGACTGACGAGCTACCGGCGAGGGAAGTCGGTGCTGCTCGGCGTTCGGTCAGAGGAGTTCTAGGCTGATCTGGGGTATGGTTGCGTGGAATGCGGAGGGATTGGAGGTGCGGTTGCAGGCGAAGGTCAAAGTGGATCAGGAGGTGGATGATAGGGCAGAGGTTGGTGGAGTGAGGCTGTAGGATGTGGGTGGTAGTTGCATTCGGTGATGGGAAGGTGGGTGTTGCAGTGGGAAAGGGAGATGAACTGATGGAGGCGGCTACTAGGCTGGGTCGGAGGGGAATGGCTTTGGCTGCATGGGCTGTCGTGGGTTGTGAAGGAGGGGCTATCACGAGGCAGGTCTGTTGGAGGAGAAGACGTGAAGGAGGGTAGTGCCCAGACCTGGGCGCCAGGTAGGAGGAAGGTGCGGAGGTTACTGGGTGGGCGAAGTGGAACGGTGAGGTGTTGAGGAGTGGCGGAGGCCGAGTGAAGCTGCGACATGGAAGAAGGCAAGGCCGCAATGGTGGTTCGACGTGTGAAGGGAAAGAGGCTTGTGGGCAAACGTGCTTGGTGGAGGAAGGAAAGGAAGAGGACGTACAGGGAAAAATAATGTTTTGATTCTTTTCTTCATTTCAAAGATGAATATTACTTACGTTACAGTGAACAAAGTAAATGAACTAGTTAACTAAAGGTCACGTAATATTGAACGAAGAGAAAAACGCCTTGAATTCCACAAATACTAAATGCAAATAGCCGTAGGTTTTGGACAAGTATGGAGATGAAAGGACAGATAGCAACCAAAAGGTTTTAAAATGGGTATCGATACGGTTACCGGTTGCACAGATTTCATCGGGTACCGAACTTCAAAACACAGAAACGAATATACTACGGAGATCAGCACAACGAGACGGTCAAAACAGTATAAAGATATCAGTGGTATGATCATCCGATAAAAATCGATATCGGTACCAGAATACTGCTATTTTGCGGAAAATAAGAACGACGGAGCAATAGATGTCCAAATTTTGAAAAACGACAAACTGACATTTTGCTCAGAAGATGGTTTAGAATTTTTCTATGTAAAAATTTTTTGGTTTTGAAAATGTTTTATTTTCATCGCTTTTTAACTGATTAAATTGAAGTGAATTTACGCGCGAAATAAACTTTTGTATTTTCGGACGAAAATTTACCAGTTGCTATGTTTAACTAAACACATTCCAAATATTAAATTTTTATTTCTAATTTTTATCGTTTAAAATTTCACAAAATTTTAACTAATTACGTTATTAAAACAGTTGAAATTTACGGGTCGTTACAACATGTATGTATGTATATGCATATACATGTGTATATGATATGATATTACATATGCGTATAAGATTTTAAAATTGCATACGTAGTGACTCAATAATTGCTGCCATTTATAGCAATTTTTCTTATACCAAATTATATTTCTTTACATCTTTTTACTTGGAAATAAACTTAATCCGAACAAATTGTAGTTTGCACAATATAAACTAATGTAGAAGAAAAAAGTTTGCACCCATGCCATCGACACGGGCTTCATACTATCTATATAACAAATTTCCTTTGGTATAACGGAAAGACAAAGGACAGCCCAGATTGAGTAGAAAAAAAGATAACAGATGGCTTGGAAATTGACGGCAAAGCATACATAACACCATTTGCATTACTTCCTATCGTCGTCTGTATTTAAACAGCTTCCCACCTCTCCCCAAACATACGTACTCCACTACTCTCTCAAATTACTCTTCTCCCACTTCCCCATCAACCCATTTTGTATATATACACTGGACTCCATCACCATCTGCTTGCCCGACCACCATCATACGTTTTCAGGTGCTGCTCTCTTCCCTGCACTATCATTATATAATCACTCCAAATCATTATAATAGAATGATAGTATTAAAATATAAGTAAAATCATTATCTAGCATTATCAAACTAGATATTCACATCAATTCAGTAAAATTTAAACAAATCAATAGGGTAGGCATACAACTATTCTAAAATATAATTGGCATGTTACATGTAAAGTTCTTTTAGTATAAATTTCTTAGATTACTTGGATGCCCATAATCGTTTATAGATTGTATTTCCTTTTTAGCACTAATTAAAAAATTTATTCATAAATGGGGTAATTAATAGCATATCCTTAATGTTTTTTCCTTCAAATCTGAAAAATAGATTGAAATATATAAACAATGCAATTATCGAGAATTATCATAATCCTTACTAATTAAAAAGTTAGGAAAAAATTTCACTCAAAATACAAAACGAGAAGCATGTAGAGATTTAGATAGATATAGACCAATATTGTGCATTTAACTTGATATATTCGTTATGCTATCATTGAACGAAGGGAAATGTATGTTTGAAAGTAGATAAGAAGATTACAAATATTATTTACAAACATTAAGATATCTTTAATTCAGTTAAAAATAGTAAAAAAATACATGCCAATATGTATTCAAAAATTACATTAATATTAAAAGATATATAAACTTAAAAAATTTAGAAAATTTTCAAAATATTTAACAGATATTACATATAAAGTCGACTCATTTAAAAAAAATCAACATTCAAAAGTTAAATTTCGTACAGTTTTTATTGACATTTGCGGAAGCAGTAAATTCTTTTTTATACAAAGATGCAGGTTATAAAAGAATAAAAAAACACACCCGTGCCATCGGCACGGGCTTCATACTAGTATAAATATAATATATATATATATATATCAACATATAAATAAATTTTTAATGTGCATTTTACATATATACATATATAAATTAGAAAAAAATTCAACACACATAAGTATGCACTGAATTATTTATGAAATTGTGTTAAGAATGCGCTTAAAAAAATTCAATGGGCAATACACTTAAATGTTATATATGCATGTGTGCGTGTGGACACACATGTAATATCCTTCTTAATAAGGCAATGCTAAGAATGAGAAGTGAATTGAAAGGACTTAAAAGGAAAATAGCAAATGAGGCAAGCATTAGTTTTTGGTATGATTCCCAACTTAGAAATGAAAGTATGGCTTATAATCATGGATGCATGGGATAGATTTCAGCTTATGGAGGCCGAGATTTTAAAGTCGCTAAACTTATTCGGAATAATCAATGGAAGATAGAACCTAACACACTAGCAACTCAAATACGACAAAAAATATAATTTGTTCCAATATATTGAGATTTACTGTAATGCCCTACCTTTACACTCATACTACCAAAGAGTGTCACTAAAGTATATTGTTTGGTAATAAGGAGAATGAGACTTGTTAGGAGCAACCACACATGAATACCCTTGGGTTAACACCGGTACGTATTCTTACCTAAAAATATTTCAAAAACATACGTATCCAGTATCGGCACAAAGCAATAAGCATGTGGGTTTACTCAGATAGAAAAATATACAACATATATAAATGAACAAAGAGTCATAAATTGCAACAGAAAAATATAATACATGACATATACACACACAATAAAGTGCGTCTATAAAAATGGAATTACTGACTCGCAACGACAATATACACCAAGTCACATACATAATATACAACTCATAGTCATATCATCAAAACAAATACAAGGAGACGTCCAAAGGAAAATATACATGGTTAGCTTCTCAAAATACGATACAGTATATATATTGCCTCCTCTAAAGCCCAATGCCCAAAGTGGCTAATGATCATGTACCTGAAAAGTCTCAGACTGATCCGAGTATGGGCCATACTATATATAAATTCAAATGTGAGTACATAATAGAAAGTATGGTAACATATAGGCATAGCACGAATACGACATAACATAATATTCAACATAGCATCATAATAATATACCATGCAATATATCTCAATAATTAACCATGGAACACATATAAGTATATAAGAATCACGATGCATATAAATTGGGTGGTATAATCATAACACATCAAAACTACAAAATACTATATATAAGAACATCGCATGTCCATAAAAGTCACAATAAAAGTATGAATCGAGTTCACACAAGTACGAGAACCAATAACAAATCTATTTTGACTTACGGTCCTAATGGAAGTGAAGACTTCCAACTATTAACCCTTAAAAGATTAACTAAGGAATGCAGAATCTCAAATAAATAATCAAAGCATCACTGGCAAGGATTACAAATATCGACTTACATCCTTAATTGAAGTAATAACTTCCAAAGAAGATAAATCAAGAAATATGGAACCCAAGTTGAACATAATCCATACAAATTATAGAAATAAATATCCAAGAATACTTCCTTGACTTAAAGTCCTAATGGAAGTAAAGACTTCCGATTGTTAGTCCTTCGAGATAGCAAGAAATAAAAATCCCACTTAAAACATGATTCGTACAAAACACCGAAAACAATATCCAAACTATTAACTCGACCTACAGTCCTAATGAAAGTAAGGACTTTCGACTGTTAGGTCTATGGAGATATCAAGAAACACAAACTTAATAAACATCAAAGTCAATCAAATACTCAATGCACAAAACCATTTATCTTGACCCATAGTCCATAGAGAGACAAAACTCTCGACCAAATGGTCGTATGAGATAGAATCAACAAATCATACAAAAAGAAATCTCAGCCATAAGCTCTTATGAGAGAATGACAGATAAGCACATGATAAGTCTCCAATGTCATAGATAGACAACATGCAGTTGTCTCGGGTTAGGCTATCCCAAATGACAGATGAGCAAGCAGTCCGTCTCTAATGTCAAATAATCACCATCTACAGTGATGTGATAATATCACTAATCATTTAATTCAAATATGGAATATTATGGAATAAAAATGCATTCCTAGACGTATTCCCAAAATTCTATCTACCCCAAAGGGCACGAAAAGAATAAAGGCACGATGATTCAGGGATTTGTAACACTTGTATTACACTTTGATGTACCGTAATATGTGTTTCTGTTCTGTGTTTACCATATTTTGTTCTGAACCTGGCTCCGATACCAAGCTGTAACGCCCCACTCCGAGACCCACATTAGCAAAGAGTATTACAAGGTAATACCGTCTGCTAATACGGAGAATAGAGCTGGATAGGAGCGACCATCTATAGCCTTGTCTTAACTATCTACTGAATACGTCGAAAAATGTATTTTTATTCCGTAATATTCCATATTTGAATTAAATGATTAGATATGTCTTATACATAATGGATCTACCTAAGTCATCTAGATGGAAGACTGACCTACCATAGCACTGCTCCAGGAAATGCTAAAAATCACAGCCCGTTTCCTATAGTCCCTTGGTTACTTCCAGAATCGCAGCACCAATATCCATATGCATGTCTTAAACATGTTGTCAGACTACGCTAAGGATTAGTCATGATTCCTACCTTCTCTTGATAATAGAATGTTGGTTCTTAAGTGATGCCTGGGCAATGGCCCTAATGAGAGTAATATCTCTCAGCCTATAAACTCAATAAAGTGACATGACGGATCTGGAGTGAAACCCCAGAATTAGGATCGCTAGGATGGATACTGGCATATCTGGCGGGTCATAATCATACACTCTCCATAATGGCATGAACCCTATGATGTAGATTTCCAATAATATTCTCGACCCGGAAAGTCCTAATGAGAGCACCTCATCACAACAAATCCTTGACTACTAGCCCTAAGAGTATATAAAGATACTCGACTAGTTAGTTCTTTGAGAGTGGGATGAATACTCCTGATTAGATAAGTCATAATGAGAGTAATAATAAGGACTCTAGACTCCATGCGTCCAATTGAGAGTATCTCAACATAATAGGTCCTCGACTACTAGCCCTAAGAGTAGATAATGATACTCGACTAGTTAGTCATTAGAGGGTGAATCCATAAATCCCAACATAACTCCAATTTGTAGCCCTTGGAAAGTAATAGACTCTCGACTGCTAATATATATAAAAAAACAATCACCTCTAAACGATATCACAAATTCTTAACCCAACTTCAGAATATAAGTGACGTATACTCACCAATAGTAACCAAACAAGTATTACTTGAGCATTCTACACCACTCACTATTTGTAACAACCCTGGTTCGGAGATTACATGTATATATTAAATTATAACGGAGGTTATAATTTAATATTGTAAATTAAATTATAATTGGAGATTTTAAATTGTTTATTTGGAATAAACAATGAATTTTGTAATTAAAATGGGAAAAATAAAGTTTGGAACTTTATTTTGTTTAATTGGGAATAAAATATGGATTAGATAAGTATTTAGTTTAAATAAATTAAAATATTGGGTATTTATTAGTTTGGAGCTAATAAATTAATTAGGTGATGTATTTCAACGTTAAATTATTGAAATAAATCTAAAGTGATGGAAATAAAGTTTTAAAAACTTTATTTTGAGAATTTGGAGTAAAAATAATCAGTTTGTAATTTTATTTTGGTAAATACAACAATGTTGGAAAACATTGTTAATATTAATATTTTATTGAATTTAAAATGAGAAATATGAAGATATTATGTGTTTTATTAAAATAAAAGATGAAATATTGTTTGAAAATAATATTTTTGATGATTAAAGTGTTAAAATGAATTATGGTAATTTATATGACAAGAAAACAATTTTTGTACAAATTGTTGGAGTGAAAATAGTGTTTTATAATAAAATTGTGTAAGTTATGAAATATATAAAGATAAGGTTTTATTTATATAAATAACATTTTCATGTTGAAATAAATTTTATTTTGTTTTATAACAATTTTATTTTCATACAATTAGTGGCATCCATTTTTATTTGGGTTTATATTGAGAAATATGTGTATATTGTGATAAAATAGGTTAAAACATGTACATAGCCTTGTTTTTCACTAACTTATTTTGCTCTTGGGATTAATGGGTAGATATTGGATCCATTAGCCTAATCTCTATAGTTTTCTGGCTTGAGAAAAACTAACAGTACGTTAGTTTCATCTTCTCCTTCTCAAAGTAATTTACAATAAAAGGAACCAAAAGAAAATCCATGGCTTCCTCAAACTAAAATCAAATCTCACCCAAATTGCTGCTAATTCAAGATGAAAATCAACTAGAATAAGGAAATAAGAGGTAATCTCTACCAATACTACAGCTATTTCATCAAAAAGCTTAGAATCTAGGTATTGATGTCTGTAACCAGTTTATTTCCTGTTGCATGTTTTCTTTTCATCTAATACAGATCTTTGAAGCTCCATTCCTTCTCCAAAGTTCACAACTTGCTATAAAACTCTTGCTAAATCATTGAGGTGAGTTCCAAACTCACAATAGCTAACTAAATCATGAGCTGTTGTAAAGAAAATTGCTCATAAAAAGTCTCTGTATACGTATTTGTTTCTGTTTTTGTTTCTGAGTGTTTCTCGTTTCTTGTTGCTACTTTGAGCAGCTATAACTTCTTGATTTTATCTCGAATTGCTGCCGGATCTTTTCCGTATTGGAGTTTAGATGTTAAACTATGTGCATGTCAATTTTCATTGCAAAATTTCATCGTTTGATAAGTCATATTGCTTCTGGAAAATCAGTACGCAATAGAAAAAGTCATAGGAACCACCTTCGTAGACTGGGTCGACAGGGAGGTTGACCCAGCGCCTCACCAGGTCGACCGACATGTCGACCTGATGTGGCAGGGGTCGACCCCTTGTCGACCCATTCACGTAGATAGTTGACCTTGTTTCTTTTAGCTATTTGCAGCACTTTTCCTTCCATGCTATGATTTTTGTGATCAATTCTTTTGCAATTTTGAGATGTTTTTTATGATAACTATGGGCTATGATATCCGTCAATGGACTAGCCGAGATTTGGAGGAATTTGGAATTTAAATTTGAATATCGATCGAGTGTATTTCCAACGTTTTCTTGATTTTCAAGCACTATTTCTTCCAAGTAAATTTTGATAAAATTTCTAAAGAGTTTGGTTTTTGAAATCTTTATTATATAATAATTTTCAAATTATTATTAAATTATTTCAAAGTATTTTAGATATATTCAAGCAGAATTTTAAATCAATGTCTTCTAAATGATTTCAGAAAATTATTTTAAAATCCCATTTTCTCAAGTAAATTATTTTATAAATAATATACATTATTTTTACACTTTTTGGACGTATGAGAAAGAAAATTAAATGGTTTAGTAAAACCCATGGTATGGGACACGTGAGTTTACTTTATCGGTTACTTCCAGACTTGTACGATCGAAACTATCTGGGTTATTGATTTCTGAGTTATTTTGCTAATTTATGGCGAGTTTTTACGATTATAATTCCTATCTTTAGGAATTATCTAGGAAGGCCAATATTTCGCGGGCTGTCATTCGAGATCTACTATTCTAGGAGTATGATCTATGAGAACCCGTTATAGTGTTTTACTTGTGAATGAGATAAGGCGAATCTGAGTTTCCGAGTTTTCAAATTTTATGATGATTTCTGTTTTCTAATGTGGCAATGACTAGCGGTTAGTAAACCGTTAAGTGCGAACGTGTGGTATGAGACGCACGTTAACACTTTTCAGGTTCCTATCTGGGAGTTGTGACACATTTTGGGATTGCCAGTACTATAGAACTTTGGGTCATCTGGGATTACGACTTCGGTCGTCTGAGATTTACGACTTCGGTCGTCTGAGAGAGGTACCTAATACATATATAGTACTGGAGGGATGGCATGTGCAGCGTCGCTTCGGCATGCAAATGGGATTTGGCTAATCCAGGGAATTTATATGAGTTTTTGATTTTGATTTCACCAATTTGAGATGATGAATTTACTTATAGCCTTGAGTTAGAAAAAAGCTTATATATGTGTGTTTTATGGTGATTTCGATATTGGGATTATATACTCTTATTGAGTTTCATGAGTTTTGATTTGGAGATTTTGATGATTTCACATATGGCTTATATATTGATTATGTTCTCTTACATTGTATAGCCCTTTGAATGTAAAACATCTATGCCATGTTAAACCTTATCGTGTGATTAACTTTGAGCCTTATGGTATACTTATTCTTGGTTGTATAAATAGACTTTCTCATATATCGCTCCTTTATTTTTAAAGGAATGTTTCCCTTATGCACTTGTATTCCTTTATCTTTTGCTAATATCAAGTTCTAGTTAGCCTGACCCGTGTATTTATTACTCGGGTCAGACCGAGTTGCAGGTTAGCTTTTGGACTTTGCTAGCTTTACCTTTTGGGCTTCTTCATCGACTTTGGTTATGGCATAGTTTTTGTGTAGTAGTCCTTTGTTTGGGAACCTTATGATGTATCTATTCTTTTGTGGGGATGTATTTATATATTGTGGTTGAATACCACTTGTGGCATGTTGTATTACATTTGATGTAAGAGTATATGTATATTATCTGTGATGTTGTTCTGTGACTTGAGATAGTATTGTTATCATATTTTGTTTCTGAATCGATCATGTAGCCACCATAGTAGTGTATTAGAAAGGAATTGGGTATGTCGAATACTCGAGATAAAATAAAAAAATAAGTGCCAAAACTGACATACTTAGCTCTTATCTAATGCAAGACTATGATGGTTGCCCTTATCCAGCCCTATTCTCCGCATTAGCACACAGAATTACTATGTAATTCTCCTTGTTAACGTGGTTCTCAAGGTGGGGCATTACAGCTTGGTATTAGAGCTAGATTCAGACCAAAATGTAATAAATGCAGAATAGTATACACGATTACCATACATCAAGTATAATACAAGTGTAAACATCATCCCCAAACCGTAGTTGAACCCAACCTTGTCCTTAAACTTTTGAGTTCTTTAGGGGTAGATAGAAAGGAATATGTCTAGGATCGTTAATTGTAAATTCCATAGTATTCCTTATTCAATGAATTCCAATTGCTAATATCTACCCCTGTGAATAATCCTATCTTATCTTAACTTCAAGCTCATGGCTGGAAGAGGTAGAGGTCGCACTTCGGTGTCGGGACCGCCTAATGGTTCTCATCCCGAAGGAGTTTATATGTCGACCGACCAGATTCTTGAGCTTCTTAGGAGCACTCAGCCTCCTGCTCCTACTCATTACTCTCCTCCGTGCAAATCTGCATTTGCGCGTATGTGCAATGACTTCACCCATCTCGGAGGCAAGCCATTCAAAGGCTCTGAGACAGTTTTAGAGGTTCAAGCTTGGCTCCGAACATGCGAGCGCATCTTTACTCGCATGGAGATTTCTGATCATCACCGTGTTCTTGTGACATCGACTATGCTGCAAGAACGAGCATTAGACTGGTACGAGCTCCTTATAGCTGAGATAGATGAGTCTACTCTTACATGGCAGCATTTCCGAGATCATTTTGAGCTTAAGTTCGTGCCAGAATCCGAGAAGGCTTTCCTTCTCGTCGCTTCCTCGAGTTGAAGCAAGGAAAATCCTCTGTGTTAGATTATGTATCCTCCTTCGAGTCTCTATCCAAGTATGGACTTGAGTTTATTGGTACCCCATACAAGAAGAATCTTAAGTTCATATCTGGACTTAAGAAATATTTGAAGAAGTCGCTCATGCTTCAGCTTAAGCTCTCGTTCGAGGAGCTTGTGGATTCGGTGCTTCACCTCGAAGCCATCGAAAAAGAAAGGGATAGTAGTGACGAGGCCGAGGTTCAAACAAACCCAAATAAGAAGAAATTTCCCTTTCAGAAATCCCAGTCATTTCCTCCTAAGAAGAAGAAGCAAGGCAATTTTGGTTCTCAATCCGATGCAGCACCTTCTTCAGCTAGAGTGTTGGCTTGCTTCAATTGTGGTTCTAGAGACCATCTAGTTAGAGAATGTCCTCAAACCCCCAAGTGCCATTATTGCAAGAAGGAAGGACATATAGTTTCAGCATGTCCTAAGAAGGGGAAGAATTCAGGTTCGGGGAATCTAAATGTGGCTCAGGCTTTTGGAAATTTGTGATTTGATTTTTAATGGAAATTCAAGTTAATTAAATAAAAATGGAAATTAAATTTTAATTGTGAAAATGGAAATTTAAATTTAAGTGTTAAAGTAAATTGTTAAAAATGAAATAAATGGGAAATAGTACACTTAAATTTAATAAGTGGAATTTTGGAAAATTTGATTTTTATTGCAAAAATTTTCTTTATAAAAACCATAAGTAAAAGAGAATTAAATGAACATTTTTTATGTGGAAAAATATGATTTTTATAAGTTAAAATGATTTAAATTGAAGTTTATTTGTGGCTGGAATTCTATTTAAAATCTGGAAATTCTATTAGTAACACTTCAGAAATGCTATCGTTTCTGAAAATGAACTAAAAACTGAACTAATAGAATCTGCAGCACTTTGTAAGTGCTGTAGTTGCAGAAATAAGCAAAAAAGCTAAAATTAACTAAGGGCTATGACAGCACTTTGTAAGTGCTGTGGTTGCTGAATTACAACTAAAATCTGAAACTAATTAAAGGGCTACAGTAGCACTTTAAAAATGCTGTCTTTGCTGAGTTGAACTAAAATCTTTAAATTGAACCCTGAACTACTACAGCAGTTTATAAATGCTGTCTTTTTCTGAATTCAACTTGTTTTTCAAATGAAACTGAACTACTACAGCAGTTTATAAATGATGTCTTTGCTGAATTGAATTGTTTTCAAATATAACTTACCGTGGCACTTTCTAAATGCTGTGAAAGCTAGACTTTTAATGTTTTAAAGTATTTAAGAGAATAAATAAACTCAGAAAAGGCTATATTTTGGGGAATTGAATATTTGATATAAAAGTATAATGATTTTACTTTTAAATGGTTTAAATGAAGTATTTGATTTGGAATATAAACTATTTTGGAATTTTTAACCACGGGTTATAATAACGATTGGTTGTTAAAGAGACCGGGATCGGATATGGACATACCCTCTGTCGACACCGAAAACCACTTTAACAACTGTGTACGCGGTGGAGATTCCAGAATGAAGTAGGATGGTGGCGACGATCCTAAAGGTATATACGTGGACCCAACTCCCGTGAGTTGGCATAAGGTGGCTAAAACAGGAGCGATCGACGGGCCAATGAGGTAGCACCTCTGATCGGACACACTTCTTCGATACCATTCTATTACTTTTGTGATTGATTGGGTGCACCCCTTGATTTGGGAGTGTGGCTCGAGGTGGGCGGTAGTGGCTGTTATGCGTTTCCACCAGCCCGGATGCGTAATTGGTATATCTACTATGGCACTGCCTAGTTGTGTCGTGTCACCTACCATAGCGAGCTTTACTACGAGTTTCTATTTGTGTCGTACCTATGGGGTATCTTCTCATAGCCTTTCGAGGTATGCAGGTACTGTATAGACTATTGGCACTTTTACATGTTAAGGTGGAAAATGTAAAGCCTTAACGCTATTTAAAAGTATGTTTATTTTATAATTAGACATTATTATAATAGCGAATATTACTACATAGTAGATAGTTTAACGGATCCTTAAAGAATGGGTGATCCCAAGCATTCTTTAAGTTACTTGGACCTTTTATTACAGTTCACTTGAGTTGGTTTACATTGTATAAGTATGTATGTCCTGACTCGAGTGTTTATGTTTTATTTACGCTCGGGTCAGCCTGAGTATTCACAGCTTTGGACTTCACTTTCTGGAGCTAGGAATCGCTAGAGATTCTGTTTATCTAGTTATTCATCTATTTCAGTTTCAGTTGTTCTATTTCAGCTTTGTATTAGAGACATATGTATTTGGGATTTCTACTGTACTTGTTTCAGAACTGTATTTGTTTTCAGACTATGTATTTTGTATCTGTTTTGTGACTCTGTATTGTAGTGGCTTCATGAACCACTATTTATTTATTTTCCGCTGCGAGTTATTCTGATAATTCTATGTCATTGATTCTGTGAATGATTTTATTTGCTCCAAATTTTATTTCAATCTGTTATTTTGCATTATTCAAGTCTGAGATGTGTGGATTATTGTCGATTTGAATGGTCCAAAATAGTGGGTCGTTACAATATTGATCTACCATCACCAAAGTTCATGCCAAGAAAAATCAATTCCTATTTTCTTCTAGGAAAACTTCTTCATGCTAATCAACACAGTTCATGCAATTTGAGATCTACTCCTATTGCCTTAAGAATTAATAATTCACTTTAATAAGTAAGCATGTGGAAAATTAAGAAAAATAATGTAGTTTTATATGCATTACGATTAAGTAGCACCGTATATATATTATTATTCAAGCTCAAAAATGGGTATTTATACTATTTTGCTTTATAATTACCATTTCATATTGATGAGTTCAATCAAAAGTTAAAATCTAAAGCGGTTAGCAACTTACGATAATAATAAAATCATGTAAATATTGACAAATTGCAAGACAACATAGACAGAAATAGATGTATTTATTAGTCAATGCCCTATTTATTTGTAGAGTGCACTACTTGATTGTCAGTGAACTTATCAAGTGGCATTAAAAAATAAAAGTGCAAGTGAATCATGCTTTATTTTTATTATAACGGTGGTGTCGAATATCCAAATATATTGAGGTTATTCAAAGTAATTTTTTATGAGAAAAATGAATGATCCTCTATTAATAGAGGAGAGCACCCATGTATTTTATTCTACACTAGAATATAGAGCTGTCAACTTGTCTGACAGGTAGCGATACTGTTAACCCACTTTCTATCAAGGTAGTATACAGGCATATTTAACCCAACAGACTTCATGATTATCAAGGCCGATGAGTGCAGAGTGACGATTGTAGGGCTCAGAAGTCAAGTATAGGCTAGGGATTGGCATAGCTTGGACCGACATGGCTTGGTGGAAGGCTAGGGATCAGCATAGCTTGGATCGGCATGACTTGGTGGAACCCCAGGAATCGGTATGGTTGGTTATACAAGGGATTGGTATGGTCGAAGTAAGGTATGGATCGGCATGATTGGTAATGTATGGATCAGTACGGTCGAAGTAAGGAGGGATCGACATCTTGGAGGGTTCAACATATCACATGAAAGAGAGGGATCGGCATGCGGCATCTTGGAGGGTTCGACATATTGTATGAAAGAGAGGGATCGGCGTGTGCCATCTTGGAGGGTTCGGCATTCATACGAAAGAGAGGGATCGACATGCGCTTACTTGGAGGGTTCGGCATGGATGAAGGTAGAGGGGTCAGTATGGTTTATTGGTTTGGAAAGTCATACTTCAACTTGTTGGCAAGTGATCAGTATACATAAAGAACCAAGTGCACCCTTGCGTTTAACAATCAATAACTCAAGCTCCTTTGCTTCAAATGAGATGAGAATTGAAGGGCTAATGTATTTCATCATGAAGAATCCACCATAGGAATCGCTGCCCAAAAATCAACTAAGGAAGGGATCGGTACCGATCCCTCCTCATGGAGATTTCGGCCTAGCGACCCCTATGGTGGGCCCATATGGATAAGGAGGCCCTATAGCCGAAGTTTCACCTATAAATACAACAGGCATGGCTTCGAAAAAGGGGATCTTCTTTCTATTTTTCTTGATCTTATACCTAGGCTATACTCTATCAATTTTACTCTTGAATTTCATGGATTTGTAACTGTAATCAGCAGTACAAACTAATAAAAGATTATTGGAGTGGACGTAGGCCGGAGTTTGCCGAACCACTATAAAACTCATGTGTTCCTTTACTTTTTCTGTTGTTGATTCTGTGATCTACATACTTGTCTTTCTATTTGGGTATCGTTTTGGGAATTTGGTGTTTTGACGTACAACTAGATGTTTGTGACCAATTTTGGTGCAAACATTTTGGTGTTTTCACTGAGAATACTTGCACTCATGGATTTGGAAACTAGGATATAAGATTTAGAAGCTTGGATACTTGGATCTAGGAAGCAATGGCCAGGCCATCAACAAGGAGACAGAGAACAGTTAGGAGCCATCATGAAGGGAGTCAGGAGGCTTCCTCGGCAGCTAATCAAACCTCAGTCTTCATTACCAGAGACGAGAGGGAAACAATGATGGATGTTATGCAGGAAAGGTGCTGAAGAGACAGGAGGAAATGATGCAAAATCTACTCCGACAGATTGTACAAGTTGGAGTGCAAAACCAAGGAAATGGAGTAGAAGGTAATACTAGAAATATGGATCATGGAGTTGGAGCAGCACGAGTTGAGGAAATCCAGAATCAGAACCATGGAAATAGAGCTAATAGGCAGAGGAGTGGAATAGAGCAGCTGGGGACAGTCCCATGCCATCCAAGAAGGATTTTCACCGATACCTCCAGATGGATCGGTACCGATCCCCAAAGGTTAGGGGGGTATTCCCCGAGGTTTGGGTGATCGTGATGTTGGAGGACCTGCGATCAATCCCGTGGAGCTTGGTGCGAACCGGAATTTAGATGCACAACCGGAGCAATACGTTCCAGAATTCCCTTATAGACTCGAGGTGCAGCTAGGCAATGATGATAGGAGGCTACCATTGGTAGAGTTTGGAAGGTTTGCGGAGATGATAAGGCGAGCTATGTGTGGAGGATTAGTGAACAGGGATCTCGAGGATGTAAATAGAAGTCCATTCGCTCCAAATATCAAGCAAGCTAGGAATCCTCCGGGGTTCAAATTACCAACGCTTTGAGACATATGATGGAAAAAGGGATCTCGCAGTTCATTTGACGGGTACATAAGACACATGGAAGTACTGGGTGCATCAGAGGAAGTAATGGAACGGTGCTTACCCTTGTACTTAATGGATATAGCCGCACTATGGTTCGGACCATTGAAAAGTGGCTCTATTGGCACGTGGATGGAAATGATTGAAAGGTTTGTAAGGCAGTTTAGGGTTCACATCTCAAGACCTAAAAATGTGATGAGTTTGGCCACACTGAAATAGAGAACCGGAGAGTCCTTGAGGAGTTTCTCAACACGGTTCAATGTCGTGGCGGCATCGGTGGATCATCCAGATCCATCCATGGTTTTTGATGGCAGCTGTATCTGGAATTGTTGATGGCATGAAGTTCAAGGATTCACTGGCACGAGATCCACCTATGGATCTCGGAGAGTTTTATCATGAAGCAGCCTACGAAAGGAAGACGCATGAGCAAACAAACTGAAGGTGAATGCTGTGTAGAGTGGAGGTCCGTTCGAGGAAGGTTCAAACGAGGATAAAGAAAACGGAAAGTAGATGATGGCTTTGAAGGATCAAAGCATCCACGAAGGGAACCAAGAATCACCTCTTACACGGAACTGACTGAAACATTGGAACGGATATATCTAGATACCGGGGGGCAAGTCGAAGGCCGATGAGGAGAGAGCTTACCAACGATGAAAAGAAATCAAAAAAATACTACCTGTTCCATGAGTTGAACGTGCGTAGTACAAACGACTGCAGGCACTTAAAGGATGAGATTGAGGGACATATCCAGAACTGCAGGCTGTTACAATACGTGAGATCTTGGGTAGCAGCAATGGAATAGGAGCAACCACCATCCGCACCGAACGGTAACTGCCTAGGATCGAGGTGTCAACTTGTCATCAATTGAACGGAATGGCGAAGAATAAGTAGTAAACTCCATAATAAAACGGCTAAGTCACTTACACATGTACGAGATTGATAACGGTCCCTAAGCATGCTCTGAGATGACAATGAACCACCACACTCAAAGATGCATGCATATTAGTGTTTAGTCTTTGTTTTTGTTTCTTTCTTTTTTGGTACTTGGTTATGAAACTCACTCGAACGTGAAATATGACATTGGTAATTTTGAGTCCCATCCGGATGATCACATTTCACCTCGAACGGTACTCGATCTTGAACGATCGCATTTCGCCTCGAACGGCACTCAATCTCGAACGATCTTGTTTCGTCTCGAACGGCACACGATCTCGAACGATCGCATTTCGCCTCGAACGGCACACGATCTCGAACGATCGCATTTCGCCTCGAATGGCAGACGATCTCGTGCGATTGTCATCAACCTGGGACGATTACGAATTTGATTAACAGTCCTGAACGGTCATTACTAACAATCAGGCAAGATCACTGATTTGTTTACAGGTCATCAACGGGTTTCAAACATTGGACTTAAGGCAATTCAAAACACGCCTTCCAATCGTAAGGCATGTTTTGGGGGCCAGAGTGTTAACCTTCCTTCTGTCAAGGCAGTATATAGGCAGATTTAAGTACCTAATAGACTTCACGATTATCAAGCCCCGATAAGTGCAGAGCGATGGTTGTAGGGCCCGGAAGTCAAGTACAAGCTAGGGATCGGCATAGCTTGGACCGGCATGACTTGGTGGAAGGCTAGGGATCGGCATAGCTTGGATCGGCATGACTTGGTGGAACCCCAGGGATCGAAATGGTTGGTTATACGAGGGATCAGTATGTTTGAAGTAAGGTGTGGATCGACATGATTGGTATTGTATGGATCAGTACGGTCGAAGTAAGGAGGGATCGGCATCTTGGAGGGTTCAGCATATCACATGAAAGAGAGGGATCGGCATGCGGCATCTTAGAGGATTCGGCATATTGTATGAAAGAGAGGGATCGGTGTGTGCCAACTTGGAGGGTTCGGCATTCATACGAAAGAGAGGGATCGGCATGCGCTTACTTGGAGGGTTCGGCATGGATGAAGGTAGAGGGGTCGATATGGTTTATTGGTTTGGAAAGTCATACTTCAACTCGTTGGAAAGGGATCGGTATACATCAAGAACCAAGTGCACTCTTGCATTCAACAATCAATAACTCGAGCTCCTTTGGTCCAAATGAGATGAGAATTGAAGGACTAACGTATTTCATCATGAAGAATCGACCATAGGAATCGCTGCCCAAAAATTAACTAAGGAAGGGATCGGTACCTATCCCTCCTCATGGAGATTTGGGCGTAGCGACCCCTATGGTGGGCCCATATGGATAAGGAAGCCCTATAGTCGAAGTTTCACCTATAAATACAGTAGGCATGGCTTCGGAAAAGGGGATCTTCTTTCTGCTTTTCTTCATCTTCTACCTAGGCTATACTCTGTCAATTTTACTCTTGAATTTCATGGATTTGTAACTGTAATCAGCAGTATAAACTAATAAAAGATCATTGGAGTGGATGTAGGCCGGAATTTGTCAAACCACTATAAAACTTGCGTGTTCCTTTACTTTCTCTGTTGTTGATTCTGTGATTTGCGTGCTTGTCTTTCTATTTGGATATCGTTTTGGGGATTTGGAGCTTTCACGTACAACTGGATGTTTGTGACCAATTTTGGCACAAACAGCCTGTACAATGTGAAATAAAGATAAAAAAAGAAACCCCAATCATAAAAAGCTAAGGTCCATAATAAAATAATACAATACTATAATCCACTAATATGATGAATATCATGTCCTCAAAATCAGCGACATCCATCCAGTCCAACAAGCATATCTGAAGCTGCAAAGACTATACCAAAAGTGTAATATCAATACATATATATGTGTGTATATACATAGATACATATATACATATATGTGCCAAATAAAAATATTTTAATCTAATAAAAAATAAAACAAGCAATATTAGGATTAAAACCGAGTAAGGATCAATAAAGGGTATAACATAATCCCGTTACATAAAAAACAAGTAATTAGAATTCTAATACAAGGTTAATATCCTAATAATAGTGAAGTATCAAATGTGTCCTTTAGTAAGGTTGTCCAAGGAAGCTAGATTTGATTTGAGATAAATGTTATATTCAAAATTACAACATTTTAAAATCTAACTAATTTTCTAAATATAGTATAGCATCAGATTCATTGACAAACATATCAATGAAAAGGGTATTTAAGGCGTTATTATTTCTACTTTTAAAAATTACATTTTTCTTAGCTAAATTAATACGAGATTGAACTTTTTTAAGGTATTCATTGAAACTAATATTATTATCTATTATAACTAGAGATTGAAATCCAATTAAAATAAAATAAAACAATTATATATATTAAACTATCTGTTGGAGTATTTATATTATTAAAAACCCTTTGATTTCTTTCAAGCCATATATACCAACATATTCTAGTAAAAGTAGTATCAATTACTAATCTATGAAATCCATTATAATAAAACCTAAGCCTATTCCAAAATAGTTCACGATTAATACCATTATAGTTAAATTAAAGTAAAAAATATTAAGACAATTTATAAGAATATAATTAGTGATATGACACTCAAAATATAAATGCAAAATGTTTTCCATTCTCATATTACAGAAAAAATTATTATCAATAACTATATTTTGATTTTTTAATAGTTCTATAGTATTTAATTTTCCATATATAATTAACCGCATATGTACTTTATCATTGGGTGGAATATTACCTTTCCAAATATATCTAAATATATTCGACTTTGTTTCCAAAAAATTAAGAAATTTATAAAAATAGCACACCGTATAGATTTTATTATTATCCCAACACCATATTTTAATGTCATTTTTATTATCAATGTTATCTCAACAACTTATTTTAATGTCATTTTATGTTATATAGTTCTAATTTAGCACAAAGCAAGGCAAACTTAGATAATGTATTTTCATCTGAAGTACGACTAAAGCTAGATTCCCATGGAAAATTTAAATTTGGTCTATATATTTCTGAAATCAACACATTTTAAAATTACATATTTCAAAGTAAATTTAAATATGAGTGAGAACTCATACGATAATAGTTTTTGTAAATTTACAAATATCCAAAGAATTTGAAATAAGTTCCATTTCAAACTTATGAGTATTCCTACAGAAAAGAATAAAGTATAAATCTCACAATAATTTTTTTTCAATTAATATTCGCACAAAAACCAAATTGATACTAAAAAAATATAACGACGATTTTTTGTGCATTTGTCCATACTATTTTATAATAAAAGGAAGTTTGCTCACATATTTATTTGTATGTAAGTATTATTATGCATATGACAATTATTTCACTGTAAATAAATTTGCTTCAGTTTTCTTTGCACACATCTAATGAACATACCTAATGTACTAGTATAACTAATGCACATTTTTGTATGTTCCTAGGTCATTCATATATCTGACTTAGGATTGTCAAAGAAAAATCTGTAATCTGTCTGTATCCGTATCCAAAATATGAATAATTCTCTGATATTCGAAAGATTGATATGGATGCGAATATGACCACATTCGCATCCGATAATTATCCATTCAGTTTTATCAAGATTATAGTTATTTTCTTATGGATTGTAGTACATAAAATGATTGTGATTTACAATTTTATCTAAGTAAAAAAAGTTAATATGTATATAAGAATCAATATTTGCTGCGTAAAATTACCTTTTTAGTGTATTTATTATTTTTTATATTTTAGTACTGAAATAAATTTATAATAAATCAAAATTTTCTATTTAAATTTATTAGTTATGAACTTGTTGAAGAATATCCGATAAATATACGATATCCGTCAACATCCCCGGATACGGATATTCGTTATATGAAAATGATTTCGAATACGCACACGGATATGACACTATCTGAATCCGTATCCGACCTTTACAAGCCTAATTTGACTAGAGTGTTTTTGTCTTCACGAACCCTTTGATACTTGATCTTAAAGAAAAACAATGGCGACTCAATCCACGGTGGTGGTGTGGTTTTTTGATGAATCTGTGTCACACACTCATTACTGGGTTGCATGCAGAGCTTTACAAATGCACCCTTTATTTAAACCACTTATATATTATGCTTGGAAGGCTACATATGTAAATATGCATATAACAAAGTTATGAATCAATTCCATACATAGATTCAATTATCTCTAATGAATAAATCTCTGTGGTTTTCCTCTACCAATTCTTAAAGATTTCAAAGCTATATTTGGTGTTTTTATAGTTTCTGATATTGGTTTTCATAGTGTATCCACTCTTGAAAAACAAAGTGAAATTTACTTATTGTTGATGCCGAAAATGGGCATCAACACCCGTAGAATCTCATGGAGATTAAACAATGAATGAAATCAAAAACTAAGCATAAAAAGTAAATGAACGCATAGATTTTTATAGTGGTTCGGCAAGGTTCGGTAATCTTGGCCTACATCCACTTCACACTTTTATTAATCTTTCACTGGACTACAATTACAAGAATATTTGGATCAGCTCGAATCCCTTAATACAAGATTCAAGAAAAAATGGCAGAGCCTTCGAAGCTGGAAGAAGGTCCCTTTTCTGAAGCTATGCTTGCTGTATTTATAGCAGAAGACGCAAATGGATTGGGTTGAAACTATGCAAGAAAAATCTGTAGGCTTAGAAGGGCATGCCATATCGGTCGGCCATGTTAACTCGATGATCAAGAACGATCGGTATACATATAGCCGATCCTATTTCTTAGCTCCAATCACTATGTGATCGATGTTGGAGAGTCCCACGTGCCTCTTGATGTTGCTCCTAAAATATGGAATCATTCTGAGTTGTAGATTGTGAAATATAGATCGATCTTGGTCGAAGCTGAAATATAAACTGAAATTCACTAATCGTCATGTTGAATCATCCAATGATGGTCAGTGAATATCGATCGGCCTTCCTTCCCCTACCACTTTGGGATGCGCGATCGTTATGGTATGCTCTCCTTGCCATGTTGTCGATGCTATGAAAGTCTCACATGAATTGGCTTCATGGATCTCAAGATATTGAATGCTCACCGACGACCTGAACTATTTCCTTGATCGTTCTCTGGCCGATCCAAACAAATCATTGTTTCATCCATAGCTTGTGTATATGAACTTCAATCAATTCCAAACTTGAGATCTAACTTCACGGGGTAAGGCTAGTGACTTCATGCTAGCTACACTTCGATTTGGTCCTGGTTCAAATCTGTCCCACTATCGTCCATAGTACAGTACGTAACCAACTCTTCAAGTTGTCGACCATTCTTTCCTGGTCGAATCGATGATATCACGGCTTTGCCAAAAGGTGGGATAACATTTGCCCTTCAAATTACGTCTTGTGAGTAACATGACATGCTTTGAATCAAAAAGAGTCTGAATTGCCGTAAAGAAGTCCATTCAGCTTCCTAAATGATTGTTATTCCTCTACTATCTATCGATAGTATAAACCCGAAGTCGTATTCTGTTTGTATATACAAATTCGGTCATGCGAGACCTACAAGCTCTCTTTTATATGATCCAATCTCAAACTCGAAAATTCCAGGCTTGCTTGCAATTTTTATTGATTTTGAAAGGCTGAACTTTTAAATCTGTTCCAATGTATACACATTTATATTGTTGGCTCCCGGACATGTTCGAACGTCCATAGGTCGTTGCCTATCTTAATGATATTCCGTAGGTTCGCGTTTGCATCGAATTCTCATGATCATTCATCATCCTTCCTTATATATATATATATGCCTAAATTGAACCATTTGTGATCATGGAATTGATTGTCGTAGGTTAGGTAGTGAAATGACCGCTCTAAGGCATAAATAAATGACAAAAAGGATCGATCGACATAAAGGCTGGGATGGGTCGGCATGTGATGGTATGATAAGGCTTAGAAATGGATTGGTCTAACCCTTCGAAGTGAAAATGATCGGCAAAACTTGTCCCTTATATAAGGCTTGATACATAGTCATTTTCTTCACTTTACTCCCCACACTTTCGTCTTGAAGTAAAAAAGCTACTAGTCGCCCTGCCTTTTCCTCCTACCGATCCTTACAACAAACATCATCTTCCTCCATACCTAGGCTACGAATCAATTTTGAACTCCTCTCTTTTTTAGATCTCGGACATAGGTAGAACAATTTCTAAATTTGCTACATAATTCTTAGAACAGTGTAGTGAACCCATAACAGTCAACTTGCTTCATGAGTCTTTTTACTTTCCTCGACTTCCATGATCGTACTCAGCGGAGTAGCTCACCTGGATGAGACATGTGTGAACTACGATTATAGCTGATCATTCGCTGAGGGAGTTAAAGTGAAGGAGATGAACGAGTTGCACGATCGAACATACGTGGTCGTTCGTGGACGGTCGATGGAGTTCTGCGCTGTTGGAGTTAGAGAACTGTCTGGAAATGATTATCTATGATCGCTTGGGCATAAGAACGACCGGTGTGTGGAGGCTCACTCTGTACGATTGGCATATATTGATCCAAGGAAACGATCGGCCTATACACACATGGACATTCGGTCTGCCTTCTTAACACTTCGAACGATTGACCTATAACATATTAGAACGGTCGGTTTGGACTTAAACTAAGTACTTTCACTTCGCATATGAACCATTCTCTTCTTTTTCCATAGAATGGAATAAAAATTGATCAACTTGGACCAAGCAAAGAGCTCCAGCTTCTCGTACTTGGATAAACACTTAGACTTGAATATGACTTGCACATAATATGACCCTATAACTGGTGGCAAATTGCCTTAGAACAAATGTCGCGAACGAAAGCCTTTAACTATCATATTAAAAACATCTGTAACTTAGACAATAATCAGTTTTCTGTTGGCTAACAATTGTCTATGAAAGTCAAACTGCGTCTCTATGAACAAATTTTTAAGTCTTGTTGCCTCTTCTATCTTCAGTTTTTCACAACTTATTACTATATTGAACACTTACACTCACTTTGCACTGGGGGGTACAAGTTATTTTTTCTAATCATGATTTTTACTAAGTTTGATAGCAAGGGAATCTCGACGTTTGGGGCACTCCGTAATCATGCCAGCTGGATCTTCTTTACATAGGACTAATTCCGACGTAGAGTCTAGTTCAGCGACTGAGTCTGACAGCCTGCCACTTAGTCATAATTCGGAATAGCCAGAAGGCTCGGTTTTCCAATTTGATCTTTCCGAGATTGTTCCCGTCTTTCCGCCAAAAGTTATCAAACCGGCGCCCGATACTTTAGAGGATGCAATCATCCTCGAAAATCCTCCTGCTTCAGTAGCTTCAAAGATTAAAGAAGACGCTTTCCGTAGGATTTGCACAAGGCATAGGATTCCTTTTGGCGATGTGTTGGTTCCGTCACGAGACGACAGGGCTCATAGACCTCCTGAAGGGTACACATCATGTATCAAATTTATGTACTGGGAAGGATGCATCCCGCCATTCAATTCATATATCCGAGTGATCTTACACTATCTAAGGATGGCTCTTGCACAACTCCATCCAAACGGCTATGCGCTCCTCAACTGCACTTATATGGTATTTATGGAGTTTCTCCACTGCCCCCTACCATCGAAGATATTCGATTTATTTTCACTTTTAAATGGCATACAAGGAGTCTATCGTTCACATTCCTTTAGTCGGCGAAGAGATGCCAAATTTTGGCCGGCACTTGGAACAAATTAAGTGCCTTTAAGAGCGAATGGTTCTTCGTTCGCTGTCCACCTGAATACACTCGACAATGGTTGGAAAGGCATAACAGTTACCCACCAGTTCCATAATAATATAGGAAAATATCATCCAAGTTACATTCTGATGATGTTAACCACTTACAGATGCCGTTACAGGCCTAGCAGTGATATTTATGAAGAGGCGGTCTCAATTTTAAAGAAGGCTCACCCGAAGATAGAAATATTGAACTTTTGCTCAGAGATGAACGCCTCATCGCTTTTGTCTTGATAGAGGAGGGTCTTAGCGTAGGGCTCACTAAAACTACCCAAACGGCTGGGATCAGATCATGGTCTACTGTTGGTCAAAGAGATAATCAATCTGGTCACGTGGTGCCCCCAGTCACGAGTACTCATAAATCTACCGATATCAAAGCTGGAGGACATGGTGAAAATGCATCTGGTCGTGATGATGATAGACCTGATCCCGGGGTTGGTGTCGGACCCTGACAAGTCTCTCAACCCCCAGCCATGGTTTAAAGAAAAAGAAAACATTCGCACACAAGCCTCCAAGAAGTCGTCTTTTCGACCCAACCAAGCCGTCGATGAATCTACCATTAGATCCTCTGTCCGATCTACCAATTCCACACGATCTCGATGCTTATCATTTCACTGACGTGAGCATTGGAGGGTCAGAGTCTCCCGTTAGAATTGGCTCGGTGATCCCTATCTCTGGAGGGGAAGTTACACCGATGAGCAAAGCTCTTGGACCAGTTCTGTCGGGGGGTTACACTACAACACTAACACACTTGCACGGTCAGCACTGCACTGTACTTGACTTGTACTTTCTAATACCCAAAGGTGATTGATATCCACTTTTCATTGCAGAAACAATGGTGAGGAAGAGGAGCATGTTCGATTCTTTGCGGGATGTACGATGTCAGTCATCAGGATCGCGATCCGGCTCCTACCTCGGCAATCGAGATTATTATGATTCTAGCTATCACCCCAGTTGTGATCAGGGTTATAAAGAGAGAGATGACAGGGACAGGCCCGCTCAGGATGTACATAGATCGAGATCGAGATCTCCTCCCCGAAAGGGTCCTAAAAGACCAGCTGAGCGCAGGAACCTGCACATTGATTCCTCTCGCGGCCCTTCTACAACTTTAATGCCTCCAAGATCCTTGGTCCTATCTCAGTCTTGGCGGCCGGCGATCGCCGTCGCCATGGCGAATGCATTACCGTTCATAGGCCTGGCAAAGAAAGCACCGGAGTTCAAGCTACTTTTGAAGACCTTCCAATTGATCCAAATGTTCGTATGGTGCAACTTCGAGAGGAATTTCCGAACTTGTGCTTCGACGGATTCTATTTTCCTCCCAATCTAAAGAGGGTTCTGGATGGCGTTCAGAAAATAACCATTGATTGCATCACCGACATCCACATGCAATATCGAGAAAAGGCTGGGGGAAAATGTCAAAAGTTTCCTTCGAGCATGCGACAGAAATCGAGAAACTAAAACGACAAGAGGCCCAGGATAAGAGAATTATCGACACTCAGACAAATGAATTGGAAACCTCTAAAGCTGCCTTAACCAAAGCCGAAGGAAAAGCTGATGTCGCCTTGAAGTCTTTGGAGGAGATGAAAACTAGCCATTTCGATATGGTTCAAGTGTTGCACCATCGAAACCAAGAGATAGCGCTTGAGCGAGACGCGGCTCGAAACAACAAGTCTGTGGCCTAAAAGGAAATAACCGAGCTCAAGGCCAAGCTTGATGATGCGATTAAAGAAAAAGACGACGCTTAAAAGATTGCTCAAGATTCTTGTGAAGAGTTAGTTCGTGTCGGGCTTGAAAGAGATGCGGCAATTGAAAAAGCTAAAGATGTCAACATGCTCATTCAACGGGAGACAGAAGTGACCAAAGACAAGGTGAGAGAAGATGTAATGAATGAGCTCGACTCGCTTCTTATTCTCTACAACGCCAACATTCTCAAACATAGGAATTTGACATGGCTTGGCAAAGATTATCCTTATCAGCTTCATTCCGCTTGGGAATTTCTTGTCGCAGAAGAGAAAAAACTTCACGGCTCAGAAAATGTCGATGTAACCAAACTCAAAAGCGAAGTGCTACTGGACGATGAGCCCAAAATATTGCATGACATTCAGACTTCTCTTTTGAAAGAATTCGGGGTTGCTCCTTCACATGTGGTAGGTGAGGGATCCGGTTCGGTGCAACTGGGCATCGCAACCGAATTGCCCTCGGTGTCTCAAGTCATGACCAACTCTGGGGCAAGCTCCTTAACTATCCCTGGGTATGATCCAGACAGACCACGCATATCTCCAATTCTTGAGTGCAGTTCCGAGGACATTCCACCTCAACCTAGAGTTCACCCCGAAGAAGGTATTTCATCGACTTTTCCCTTCTCTCATAAAGTTGGGGTGCTATCAGTTGATATTTCTAATCTTTTCGCCTATTTTTTCTCAGCTTTGGATCCGTTAGGCATCGCTCCTCTCCCTCCACAAGAGCCTCAACTGGAGTCGCAAATGGCCGCGACAGAGTCTGTTACAGTTACAACTTCGACTGCCACTCAGAGTGCTCACGATGAAGCCTTTGTCTTTGACGACCAACTCATGGAGGCGTTATTCAAGAAAGGAAGCGATCCACACCACGAAATCCCTTTTGAAGCGGAAGTCATGATCACAAGTTCCTCCAATCCTACTAGCGGGTTCAGTATGAAAGAGCGGATTGAACGAGAGGATCTTTCTAAAAGAAGGGTAAAGGGCAAGCCTGTTGAGATGGTTCCAAATGAACCGATTCCTTCCCCACTTCAAACGATCCCTCCTGGTGATATGATTCCAGATGAACTGATTCCTTCCCCACTTCAAACGATCCCTTCTGGTGAGAAGATTCCTTCGGAAGACGATCCTCGTACTTTTGGTGCTGAAGATGCCCTCATCCCTCCTACTTCCAAAGATGATACAGCCTCGGTTCATACAGCTGAGGAAACACCTTCGAAGAAAAGCCGAGGCGGTAAAGGGTTGAAGAGGGGGGTGAGCAGTAGTTCAAAGCTCCGAAGAAGCGAAAGAGGGATAAAAACCCAAAGAGTGATCTTCGAACATGTAAATAATTCAAATAATCATTTCTCCTTTTGTTGAGGCATGGCCCTTCAGTTTTGTCTTGTATTTTATACAACTGGTTTCATGTGAATAAAAATTCTTTTGTTCTTACGTATGATTTCTGCATTTATTTGTTTAAACGTCCGAACTGTGACATTTTTCATTTTATGCACTCGCATCTTGTTGCTTGTTGAATCGAACACTGATTTGATTAATCCATCTCAAAGCCCGCCTTGAGTCGTTGTAAACATTGGATATGGTCGCATTGTTGAGCCATCACAGTCATTCCTTGGACGATCACATTTCTATCCCCGGTTTTGGGTCAATGAATGCACTGTGTGGATGGTCAAGTCTCGTCCCAGTGATGTTAATACTCTCGCATAATCACCAAAAGATTTAAAGCCGATCAATGAATGGTCGATTAATATTCATCATGTTTCTCTCTCGTGCCCCCAAGGATGGGGCGTATATTGATAAGTAAGAAGGCAGGTTATGTTTGCTTCAGCATTATACTCTTTCCCGTCGAATCGTGGTATCAGGCTAGTGGATAGAAAACTGAGTTGCGCGTATTATGGTCTTTAGCAGTTTGTATTCCTCCTATCGATTTTAGGTTGGAATTACTGGAATTGAGAACAGTCAAATCCACCCATCTATCCATGGAGTTTGCATTCCAGTCTGCACTCTAGGGACTTAGAATCATTCCGTGAGCAACCAGGTCATGCTCGATTTGTGCTCATATTTTAGTCCACACTCCGAGAACTTAGAATTTTCTCGTGGTTAGTCGTGTTTCCACCGAATTGTTTATACTCCAGTCCGCACTCTGTGGACATAGGGTTTTCTCGTGGGCAATCGTGTTTCCGCCCGTGGGGTTGTTTTTCCGCCGAATGGTTTATACTCTAGTCCGCACTCCGAGGACTTAGAGTTTTGTCGTGAGCAGTCATTTTTCCGCCTGGGACAGTCGTGTTTCCGCCCAAATGGTTTATAGTCCAGTCCGCACTCCGGGGACTTAGAGTTTTGTTGTGAGCAGTCGTTTTTCTACCCGGGGCAGTCGAGTGTCCGCTCGAATGGTTTATACTCCAGTCCGCACTCCGGGGACTTAGAGTTTTGTCGTTAGGTGGTCAATCACACCCGTTCGATTTGTACTTCATTTACCGCATCAAGGTAAAAGTTGTTGAATGAACAGTCGAACCACGTTCACTCATGGAATGGGATTCTGCCCCCAGCATTCAGGACGAAACTTGGCAAACGGACAGTCGATTCTCATCCACTTGGTGACTGTAGCTCTTCCAATCAAGTCGAGGAAGGAGGTAAGTGATGGACGGTTGGATCATACCATGTTGGGGTTGGATAATCAAGTCTTGCACAATTTGCTTCATATTCTTTCTAGGAAACGAAGATAATGAATTATTGTGCGGACCATTAAGTCGCCTCCATTTCAGGTTGTAATCATACCCATGCATTAAGGGCGGTGGTTAATGAGCAGGCAGTCAATCGCGGCTACTTCAAGCCTAATATGAAGGTTGATGAGTGGACGGTCAGTAGTGTCCATGTTCTATTAGATTCTGACCTTATCGGGTTTTCCCATTCGGTGCCTCGGTGTCCCAAGTCAAGGGCATATGGTAGCTAATGAACGGTCGAATCACGTTCGTCTAGATAAAAACTCCACAGGTTCTGTCGCGGTCTGCGGAGATTGGTTGGCGCCCAACTCTAAGTACTTGGTTACCTGCATCATATGCATATAGTTTAATTCAAGTTGGTTGTAGTTCACAACATAATTGGAATTGAAATTAAAATAAAATAGTTCAAAGAAGATCGGAATAAATCTCATTGATAAGTGAAGCAGCATCGTGTGCTCGCTATTCCACTTTGCCCCTAGCTCCTTTCAGCGAGATATCGACAGTCAACGGTCCAATTGACAATCAGTGTTCTTTATTGATAGGGCTCGGATGTTTCGGTCATTGTCGATCCGGCATGTTCTTAGGCTACGGCTACTTGTTATGCTCGTGAATAACATATACATGTCTAAGATATGGGCAAAGCGAGATGGACCGGAATTGATGGGTAGTGGTAAATCACTTAGAGTCAGACCCGAGGAAATCTGATAATCGCATGGAGTCAGCCACTGCATCACTTGGGGTCAACCATTGGATCACTTGGAGTCAGTAAATTGGAAGGCCAGGTAATCGGCGCTTGGGGTTTCTTTGGAATTTGCTTCGGGAAAAGCTTTGTCTTACCCGAGTCCTGCTTCAGGTCACAGCCAGGGTTCCAAAATCTCGCTTGCCTTTGTACTTGTCAAAATTCACACGCCACTCATTCATGCATGCCTCCCCACAAAGATCAAACATACAATGCCCAGCCTTGAAAAACTCGAAGAACTTTGTCCAAGAAGATGCTAAAACTGTCAATTTAGAAAAATGAAAGAAGTTCCAATTGCTACTGGATCGGTTTCGAAGCATAAGACCATGGACATCGGTTTATAGATGGATATGTAAATAAAAACAACTGGCTATGCTTCGTGACCTTGGAACGATCATACTGGACCGATCGTATATGAGCAACAACAATTCCACCGTTAATTGGTGGATAGGCTAACAGAAAACGGTCGGTTATAAGAATGAGAGTAGAACGATCGTACTAGGTTGGCTATTGGAACGATCGTGCAAAAACGCTCATATTGGATCGATCATATATAATCAATTGGTGGGGGACCAATTGGAACGATCGTACTAAAATGATCGTGTAGGGACGATCGGTGAAAACGATCGTGCAGAGGAGGAGATGGCCAAATCCAAGCTATTGGAACAACCAATATGAGCCACCACAGGGAACGATCGTTCAAGATAATAGTGCGTCTGGATCCTTGACGAACGATCGTTCATTGAGTGTGCTTGGGTCATGGTCGATAAGCGAAAGTTAACATATTCTTCAAATTTTGAACATGAATGCACTTTCATGAAACACACGGCTAATTGGACACAGATTTCATGATTTCCTTCTTCGGCCAGGGAAGTAGACTTGGCTTTTCTGTCCATGGAAATAGTCTCCATCTTGATCTCTTTCAAACCTGAGTAGAATAAGAAACTTATCGATCAAAAGATGAATCTATTTCGCGAACAAGAAAATTCACCAGTAGAAGATGAGATCCAATCGAGCTGAGAATTCATCTTTCAGTGAAAGCACCGAAATGTTGACGCCGAAAATGGACAACAACACCCGTAGAATCTCATGGAGATTAAACAATGAATGAAATCAAAAACCAAGCAGAAAAAATAAATGAACACATAGATTTTTATAGTGGTTCGACAATCTTGGTTTACATCAACTTCGCACTTTTATTAATCTTTCACTACTACAATTATAAGAATATTTAGATCAGCTCGGATCCATTAATACAAGATTCAAGAACAAAAATGGCATAGCCTCCGAAGCCGAAAGAAGATCCCTTTTCTGAAGCTATGCTTGTTGTATTTATAGCAGAAGACGCGCATGGATCGGGTTGAAACTTTGCAAGAAAGCTCTCTAGGCCCAGAAGAGTCCGCCAATCGGTCGACCACGTTAACTCGATGATCAAGAACGATCGATATACATATAGCTGATCCTTTTTCTTAGCTCCAATCACTGTGCGATCGATGTTGGAGGGTCTCACGTGCCTCTTGATGTTACTCCTAAAATATGAGATCATTTTGAGTTGTAGATTGTGAAATATAGATCGATCCTAGTCGAAGCTGGAATGTACATTGAAGTTCACTGATCGTTATGTTGAATCATCCAATGATGGTCGGTGAATATCGATCGGCCTTCCTTCCCTTACCACTTTGGGATGCGCGATCGTTATGGTATGCTCTCCTTGCCATATTGTCGATACTCTGAAAGTCCCACATGAACAAGATATTGAATGCTCTCCGACGACCTGAACTATTTCCTCGATCGTTCTCTGGCAGATCCAAACAAATCATTGTTTCATCCGTAGGATGTGTGTATGAACTTCAATCAATTCCAAACTTGAGATCTACCTTTACAGGACCAGACTAATGACTTCATGCTATCTACACTTCGATTTGGTCCTGGTACGAATCTGTCCCACCATCGTCCATAGTATGGTACGTAACCAACTCTTCAAGTCGTCGACCATTCTTTCCTGGTCGAATCGATGGTATCACGAATTTTGCCAAAAGGCAGAATAACACTTCAAAATTGGAAGTGTGAACAAATTATTCCCACAAGGCAAATCGATGATTTATTATGATAGAATGAGCAACTGAAGCAAGATATATCAGAGTGAACTCCAAAATAGCGTAAAAGATGTAAAAACCTAAGTCTAAAATGTAGTTTTTAAGCATACACCATCAAGACATATTAAAACTTCATTCAGTCTAACCAAACAAAACATGTTTTTAAAAAAGACCAAAAATTTACGGTCAAAGAGAACCAAATCAGAAGAAGTGAATTACAGGAGCCGAACATAAAAATAAATAAATGATTGACACACTTTGTCCTCTGTCCCTTTGTTACTTGATATTCCCATTGCTTATAACTCCATTGGCAAAAGCTTCTTTGCGTTTCAGTTTGTTGGCATGATCAGATTTCAGATTAGTATTAAGCCCCCATATACGAATGGTATGATCATCGCTTGCAGATGCAAGCATGTGCGGATTTGATGGGTTCCATGCAACGCAGTTCACAGCACCCGAGTGACCGGGTAGAGTTTGTATTAGATCCCCACTTGCACGATGCCATATGTATACCTGTAAAGGATGACAATAAGACCCTTTTTCTCCCACAAACAAATTGTTTGTTGTCTTTCATAGCAATATCAAATCTTTGAATTATTGTTACATATATATGATTTTAACAATACAAACTGAAATATACAGCAAATAGAGAATATAGACCATTTACTGGGATCGGTATTCGAAATTATGATGTCATTTATATATCAAAATAAATGTTAACATTTGTTAAAACTGAGGTTCGAACCGATGAGCTCATTTGCATACAATATTTTGGGAAGTTCCCAGTTAGACCAAAAAATTGTCAACATATTCACTTTATTATAACGAGATATTTTGGCACATGCATATTAAAGTATCTTCGATTACGATGTGTAATTATTAAATTTCAATTCATTTATATTTTTGAGACGCAGGATAATATCAGGAAAGAAGAATAACCATTGTAAATATAGGTATTTTGGTCCAAATACCATCATGCGTAATTTAATAGACTATACAAAGATCAAAGTACATAAAACTTATGTACATTATGTGCAAACTCGTTTAGCTCTCCCAGTAAAATATTTACAATTGTTGTCTGGTGGTTCTGAGTAAAATTTAGGACCAACGGTTCTGTTTTTTTTTGCCCCCCAATCCAATATCTCATATTTGGCTTCAGTTTCATTCTTGCATTTTCATATTAAAATTACTGCATTTTGGTTGAAGAAGGTATTAGCCACAGCTCGTATTCATTCAGTATTTCTACCCCTACTTCATTCCTGGTCCTCGCTTAAAAATATTTTGACTTTTCCATGCTGTGTCTCAGGAACCTCTTCAATAGGGTCTGGACTGCTAGTAACTACGATTGTAAAGAAAAGTCTTTTTTTTTGTACCCTAGTCTTGCATACCAATGCATGTAAAAATGAAAGATAATGAATGCCTACATTAAAATTATTTTCCTCCTTAGTGTCAATGAATATCCTAGAAATCTAAATTATGTCTTATCAAAAGGACATGGATATCCTAATAACCTCTCAAAACACTTTGCCGGACATTAGTATCCACGTCTGAAATATATAAATTGGTTATAAAATTGCAATTCTTCCGTGGAAAATATACAATTTTATGAGAACAAATGCAATTCGTGTAAAAGAATATTTTATATGAAAAAATAAATTACGACGTACAACAGGAAAATTATGTATATGATTGTTATGTGACATAACTGTGTTTTATATGAAAGAAAATGGAATTGGACGTTTCTTTAACAGATGCAAAGACTACAGGGACATGTTAAACAGCCAAACATGCGTACAGACATATGCATCCGTTAACCAAATGCCTATAGAGTAGTATGGTATGAATAGCACTCTATAGGCACCTGTGTCTGGTGCCTACCAAACGGTCGTCTATACGCGGTTATAGTTTGCACATCCGTTAAACAGACACCAAGCTACGACCACAGACTTGTAGCTGATTTCCTGAATTTTGCCTCATATGCTGATGGAAGGCTTGTTTTGGCGTAAATTAGAATATCTGCTGTTGGAGATGCTTTTAAATTACCACATGTTACTATCTGCTGTTGGAGATGCTTTTAAATTACCACATGTTACCATTTTCGAATATGTATATTTAGGGATATATGAAAGTAACCGTATGTACAAATCATGGTTTCAAATTTTGGATTTCGGTAACGAACCGTCTCGAGAATTTCACTCGCAATATCTCATATCAAACGAGATCTCGAACGAAATGAGAGTATCTCGGATATACGTCTCTGATTGACATCTCGGATTTTAAACTTCATCTCGGGATTATCTTTGAGTAACTTAAACGTTTAAATTTGGCAATTTAAAGATTTTCATAGTAAATGTTATTTAAATATAAATTTTAAACATACTAATTTATATAAAACGAAAATATTAATTTTTCTTTCCCTAGAAGAGTGGTAACATGATTGATTTGGTATTTGATTGAATGGATTCTAGTCATATGAATGTTAAAAATAGAGAGTAAATAAAAAAAGTGTAATTTCTGCTCGCTCGGTAAAAAAAATTAGTGTTGGTAAAAAGTCGTTGTAGTGCAACTTCTTTTGGATCCACATAAAAAGTGAAATAAATATGTAAATGAAAAAAAACGTAATTTTGGATGAGATTTCATATTGAGATCTCATCTCAAATATCTTTTGATATCTTAATAACTCGAACGAGACAAGTGTCAAATAAGATATAAACAAAATTGGTTGTTTCATTTCGCTAAATTTCGTCTCGCTTAAGTTTGAAAATGAAATGTCGAACGAAATCTCGGGTGAGATAAACAAGATTTGAAACAGTGGTACAAGTGTATTATACGCATACAACATCATCCAGCTCTATCAATAATCGTTGACATGGGATAGCCTAACTAAATTTTCACCTAGATTAGAAACGGGACTCAATACTGTATATAACACATTTTACAACAAAAATTATAATCTTGCACCCAATTTAATAAGACAAGGACATAGGATGGCATTATATAGTAAAACAAAAGAGTTTCCTCGTAGTTTTGTAATCTTCTGCTGCTATTTTCATTTAAATCAACGATATCTATTACAAATTTTACCTTTCAAAATTATTTTATATGACATTATCTTGCAACGCACGGGTTATGTTTATGTGTATATATACACATACATACATAGTATATAAACATACCAAGGTTTACATTCCGATCTAAACCAGCATGAAATATGACCAAAATCTTGATTCCAGTCAAAACCTCGTTTTTCTTCCATGAAAGCACTAGATCGTAGAGGAAAAAAGAAAACAGAAGAAAAAAAAACATAGAATCATATCACCCTATGAAATCAACAAAGTGGAAGCATAAAATTACCTTGCAGCAATTTTTGGTTGATTCGGGTCTTGCTCTACGAATCAAATTCGAGTTCCTCTCTAAATCCGAGGCTCATTTTTTCAAAAATTCGATTTTCCTTTAAAATTGAAGTGGACCCTTCAGCGACGGTAGGAGAAAGTTCTAACCCTAGTTTTGTTGGAGCGGGAACAAAAGGAATAATTCTTTTAGTTTTCTTATATTGTTAATAATTTGGACTAAGTATACTATGGGTTGGGGCTTATTAATACGTCTAGGGTTGGACTGACTAATAAACAGGCTTTGACTTATTGATTTGTTAACTAGGTTAATGTTTAATTTTTTATAAAGTTTAATAATGTTTTAATTTAATCGTTGTAATGATCCAAGTTTTGTCTGCTTCGATGATAATGTTTAATATAATGTTAAACATATTTCGAACAAGATTGTATATCCCGGTGGTAAAACCATAGCATAACATATAGACTAATGCTTCAACGGACAAATTTTCATTCTATGCTTCTTATTTCAAATTTAGATCCCGTTCAAAATTTATTATGAAAATAGACCTCTCAGTATTCAGCATTTTATACTTGCGCATTCTGAAAATGCGAACAAGAATAAATTTTTGATTTGTACTTGCGCTAATTCAAAGTGCACAATTATATTATTATTATTTTAATTCATACATGCACATTTTTAGAATGTGCATGTACAAAAATGTTGTATAATGGAAAATAAACTTATTTTCATAATAAGTTTCAAATGGAATCTAAACTTTGAAATAAGTTTTTCGAATGCCTAAAATGAAAATTTAGGGGTGAGCAATATTCAGTTAAAACCGAATTAACTGACCGAACCGGTTCATTTCGATCGGTTCGATTTTGAAACTAAATCGGTTCAAATTCGGTTTGTAAATTTATTTTTTCCGTTATCGGTTTAGCCGAATTAACCGAACTTTTATTATATTATCCAATTTTATGTTATTGTAATGCTTTAAATAACTGGTTTAGCGATAAAATACTAAGTTTGTCTATTAAAAATAGGTCAAATTTTTATTATAAACATAAAATAACTAAATAAAATCTCTTCAAACATGAATTTATGTTTTCCTTCGAGTGAATCTCTCATCTGAATAATAAGATATCTTTCTAATTCGGTTAAATCGATGACTGACCGAAATAACCGAAATTAATTCGGTTCGATTCGGTTTTGAATTTTTTTGATTCCAATTCGGTTTGACATTTTTTACCTCAAAACCGAACGAACCAACCGAACGCCCACCCTATGAAAATTTGTCCTACTTCGGTACATGCTACACACGTGCGTAAAAATTGTTGTTGTAAGAAAATATTAATTTAACTAATCGCAATTTGATTCACATTCAAATTTGATAAAAATCTTTAAATTAAAGAAACGTATAACTGAAATGATAAATGTATTCCAAATAATAAACTAAAAAGTAGAACTAAAAATAGTTTTCCTCGTATTTTCATTTTTTTTATTAATACAAAGTATAGTTACCTAATTTCAAAACATAAAAATTTGAATTGTAGACCAAAATATTCGTTAGGAAATCAATTTAATTCCAACTACGAATATTTTCTTTAGATAGCTATTAAAAATTAACTCCTTCGAAAGAAATGCAAAATTAGATAAACTGATATAAAGAGTCCATTCACTATATATAGGTGGAATCCAATGCACGAGGCTCCCGCACGATAGCGGGCTCTGCGAAGGTAGATACTGTACGCGGTCCTTCCCTCGCATTGCGAAGAGGCTGTTTTCGAAAAATAATATATGATGTTGAAAATCTAACTATTGAGTTGAATTAATCAAAATAATTATATGCATCAATTAATAAGTAGTATCTTCTAAATTTTAAAATAATGATATAAAAAATACGATTTGAAGTTCAATACTTCAAAAATTGAATAATTGAAATTAAATTTTGTAAAGCTACAATTTAAAGTTCCATATTTCAAAAATTATATAATTATAATTATAATACAATTTGAAGTTCAACATTTTGTAAATTAAGATTAAAATATAATTAAATATTAAATAAATTCAAAGACCAATATTTAAGAAAAAAATAGATTAAGAATAGCATAAAATGATACACTATGAATATATAGTTAGAAATGACCGTTGACCTTCCAAATTTTCTTTTCTTTTTTAAAAATAAAATGCATGTAAATGCTAACGTGTGCCTATTGAGCACATGTTAAGACTGCATATTTACATAAATAATCTAATGCTTCGTGTAATTTCATGGAACTAACATGGATACTTTGAGTTTGTAACTATTTATTTTTGTCTTTTAATAATTGATTTTTGTTTTTTCGTGTTGTTAACATGTGCTCAATGAGTACACAATAACATAAACCATATTAAAATTATATTTTCAAACCGAATTTAAGAAAATCAACTGTAGATGGTGAATATTATTCGATATGTATCTAATGACAATGAAAATGTAAAGAAATAAATTAAAACATGAAAAAGGATGCATCACTTTTGCCAAAAGCTAGGATTCTATGACCTTATTTATATACAAAACTTTTTAATAAGAAATAAACATGCAATCTTTTTCAAGATTGAGCTTCGAACTCATGACATGACATGCATATCAAAGATACTATGTATATAGTTAAAAAATACACACGTATATATAGAAATGGGTGTAGATTTCACATCCTTCGTAAAGATGCACATTCAATCTGACGTTTAAGGTGGGTAATGCAAAGCTCAAAATCACTATATAATAATGTTTGTGTCAAAGAAAGAGTAGACTACCTAGCAATGTTGAAACCTATGGAAGCAAAATTTAATTACAATTTCGATTGCCGCGTTATTGTAGAGCATAATTTCCACAGTAGATGTAATGAATCGATATAATCTTAACCCAAACAAATAAGAAGCCTTGTACTTATTATTACGTAATAATAAAATTCATTATTTTGTTGTAGCAGTATATTTTAACAAGCCTTTTTGTTCATATATTTGGAAGAAGTCACAAAAAAAAATTTGACACTCGCCATATAAACACAAGCTCGTTCACCATATTTTTGTCAAGGGTCTCAACCACCTACAAAATTGAGGCCATGGTTTGTGCTGAAATTTGTGCGGGGTCGTATGCATTTGGGATGGGTGACTGCTTGTCCCAAAAATGTTTAAATAGTGTTACTTTAAGGCTCCACTTGGCAGTTTTTTTAAGGGTTTTGGCCATTTTTGGACAGTTCCATTGAGTGGTTATGGAAAACAATGCTTGCGAGTTTTTAAAGAAACAATTGCCGTTTTAAACCAGCGAAAATCAATGTACTCTGATTTTGACCATTTCTTTCAGTCCATCAAATCAGTGGTTTTTGATCGTTTCTCAATTTCTTAATCCAAACTCATGATAAAGGTAGCATCGTCATGTTGCTTATAAACACCGTGCACTCCTAAAAAATTTGAATTCTTAATTCTTCACTTCAACCTTAGCAACACATTATTATGGTTATAACATCCTGTACCCTTAACTAATTTTTATTACTGCAATTAATAAAAATAATTTTGTGTGGTAATTCTATGAAATAACTATTGCAGTATGTATGTTTCAAAGGGAAAGCAAATCTATCTAGTACACTTTTTAAATATATGATATTCCTACTTCCTGTTAATTATTTCTTGTGTCACAAACTTCGGTTCAAGACAAATTTGATTTTTGAAAATTGTACAATACAGCTTCAAGAATTTATTACCCATAACGTTTCATCCATCATAAAATGGTTACAGCACAGGAAGTACTGAAGTGAAGGAGAAAGGGGAATAAGTCGAAGGTCGATTGATGTTGGATTTACAACTTTTTGGTTGATAGGTTACACTCACAATCAATGAAACAAGTGGAAACGCCTTGGGAAATATATTGTCTCCTATCATAAATTTGTGGGTGTGTGGATTGTTACAAATGATAGGTTGTTAGGTGTGATTCGCATTGTATTAGAGTGGGTGCGTATATTGTATTATGATTAGTCTCACGTCTAAAGATATTCTAAAAGAGATGAGCATATATATGATATTGGTCGCATAATAAGGGACACATTTTGTTACAAATAAATGTTGTCATGAAAATATATGTGCGCTAGGGGGATGTAGGAATATCCAATCATGACGCCGGCATCAAAAGAGCTTTGTTCAGTGGTTTTGCCTCTTCTACACTAAATGAAGTGCACGCATAGAAAAAGATGCGAGGAGGTGCCGAACATTTCAACATGGTATCAGAACCGATGGTTCGAGGGGACCGATATGATGCAGCATTGACCTAAGTATGCTCCAGTATATGATTTGAGCTCGGTATTCTCATTAAGGTGGAGTTATAAGTTAGAACGTAGTCTGCTCCAACCGTGAAAAGGAGAACTCTTTGTAAAAACAGTTTGGCCCAACTGCTGAGAGGTGGTAACGACCTAATCTAAAAACTGCTGGAGATGTTAGCAACCTATCCAAGTGTTTGAGGACTCTGTATAACTTCAAGTCTAAAGTGGAGATATGTTAGGTGTGGCTTGCATTGTATTAGAGTGGGTGCATAGATTGGATTATGATTAGTATCACATCGCAAGATATTCTAAAAAAGATGAGTATATATATATGAGATTGATAGCATGTAAATATATATGCTTTAGGGGGATGTAGGAATATCCAATCATGACACTGGCACCAAAAAAGCTTCATTTAGTGGTCTTGCCTATTCTACACTAAATGAAGTGAGCGCATAGCGGAAGATGCGAGGGGTGGCGAAAATTTCAACATAGGTAGCGGAGCCATTTTCCAGTCAGAATATAGATTTTAACTTGTAGATTGTTTGTGGACGAACGAGTACACGTTGGTCGACGAGCTATGGTGTTACACAGTGTTACAAATAGTCATTACAAATCTGGATTAAATGTGTTTGTGTAGATTACCTAAGGAGAACTTGGACTCCTTAAGAGTTGTAGCTCACCTTAAGGGACTAGGGAATATCTAGTCTTACCTTGCAAATTTAACACTAGTTAGACTCCAACCTTTGCTTCTTAATTTCAATCACATATTTATATTTAATTAATAATATGATGTGTTAACAAAGAGAAACAATGATTATTTAAATACATACTTATGGATGAAAATAGGGGGCTAAAGCCGCACACAAAACTCTCACTTTAAACAATACTAAAGCCTTTTGATGAACAAAAATTGACGCCTTCATTTACACATTAGGGAGGAGATGGTTTGAACAAAATGTGCATGCGTGCCTCTATGATGCGTGTGTGTTTTCTTGAGTGATAAAACAATAAGGAATGCAGTGAATGATGTCCTAAAAGAGTTGAGTATGAAAGGAGGTTATATTGATAACAGAAAGAACTTTTTGGTGAAGATTAGTGCACATATGAAAAGCAAGGGCGGACCTAGCCCTAGGCTCAACTGGGGCAGCAGCCCACTATAAAAAACCAAAAAAACAAAAAATTCTCAAAGTCATAACCTAGCCCGGCCCAAAATGGAGGAAGGTCTACCTCATCCGCGCCTGTTGTTTCTTTCAGTTTATCACGTCACGATTCACTCATTCACACATAGAAGAAAAAACTCCTCTCTCAACGTCGACCTTCGACTCTAGCTCAATACCAAAGATCAATTCAACCAACCATTGAGGTGATTTTTCATTTGTTTGCAAATTACTAGATAGTAGATTGGTAATCTGAATGAAAAAACCTTAATAGTTGGACTTCTCGATTCTCAAATTTGGTTGCAATTTGCATCATTGCATACATGCTCTTTAGGCTGTAGAGTGTAGGCTAATTGATTCTACTCTATTGTTATTTGCTAGTTTAACTCCTTATACTTTGACTTCATTGAAATTTGCAAATATTTTATTTAATTGTATTTGATTGTTTTCTCTAAATGATAGTTAAACCGATTGATCTTTGCTTGAAAATTGAAATGATAATCTGATTCTAAAGTTTTTGTTAAATTATGCTTTTGTTAAAGCATTTTTTTGTTAAATTAGTTTGAAAATGATTGATATTTTCTAAAAAAAATATAAATACCTTATTGTTGTTCATTTATATTTAAGCAAAAATATTACATTAGTAGATTAATTTGATTGTTATTTTGTTGAATTTGATAGTGTCTAGTTTTGCTAATTACATGATATAATGTTTAGTAGGTTATATTAAAACGTCAAAACAAACAACCAAGCAAGAAACCAAAAACTCTTATGTCTTTTTGTGAAAAGAGCAATAATGATGGATCATCAAATGAGCATTAAATTGAATCTCTTGCTAAAAGAGACAAGGTACAACGAGCTTATATTAATTTAGGACCATATCAACCTAAATTGGCTCAATACCTTAAAATGCTTGTTGGAAAGCAACATCATCGATTTTAAGCTGTGTGGTTCCAACAGTTTCCTCAGATGGAGTATTCTCCTTCTAATGATAAAGCATATTGTTTTCATTATTATCTTTTTGGAGAAAAAAGCAGGCCATTCAAGGCTCAATTAGCACTAACTTTAGAGGGATTTAACTTATGAAAGAGAATTAATAATGTAACAAGATGCGTATTTTTACAACATGTTGGTCTTACCACTTCGTCACATAGCAAATGTGAGGAATGCATAAGAGATTTAAAAAACAATCCCCAACATAGCGATAGAGCGATTAACTCTCAATCAAGAGAGGAAATTTTAAAAAATCAAATGCGGCTTAAAGCAAGCATTCAAACTGTTTGCTACATTGCTCTTCAGGCTGTTGGTTTTAGAGGACATAATGAAAGTCCAAGTTAATTAAATCGATGAAATTTCATTGAATTATTGAAATTTAAAGCAGAAGGAAATGATAACCTTGCAAGAAATATATATTAGATAATGCCCCTCAAAATGCTTGATACACTTCTCCTAAAATTCAAAAGAAGATCATACATATTCTAGTCAACCGAGTAAGAAATATGGTCCGTGATGAAATTGAGAGGACAATTTTGTATTTTTGTTGACGAATCTCAACAAATCTCAAGATGAAGCAAAAAAGGAAACAAATGGCTCTTGTATTGAGATATGTCACATATGCTGGTTTAATAGCAGAATGTATTTTTTTTTGACATTATTGATGTTGAGAATACATCAACACTATGTCTTAAGGCCGAGATATCTAATATGCTTGGACGAGTTAATCTAACAATTCAAAATTTGAGAAGGCAAGATTATTACGGTGCTAGTAATAAATATGCGTGGAAAGTGGAGAGGTTTACAAGCATTGTTTCTTAAAGATTGTTCGTCTGCTTATTATGTGCATTGCTTTGCTCATCAATTACAACTAGCATTAGTTGCAGCAGCAAAAGATGAATTTAATGTTTAACAATTTTGTTCTCATTTACCATCTGTTGTTAATCTTGTTGCTACATCTCCAAGACATCTCTGAGTAAACAAATGCTCAAAAAATAAGATTGAAAAAATGTTGGTTAGTGGAGAACGACAAACAGACATATGGTCTAATCAAATTGGTATTTTACACCGGTATTTTACACCGTCCTAGAGATACTCGTTGGAGCTCACATTATGATTCTGTGAGGGGTTTAATTAATATGTAGGATGTCGCTTGCTTGGTTGTTGAATATATTAAAAAGACGGGACATCAAACAATGAGAGGCCAATTTTTTGGTATATTCAAAACTTTAAGAAGCTTTGATTTTCTATTTATTTTGCACTTGATGGATAAAATAATGGACATCATTGCCAAGCATTACAACATAAATCTCAAGACATTTTGAATGCAATGAAATTAGCAGCGACAACAAAAATTATTTTTCAAAAGTTAAGATTGGAGCAATGGAATACATTTTTTTAGACTTTATTACCTTTTTGCGATCGCCATGACATTGTAGTTCCTAATATGAATTCTCCATATAAAAAAGGTACAAGTCGTAGTAGTCAACGGTGGGCTGATATCACAATTGAACATCATTATCATTATGACATTGTTAATTCTACAATCGATTTTCAATTAATGGAGTTAGAAAATAGATTCAATGGTGTAGCGGTTGAACTTCTTACTCTTAGTTCAGCTCTAAATCCTAGTGGTTCTTTTAACTCTTTTAATGCAGAAAATATATGCAAGCTTGTCGAAAAAATTTACCCTATGGATTTTAGTGAACAAGATATTCATGTTTTGCAATGTCAATTGATGCATTATCGGCTTGATGTTAAAAGCGATCCTCGGTTTGAAAATATAACTACACTCGATGGCTAATGTAAATCGGTATTTGTAACAAGAAAATTTGAGATCTATTATTTGATTGATAAATTGATTCGTCTTGCGCCGACTCTTCCCGTCACTACCGCACCTACCGAAAGAGCATTTTCGAGTATGAAACATGTCAAAACGGCGATCCACAATGCTATGGAGGATGAATTTCTCACTGAT